>CM068710.1:4536129-5786129 GCA_035079005.1 Fraxinus americana | reverse complement strand
GTGTGTATATATATATGTGTGTCTGTGTGTGTGTGTGGAAGCCTCATTTACTTCTCACAATAACTTTGCCTGGTTATGGCAAGGTAGTGTGACACACGAAATTCACTTTCAACACTACCACATCATCTCGTATGGTCTTCGCATGGATATCAATCTTAATCAAGCAACGCGTTTATTGTGAACCTCACTTAACCTCAAGGAAGGAGGATGAACCCTTACAAATTCGGTATGTGAGGATCATCTAGTGAGTCACTTTGCCTTGGTAATTAATTCATGTACTACAATTACTAGGAAAGTTGGAGCGCGAATCTAGCGAATCTTTCCTACAAGGAAACAACCTTATCAGGTTTTAAATATACACTTAGAATACTTGATAAAAGGAGATAATTCTCCAGCCAATATGAGGGCAACACACGTGAATTATGTTTACAACATTTACATATTGACATCTAATAAATTTGTATAGCTAAATGTGTGCATTTCTCTAAACTCTGGCCAATTTCTTCTTATTTGGTTCTCCTATCCCTAATTCCTCCATCTTCTGTTGTTATAAGGTTTTGACAGTTGACTTGACAGGAACAGTGATCTTAGTGCCTAATGGTTTGTGTCCGAATATGCATATTGTTAGACAAAATCTCGTAAGTGCATAGTATTGTAGATAAGTAATAAAGTGTGACTAAAGTAATTTTTACATGAAGACTACGTACTCACTGTTGACTCATAAGTGCATAGTATTAAGACTAACTTTAAGCCAAACAAACACAGATTCAATGATTTGGATGTATTCATCTGAATTATTCTGACTATTCCAAATAAGCAATTAAAAGGGAATTGAAAAGCGTTGGAGAAGAACTCAAGTTAACAATGACACAAGGATTTAGAATGCAAATCTTTCAATCGACTTATATGATCTTACTTTAGCTCTATAAATTATGCAAATAAACAAATGCGTGAAAAACGAGAATGTTTCTAACCCCTATGTACTTCTCAATAATTACAGTGATGTGATAATCCTATATTCGACCCCTCGGACACGTAATAGGACAAATTTCACACCAATTTGGTGTTCAAGTAATCAAAAACATAACTGTTGTTCAAACAACGAAGCAATTAATGCCAAAAACACGAAATTAAGATTAAAACTTCAAATATACTGTTTCATAATCATCATAGTATATTTGAATTTAGCCGAGCATTCTTGCAAGAAAATTGAGTTATACAAACACATAATAGAATATTTTACATCACCTAAACTATAGAGAACAGAAGAAATTAGTAGAAGAAAAGTGAGAGCCTTGAAAAAATCACCTCCTTGGAAAGCTAAGAAACCTGACTTCTTTATTTATTTATTTGTTTATTTATTTTAAAGAGAGAGCTGTAGTGTTTTTATCTCCAAAATTCTCCCACTTTGATGTACATGTTGATGTATTTATAGAGTTGAAAAAGAGCCCCAAATTTCATGTTAAAAGATACTCCCCATAATTATGAAATACTGGTGGTCCCGAATCTGCATAGAGGGAAACAGGATGGGGGGCAACCTAATTTGCTATTTCCATCCCTGTACCATCAAGGATTTGTGGGAGATAGGACAAGACATGGATAAAAAAAAAGTCTTTATTTACTATCTTTTATAATTATTTATTAATTTTTAAACACGATTTTAAGTTGATAAACATAAAAATATCACAAAATAAAATAGATTCATATCAAGTTTGGGTTTGAGGACTTCCAAACGGTTTATGTTGCCCATCCCTTTTGGGGCAAGCCTTGATGGGATATTTTGTTATCCCGGCAATTGCCCATCTAGGTCTTTCGCTTAAACAAGACAAATCCTCCATCGAATTCCGATAACTCTACGCTATGAATCTGCTTCTCGTTCCAAAATGGGTGATCCTCGCTCAAATGCAAATTTTGTGCTCTCTGGGTAGAATCCCATAAAGCATGCATACCTTATTATATGAAAACTTGGAATTTATAAAAAAACATTGAATTTTTAATTTAAATTATATTTTCAATGGTACATCAAATCTTGTGAAGCAATTTTTAAAAAACTTTATACTCTAATTTTCTCATATGTTCCAATCACTTGACCTTATATTTACTTCAAATTTAGCTTCCCACCTATAATAGTCAATGCCACTCCAAGGCCTCATTTATTCTTATTTTTGTTCCTCTTTCTTATCCTCCGTGTTTATTCCAATCTTTGAGGCTTGATCCTTTGCTCCTACATCATGTTTATCACTGCATTTTTACTCATTTGATCATTGTACAACTTCAAGTTGGGATTTCATAAAAAATAAAAATTGTTTGCTAAAAGTCAAACCACAAGTGCACCGATTCCTTTCAAGTAATAAAGTGGAGTTGTGAGTCCAGGTTGTCGATTTCTAGAGTAATGTTTACTTTCGATTATACTACTCTAGTTAATTTAATTCTAACAATAAAAACAAACATAAAATTAGTTTTCGATTTGAAAATAAGGAAAAATAACTAAAACTCCATAAAATAAGAAAATATAAAACATTTGGAATTTCGGAGAATAATGTGGTGGGGACTCATGATTTAACTTAACCATCGCTTAAATTCTCCACAAGTAAATTAACAGATTACTCATTTACCATCTGTTAGATCTGATTTTTTTGTTTTAGCTAATTATCTCTCTTGAGCGAAATTACCCATAATGATTGGTTTAACCTACTATATCTCTATGTCGATTAAAACCCAACCAATAGTATTTAGACTTTGTGAAAATATCTCATAGATCACCTAAGGTTAATGGTATATTTCTATACCCTGCAAGAATTTAGGATATTTACTATTTGATCTAAAATGTACAATATTTTCTCGAACGATGTACAAATCACTAAATGCAATCATTCATAGGCCAAATAAACATTAAAAATAAATATTGAAATTAATCAAACTAGGTTAAATTTATCATATATCCCAACACAAAACATAGCCTATTTTATATATATGATAAAAAGAGAGAGTATTCATACAATACTTTACAAACCTGGAGAAAATAGTGGATTAAACACGAGTAAAGATAAAATCCCTTTTTAGGTTAGATTTTTAAAGATGGCAATTGCTTGATCTTGATTTTCTCTAAATATTTCTCCAATTTCTTTGATTGCTTCTCGTTGTGCCTTAGATTTGACCCTCCAAAATACCAAGAAAATGAAGAGAAAATGTAAAGAAAAGAAGAAAGAATGAAATCAATCCCAAGCTGCAACCTTTTTTAATGTTTTAAAACTTTAGCCAAAAGTCTACATAATTTGAAAAACAAATAAAATGATCCCAGCCGCCTCTATTTTCATTCTCTTTTTACTTTAGTCCTCCATCAAATTGCAATCAAGTCCCTCTACTTTGATATTGAACAATTTGATCATCAAATTTTGACTTTCATTCCAATCACGTCCTTTATAAATTGTACTATAGTCCCTTAACTTTCGTCATTTGTTTACTTTGGTGCCCAACTTCACACTTTTGTATGATTTTGGTCCATTTTCACTTCATTTTGCCTTGTTCTCTTTCCATTTGGGATTTTCACCTATAAAAGTAAATGTTATCTAATTGTGAGTAGAATTTCATTCATTTAATCAACAATAGCTCAAATTAAGTACCAAATAAATGTGTAAAAACCCACTTATCATACATCCCAAACTTAAATTCTTGCTCGTCCCGAGCAAGATTATCTACTAACAAAATCAAGCAACATGTGATAAAGATCAATAATAATAGATAGCTTGCCACAATATATCCATTATTGCAAATTATATAATCCATTCACAAATATACTTCCAAATAATGTCATCAAAAGGAAATTTAACTTATCCAATATTCGATCGGTGCGCGTGTGTGTAGTCACTTTAATTATCACCTAGACTCGGAAAAGATTATCAAAACGAAAAATTTTCAAATTCGTATCACTTGACCCTTAGATGTCAAATATTTCATTTCTCACTCATGAGATTTACACCACTTATAAATACTACTTAATTTCTTTATCCATGTGTAAATCTAAAGATTGTTTTCAAATCACTCTTTTCTTCTATCGCTCTAATTCATTTGGATTTAATAGGCAATTTCAATATCTAGTCAAGTGATGATTATCCACTAGATAAATGTTTCGACGTTTAAGCTCATACTAAGGAATTTAAACCACTCGTTATCTAAACCCAAAGATCAAATACAACTGCACAATATCGATTTTTTTTAATTAAAGCTCATGAGTAACTTTACTCCTTTAAACTTTCTTCTTGATTCCTGTAACAAACTTTAGATTGAAAACTCCCCAATTTTTTAGACCAAAGGGTATTGAGTTTCGAGATACTATACAGACTTATTGAGTAAAAAAATGCTATAGAGTGAAGCATAAGATTCAACAAGTCCAATGTTCTTTTCAAGCACAACAAAAATACATTGGGTCATTACTTAGCTTATACTTATTAGCCAATACACTCTACACAATTTTTTAATATGTACGGAATCAAAACATTTCTAGTTAATATCATTTGCCGTTTCGACTACCCCAAACTTATCTCACAATAGGGTAATGTGATAGAGAAAGTAGGTTGATAAAAAATAAGTCTTCACAAAATTCACAACATAGTTCTATCAATTAAAAATTCTCTCTTCAATCAATAATTTCCACATCTAGACAACAATTAATCATGACTATTGTGGTCAAAGTAACTTATCATTTCATAATGGATAAGTAAAGTTTCAAAAAGAAAAAAAAAAATTTAGGCAGAAATAGCATATTTGATCGGGCTCATGAATCAATAGCAATTTCACCATCAAATAATCATAAGCCGGAAATTCTTTCTAACATTTCTAACATTTCAAACAATCAACACAAAGTAAATACAATCACCCAAAACTTAAACCACACATTGCCTTCAATGTGGGAAAGAACAAGATAAAAGATAAGAGGGGGGTTACAGACTTCTTCGATTGGATATTTGGTGAAGAGGTGCCAATACTTGATTTGGACGAGTGATGTTTTTGAGTAGTTCATTCCTAATTCACCCCCAAACTTGTGATTAAGCCTTGACTTGATTTCAAATTATTTCCTTCAATAAACATCTCATGGAATGACTTGTGGGGTCCTAGAAAATTACAAGAAATAAGAAAATTAAACGGTTAAAATCAAAGTTGGTAAGTGTGACCAACATAGTCAAAATGAATCCATAAAACCTTTTGAGAACTAAGATCAACCAAGGGCTTCTTATATAACTACAAAAATTATATCTAATGGCAGAAACGAAAAATATAAAGAGATTAAGGGTAAGAAAATTGGGTTACCTCTCAACAAGTGCATTTTTAAAGTCTTTAACTCGACTTTGACAATTGGATCATGGGCATCTAAAAAGGGCTTTAGGTGCCTTACACATTTTTCTTCTTTCAGCTTTGTTCCACTCTTTATTTGTTATCCAAAATTCAACATTGTCCTTTTCAATATAAGATGTCGTGCATATTCCATCCTATTCAAATTCAATTATGAAGACTATCACCTCCTTATCTGGCTTAATTACCAAGTCAATTTCCAGGCAATCAATGAAGTCAGAAGAATGTAAGTCGATTTCCTCCTCATTGATTGCCACATCTTCTTTTGGTTCTATCGTGATTAAATTTTCATTTCCTTTAAGCTCTTCTTTAATGGCTGATATTTCATCTAATTGAATGACTAGTTCTCAATCGAAATCCATGGACAATGGTAAGTCTTTCCTATAAGATCCTTCAAGTGAATGATACCCCCATTTTTGAAATTCATTAAAGTACATGAAATCTCCCATAAGCATGGCATCTTTATCCAACTTGACAAGTTCATGATAATATTTTGCAAGTACATTTTCATTCAGTAAAGGAGGACCATATTCTAAAAGTTTGATGTCTTCATCCTAATCGTTAGGTACATAATCTCCCATGAACATATAACTCTCATTAGAATTGTCCAGAATTGTCAGGTGTTTTTTTTATATTTCTAATTTTGTCTAAATCAAATAAATTTCAACGTTGATGCATCAATGTACGAATACAAGCATAGCCCAGTACAATGCAACGTGTAACAAATTTTACATCTTAGATCACCTCCAAGCATATATTCATAGTCCATTTAGAGATTACCCATTGCAAAAAATTTTGGTAGTTTGCCACCGTTAGAATCATGCATATATAATAGAAAAGTACGGGGAAAGATTACCAAATACAAGAAAGATTACAATTGTAAGATTAGCCAAAAGATACCAAATAAAAGAAAATAATAAATTTTTTTTGTTAAAACTAAAATTAACTAAAGTAGTAATCAAATTAAAAACATTTACTGACCATGGCACCAAAAATTTGTTCGCTAAAAGTGAACCGCAAGTGCACGGTCGCTTCAAGCAATAAAGTGGATTTGTGAGTCCGGATTGTCGATTTCTAGAGGAATGTTTACTTTCCGTTGCACTACTCTAATCAATTTGATTCTAACAATAAAAACAAACAATCAATAAATATTTCATTTGAAAATAAGGAAAAAATAACTAAGACCCTACAAGATAAGAAAATATAAAAACATTGGAATTTCAGAAAAAGTTTGGATAAACAATAATGGAATGCTCGGGTGTCGCTATAGGCGTCAAGAAAATTGAGACTGGGAAATCTCCTTCATCTATCTCACACTTGCTCATTCTACTGATTTTGTTGTATCGCTGCTCTAGCAGCTCCTTTTCCAATTGGTTGGATAGAAATAGGAATGTTTTGATCTTTAGCCTTTTGATATTTCTGTTTTTGTTTGTGTTCTTTAAGTTTTCGTTTGAAGGTACATTCTATCTCCAAATCAAACAGTTTAAGATCATCGCCTAGGGAGTGGAGGATACAATGAACACCTTTTCATTTGTAAATAAGAAAAAGTAAACTAATCAAATAAAAGTAAAAAATGATAGTAAACTAAGACTAAATGTAGATAGTCCTCGACTTATTGCATTTTTTATATCTCAAATGTACGATATCGTAACAAGTAATAGAGTGAACCTTTGAATCCAGATGATTGTTCCTATGAGAACTGCACTTTAGTAGTTAATTTAATATTTCTAGCTCTTATTTGATGAAAAACAAAGAATTGCAATTATTTTTATAAATATATCTAATTAATTGAAAATAACAATATGCACACAAAGACGATTTAGGATTCAAATATTGAATAAGATATTAGGGCATAACAATTTCATATATTGATCACCTTTAAATCTTAATTCAAGATTCGCAAATCTAATGCAGTGTTCTATCGAGTTCTTCTATTGTATTCAATTTATCCCTATCAAGTTCTCATTAAGACTATTTAATTAATTCAATATCATATCTCTACATGAATTAGTTTTAGTTAAACACAATATTTGTTCAAAGAATTCATATAATGATCGTAATAATTAGCATAAATATCTGTAAATATTATTTTAAATTATCGAATTTTATTATGTTATCTAAACCTAAATCTCACATCTCAATTCATAAAATATTCACAAAATCATTGAATTGTTGATCAAATAATTTAAAGCATTAAATTCATGGATGAAATCAACACATATATGATGAAAGAACTAAAATCTTGAATAAAAGAAATAAATGATCTCAAATACCTTATATTATGAGCCCTAATAAAGAGTTTAACAACTCATAATGTATGAAGAAAAACAAATAACAATTATGGAGTACATTACTGGGTTTTGAATTGTTGCAAGCCAAGAAGCTGTAGTAAACAATAGAGCACTTCACTCCCAGGCAAATACTTGTATTAATTCTTATGAACATTCACTTTTCTATTTAATTATGAGCTATATCTGAATTTCGAAATGTCAAAATTCATTGCTCAACTTCCGCCTTCAATTTTATATCATTAATCAATATTTTTCCCAAGTGCTCTAACATCTCAGACCTTCAATGGTCTCATTGGCAATAAATTCAATGGATCAAAACAGACCTATGAACTCCCACTTTACCTTTCGCCAGTTTGATACAAGCACTCGAAGATCGATGAAGCCCACTTGACATTGTCTATAATCAAGAATTCAAACCCTAATTTCAAATTTCAATGGTACACAAAATCAAAAGTCTGTGACATGACCCGTCCTAAGTCATCCTAATGGACCTGACACGTGTCGTGCGCCGATGGTAGATACCAGCTAAATGTCGGACCTACCACCAAGGCAACTATGACATATTCGAACTGTGACACTTTTATAAAAATTTTGATAGAATTTCCCATGTAATATGGATTAAAACTACCTGAAACAAAATCAATATACTCAAACCAGTACATATAATTTAATATAGGCAGACCTTCAATGGTCTCACTGGCAATAAATTCAATGGATCAAAACAGACCTATGAACTCCCACTTTACCTTTCGCCAGTTTGATACAACACTCGAAGATCGATGAAGCCCACTTGACATTGTCTATAATCAAGAATTCAAACCCTAATTTCAAATTTCAATGGTACACAAAATCAAAAGTCTGTGACATGACCCGTCCCAAGTCATCCTAATGGACCGACACTTGTCGTGCGCCGATGGTAGATACCAGCTAAATGTCGAACCTACCACCAAGGCAACTATGACATATTCGAATTGTGACACTTTTAAAAAAATTTTGATAGAATTTCCCATGTAATATGGATTAAAACTACCTTAAACAAAATCAATATACTCAAACCAGTACATACAATTTAATATAGGGTACGCCAGCCCCTCACCACTTAAACTATTCACAATACAGTACAGGAAAGTCAACTTTTACAAATACTTTACAAACAAAAGTCCCAAATGTATATATTTAATATACCCAATATGCAATGAGCCCGTGATATGGATGCATGAAGTACAACTTTGACTTTTCTGACAACACATTCATGTATCCTAAAAGAAATATGTACTAAGTAAATTAACAAAATGAGTCATACAACTAATGACAATGTGCGTGGCTCAAATCGATGGATCGACAGACTCCAAAGCTGCTCATTCAGCTACTACCTGCTAAAGAAAAAGGTAATAAAATCTATGAGTTTTGCAACTCAGTAAGTGGATAATTATAAATAAGTATATACTTTTCTTCCTTTTATGCACATTTTCTGAAAATCCTTACTCTTTTGAAACCTTGAGTAATTCTAAAATCTGATAATACTTTCAAAATCTTAAATATGATAGCATCATAAAATCATGTGAAACATTTTGTTATTCATTACTATAAACTGAAAACTTTATAATGAAAATTGAGAAATCTGAATTCTATAACTGGAAATCAAATATGCTATAGAAATATTGAAATATCACACCAAAAAGGTACCCTGAATAACCTTACTCACGTACAGAATAATCTTGATGTACAAGGCAAAACCATTTAAATCTGATAATTCTGAAATTCTGTAATTTTGAAATTCTGTAATTTTGGTCATACACGTGCAGAGCTATAATCTGGTCATACATTATGGAAACAAATTCACAATAGTGCAGAATGGGTAAAATCACCATAAGTGATCATACACTATGGAAACACATTCACACTGGTGCATATCGGGTAAAATAACCATAAGAAGTCATACACTGTGGAAACACATTCACATCAGTGCAGACGGAGATAAATCACCTGGGTACTTTCTGATAGTTTTAAAATAAATCTAAATATACTGAAATATGTAATATGAATATAACATGCTAAAAAAATGATTTTAATGAACTAAATTTAACTTTAAAAGAATTAAGTATAAAATCAACTTAATTCTGAAAATCATGCTATCAAACCAGTTATATGAAATAATTAGCTTTCTGATATGATATAAATTTAATAAATATTTATTTTTGAAAAGTAAGCTTTCTAAATCAATCATCTGAAATAAATATTTTTACAACTTATATGATTTCCTAGAAAAATATAATAAAAATTATTTCATATAAACTTTAGAATTGATATAATTTAATTAAGTGCTTATTTAAAAAAATGTAGCTATCCACTCACAAGTACAAGCTACAAGCTAGATTGACTGATAATCGTTTCCAATCTCCTCATCACAGCCTGAAATATCATACAAGATAACAAATTTAACCACTACCAAATCAAGAAACCTCTAATATGAAAAGCTATAATACTTTAACTAAATTTCTTGATACTTGAATAAATGTCCCAAATTATTCCTTTACTCAAGTGGGACTAATTATACTTTCTAATCCATTTACTAATAACCAATTCGTCAACATAACCTTCAATTCGAGAATAAATGCTATCATCCACTTCAATTTAGTGAAACTAACAACCAACACCACAACCGGTTTAATGTACATATTGTTCCATAAAATAGTGCTTTCTTGTAAGTATTTCATCCACACTATCATTTCTACTAACAATACTTATTCAAGCATCCAAATAAAAATCTAGAATTTGCTCAAAAATAGCATTTCTTACCGTAGCATAAATGGAAACTAAAGAATCAATAAATTTGAGCTCCAATTTATTCTCATATCTCAAAAATCTGAAAAATTTTAACCACAAATTAAAACATTACAAATTAACATAATGTATCTCAACCTCTTGAAGAAAAATAACGAGAATAACAATGAAAATTAAACTTAAATTACCCACTTACTCTCCTTCTTCTTTTTCTCATTTTCCCTTTCTTTCCCACTTTCTTTCTTCCTTTCCTTGATTTCTCTCTTCTCTACGTGCTCTGTGCGTGTGTGTGTGTAAAATGAATTGAGAAAATGGGTTGGAATTGTCTAGATAGTGGAGTTTTGCAAGAAAAATCCTTCAATTATCAATAAGGTATATGTAAGTCCCCAACTTAAATTCTAATATATCTTAACCCTCCATTATCTTAAATATAAATAAGCCCCAAGAAAATCAATTATTCCCATTTAAGTCCATAATTGACATTGACTTCGACAATTCAACCCTTGACTTTTGACTAATAAAATATAGGTTGTCACAATCTCACAGTAAATAGATGAGGATATTGTGCACGCATCTGTTCCTCATTTCCTATGTAATCTCTTCTACCGTCTGATTCCTCCAAAGTACCTTGACAAGTACATTTCTGTCAAGAATTTTCACTGGCTCTTCTATATAGGTCAAATTCTCCTTCAACTGAATTGGCTGAGACTCTAGCACATGAGAAGCATCTGTGATGTATTTGCGAAGCATAAAAACATTAAAAGCATCATGGATCCTAGATAATTCATCTGGCAAATCTAATCGATATGGAACTGGGCCAATCCGCTCAGAAATTTGATAAGGTCCAATATATTGTGGACTCAACCTTCCTCGTCTAGCAAATCTCAACACCCCTTTCCAAGGTGACAATTTCAAAAATACCTTATCTCCAACTGCAGATTCGAGATCTTTCATGCACCTATTTGCATAAATTTTCTATCTATCATGTGCTATCCCCAAATTTTCTCTAATCAATTTCACATTTTCTAAAGACATTTGAACCAATTCAAGGCCTAGTAACTTCCTTTCACTAGCTTCAACCCAATGCACTAACGTTCTGCACTTTCTAACATATAAAGCTTCAAATGAGCCATTTCTATACTGGAATGATAACTATTATTGTAAACAAACTCCATCAAAGATAAATGAGTATCATAGCTACCTTTGAACTCTAAAACACAAGCCCTTAACATATCCTCCAGAGTCTGTATAGTCTTTTCTAACTAGCCATCTGTCTGAGGCTGAAAAGCTGTATTGGAATGTAATTTAATACCCCAAGGCTTCCATCTCATCCACGTATAACTTTGCCAACTTATTTAAAGAATAAGTAGCTTTGATCGGTAAGAACCTGGCAGTATTGGTTAAACGGTCTACAATAACCCAAAAGTCATCATGACCATCCTGAATATGAGGAAGACCAAATAAAAAGTCCATGGAAATGTGCTCCCATTACCATTTTGGATGCAAACTTGGCTATCTCTCTCTTCATACCCAGCTACCAGCAGTGATCTCTCCATGTGTGATACATTTAATACTACCCGGAAGTATAGCACAAGCAGAACTATGTGCCTCTTCTAAAATCTCCTACAATTCTGGAATATCCGGAACACATAATCTATTACCCATAGCTAATGCACCATCATCTCTTATCACACTCTGTTCTTAACCCATCACTCACTTCGGCTTCCAATATTCTTAATGTCTAGTCTTGAGATTGAGCTTCTATATCCTTATCAATCAAAGTAGGCCTTACTTGAAAATGAGCAAATACTACCCCTGAAGTAGTAGCTGACAATTGAGAGTGTAACTTCCTGAGCTCACACAATAAGGCAGCATATACTGCATTGGATTGAGAGGAAGAACTAGTCTTTCTGCTAAGAGCATCTGCAACTACATTAACTTTTCTCGGATGGTAATCAATCTTGCAATCATAATCCTTTATCACCTCCTACCATATAAATGACAATCTAGTCTAAATATGATTGATAAATCTATCTCATGAACTGACTATATCATCTAAAATGAATAATGTGACATTTGCTTATCTGTTGATCTAAATACCATGTCGAATAAAAATATACCTTGAACTCTGGTGATAACTAAGTATGGATCTTTCTCGCACTGTGCTAACTCCATAATTCCTTAATTCAACCCCAATATAACCAACTCTAATCATGCTTAAATCTTTCTTCTTCCATAAACTACAATATGATCCATAATTTATCAATTTACTTCTGAACATCTCAATTCAAAAATAATTCATTATCATAATTCAAGTCATCGTTAGCTTTAGATACAAAAGTAAATAATCTCTCAGAGTGTAATCTGATAGCAAAACTTCTCACATTTCTAAGCACGCACAATTTGGTGCTCTTACTATCTATAAAGAGACAATAATATCATATATTAATAATCAAGAAATGAATCATTCTCGTAACCATGATATAATCATCAATTGAAATCTATATCATCATCTCATCACATCACATGTATCATGAAATCTACCAAAAATGTACCTTCTGATTGAAAACTGAAATCTAGTTATAAGCACGTAGACTGTCCATTGGGCTAAACACTCCCGACGGCTCTTGGGCCCCATCAGTGAACGGAAATGGGTCTCAAAGACCTCTCATAATCAATACTGGAACAAGACCAATGCCCCTTAGTGAACTATATGTACATGGTCAAGACCCCAAATGAACTAGAAGAAGTATATAATATAACATAATAATCTTGACAAATAATCTTGACAAAATTAATTTACTTAACACTCCAAATATATCATCACATTGTTTTTCTATAACACCACCATATCATTCATTTACTTGCTATTCACCATATCATGTAGTATTCATATAATTTCATCACAATGGCCATCCCATATGCCTCTAACATTTAATCATATCAATTTCTTAATATCTCAATTAATAGTCATCATATTTATCACGTGGATTTTTCACACTTCCATATGCCACTAATATCTCATACTCTAATTTCTCAATCTCCATAAATTCCAACTCTACTATTCTTTACTATTTTCGTCCTTTCTTATACTATAATATACTTAGCTTCATTTCATTCATCAAACCATACTTGCATACATGTGGAAAATGATATGATAATCAACTTTTGCATTTTCTTTACCTCAATGCATGTTCCTTTCACTGTGGTTCCAGAATAAAAATCAATATAGGTTTACCCAATTCACATATATATACTTATCCAATAATTCTTTTTTTTAAACTACAGTTTATCCCATTATGTGTAATCCTTGTGAAGTCTATCCATACCTTTCTCACTTCACCTATAATCAAACGAATAATAAAATAATTGGAATCGCTTAAATGTTAATTTCTTGAGGCCCAAGTTAAACAATAACACATTGTTATCTTTCAATCAACATATCACCACTTGTCTTTCAAAATTTCTAATCATATAGTATAAGTATATATCATCATGATTTCTATCATCATCTCAACATCCTCTTACCATTTGTTTTCTTACTATTCTCCATATGGAACATATTTCCTTGATCTAATATTCTTTAAGATGATCGAGATTTCTTGCATAAATTGTCTCCACTTCAATTACAACATTTATCAATACCAATCATATAAAACACATACACGAGTCTTCCTTGGAAACACTCATAAAACAATTTCATACTCACACACTAGTGATCATATACCCATTTAATTCAAATACATATGAATAGATAGACAATCTATAAAATTATCAAAACTCCTATTCTAGATTGGTGCTCTATGCAAAAGTGCTCTTGAATTATGAATACACCATAATGTCAATCCAACTACTATCAACATTGACAACCACCTTACTTACATTCTTCTATCATTTAGATTTCATACATCCTAGTAGCAAAAACTTGAGAGCCTGTGATTTCTTCCACCATGACATGTGAGCTACACATACTGAATATGCATGATATGTCAATACATCAACTACGAAAACTTCCAAAACTTTATAATTCATGCTCTGATACTAATTGACACGACCTGTCCCAAGTCACCCTAATGGATTGACATGTGTCGTGCACCAATGGTAGATACCAGCTAAGTGTTGGACCTACCACCAAGGCAACTATGACATGTTCGAACTGTGAAATTTTTATAAAAATTTTGATAGAATTTCCCCTTTAATATGGATTAAAACCACCTGAAACAAAATCAATATACTCAAACCAGTACATATAATTTAATACAGGGTACGCCCGCCCCTCACCACTCAAACTATTCACAATACAGTACAGGAAAGTCAACTTTTACAAATACTTTACAAACAAAAGTCCCAAATGTATATATTTAATATACCCAATATGCAATGAGCCCGTGATATGGATGCATGAAGTACACCTTTGACTTTTCTGACAACACATTCATGTATCCTAAAAGAAATATGTACTATGTAAATTAACAAAATGAGTTATACAACTAATGACAATGTGCGTGGCTCAAATCGATGGATCCACAGACTCCAAAGCTGCTCAATTCAGCTCTACCTGCTAAAGAAAAAGGTAATAAAATCTATGAGTTTTGCAACTCAGTGAGTGGATAATTATAAATAAGTACATACTTTTCTTCCTTTTATGCATACTTTCTGAAAATCCTCACTCTTTTGAAACCTTGAGTAATTCTAAAATCTGATAATACTTTCAAAATCTTAAACATGATAGCATCATAAAATCCTGTGAAACATTTTGTTATTCATTACTATAAACTGAAAACTTTATACTGAAAACTGAGAAATCTGAATTATATAACTGGAAATCAAATATTCTGTAGAAATACTGAAACATCACACCAAAAAGGTACCCTGAATAACCTTACTCATGTACAGAATAATCTCGATGTACAAGGCAAAGCCATTCAAATCTGATAATTTTGAAATTCTGTAATTCTGGTCGTACGCGCGCAGAGCTATAATCTGGTCATACACTATGGAAACACATTCACAATAGTGCAGAGCGGGTAAAATCACCATAAGTGATCATACACTGTGGAAACACATTCACACTGGTGCAGATCGGGTAAAATAACCATAAGAAGTCATACACTGTGGAAACACATTCATATCAGTGCAGACAGGGGTAAATCACCTCGGTAATTTCTGGTAGTTTTAAAATAAATCTAAATATACTAAAATATAAAATATGAATATAACATGCTAGAAAAATGATTTTAATGAACGGAATTTAACTTTAAAAGAATTAAGTATAAAATCAACTTGATTCTGAAAATCATGCTGTTAAACTAGTTATATGAAATAATTAACTTTCTGATATGATATAAATTTAATAAATATTTATTTTTGAAAAGTAAGCTTTTTAAATCAATCATCTGAAATAAATATTTTTACGTATATGATTTCCTAGAAAAATATAATAAAAATTATTTCATATAAGCTTTAGAACTGATATAATTTAATTAAGTGCTTATTTAAAAAAACAAAATGTAGCTATCCACTCACAAGTACAAGCTACAAGCTAGATTGACTGATAATCGTTTCCAATCTCCTCGTCACCGCTTGAAATATCATACAAGATAACAAATTTAACCACTATCCAACCAAGAAACCTCTAATATGAAATGCTATAATACTTCAACTAAATTTCTTGATACTTGAATAAATGTCCCAAATTATTCCTTTAATCAAGTGAGACTAATTATAATTTCTAATCCATTTATTAATAACCAATTCGTGAACATAACCTTCAATTCAAGAATAAATGCTATCATCTACTTCAATTTAGTGAAACTAACAACCAACACCACAACCGGTTTAATGTACATATTGTTCCATAAAATAGTGCTTTCTTGTAAGTATTTCATCCACACTATCATTTCTACTAACAATACTTATTCAAGCATCCAAATAAAAATCTAGAATTTGCTCAAAAATAGCATTTCTTACCGTAGCATAAATGGAAACTAAAGAATCAATAAATTCGAGCTCCAATTTATTCTCATATCTCAAAAATCTGAAAATTTTAACCACAAATTAAAACCTTACAAATTAACATAATATATCTCAGCCTCTTGAAGAAAAATAACGAGAATAACAATGAAAATTAAACTTAAATTACCCACTTACTCTCCTTCTTCTTCTTTTTCTCATTTTCCCTTTCTTTCCCACTTTCTTTCTTCCTTTCCTTGATTTCTCTCTTCTCTGCGTGCTCTGTGCGTGTGTGTGTAAAATGAATTGAGAAAATGGGTTGGAATTGTCTAGATAGTGGAGTTTTGCAAGAAAAATCCTTCAATTATCAATAAGGTATAAGTAAGTCCCCAACTTAAATTCTAATATATCTTAACCCTCCATTATCTTAAATATAAAATAAGCCCCAAGAAAATCAATTATTCCCATTTAAGTCCATAATTGACATTGACTTTGACGATTCAACCCTTGACTTTTGACTAACAAAATATAGGTTGTCATAGTGTGCATATACAGAACTAGAATGGGGGTTTTGTCTGACTATCTGAGTGCTGCCAGGAGACTGAGTGCTGAGTTCCGCGAAACCGAGAGAGCTGAGAGAGAAGTGAGGACGGGAGAAGCCGGACGTGCCAAGGAGCTTAGAAGTTGGAACGGGGGGAGGCGCGGTCACATGGAGCTTAGAAGTTGGAAGTTGGAGCGGTGCCGTGACTGCCTTGGGTGTGGCCAGTGACTACCGTCAAGGCATTAACCATGGGAGTGAGGACGGGCTTAGCGTTCCTTGAGGCCTGGAGAAGAAGAAAGGAAAGGCAGAGAGACGTGAGGAATAGATAGGGCTGAAATGATTTAATTAAGAGGGGTTGTGGAGTTTTTGCAAAACGTTGCAAAAAAGTTTTTGCAACGTTTTAAAAAATTGCGAAAAATGTTGTCTTTAAAAAATTTCGCAACACTAAAAAAACGTTGTAAAAAGGTAACATTAGCAACATTCATTTAAAAAATATTGTCAAAGCTCAATTTTGTTAAGCAATGGCAACATCCACATATTAAAATGTTGCGATAGACCCCTTTAACAACATTTAACTATCAAATTTTGCATTTTATGTTTTGCAAAAGCTATTTTTTGGTGTAGTGATATAAATTGAAATGTTTTCTAATGTATGATGAATGTAATATTCATTTTAAACTTAGTTCTACCCAATTTGACACGGTTGAAATACTGAAGAATTAATGCTCCTAAATTATTTAACAATATTTCTCAAGTAAAGTTAAACCTATTCAAATATGCGACCTGACTATATCTCTATGACAGATGACAATATACAAGAATGCGTGAGTTTTTATGAATAATTAAAGATTCACGTAAGGTATAGCGTTATATTTCTATCTCATATGAGACCCTATGATGATTTATATATGTCGAACATATTCTACTTCTTTCGAATGTATGAAATAAGCCACCAAACTCACACAATCATTCGCGCATATAATTGTGAAGACAAATAAATTCATATAATTTATTCAAATATCCCAAAACGTGTTTTTAGTTGTTAAGAATGTAAAACTAAGAAATAAAAATCATATTATATAGTTCATATTACCCTGTACAAAATTAATATAGCCTAATATGGTGGGAAGAAGAAAATTAGAAAAATAAATAAAGAACGATATCACCAATTCGATTCTTGAATTGGATCTTCGTGTTCTTGGAGTTGATCTTCGCGTTCTTGCCTCTTTTCTTCTCTCAAAAGTCTTCTCTCATCTCATCCTTCATGTATTCTGCTGTTCTGTGTTTGTAGGGGTCAAAAATTGGTTGAAAATCACTTCCAATTTGATTTTCAAAAGAGTTCCAATCGAATAAGGAATGTTTTATTCACACGCATATTTTTTTGTCTCTACATAGTAGTTAATATTTTGCCATAACTTTCTCTCCCAATATCTTATTGGGATGATTCAAAGTATGTTAGAAAGCTGGCTCAAAGGTTACAACCTTTTTAGAAATAGAAATTTTCCAAATCTGATGTTTATAGTGCCAAAACTGGGTATCAATATTGAACTAAAAATCTGGGATGTAACTTGTGCGATTGAACATTGATTGTGATAATATTTTGATCATATTTCATTCTTTTTTGAGTTTTTATTTCATCCAATTGTCTCCTATCAATGTTCAAAGAATCATCTCGTGGTCCGAATCAACTATTGAATTTGAAATTTGGTCCTCAAAATTTGAACTTTGCCATTTTTCCTTAATTTTCTTTTGCTTCTTCCAATTCCTCGTTCAACCATTGAGTTTAATCTATATAACATAAAATACAACAATTTATCATATATTTTGTCAAAATAATTGCCAAATATTGATATTTTAGGCTTCAAATAAGTGTGTCAGTCGGAACTATTTGTTATTATAGATTGTAATAAACTTGTCGACTTGTTACATAAATAAAGGGCATCTTTCGCATCCAAAGCCACCATGAGGAGTATAGCTTCGTTGACCAAAATAATCTTAGTTACGAACAAAAAGTATTATAAAAAGTTAAGTGTAGACGTAACATTAATCAAGATAGCAACTCAAACTTCGAATTAGGAGACGTGTTGAATAAGTGACATACAAGGGTAGTTATATTTCAACTTTTTAAATTGCATTTTTATCTTTTGACTTTTATTAGTTAGCATATTCTATTAGCACTCTTTGAAATTAGGGAAAAATATTCTTTCAAAAAAATTTTATTTGTTATTTTAAGTTCATTTAAACTATGAGGGGCAAATAAGTTTTTTAACTGAAGGTTAAGGATACGAATGCAATGAAAAAAGTTACAAAAATAAACTTGATAATGATCAATGGTTATGAACTTTGGTTGCAATAAAAAATTGTGATGTAAATATAATTATTCTTTCTAAAATGCGCATAGGCAGCTGACCCTCCACTTCCATGCTGAATACGTCCCTAATCTATATTGTGATTATATATCACAATTACCACTGGTCCACAAAACATTGAGATATTGATTAAAAAATTATCTTGTGAATTCCTTAAAACTATAATTAACATTGAAAAGAGCAGTACAGAGAAACAAGCTAAGTAAAAACAGAATTGAGAGGGGAAAATATGGAAATTAGAAGTAAAATAAGAAAAGAATCCAATTGGTTCAGTTTTGAGGTGAAGAGTTGACTATTTGTTGTGCCTCTCGGATGGACCAGAAGGAGCAACAACGCTTCCTTTAGGCAGTCTTGTGGAAAATAGGCCTTCTGGTAAAGAGTGCTTCTGCTGGTAATGCTTCAAGAGCATTACTGAAACATTATCTTCCTTCATCAGTGTTCTCCCTGGCCTAATTGCCACACAACAATTCACAAGAAGAAATCCAATAAATAATGCATGAATAAATTTTTGGGTTTTTGAAAATGATAAAGGAGAAGGAGAAGACACCATCGGAAAATTTTATGCTCCGATTCTGGGGAGATAAGCATGCACAACTTTTCTTAAAAATAAAGAAGGGGTTTATATAATTGTGTAGTGTTGAAGTCTTTTTTCTTGTTGACTTCAAATTCTACAAGGATCCTATTTAGATGGAATATTTGCAAGAATAACTGGCGCAATAGATGTCATTTGGTCACTTCATTCATTGACTTGAGTGCAAAAAGGTTAACTGTCTAGACTTGACTCAACAAACCTTTATTGTTGTTGAACGTGTAATGTTTGGGAAAGATCATGATACAAATTGAAATTTTATCAGAACAAAATTTCAAACCTACACATAAGGTACGCCGAAATGATTGCATGGAAGTCAGGGGGAAATGGGATGCATGGAGAGTTTAGAAAGATTGTTTTAGAAGTGAGATGCACGCAATAGATATTGAATCTTCAAAGTCAACTGTGTGGAAGTTTTGTAAAATTGGAAAATTTCCACTTAAATTACTTGTAAGTTCTTGATATAACAAGAAAAATTTCCATTCATTTGGATTGAAAACTAATTACATGGTAGTAGATTGCAATGGAGGTAAGGCTAGAATTCCTCTCTCCATCTTGTACTTTTGCTCTATTTATAAAATACGGCCGGGATGTTTACACTCCCTCGCTGAGTTTAGGTGAGACCCTAAAAACTCCTAGTAATTTTTTTTCAAAAAAAGATAGTAGATTGCAATAACGTAAATGAAATTTCAAACCATCATCAAAGTAAAGACTTATGATTTTTTCAATAATTAATTAACTTCTAAATTTTTTGGGCAAATAACGGATCAAATAGTTGTTGAATGAGTTCATCCCAAAAATTTAAGCTATTAAAAACAATATATATTTATACGTCTAAATTTTATCTTGGTATTGCCGTGTAATCGTCATGTAAATGTGACTATTTCGTTTTGAACGCTCTTAGATAAACATTTTAAGGATTTTTTTAGTTTTAATATTTTTATTATTCTTCTTTTTCATTGATTTTATCACAATTTATGTAAACTTGAAAGATAAAGTGAAACAATTTTATCACAATTTTGTTGTACAATGGTCGATTTCGTCATGTAATGCCATATTCTTTATAAGGTAGGAACTATTTGTTATTATAGATTGTAAAGAACTTGTCGACTTGTTACATAAATAGAGGGCATCTTTCGCATCCAAAGCCACCATGAGGAGTATAGCTTCGTTGGCCAATATAATCTTAGTTACGAACAAAAAGTATTATAAAAAGTTAAGTGTAGAAGTAACATTAATCAAGATAGCAACTCAAACTTCGAATTAGGAGACGTGTTGAATAAGTGACATACAAGGGTAGTTATATTTCAACTTTAGAAAGAAATTAATATTTAAAGTTTAAGTTAATTTCCAACAAGAAATCTTGACGGCTATTTATTATAGAAAATTAGGAGATAAAAGCAAAGTTGACTAGAAAAAAATAATGAGCAAAGAATTAGGTCGTTGAGTATGGAACGGAATTTGATCAAGAAATATTAAATTTAGAAACATTTGCAATAAAAATGATGTGGTATTTTAAATCTTATCTATGTGAACTAAAGTAAGAAAACTAGTCATGAGATAGTAACAAACACGTTACAAAAGATGATCGAGCTCGTGCTGCAAGGAAATTTTCGAGTTTACCTTTGGATTGAAAAATAGCGTACGAACTAATTTGCCATATAACTGAAAATTCAATCAAATTGATTAGCTTTATGAATTTATCAACCAAAAGTGAATTACAATTGCAAAATCATAAGATGTTCAAATAAAATTGCAAGTGTACAACATTGAAACAAGTAATAAATTAATGAGTAAGATTCGTTGCCACGAGGATCGTGTTAACAAATACTGACCTAAATTATTCATACTATTTATTTTGACCAATGCGAAAAAGTAACATGGTGACAGTCGATTTTGATATTAAAACGATAAGAAAAAATGCTAGTACTCGCAAATTCAGTGTAACTTCCTACTATGATTTAGCCTATGGAGTTGATGACAATAGTTGGCATGTGAATCCAGTTGAACTCATCTAAATCAATTGGCAGTCCCTCTCGAATAAAATCAAGACTATTTAAATAAATATATTCACTATAATTCTATGTGAATTTTAACATACCCAAGTGCATTCACTCACCAAGGAATTCAATTAGCGGTCACGACATTTATAGATTGATACCCAGTTTTGATTGAAGGAGAAGAAACAAAGAAAATTTAATTTTAAACCAAGCTTTAACAACACTTCCTCATTTAATTCTCTCAAATCTAGCCGTCCAATGATGTTTTTTTCTCTCTAATTTGCCAACCCATTGTCTTGCAATTGGGTATTTATGGGTTTGAGACTTTTTTCCTGAAATTTCATCCATTGATTGACAAAAATACCTTTAAAACGTATAGAAGTCGAGGTCAATCTAACTTCATGAGGATGGCACGCATGCTAGTGTCGTGTATAGGGACGCAAATCACCCCTCTTTGTCCATGCTTTATGTCACATTCTTCTTCTCTTCGTGTCTACATCATACTCATCTTCCCTTCATAGATATCAATCAGTACCCTGTCGATAGCCAGAAAAAGTCTTCCCAAAATTATGGGAATATTTGCGTCCTCCTTCATATCAAAAATGACAAAATTAGTTGGAAATATGAATTTATCGAATATTACCAACACATCCTCAATGATACCCCGAGTATGTTTGATAGATCAATCTGCACGTTGAAGTGACATGTGGTTGATTTTAGTTATCCCAATCCAGGCTTCATGTACACGGATTAGAGCATTAAACCAATACTTGAATTGACATCACAAAATGATGCTCAAAATAATTAGAACCAACAGTGCAAGGTATATTGAAAATCTCTTAGTCTTTTACCTTAGTAAAAGCATTTTTTGAAGAGTTACACTATACTCATCGGTTAAATAGACAATTTCATATTCCTCCATTTTTCTTTTGTTGAAAAGAATATTCTTCAAAAACATGGCGTAGCTTGGCATTTATGCTAATGCGTTGACGAAGGGGATGTCGATATGCACCTTCTAGAAAATACTCTAGAAATTTGCAAATTGCTCATCAAATTTGTGCTTCTACAACCTTTGAGGAAAAGGACTATGAGGCATGTAATTTTTTACTGGACTTGGTTCCTTAGTAGTAGATTTTTTTAGCTATCCTTCTAATCTGTTTCATTGGTGGTGCATATTATAATTCGCTTGCTGCTTCATTAATCAACTCATGTTAATTCTTTTTCATTGGTCATTTTACACGAATATATGGTAATTTTACCCACTCCTGATAGTTATGGCATGCACTTTCTCTTTTGTATTAATCATTGTATTGCAGTCTAATAGTTGTAGTTCCATGTGACCAATCCGAGTCTCCAACTTCCTTATAAATACTTGTTAGTTTTGATAATTTATCTCATTTGCTTAAGCAACTTATCAATCATCTGCATATATCATTGGAACATCTCTCCGAAACTTGACCTTCTTTCTAGTTGAGAGTTATTGGCATTACCGCCTTGTTGATTGTCAAATTATCTGAAATTTGGGAGCTACTTCCATCCTAGATTGTATGTTGTGATTATAGGCTATACTGCAAGCGTATATTACTCTGCACAGATTCATATGTTCATGAGTAGTTGCCAACAACGTACGATCTTTGGTAGAATGATTCACTGTGCAATTTTCGTATATCAAGTTTATATGGACTAGATTCACCACGTATACCTAGGATTCACCAAAAATTCTACTTGCTTCGTTAGAGCCACAATATGAGCATTAGTGACCAATGTGTTCTAATTCATGTATACCTGCCACCTTCTTTGGGACTATTCGATCAAATGAGAATAAAAAATGTGTTTTTGCACTCAGTTCAAAGAATTCCAACGCTTGATTTATGATTTATTAGTGACCGACCCATTTCTTAAGGAGTCTACCTAAGAATTAGAAAGGGATGAAAGTCCAGCATAAAAGTACTACACATGTTGATCATTATTTATCCCGTGATTTGGACATTTTCTTGGTAATCCTTAAATTGATCATATCATGGTACCTTTCTAATAAGTGTATTTTATACATTTATTCGGGTTCTAAAATATGGGCATGTTGTAGTTTTTTTTAATGAAATTATGACCTAATTTATTAGATAATGTGTTATTAGGTGAAACTTGGTGAATGGAAGTAGAATTGAAAGAAAGAAGCAAAAATTGACGAAAAAGGGTAAGATTTAAAGTTGGGGGACTAAAATGTAAATACTCAGAAGTTGTGTCAGACATCACGATGAAAATTCGAGAATTCTAAGGATCAATTGGATGCAATTAGAAATAAAAAATGAGTGAAATATGATCAAAATATTTTCACAAATCAATTTTCAATCGTACAAATAAGTTCCAGATTTTCATCCCAAAATTGAGGTCACTTTTTGGCCTAGAAAACGTTCGAATTGTGTTAGGTATTTAATGTAATTGGCCAATTTGTAAACAAAAATGATCAAAATTGATATGTTGTAAAACCACAAGGAGTAGTGTGCAATTAGTGAAAGTTATGATATTTTAGGTCTAGGGTTCGAGAATGGGAAATAAGAAAAAAAGATGCGGATTTTCGCTAGACTGTCGCCAATGTTTGGTTCGAGTATCAAAAACTTCATCGCTCGACTGTCACCTCGCCTTCGCTCGAGTGACAACTTGTCGGTTGACTATGCTCACCCTTTGCTCGAGCGACAGTGTCATTAAGGAAATTTTTCTTTCATTTTTAAAGGTTTTTTGTCCGATCCATTCATTCTATAACCTACATATAAATATCCAAACATTACGGAACGATTTTACAATGTTGATTATTGAGAGAAACACATTCCATTGAGATCATCTTCATATATTGTGCTTTCAACCTTCGTCCGTTATTTACTTTTGATGAGAAAAACATCAGATTCACAATCCAAATACCAAATTGCTTCTTCCTTCACATCTGTTAGAGTTTCTAAAGATCAAGATAAAGTGACTGGAGTTCCAGTAATTGAAGAATGTGGTGTTATTTGCGCATCCACAGGAGATAGACGATTTCACAAAGTTGGGAGTTGCTACAAGAGAGTGCAATCTAAGAAAGCTTTGGAAACAGCATCTGGGAGTTTGTGCAGGAGCACAAAATTCAGGAAAGCTGTTGGAATTGCAGTAAGGAGATCGGAAAGTACGTGTCGTCTTCTAATCTGGTAGACTGTAAGTTATAAATTATTTATAGTGGATTGTTGACTGGCAAAGTACTCGGAGTTTTTACCAAGATAGGTTTCTCCGTGATCAATTCTTGTGTTCGTTTATTGCTTAATTAAATATGGTATTTCAACAAAGGAATAACTAAATTGCTTGTTTAACCATCTAGAAAATAATTAATAGTGACTTGTTACTATTTAATTTTTAAGTAATTTTTAATTCCGGATAATCACCTATTCACCCCCTCTAGGTGTTATTTAGGTTGAACTACGTATTTTCAATTGGTATCAGAACCTTAATTCGATTCTTGACCCTTAATAAATTCTAGATGAGTCAGGTCTGTGCCTCCGTTTTTCGACGGAAGCAACTATGCTTATTGGAAATTCGAATGAGAGCATTTTTTAAAGCTTTGAATACACGTATTTGGATTAACGTTCAAATTGGGTAGACTCCACCTTCAACTACTGTTGCCGGTGTAGTTATCCCCACTGATATTTCATTATGAACCAAAGATGACTTAGCTGAGTGTAACTGGAACAGTTAGGGCATTCATGCCCTGTTCAGGGCTGTGTCTGTAGAAGAGTTTAGGAGAGTTTCGATGTGTGAGATTGCTAAAGAAGTTTGGGACATCTTAGAAACCACACATGAGGGAACTAAAACTATTAAAAATCTTAAAATGCAGATGTTAACCTCTAGGTTTGAAGAAATTAGAATGAAGGACGATGAATCGTTCTATGTGCAACGACTCGGGTCCCACTTAACAGGCTGTCCCGACCGTTAGATCGATGACGCAGTGTCCCCACTGTACCAACATGGATCTTTTCAGTATGTTTTATCCTCACTCGCACGCTCCCCAAGAATTCTTTTCCGGAAGTCCATCGTTAGAAACTCTACAGTTAAACGTGTTTGACTTGGAGTAATTCTATGATGGGTGATCTCTTGAGAAGTTTTCTTGGAGAGCGTACGAGTGAGGATAAAGCATGCTCAAAAGACCCAAGTTGGTACAGTGGGGATAGTACATCGTCGATCTAACGGTCGGGACTGCCCATTAAGTGGGACCCGGGTCGTTACAAATGTATCAGAGCCCGGTTGCCAGCCGAAAATCGAGAACTAAGTGCTATGCGGGACAAAGTGCTACGCCATAGGGCGGGAGCCACCTTTTGAACCCGTAGGAGCCACCTCTAGAATCCCAATGCCTGGCAACGGATCCTCAGATTGATCAAGCACGACGTGGACGTCGCGAGTCTAACTCGGGTGATTATAATACCCAGACTAGGAAAGCTTAAAAGGTTTGATAGGTACTACTCATACCAGCAAGCTGTAACTTCTTTTTCCGATGTCCATCGTTAGAAACTCCACAGTTAAGCGTGCTTGGCTTGGAACAATTCTATGATGGGTGAACCCCTAAGAAGTTTTCTTGGGGAGTGTGCGAGTGAGGATGAAACATGCTGAAAAGACTCATGTTGGTACATTGGGGACAGTACGTCGTCAATCTAACGGCCATGAAAACTCGTTAAGTGGGACTCGGGTCATTATACTATGTGAAGTGGAATGGCATAGTTAATTAGAGTTTTAACCTAGGTGAGAAGATTCCGGAGTCAAAGATAGTTAGAAAAGTCTTTAAATCCCTACCTGAAAGGTTTAGACCTAAAGTCGCCTGGATTGAAAAAAGCAAGGACTTAGATGCAATTAAAATTGAAGGACTCGTAGGATCCCTTCAAACTTATCAACTCACTGTTTCTCAATATAAAAAGGTTAAATCCATAGCCATGAATACGATTAGAGAAGAAGAGAGATGACGAAATATTTGAATATTTCGTTAAAAATTTCAGAAGGTGATGAGAAATAGGAGAAAGCCTCAAGAATGTAAAAATGAAATCCCTAATAGATTCTCGAAAAATAGACGTGAGAAAAATAACTCTAGGACTTCCATTAAGAAAACTCAAATCTGTCAAATGCCATGAGTGTCGGGGTTGCGGTCACTATAGAAATGAATGTCCTAACTTGAAAAAAAGTTCAAATAAAGAAAGACGTAAGGCATTAGCAGTGACCTTGAGTGATGATAAATTAGATTCGAGTGGTCAGAGTGATACCTTTGGTGGTGAAGATGAACAAAACTTTATGGCCTCCACATTAATAGCTACGATTGAATCTGATAAGGAGATTCATAAGGTTGGAAATGATGAAGAGAGTGAGAAATTCGAGGAAAAATCTGAGGATGAACCTGATATTCATGAATTTTATCGTGAACTATTTGAGGAAAATCTTAAGATTAAAAAAGTCAACAAAACGGTACTGAAAAAGGTAAATGATCTTGAAAGGGAGAGAGAGAGAGAGAGGAAAACTCATAAGTGACCTTTAAAACTCTACCAAAAATCTAAGTGAATTGAAGCATGTTAACGAAAACTTGTAAGCCAAAGTTAAATCCTTAACAAGTGATCTTGGAAAACCTAATACTCAACTCTAATCATTTATGAGTGGTTCGTAGAAACTTGATAAACTGTTGGGGATGAACAAGCTTGTTGGAAATAGGTATGGTCTAGGTTACGTTCCAATTGGTGAACTACTGTTAGTACATCCAAGACTACATTCATCCCAGCCACTAACCACGCTCGGAATGCTGTTAATCCTGAGCCTAAGGGCACGAAATCTTTGAATCAAGACCTACTAGGCAACGTAGTGTCAATCGTCCTACAATCGGCAACAATCGTCGAGCAAGTTTGAATGTAGATTTATTCCCACAAATCACCATTGTGGCGCACTAGAACACACAAAACCTAGGTGTCGTAAGCTCATGACTAGAAAGTCGGGATGTCTTGAGCATGGTTAACTTCCTCGCCAATCAGGTTACCCACTTAACTGAGATGATAATTTAGTTAACTCGAATCACTTCCACTTCTAAGCAAGTTTGGGTTAATAAGAGTGATCTAGAAGGTCGTAAGATTGATCGTGCTCTTAAAGATAAAAACATCCATGGTTCCCCTTCAATAGTTTCTTAGGTCCATGCATATGCAGTTTATTGAGTCCATTCATTCGTGCATGCATCTCACTTATTTATGTTTTGTTTTATTTCGGGCTGTATTTATTTTCCTTAGGTATCCATACTTTTTATTTAAATAATAATAATAATTTTTTTTTTTTGCTCTAAACATTTCATGGTGTCCTTATACATAGCATTTGTGACCAAGTATACATTCATCTGTTCTATACCATAATTTCCATTACTTGGTTCAGTTTAATGTGGAGTATTGAGTATAAGTTTCTACATGTACCATCTGCACAGCACACACTGTGATCTTGTGAGTTGAGTCTGGACCACATGTGTGAGATTTGGGATAGCAGTCATATGTTGGTAAGGTGACCTTGAACGTGAATTGACATACATTTAGATGACCTGAGCTCATGATGCTTCTCCCTGTATTATTTAAATTAAAAAAAATTATTGTTTGGTTCATCTTATACAAAAGTTCGAAACCTATTTAACTCGAGTAATTAAGCCCGAGGGGTACTCATAACTTGGCGCATATGGTCAATTGACTTGAGTTAATTGACCTAAAGCTCGTTACATGGGGTAAAGTTAGTCGCTTAATGGACAAGAGTCTGCACATAAGATATAATATTTGAGAAAATGATATACAAAAATAATAATAATAATAATAATAATAATAATAATAATAATAATAATAATAATAAATTTATATGCTTCAATTCAAGGGGAGAAAAGAAAAATATCTATGTAATTGAGCTCGCATTTTCAAGTTCTAAAAATCATATGGGTTTGACTTTCATGACTGAGGAAAATATTTATTTAACAAGTGATATTCACATATCTCTTCTCACAAATTTAAGGTTTGGAGTCATGACTATGAGAAAATGGTGGCATTTTACACGTCTGAGTCTCCTATACACTTTACTCCATTTTAAATTTGATTGACTACGTGGAAAAGTTTTATTGATAATGTTTTACTAGTGAGCACATGCGTTTTTGAGTTCATCTGATTGCCTAGGGCTTAACTTAAGTTTTTAAAAAGAGTGCTATTTTTCTTAATTTTCAAAAATCCAATGCTATTTTTGTCAATAAATTTTGTCGCGGGCTTATCGCTGGGCCATGCTCGAGCAATAGAAGCAAAAGCTGGCTCGCTCGCTTATCGCTCGACCCTCGTTCGAGCGACAGCCAGGTTATTTGAATTTTAACGTTACTTTTCAGGTTTTACGCATTTTTCCCATTTCTTCCAAAATTCTCCAACCCACATTAAAATTGTAGCTAACTCACACTTTAAACATTCCAAATCACTTCTTTAAGGTGCCATTTCATTGAATCACCGAATTTCAAACGTAAATTTCTAAAATCTCCCGGTTTTGCAATTTTCTTGGTTTTTTCTTCCCATTATTGCTTCGATTTTTGGCATTTGTCTTCATGCTTTGGTGTTTGTCTTACAATGTTATCACTTCTTGCACAAGTTTGCACCAAGACATAGGATTTTTTGGATGATTTTCCCGCGAATTTTGTCCTTGTTCTTCATTGTTCTTGGATTTGTTTCACTTGGTGGATTTGGAATGGCCATTGGTGCTTGATTGAGAGTTGTTGATTGGAGTGTTGGGGTTGTGAGTTGTGTGTGCTCTCTTTGAAATGTTGGGAGTATGTTTTTCATTTTTGGTCCCTTTTTGGTGTACGTTTTGGATGTTTTGTTGTTTACAGGTTCTTGGTGTGTGATTGTATTAGTTGATGTAGTTTGGTTGATGAGGTGGTTGCATTAGTCGTCTTGAACTTGCACACAAAATGTGATTGTCCTATTGTTTTTGGTGTTGACAGCGCAAGGGTTATTTGAATATATTCAGCGTGGGCTAGGATGGATTCATTGTCATTGGGATGATGTTGCAATTTCAGAACATTTTGTGACAAAATGGGGAGTAGATATCCAAGGTTCGGTTCAAGCGTCAGAAACAGAAACTTCATCACTTGACTATCGCATCGCCTTCGCTCGAGTGACAGTGTCATTAAAAATTTTTTTTTTCATTTTTTAAAGGTTTTTTGTCCAATCCATTCATTCCCTAACCTACATATAAATATCCAAACAATTCAAAACTGTTTTACAATGTTGATTATTGAGAAAAACACATTCCATTGAGATTATCTTCATATATTGTGCTTTCAATCTTCGTCCTGTTATTGACTTTTGATGAGAAAAACATCAGATTCATAATCCAAATACCAAACTGTTGTTTCCTTCATATCTATCAGAATTTCTGAAGATCAAGGGAAGGTGACTGGAGTTTCAGTCATTGAAGAACATGGTGTTCTTCATATATCCACAGGAGATAGACGATTCCTATAGTGGATTGTTGACTGGAAAAGTACCCGAAGTTTTTACCCAATTGGATTTCTCCGTGATCAATTCTTGTGTTCATTTATTGCTTACTTAACTATGGTATTTCAACATAGGAATAATTGAATTACATGTTTAACTGTCTAGAAAATAATTAATTGTGACTTGTTGCTATTTAATTGTTAAGTAATTTTTAATTCAGCATAATCACCTATTCACCCTCCTCTAGTTTTTGTTAGGGTCGAACTATGTATCTTGAAATTGGAAAAAAACTATCTCCAGCAAAATTGTAGCCCATTAAGTTATCTGTACAACCCAATTTAAATAACCTCAAACGGATATCTAGACAGAAAGTTATGATAAAAATATTAAAGGATGTGCATGGCTAAATTTTTTTAGAGAGGCTGTGCCATCTTCGCTACAAATCCACCAATTTTTCTCGAAAGGTGTTGCCGAGGAACCACCCTTTGGGAGCTGAGGCACCATCGCTGAAATAGTTACAATGCTGAGGAATGTTAAGGGGCACTTGAGAGAGGTTTCACACACTGAGATACATAAATATTACTTGAGAATTCGAGAGCAAAATTAAAGGAGAAAAACAACAAATCAAGGGTTTGGAATCAAAATTTGGAAAAGAGGAATTTGGTACAAAATTCATCAACTTCTCTGCATATTTCATCAGGCCCAGGTTTCATAGGAATGGGGACAGTGATTTCTAGAGCAAAAATTCCTTTGCCATTGGAACTACAAATATAAATGCTTTTTGGTCTTTTAGCGCTATAAACATCTAGGAAGAAAGAAAGAGAATGTAAAAGCACAAAATGGGTTCTAATTGAGCTTTACCTCCAAGTTACTTTGCATTACCTCGGATTCAGCAATGTTGAAATTGAATTCAAATTAGGTGCCGCAAATTATTTTTGGCCATGCTTAGATATGTAAATTAAAGAAAGAACAAATTTGCCTTAGCAATTCCGTGAGTGCATCTTTCAAACGGAGCTATCATAAGCAATCCATGTTTCTATGTAATTGCTGTAGAAGTTTTTGAGTTGCATCTTATCTGAAATCATGATAGTGTTTGTTGAAGAGCACTCTCTAGAGCCTAAATATTTTTTTTATCATGTTTGACTTCCGTGATGTCAACATTACTTGTGTTTACTTTTATCATGCAATGCTACTACTTACGCACGACACAAACTTTTACTATTTACTAACTTAAATTTTCCTTATCATTTCCTAGGCGCTCTTCTAACTGGGAGGACTTTGGCGTCCTTGCAACCACAACACTAGCTACATCTATGGCAGCAAGAAAAGGCCCCGTACCTATGGCCGGTCATCAGATTTGTTTTCAAGTTTGGATGGCTTTATCTTTGCTTAACGATGCTTTAGCACTTGCCGGCCAGGTAAAATGTTTATTATACTTTGTAACTTTTTTATTCTACACTTTTGGAGTTCATTGGAGGAATTATATTTTTGAAGTGATTGCATCTGTCATCTAATGAAGCCAATCGGTTTGATTTCTTCTTCATTTACTTCCAATTAAAGAAAATAATATGATAAGAACCATGGTGCATAAGCCTTTTTCCCAATGAATCTGAATTTTAGGATTTCCCATAATTTAATCTTTCAATAGCACTTAAACTTTCCATATTATATGAAACTATATATGGTTTGAAGAATTTTATATACATGAAGCCTTAGTTCAAAAATGTCCATTATTTGGGCCACTTTGTTATATCTGTTGTGTGTTGTCATCTGAGGTACTTCACAATCTAGTAATGGGTTCGCCACCGGGATTCTCCATCTGCCAAATGGGTTTAGTCTTAATGGTTTCAATTCATTCATTCGTCTTTGTTGAAATTCTTTTGTCAGACTCTCCTTGCTAGTGATTATTCCCAAGGGAATTATGGTCAAGCAAGCAAAGTGGCTTACAATGTTCTGCAGGTTTATTTTGCTTCTAATTTTAGTATATATTCTGATCATTGTATGCATCTTTGATATCTATGAGATAAACAAGGAACTACCTTATTGAATGATCTCTTCCTCTGTGAATTGAACAGATTAGTACGGTAATGGGAGTAGCATTAGCAGTAATTTTGTTCTCCAGCTTTGATGCACTGTCCAGCTTATTCAGCACAGACTTAGGAGTTCAGAAAATTGCCAGATCTGGGACCTGGGAAAGAAAACGTTATTCTGGAAAATTTTCTTCTTGAAAAACATTGTGGCATATAGATGGAGAACGAGAGAGCCTATTATGAAATGCTTGAAATCTGTCATTTTTGTTTCGAGCTTGATTTTTAGTTCAAACTCCTTAGAAAGGCCGACTTTTAGGTATTTGGAAGGCTTTTAGAGAAAAATGATATCTTCAGGTCTCAAAGTCCACCATAATTGTGGTCTTGGCTGAATGGAAACAATTGAGCAGATTGGGCAAAGTTCTCTATCCTTGTAATAGGATTGGCTTAGATTTGTTAATCGTGTGTGCATGTTCCTTACACAAGTGCAAACAATGTCAGATAGCATATTATTGATTGTCGGGATATGCATTATTTTTCATTGAATACAATTATTTGCTCTCTAAATCTTTGACTAGGCTATCATAGGTCACAAAATTCCTTGGTATGTTTTCTTAAACTGTGAAACATATCGAATGTTAGAAAGTTGGTTTAATACTATTTATGACCATACTCCGTTGTTTTAACACTTAATTTTGTGTTGTAGTTTGTTGCTGGGTCTCAACATATGAATGCTATTGCTTTTGTTCTTGACGGGCTCTATTCTGGGGTTTCAGACTTTGGATTGCTGCGTACTCCATAGTAATTTTGTTTGCCGAGTTTTAAATAGTTAAGCAATTATGATTATCAATTTCTTAATTCGTATCTAATTTTGATGAACAGATAGTTATTGATGAGGAGCTTAATCATCTCTATTTCAGATATTTTTTCTGTCATAGAGTTATACAGCGGAGAACTATGATGTGGCCATTTTGGGAATTGTGCTTACCATAGGAAGCACGTTCAGGACAAAATAAGAGCGCAAAATGGGATCCTTCTGTTTTTACGACAATGTGTCATTGATGAAGATACTCCGTTCTTGAAAGAGAGGTTAATCTGGTCAGAAATATATTGTATACGGCAACAAGAACTTTAGATAGGTTGTGTTGTACCTGGTTTATTAACTAGTTTATTATAGTTTCGCTCTTTAATCCTTACTCCTTTTTAGATAGGTTGTATTGGAACACATTCTAATGTTGTATTGATTCAAAAATTTGTAATGAAATTATCAATTTTTATGCAATTCCAAAATTTATTCACAAAGTGTCATTTTCAATTTTGACGGTCAATTCTCATATATCTCTTAAAAGAAAAAAAAAAGATCTACGGCAACATTGAAAAAAGTTGCAAAATGGTCTACCGCGACGCTGAAAAACACTGCAAAATAGTTTACCGCGACGTTGTAAAAAGTCTTCACTCAACGGCAACACTGACCTTCGCAACACACGCTAAAACGCTGCAAAAGGTCTACCACAGCGTTTTTTTGGCCGCTGCAAAAGATAGTTTTTGGTATAGTGCATTCATCGTCAATTTGCATTTAGTTAATTAATTCATTCATACTTGCATGTTGATCATTAATTTAGTTATAATTTCATTAAGATAAACATTTTCATTTTTAAAGTTTCGGTTAAGTTCACGGTAACTAGAATTAGAACTAATCAATCTTCGCGGGAACGATATTCGGACTCAAAAAATCCACTTTATTAGTTGTAACGATTCGTACACTTGCGATGATTTTAATTCGACATATTTTCGTAAACACACCTAACTTATAAAGAATATGGTATTACAGGATTTCAATATATTTGTTCACTTTATCTTTCAAGTTTACATAAATTGTGATAAAATCAAAGAAAAAGAATATTAATAAAAATACTAAAACTAAAAAAATGCTTAAAATGTTTATCTAAAAACGTTCAAAACGAAATAAAGTCACATTCACATGACAATTACACGGCCATACTCTAACAACCAGGCTTCTCATCGGAACCGTTATCTTACGGCCATACTGTAACAATTCGGCCTCACACCGGAGCCGTTATCTGGTACCAATTGGGCAACTTGCAATGAAAAACATTTTTAGCAATTTATAGTTAAAGGCTCCGGCGCGAGGTCGGGTCGTTACACATACCAAGATAAAATTTAGATGTATAAATATATATATTTTTTAATTGCTTAAATTTTTTGGATGAATTCATTCAGAGTGTGTTTGGGACACATTCTTTTGAATGAAAGCATTATTGAATAGAGATTGATGGAGAATGTGTGGTTAAAAATGAAGTAAAAGTTATTGATGTGATGAAAAATATTATTTTGTTGAAAAATGTGTGGTTGAAAATGAGTAGAAGAATGAGAATAAAAAAAATAATGTGTATCAAACAAGGTCTCAATAAGTATTTGATCCATTATTTGCCCAAAAAATTATTAATTATTTTTTCTCTTTTCGCAAAACTAGAAGTTAATTAATTACTGAAAAAATTATAAGTCTTTTACTTTGATGATGGTTTGAAATCTACTACCGTGTACTTAGTTTTCAATCCAAATGAATGGAATTTTTTCTTGTTATATCAAGAACTTACAAGTAATTTAAGTGAAAATTTTCCAATTTTACTAAACTTCCACACAGTTGACTTTGAAGATTCAACATCTGTTGCGTGCATCTCACTTCTAAAACTATCTTTCTAAACTCTCCATGCATCCCATTTCCCCCTGACTTCCATGCAATCATTTCGGCGTACCTTATGTGTAGGTTTGAAATTTTGTTCTGACAAATTTTCGATTTGTATCATGATCTTTCCCAAGCATTACATCTTCAATAACAATAAAGGTTTGTTGAGTCGAATCTAGATAGTTAACCTTTTATCGCTCAAGTCAATGAATGAAGTGACCAAATGACATCTATTGCGCCAGTTATTCTTGCAAATATTACATTTAAATAGGATCCTTGTAGAATTTGAAGTCAACAAGAAAAAAGACTTCAACACTACACAATTATATAAACCCTTTCTTTGTTTTTAAGAAAAAGTTGTGCATGCTTATCTCCACAAAGTCGGAGCATAAAATTTTCAGATGATGTCTTCTCCTTCTCCTTTATCATTTTCAAAAACCCGAAAACTTATTCATGTATTCTTTATTGGATTTCTTCTTGTGAATTGTTGTGTGGCAATTAGGCCAGGGAGAACACTGATGAAGGAAGATAATGTTTCAATAATGATCTTGAAGCATTACCAGCAGAAGCACTCTTTACCAGAAAGCCTATTTTCAACAAGACGCCTAAAGGAAGCATTGTCGCTCCTTCTGGTCCGTCCAAGAGGCACAACAAATAGTCAACTCTTCACCTCAAAACTGAACCATTTGGATTCTTTTCTTATTTTACTTCTAATTTCCATATTTTCCCCTCTCAATTCTGTACTGATTAGAAAAAAATTACGAATAACAAATTTACTGTAGCCTAATAAAATCACAAGATGCGAAGGTTCTGTTTTTACTTAGTTTGTTTCTCTGTACTGCTCTTTTCAATGTTAATCATACATGAATGAAATAGTTTAAAGAATTCACAAGATAGTTTTTTAATCGATATCTCAATGTTTTGTGGAGCGCTGATACTGGTAATTGTGACATATAATCACAATATAGATTAGGGACGTATTCAGCATGGAAGTGGAAGGTCAGCTGCCTATGCGAATTCTAAAAAGAATAATTAGATTTACATTACGATTTTTTATTGTGTTACCCCTCGATTCCGAGGTCTAAAGAAGCGAAGCCACGTGGCACGCCACGTAGGTAGAACAGTCAACGAGAGGTTAAGAGGAGGCCCAACAGGTCAGGGGTTTGTTTGGTACATATTCTTCTTTTCTACAGTAAATCAATTCTCATTTTCAACCACACATTCTTCAATAAAATAATATTTTCCATCACATCAATACTTTTTTCTTCTTTTTCAACCACACATTTCCCATCAAATCACTATTCAAAAATCAATTCTTCCCCCAAAAATCCCTACCAAACACACTCCAGATGTCTCAGTGAGGCAATAGGCCGAAATCCTTAACCCTGCATCGGAAGCTATTACACTAACAAGTCTCAGCTTGAAACACCTCTTCAAAGACGAGGCATGGCCCGATCCAAGGTTCTTTCAGGCTCGTCCGAAACTTATGAAGCCGGCGCTGCCTCACAACAGATTCAGAGATCTTTTGGAATTGATTGATGTGACGTCTGCAATAAAGTGTCTGTATTTTTAATCCTTGTCAGCCTACTATTAGAACGGCTGGCCTTTTGTCAAATATTAAATGTAATGAGTGGACAGTGATGTGAAGCTTCGGTCTAGAGGATGTCGTCACATGGATCTGATCCAACAATCATCACGTCGGCTAGAACAGTATAAATAGCCATTCTTTGTGTAGAAAATGGGGACGATTGATGGATGAAAAAATAGAAAAACACACATTTATACAAACACTTGAACCCTTACAAAAAAAAAAAAAAGAACTCATCTATTCATCGTATACATCCTTCCACGTATTTCACTATCATTTTGTTTAAAGGAAATCATTGATAGTGTGATTGTCCTCTAATCATATTGAGCCTTAACATTTTTATCTCTTAACTGAAAGTGTTACCCACGTTCACTACAGTTAGATAACCGTTCCTATTCTGTTAAAAACGTGTCGGGTCCGTACTTGACGTAACGAGAGTAGGCCTGACATCTATTGAGTTCATTTTTTGGGGTCAACAGATTGGCGCCGTCTATGGGAAATTCCTACATTTAACCACGAATACACGTGGGAAAAAAGGTCATGCTACATTTCTAAAAAGATCGACGGAGGAAGATGCTTGTCCTTGAAAAATGAGTGTGCTTAAAGAAAGAACGACCAAGAACTTAAAGCCATTGAAGAAAGGGATAAAAAGTTGCATATTAAAATAATCAAGAGATGAGTTCCATGAAGAGAATGCCCCTAGAAGAACGAGAGAACGCCCTGAAGAAGGAGAACCCTCACATGCTGCCCAGACAGCCCGTCCAAGGCCTCCCATACACAGGAGAGGAGGTTCTAGGGGTAGAGGAGGAGTCATAGCCAGGCTGACTAGGGAAATGACGGCAATGGCAGCCAACATAAGAAATATTACACAACAGAACCTAGCCATGCAAAAAATGTTGATGAGCATGCAAGGACAAAGAGGCTATCAGACTCACCAATATACAGCCCCGGAAGATGTCCTTCCTAAGATACGGGCATACTATCAAGACGAAGAAGTCCAAAGTCGAATGGTCGAATCTCCGTATGCTAGGATGGAGGCTCATCAAGAAGGACATGCCTAAATGGATGGTCGAGTATGCCTCGGAAGACCGTATGAGGCCCCATTCGACCACCATCCAAATCATGAACCAAGACATCGACCCCAAAGGTCTGGGAGTGTTTTTGACAGAATAGGCTTGAGGGTGCCTAGAAATAGGCAGGACCACTTGCCCCAAGCACCTAGGAATAGGCAAGCTTATTCTCAACCTTCAACAACTAGGAGAGAACAACAAGAGCTTCCCTGACCTGAAGACCTGCCAACATACTACGAAGAACCTCAGATCCCACCCCCTAGAAATGGAGGGGAAAGGAGGAACCTAGCTAGGAACGAGGCAGGAATCTCTCAGCCACTTCTCCAAGCCTTCCAAGAAGAAGGTGAGGATTCAGATGGACCTTAAAGATCTTGTGATTTAGATGACGATGATGAACAGTCTTCGTTTTCAGAGGATTCAGATGGACCCCAAAGATCCTATGCAGGGCCTTTCACTTAACATTAAGTGGATGACCTGAAGTCTGATACACAACAATACCTGAAGGGAGTATCTAAAGTTGGCCAGACCTGAAAAATATGTTCTTGAAACGCTTCACGACCAACAAAGAAGGGGATAGACCTATCCAACGACTCCAGGACATGCGCCAGCAACATGGCGAGGCACTAAAAACTTTCTTGTCCCGATTCACAGACGAGATGACCTAATGCGTGCAAGACACAGACAAAAAAGCATTAACTGCCTTGAGATGAGGACTTGACATGAACTCCCTTTTCTGGAGAGATGTGCAAAACAAAGGCACTTATGACACCCTATTGGAAATGATAGGGCATGAAATCCTGAATGAAGAGTTGAAGGAACATAGGAATAGGGCAAGTCGTGGTCTTTTACCTCCTCAAATGCACAAAGAGAAGTACCTAACCTCCAATTTAATAGACCATCAGGCCCCACTGAACCACAGACAGGAGCTCGCCGCGGCAAAGCTCAATGCCATGCCAACTTTAGCCTATGAAAAAGTGCATTCTGGTGCTGAAATGCATCGGCGTCAACCTTACCAAAGACCCTCGCAGAAAGGTCAAGGTAGGAGAAGAGGTGCTGAATCTAGAAATAGGGATGAAGCTCCCAACTACTGCTTCTACCATCAATCCTATGGTCACTGCACCGAAAACTGCTGGGACGTCTCAAGACAATCCCGAAGTCAAAATAGGCGAGGGGGAGACATCCCTCAAGGAATACCCCTTATAAGCTGAACCGACCACCTAGAAATAATGAACAACATCGGTTTAAAAAAATTGACCCCCTGCAAGGAAGGGAGGACACTGAAGGACCCAGAAAAGGTCGGAGGCAGTGACAAAGACCCTACCTACAACGAACATGAACCCATTCAGGAAATCAACACTATCATTGGTGGTCCTCATGTGGGCGGAGATTCTAGAAACTTTCAAAAGAATTATGCCAGGGAAGCAACCGACCCAGCTATGACAAGCTACATAGTGAATCAATCTACGAGTTGGAGGACTTCGCCTCCAATCACTTTTACACAGGAGGATGCACTAGGAATGCACTACCCCCACTGTGATGCCTTAATGGTTAGAGCTGTTGTCGCTCGCAACGGCCTGAAAATGATGTTGGTGGACAACAAAAGCTCAATCAACATCATATTTGGTACCACCTTTGATAAGATGAAGGTTGATCATGAGCTGTCCCCAGTAAACTCTCCCTGTTTAGATTTACGGGAGATTGCATCATCCCTAGAGAGAAAATAACATTGGCGATAGAGATAGGAGCCGAACCTCTGGTTGCTCGATGCTTCATGGAATTCTTCATAGTCGACAACCGATCTGCTTACCATGGGGTGCTTGGAAGACCCGTGTTAAAAAACTTATGGGCGGTAACCTCGATTCACCACTTGTGCATGAAATTCCCCACTGATAATGGTGTGGCGATAGTTCGAGGTGATCAACGAGGCTCTAGAGAATGCTATTCCAACTCCCTAAGGAAGGCAGAGCCAAGAACCACCAACGTCGTCTTTGCTGATGTTGATATGGCCTCTCTGAACAAGGGATCGCCCCTGAACAAAGGGAAGACGTCCTCATGATCGAAACTCCTGAAAAAGGATCAATTGCTGAGAAAGCATCAGTCTGGAAGAACTGGATCCCCACATTATTGATTGCGAGCCTCAAACAGCTCCAATAGAGGAATTGGAAACCTACCCAGCTGACCCAATAGACTCAACAAAGCGTCTGTAAGTGGGATATCCACATTTTTTAAAATATTTGTTTTTGATTTCAAAAATTTCTTATAATTTAATCCATAACAATTTTCGCATTGAACCTACAAATGCCTGTATTTTTTAGTTGAAGAAATCTGCAATACGAAATGAAGGAGAAGTTGAAAAACTTCTTGTGTAAAAACCTTGATGTATTCACCTGGAAGCACATGACATGATAGGAATCGACCCTAAGGTCAGTTGTCACAACTTGAATATTGATCCGAAAGCCGCAGTTCACAGACAAAAGATGAGAGCCCTTAACCCAGAAAGATATAAAGCCCGACAAAGTTAAGAAATTGATCGAAAATGGCTTCATCAGGGACTCTGTGTATCCGAAGTGGGTCTCCAACCCAGTTCTGGTGAAGAAGCACAACGGGAAGTGGATGGTATGGATTGATTTCTCAAATCTAAATCAAGCATGTCCCAAGGACAGCTTCCCACTTCCTAGGATATACCAACTTGTAGATTCAACTGTTGGACACAAGCTCCTCAGCTTCATGGATGCCTAATCTAGGTGCAACCAAATCCCCATGTTCCCACTGGATGAAGACCACACTTTTTTTTATCATGGACAAAGGACTCTATTGCTATAAGGCTATGCCCTTCAGATTAAAAAATGCTGGAGCAACGTACCAGAGGCTGGTTAACAAAATGCCGACTTCATCAGCAAATCCATGGAAGTATATGTGGACGACATGCTGGTGAAAAGCCAAAAATCCACATACCACATTACCCATCTGAATGAGGCTTTCTAGATCCTGTGAAAGTATTGAATGAAGCCTAATCCTTTAAAATGCACTTTTGAGGTATCATCTGGCAAGTTCCCTGGTTACATAGTTAATCAAAGAGGTATCAAAGAAAACCCAGAAAAGGTCAGAGCTTTGATTGAGATGAGGTCCCCCCAGAAGCCAAATGAAGTTCAAAGTCTCACTAGGCGAGTAGCAGCCCTAAATCGCTTCATATCTAAGGCGAAGGACAAATGCATCCACTTCTTTAAAGTTCTTAAGGGAGGGAGCAAGTTCCAATGGACAGAAGAATGTGAGGTGGCCCTGTAGGAACTAAAGAAGCATCTAGGGCAGACACATCTTCTTTCCAAACCAACAGCCATGAGGTATTACACCTATATCTGGCAGTAACCTCCGAGACAATAAGCTCAGTTCTGATAAAGGAAGAAAACAACCATCAGTTGCCAGTGTACTATGTGAGCAAAGCACTTCTAGCCGTTGAAACTAGGTATCCTGACATGGAAAAAATGTCCCTTTCTTTGGTAATTGGCTCGAGGAAGCCGAGGCCCTATTTTTAGGCACACAACATCCATGTACTAACTAATTACCCCCTCAAACAAGTGCTTCAGAAGCCAGACACCTCGAGGAGGTTACTTAAGTGGTCTGTGGAGCTCAACGAGTTCAACATCCTCCACAAACCGAGGTTAGCCATAAAAGGGCAAGCTTTAGCTGATTTCGTAGCTGAATTTACCCTTGTCCCCAACATCGAGGTAGAAATAGACCTTCGAAACCTCAGATTTGGAGACTCTCGATCAATGGGTAGTTTAGTGATACAGGGTCAGGAACAAAAATTGTCTAAATCAGTCCGCAGGGACATAAGCTCAATTGTGCTGTAAAGTTCGACTTTAAGGTAACCAATAACGTAGCCGAATATGAGGTCTGCTAGCAGGCCTTCGATTGGCAAAAAAAAATGCAAGTAAAGTGGCTCATAATCAGCAGTGACTCCCAACTCATTGTTAGTCAGGTACACGGGAATTTCTCTGCTAGAGATAAATCTATGGTAGCTTACCTAAAGCTGGTAATGAGCTTTGTCCCTTCATTTGAAAGGTTCGAACAGATGCAACTACCAAGGTCCTTCAGTGCTCATGCTGACGCACTGATAAAATTGGCAAGTAGCAAAGATTTTGAGCTATCAACGTGGTCCCAATTGAACACTTCACAAAACCCTTCACAGAGGTCGGCAAGATAGTTATGTGGGTGAAAGATACCCTTCCTAGATGAAGCTCATTATATCCTACTTGAAGGACCAAACCACACTATCCCTGGGAAAAGAAAAGGCCCAGAAACTCAGAAGAAAAACAGCCCACTTCGTTTTACAGGACGATGTCTTGTACAAACGTGGCTTTTCAATGCCCCTACTAAGGTGCATTAGAGGAGAACAAGCAGATTATGTGCTTAGAGAAATCCATGAAGGTGTTTGTAGCAACCACACTGAAGGCTGGTCTTTAGCATAAAAAATGCTCAGACAAGGATGCTACTGGCCTACCTTGAAAAATGATGCGAAGCAGTTCGTCAAAAAATGAGATAAATGTTAGCATTTTGCCACAATACAGAGACAACCCTCACAAATGCAAATTTTGTTAATTTACTTGTGAATGGATGATCCTTTCTCAAATGTCTTTAAGAATGGATGATCCTTTCTCAAATGCACAAAGTTCGAGAATGTATGATCCTTTCTTGTAAATGAACCCTTTCAAATTCGGTATGCGAGGATCATCTAGTGAAGCACTTTGCCTTTGGTAATTAATTCATGTACAATTACTAGGAAAGTTAAAGCGCAAATGTAACGAATCTTTCCTACAAGGAAACAACCTTATCAGGTTTTAAACATACACTTAGAATACTTGGTGATCAAGGAAGACATAAAAATCATCTGTATACAGTAACTCGATTCAAGAAATAAACAACTTGATAAAAGGAGATAATTCTCTAGCCAATATGAGTGAATTATGTTTACAACATTTTAACATAATTCAACACGAAGGAGTCTTATCTATAAATACTCATGCACATGTATAGCTAAATGCGTGCATTTTTCTAAACTCTAGCCAATTTCTGCTTATTTGGTTCTCCTATCCCTAATTCCTCAATCTTCTGTTGTTATAATTTTTTAACAATTGATTTGACTGGAAGAGTACCAATGGCCGCCTGCCTTTTTCCTGGAACAGTGATCTTAGTGCCTAATGGTTTGTGCCCGAATATGTATAATGTTAGACAAAATCTCATAAGTGCATAGTATTGTAGATAAATAAAAATGTGTGACGAAAGTAATGTTTACATGAGGACTACGTACTTACTGTTTGTTAGGTTTATATTTTGTATTGACAATTCTGTGAACAAATTGACCAACTTGAACATTTATAAAAGTTTAGGGACTAAATTCTAAATTTTCATAGTTGGTAGGTTAGCTTAGGGTTCAGGGTGTCATGTTTGGAACAAGAAGGATTCACGCCGTATTTTCACATCGGAGTGATGCTCGAGCGACTGAAACAGAAACTACTTCATTCGACTTTCACCCTATTATCACTCGAGCGACAGACCCTTCACTCGAGCGAAGAAGCCACCTCTCTTGAGCGACATATTATTCTGGGAAACCTAATTTTATATTTTCGAGATTTTTACTTGGCCATACAACCTATTTCGTCCAACCTATATATTGAGCCGCCGTATTTTCTATGAATGAGATTGACCATTATAATAGTCAAGGAGAATATATGCTTAACTAGAATTAAAGTTCAATCATTCCATTGTTCATGTGTCAATCATTGTGAAAACATCAAATCTATCAAATCAAACACTGGATTGCATTCTTCACTTGGGGCTGCTGCAAAAATGTGTCATCAACTGTGCTACATTAAAGATCAAGGAAGAGTTTGAAGAACGAGGAGTTCTTGGGGGAAGATCTACATAGATAAACTGCGTAAAGAGTTAGGATTGGAGTTCGTGTGCTCATTCCAAGAGGACTATTTTACAAAAAAGAGTCAGGATTGGTGTTGTTGTGCACATTCTAGAAGGGCTGGTTCATACTTAAGATAGGAGATCAGAAAGCTTGTATTGTCAAATTTACTGGTAGTCTATAAGTTTTATTGACAGTTTATAGCGGATCTTTAACTGGCAATGTGCCCGGAGTTTTTCCCACGTTGGGTTTCTCCGTGAACAATTCTGGTGTTGTTTATTACTTTATTTACTGCTTTGACATTACTGCGGTATTTCAAAATAGGACAAATTGAATTGTTTGACTAATCACCTAGACATAATTAACTTGTGATTTGTTACATGTTAATTAAGTATTAATTCTGCAATTATACCTAATCACTTCCCTTAGGTGTAGTAGGGTCGAATCTCGCGTTTTTCAATTGGTATCAGAGCTTAGTTTTGATTCCTGATCTTTATTTGATTGTCTAGATGAGTAGTTCGTTGTCTGTACCGCCATATTTTGATGGCAGCAATCATGCCTATTGGAAAGTGGGCATGAGAGCTTTCCTTAGGGTTTTGGATGAACGTGTTTGGATTTCTGTGCAAAATGGGTGGACTCTACCTTCAACAAATGCTGATGGTGTAGTTACACTCACTGACATTTTTTTGTAGACTAAAACTAACTTGGATGAGTGTAGTTGAAATAGCAAAGGTTTGCATCCTTTGTTTATGGTTGTGTCTCCTGAACAATTTAGGAGAGTGTCTATGTGTGAGATTGCTAACGAGGTTTGGGATATTCTGAAAACTACCCATAAGGGCACTAAGATTGTTAAAAACTCCAAACTACAAATGTTGACATCCAGGTTTGAAGAAATTAGGATGAATGAAGATGAGAGGTTTGATGAGTTCTATGCTAAACTAAACGATATTGTGAAATCTAGTTTCAATTTAGGCGAACGGATCACCGAGTCAAAAATCGTTCGTAAGGTTCTTAGATCCATAACTGAGAGGTTTAGACATAAGGTAACTACAATTGAAGAGAGTAAGGACCTTGATGCCCTTAAGATAGAGAAACTCGTTGGATCTCTTCAAACCTATGAATTGACCTTAGCACAGCCTAGGAAACTGAAATCCATTGCCTTGGACACCCGTAGAGAAGAAAATTCTGCATCTAATGATGTAGAGTCCCTTAAAGGCGATGAGATAGCTTATTTCATGAAGAGGTTTAAGAAGGCCTTGAGAGATGGACCTAAACCACAACCTAGGTAGAAGAGTCAACCTAAGAGATTTCATAAGGAAAAGCGTGATAAGAGTGGTGATAAAGGGTCTAACCGTGAGCTCCAGTCGGTTAGATGTCATGAGTGCCAAGGGTTTGGGCACTAGAGGAATGAATGTCCTAATCTCAAGAGGAGCTCGACAAAGGATGATGGTAGAGCCTTTGTTGCTCAATATCTGATGATGACTCTAGTGAGAGTGAATCTAGAATGCAGTCTGAGTGTGAGAAAGTAGGGAAGTACATGGCCTTTGTGTCTCGAGTAAATAGTGAATATGATAAGGCTAGTGAAAAGATTAAGGTTAAGATCGGTAATGAGGCCTCGGATGATGATGATAATCTTCAGGTTGTATACCATGAGTTATATAAGGAGAGTCTTAAGATTAAGAAACTCAACCATGCCCTACTTAAGAAGTTTGATTCTTTGGAGCGTGAGAAAGAGAGACTTGCTGGTGAGCTTAAGGAATCGACCAGTTCCCTGAGTAAGTTGAGATGTATCAATGAGAGGTTAGAAGGGATGGTTAAAACCCTTACGAGTGATCTAGAAAAATCCAACTCTCAACTAGAGGCTTTCTTTAGTGGGTGTAAGAAGCTTGATAGTCTTTTAGGTATGAACAAGCTTGTAGGTGATAGACGAGGTCTAGGCTATGTTAAGAACAATTCCAATTCTGCTCGTACCTCTAAGACTTCTTTTGTTCCTGCTTCTACTCAGCCACACATTGCTAGAAATTCTGATCCTAGAGCTGAGCATGTCATAAGAACACCTAGGTCTCGTAAGAACACTGCACCTCAAGTACGTTTTCAACAATCGTATGTGTCTATGCCTAGATTTGTACCTTGCCATCGCTGTGGTGCTTTGGGTCACATTAGGTCGAGGTGTCATATGCGTGTGCGCATGGAGAGAAATCAGGATATTCCCAATCAGGTCAATTATCTTTCCAGTCAAGTTCTTCATCAGATTGAGATGATCTCTTAAATGACTAGGGCTACTTCCACTGCTAGGAAGGCATGTGTCAAGAAACTTGATCTTGATCGTATGGCAGCTATTGCTGCTTATGCACCACACCGATCTCATGTGCGGGCATCTGCATGCATGGTCAATTATATAAGTGCACATTGCATTCATCAGACACTTTGCATGCATTTAATTATTTTTGTGTTCTAGTTTATTTATCTTTTATTGTTGTCTGCATTTTTATTTGTCTTGTGTACTTGACATTCTTATTTATGTTTTTGTGAGTATTTCATTAAAAAAAACAAAAAAAAATTATTTTATTTTTGTTTGGTGTATATTGTGAACTACTGCATCATATGTGTGAAACTCGACAATGTATGTTGAGTATGAATATGCATTTATCTGATGAATAGTTTGCATTCTATCACATGATTGTTATTTTCTCTGGAGTATTTAATATATGTTCAATTATGTATTCTTTGCACCGCACACACTATGACCATTTAAATAGGTCTTGACCGTATGTGTGAGACTTAGGATGGCTGTCATTTATTGATAGGGTGACTCTGAACTTGAATTGACTAATTGTGTTAGACCTAAGCTCGTGCATGTACCTTTTCTTTTGACTGAACATGATATATGCTCATTATCTTAATGTTCTCTTTCGAGTCTATTTGACTCGAGCAATTAAGTATGCGGGGTATCTCTATACCTGGTGCCTATGGTCAACTGACTTGGGTTAACCGGCCTAAAGCTTGCTAGGGGTAGTCTTAGTTGATAAATGAATTAGAACATGCACTTAAGATGAAAAATATGATGAGCCGAATAAAATTGTGGTTTAAACAAAAATAAACGCGTATATTTAGGGGGAGAAAAGAAAAATTTTGTATCATGCCAAACGAGCTTTTTGTATAGGTCCTTACGTGTTTAAAAGTTTGACTTTCATAAGTAGAGAATAGACGCAGTGATTTTTGGCGTGTCACTTCTCACAAAATTAAGGTTTTGAGTCTGATTTATTTGGAATTAGTGACATATTACACACATGAGTCACATATACAACTTACTTCGATTAAACTTGATCTATGTGTATGGGGGCATCACTTATATTCTCATATTTTGCATATTTATGTTCGACTACATTTTCTTGTTGACCAACATGTTGAAGTACATGCCATATATTTATTTTTAAAAAAATTGAGTGGTGCTAAAATTGAAAATTTTGAAAAAGGTGATATGTTTGTCATTTCTGGAAAACTGTGCTTCAAATTGAATTTTTAAAAATTTTGGTGCTATTTCTGACATTGGAGCTTTTGCTTGAATGTCACTCAAGCGAGCCTTTCAGATTGGTCTCGCTCGATTTTCATTCAACCCTCGCTCGAGCGATGGTCGCGTATAAGGCCCGATTGCAGCCTCATTTTTACTCATTTTTTCGAATTTTTCTCTCAAACTTCATACACCCTTCATCAAATTATTGCAATTTCACTTATTTCAAAGCTTGGGCATTACATTTGGAGACTATTATCATCAATATCCTCGTCCATTTCTAGAAATTTCTAAGGTAATTCTTGAAACCCTAGTTTTCGATATTTTTGGGGGTTTTTTGATTTTCTTGGATAATTACCTTAATTCTTCACATACATTCATGTGTTTTGAGTATATGAATGTTGTGGGATTGTGTGTGCATCAATGTGATTCAACTTTTACATGTTTTTGATGATTTTGGCCATTGCTTGAATGTACTTCATTGCACTTGATATTTTTGGCTTATTTTGGTCAATTTTGATGGAGTTGGGATATGATTATTTGATAATTTACTAGTTTGTCGTGCTAGGATGCTCGGTTGATCATGGGTGGTTCCATTTGTGCTTTGAATTTTATGACTTTACATTGCACTCAAAGTGTTCGATAAAATGCTTCTTTGGTTTGATCGTGTGACTTTGGCCATGATTTTGCACACACGGGTCATCCTTCATCCCACGAACACTCTCATGCACTCACATGTCAATTTGGAGTTTCTTTGCATTGAAATTTGTCTTAGGAGCCATGACACTCACATTGCACCTCCATCTAAGACACCACTGCACCTCCGTCCCTCCGTCACTGTACCTACGTCCTGCAATCACTAAACTATGTTCATGCACTGCCTTATTTGACACGTTTGCATTTTTTATGTGCATGTGACATGTTGCATCGTTTTGCGTACCTTGAGGACTATTTGCATCGTTTTGCACATTTTGACGCTTATTTACATCATTTTGCGTGCATTGTCACATTGTTGCATCGTTTTGTATGTTTGCTTCACTGTTACGTCATTTCACGCATTTTCATGCTTTTGACTGCGTGGCTACTCGTGTGGTCTACATTCTCTTTCGTAGAATCTCTTAATATGTTTGTTCTGCAATCATGTTCCAGATGCCGTCGAAGAAAGCCAAGACCACCACTCAACCACCTCGTGGATCTACTTCGTATAGTCGGACATAGTTCATTTCGTCTACTGCTTTTGAGGTCCTTACTTCTCAGTTCTCTCATCGGCTTGTCCTTATAGAGCGTGAGGTTATCTTAGGTGACCTATCCCTCGATATTGCTGCCATTTTTGTTTCTCAGGTTGGGATTCTTTGTTGATTGGGTTGGTTCCTCTTCCTAGTCTGTTAGTTCAAGAGTTCTTTGCAAACATCCACGAGATTTGTGATACTTCTTTTCAAATTTATCTTAGAGGTACTACTCTTCGGCTTTTTCCTGATGTTTTAGCTAAGTCTCTTCATATTCCTTAGGTTCTTCACTCAATTTTTCCTTATCTTTCAGCTGAGACTAACCCTTCCGACTCTGTAGTTTACTCTACTCTTTTTAATACCCTACTGGCAGGGGGTTCGATTGCGGTTTACACTAGATCTCTTCCGACCGAGCTCCAGGTTTAGTTGCACATTGTGTGCACGAACCTGTGGCCGATCGTACACACTTCTTCCTTACTGTTCGATAGGGCTAGGTTCCTTTACGTCCTGGTTCAGGTGACTCGATCGATCTTCCTACTTTCTTGTGCCAGCATATTCTTCGCACTTTCAGAGTCCCTAGTCGTAGGATAGGTCTTCATTATGCTTGCCTTCTTCATCACTTACTCACTGCCCTTGGCGTTGTTTTTCTCGAGGGTTCTTCTTGTCGGATAGGTCGACTGATTAGCCTCACTACCATTTCATAAAGTCGATCACATGCTTTTTCTACTTCTGCTTCTGTTGAGCATACAGATCCGGTAATGCCAGTAGATCCGATTGATGATCTTCTCTTTGTTGATCCATACTCTGTTCCATCCTCTAAGGCTCCGTTCCCTTCAGCGTTCCTTCTTCTATGTCTTCCTTTGTCCCTCATGGCTCTTCAACTATTAATCCCGTGGCTGTCTTGATAGCCCAGATGTCTACTATGATCAGCCCGCAGGCTCAACTGCTTGCAGAGGTGACTCAGACGAGGGCAGAGGTCACTGCGCTGCATGGTGAGGTTATAGATGTTCAGTGATGAGACCGATGCTTTAGATGGAGACGATGCTCCTGCCTCGTAGATAGGGATAGTGTTGTAGTTGATATTGATATATGTGTCGCTAGCAGTTAGGCTGATTCTTGATGTAGTATAAACTTTTTTGAAGTTTTTCTCAAGTTATTGGAATTTGCTTTGCCATTTGATTTGTTATTTCTTCTGCATTTGTGACAAAAGGGGGAAAAATTTTATAGTATGGGGAGATAATGGGAGATATATACTAATTTCTTGTTTAGAGTAGCTTGATACATATTGATACATATCATGTCTTGAGGGGTTGTTGGGTTATGACATAGATACTGTATAGACATTTTATGCTTTACATTTGATTTGATCTTTTACGTATGTCATGAGGGGTTGTTGGGGGTGAGACATAGATACATTTCCTACTGTTTTAACACTTAGAGTTTGCAGTAGTGGCAGTACATCTACATTGCATATCATGCACTGAGGGGGAGCATGCGCATTGCAAGTGTGTTGCATTTCATGCATGAATGTTAAAGTTTTTCTTGATGTTTTGTGGTATTAATATGGTTATGATGTCTTGGTTAACATTAATACTGCATCTCAAACTTGTTTGATTATTTCACTAACTATGCTTCTAAGTACTTTATTGTTTATTACCTGTATCACATGCTTTTACATTGGTATGTGAGTTTTTGATTTCAGGATACAAGATTAACAAAGTGGAGGCTGCGTTCAGTTGGTTTTGTTTGGACTTGGGTAGTTTGGATGAGTTGTGGTTGTTTTGTATTGTGTTTTGTTACAAAATGCCAAAAGGAGAGTTCATCAGGTTTATATTTTGTATTGACAATTCTGTGAACAAATTGACCAACTTAAACATTGATAAAAGTTTAGGGACTAAATTGTAAAGTTTCATATTTGGTAGGTTAGTGTAGGTTTTGGGATGTTATGTTTGGAACAAGAATGATTCACGCTAAATTTTCGCTAGCTGCTCGCCAGAGTGTTGCTCGAGTGACTGAAACAGAAACTACCTCGCTCGACTTTTGCCCCACTATCGCTCGAGCGACATACCCTTTGCTTGAGCGAAGAAGCCACCTCGCTCGAGCGATATATTATTATGGGAAACCTAATTTTATATTTTCAAGATTTTTACTTGGCCCATACAACCTATTTCGTCCAACCTATATATTGAAGTGCCGTATTTTCTATGAAGGAGATTGAAGATCATAATATTCAAGGAAAATATCTGCTTAACTAGGATAAAAGTTCAATTATTCCATTGTTCATGTGCCAATCATTGTGAAAACATCAAAACTATCAAATCAAACATTGGACTGCATTCTTCACTTGGGTCTGCTGCAAGATTGTGTCGTCAACTGTGCTGCATTAAAGATCAAGAAGAGTTTGAAGAATGAGGAGTTCTTGGGAAAGATCTACAGAAGATAAACTGGGCAAAGAGTCAGGATTGGAGTTCGTGTGCTCATTCCAGATGACTGCTTTACAAAAAAGAGCCAGGATTGGTGTTGTTGTGCACATTCCAGGAGGGCTGCTTCATATTTCGGACAAGAGATCAGATAGTTTGTGTTCTCAATTTTGCTGGTAGTCTGTAACTTTTATTGACAGTTTATAGTGGATCTTTGACTAGCAAAGTGCCTAGAGTTTTTTCCACGTTGGGTTTCTCCATTATCAATTCTGGCGTTGTTTATTGCTTTATTTACTACTTTGACATTACTGCGGTATTTTAAGATAGGACAAATTGAATTGTTTGATTAATTACCCAGAAATAATTAACTTGTGATTCGTTGCATGTTAATTAAGTATTGATTCCGCAATTATACCTAATCACCCCCCTTAGGTGTAGTAGAGTCGAATCTCGCTGTTTTCACTGTTGACTCAATTAAGACTAACTTTAAGCCAAACAAATACAGATTCAATGATTTGGATGTATTCAACTGAATTAAATGAATTGAAAAGCTTTGGAGAAGACTCAAGTCAACAATGACACAAGGATTTAGAATGCTAATTTTTCTTTCGACTTACATTACCTTACTATAGCTCTATAAAATAAACAAATGCGTGAAATACAAGAATGTTTAGGACCATACAAATTACATGGGTATATTTCTAACTCCTATGTACTTCTCGATAATTACCGTGATGTGCTAATCCTATATTCGACCCCTTGGACATGTAATAGGACAAAGTTCAAACCAATTTGGTGTTCAAGTAATCAAAAACATAATAGTCGTTCAAACAACTAAGCAATTAAAGCCAAAAATATGAAATTAAGATTAAAACTTCAAATATATTGTTTCATAATCATCTTAGAATATTTGAATTTAGCCGAGCATTCTTGCAAGAAAATTGAGTTATACAAACACATAATAGAATATTTTACATCACCTAAACTATAGAGAACGGAAGAAAGTAGAAGAAAACTGAGAGCCTCGAAAAAATTACCTCATTGGAAAGCTAAGAAAACTGACTCCTTTATTTTTTTATTTTTATTTTTATTTTTAAAGAGAGAGTTGTAGTGTTTTTATCTCCAAACTTCTCCCACTTTGATGTACATGTTGATGTATTTATAGAGTTGAAAAAGAGCCCTAAATTTCATGTTAAAAGATACTCCCGATAATTACGAAATACTGGTGGTCCCGAATCCGTATAGAGGGAAACAGGATGGGGCCTAGCCAGATTTACTATTTCCATCCCTGTTTCATCAAGGATTTTCGGTAGGCGGGACAAGACATGGATAAAATATTTACTATCTTTTATAATTATTTATTAATTTTTAAACACAATTTTAAGTTGATAAACATAAAAATATCATAAAATAAAATAGATTCATGTCGAGTTAGGGTTTGAGGACTTCCAAACGGTTTATGTTCCCCATCCCTTTTGGGGCAAGCCTCGACGACATATTTTGTTATCCCTGCAACTCAAAAGCAAATTCTGTGCTCTCCGAGTAGAATCCAATAAAGCATGCATACCTTATTATATGAAAACTTGGAATTTATAAAAAAAACATTGAATTTTTAATTTAAATTATCTTTTCAATGGCACTTCAAATCTTGTGAAGCAATTTTTGATAAACTTTGTGCTCTAATTTTCTAATATGTTCCAATCACTTGACCTTATATTTACTTCAAATTTAGCTTCCCACCTATTAGTCAATGCCACTCCAAGGCCTCATTTATTCTTAATTTTGTTCCTCTTTCTTATCCTCCGTGTTTATTCCAATCTTTGAGGCTTGATCCTTTGCTCCTAAATCATGTTTATCACCGCATTTTCACTCATTTGATCATTGTACAACTTCAAGCTGGGACTTCAACGACTTCAAGTCGGGATTTCATAAAATATAAAAATTGTTCGCTAAAAGTCAAACCACTTTCAAGTAATAAAGTGGAGTTGTGAGTCCCGATTGTCGATTTCTAGAGTAATGTTTACTTTCGATTACACTACTCTAGTTAATCTAATTCTAACAATAAAAACAAACACAAAATTAGTTTTCGATTTGACAATAAGGAAAAATAACTACAACTCTACAAAATAAGAAAATATAAAACATTTGGAATTTCAGAAACTAATTTGGTTGGGACTCATGATTTAACTTAATTGTCACTTAATTAATTATCCAAAAGTAAATTAACAGATTACTCATTTACCATCGATTAGATCTGATTTTTTTATTTTAGCTAATTATCTCTCTTAAGCTAAATTACTCCCAATGATTGGTTTAACATACTATATCTCTTTGTCGATTAAAACCCAACCAATAGTATTTAGATTTTGTGAAAATATCTCAATAGATGACCTAAGGTTAATGGTATATTTCTATACCCTGTAAGAATTTAGGATATTCACTATTTGGTCTAAAATATATCATCTTCTTTCGAACGATGTACAAATCACTAAATGCAATCATTCATTAGTCAAATAAATGAATAGCCTGAATTTCAATAGTAAATACACAAAAAATAAGTATTTTAACATTAAAAATCAAATATTGAAATTAATCAAACTAGGTTAAATTCATCATAAATCCCAACACAAAACATAGCCTATTTTGTATAAATGATAAAAAGAGAGAGTATTCATACAATACTTTACAAACTTGGAGAAAATAGTGGATTAATCACGATTAAAGATAAAATCCCTTTTTAGGTTAGATTTTTGAAGATTGCAATTGCTTGATCTTGATTTTCACTAAATATTTCTCCAATTTCTTTCATTGCTTCTCGTTGTGCCTTAGATTTGACCCTCCAAAATATCAAGAAAATGAAGAGGAAAAGAAAAAAAATGTAAAGAAAAGAAAAGAAAAGAAAAGAATGTAGAATGAAATCAATCCCAAGCTGCAACCTTTTTTAATGTTTTAAAACTTTAGCCAAAAGTCCCCACAATTTGAAAAACAAATAAATGATCCCGCCTCTATTTTCTTTCTCTTTTTTACTTTAGTCCTCCATCAAATTGCGATCATGGTCCCTCTACTTTGATATTAAACAATTTGATACTTGAATTTTGACTTTCATTCCAATCACATCCTTCATAAATTGCACTATAGTCCCTCAACTTTTGTCACTTGTTTACTTTGGTGCCCAACTTCACACTTTTGTACGATTTTGGTCCATTTTCACTTCATTTTGCCTTTTTCTCTTTCCATTTGGGATTTTCACCTATAAAAGTAAATGTTATCTAATTGTGAGTAGAATTTCATTCATTTAATCAACAATAGCTCATCTTAAGTACCAAATAAATGTGTAAAAACCCACTTATCATACATCCCAAACTTAAATTCTACTCACAATTATTAAGTCTGTATAGTATCTCGAAACTCAATACCCTTTGATCTAAAAGGCTATAGAGTGAAGCATAAGATTCTACAAGTCCAATGTTTTTTTCAAGCACAACAAAAATACATTGGGTTTAGATTTCTAACACATGGTCATTACTTAGCTTATATTTCATAGCCAATACACTCTACATAATTTTTTAATATGTACGGAATCAAAACATTTCTAGATAATATCATTTACCGGCTTGACTACCCCAAACTTATCTCACAATAGGGTAATGTGATAGAGAAAGTAGGTTGATAAAAAAGAAGTCTTCACAAAATTCACAACATAGTTCTATCAATTCAAAATTCTCTCATCAATCTATAATTTTCACATCTAGACAACAATTAATCATGACTGTTGTGGTCAAAGTAACTTATCATTTCATAATGGATAAGTAAATTAAAAAAAAAAAAATTAGGCAGAAATAACATATTTGATTGGGCTCATGATAAGCCGGAAAATCTTTCTAACATTTCAAAAAATAAACATAAAGTAAATACAATCACCCAAAACTTAAATCACACATTGTCTTCAATGTGAAAAAGAACAAGATAAGAGGGGGATTATGAGACTTCTTCGATTGGACATTTGGTGAAGGGGTGCCAATACTTGGATTTGGACGTGTGATGCTTTTGAATAGTTCATTCCTAATTCACCCCCAAACTTGTGATTAAGCCTTGACTTGATTTCAAATTATTTCCTTCAAAAGCATCTCATGGAATGACTTGTGGGGTCCTAGAAAATTACAAGAAATAAGCAAATTAAATGGTTAAAATCAAAGTTGGTAAGTGTGACCAACATAGTCAAAATGAATCCATCAAACTTGTTGGGAACCAAGATCAACCAAGGGCTTCTTATATAACTACAAAAATTATATCTAATGGCAAAAACGAAAAATATAAAAAGATTAAGGGTAAGAAAATTGGGTTACCTCTCAACAAGTGCATTTTTAAAGTATTTAACTTGACTTTGACAATTGGATCATGGGCATCTAAAAAGGGCTTTAGATGCCTTGCACATTTTTCTTCTTTTAGCTTTGTTCCACTCTTTATTTGTTCTCCAAAATTCAACATTGTCGCTTTCAATATAAGATGTCTTGCATATTCCGTCTGATTCAAATTCAATTATGAAGACTATCACCTCCTCATCTCGCTTAATTACCAAGTTAATTTCCAGGGAATCAATGCAGTCAGAAGAATGTAAGTTGATTTCCTCCTCATTGATTACCACATCTTCGTTTGGTTCTATCGTGATTAAATTTTCATTTACTTTAAGCTCTTCTTTAATGGCTGAAATTTCATCTAATTGAATGACTAGTTCACAATCGAAATCCATGGACAATAGTAAGTTTTTCCTATAAGCTCCTTCAAGTGAATAATACCCACATTTTTGAAATTCATTCAAGTACATGAAATCTCCCATAAGTATGGCATCTTCATCCAGCTTGACAAGTTCATGATAATATTTTATAAGTACATTTTCATTCGGTAAAGGAGGACCATATCCCAAAAGTTTTATGTCTTTATCCTAATCGTTAGGTACATAATCTGCCGCAAGCATATAACTCTCATTAGAATTGTCCACAATTGTCTGATGCATGTTTTTGATATTTCAAATATTGTCGAAATCAAATAAATTTCAACGTCTATGCATCAATGTAGGAATGCAAGCATAGCTCGCATAACAAATTTTACATCTTAGATCACCTCCAAGCATATATTCATAGTCCATTTAGAGATTACCCATTGCAAAAAATTTTGGTAGTTTGCCGCCATTAGAATCATGCATATATAACAGAAAAGTACTGGGAAAGATTACAAAATTCAAGAGAGATTAGCCAAAAGATACCAAATAAAAGCAAATAATAAAAAATTTGTGAAAACTAAAATTAACTGAAGTAGTAATCAAAGCAATAACATTTGCTGAAAACAGCACCAAAAACTTGTTCTCTAAAAGTGAAAACCTCAAGTGCATGAGGTCGCTTCAAGTAATAAGGTGGAATTGTGAGTCCGAATTGTCGATTTCCCGAGGAATGTTTACTTTTAATTACACTACTCTAATCAATTTGATTCGAACAATAAAAACAAACACTCAATAAATTTTAGATTTGAAAATAAGGAAAAAAATAACTAAAACCCTAGAAGATAAGAAAATATAAAAACATTGGAATTTCGGAGGAAGTTTGGATAAACAATAATGGAATGCTTGGGGGTTGCTATAGGCGTCAAGAATATTGACACTGGGAAATCTCCTTCATCTATCTCCCGCTTGCTTATTCTACTGATTTTGTTGTACCGCTGCTCTAGTGGCTCCTTGTCCAATTGGTTGTATAGAAATAGAAACGTTTTGATCTTCAGTCGTTTGCTATTTCTGTTTTTGTTGGCGTTCTTTGAGTTTTCATCTGAAGGTACATTCTATCTCCAAATCAAACAGGTCAAGATCGTCGCTTAGGAAGTGGAGGATACAATGAACACCTTTTCATTTGTAAATAAGAAAAAGTAGACTAATCAAATAAAAGTAAAAAATGGTAGGAAACTAAGACTAAATGTAAATAGTCCTCGACAACGGTACAAAAAACTTATTGCCCTTTTTATATCACAAATGTACGATATCGTAACAAGTAATAGAATGGACGTTTGAATCCGGATGATTGTTCCAATGAGAACCGTACTTTAATAGTTAATTTAATATTTCTAGCTCCTATTTGATGAAAAACAAAGAATTCTGATTATTGTTCTCAATATATCTAATTAATTGAAAATAACAATATGCACACAAAGATCGATTCAGGATCCAAATATGGAATAAGAAATTGGGGTATAACAATTTCATATATTGATCATCTTTAAATCTTAATTTAGGATTCGCAAATCTAATATAGTGTTCTATCGAATTCTTCTATTGTATTCAACTTATCCCTTTGAAGTTCTCATTGAGACTATTTAATTAATTCAATCTCATATCTCTAAAGGAATTAGTCTTACTTAAACACAATATTTGTTCTAATAATTCATATAATGACTGTAATAATTAGCATAAGTATCTCTGCATATTATTTTAAATTATCAAATTTTGTTATGTGATCTAAAACTTAATCTCACGTCTCAATTCATAAAATATTCACAAAAATCATTGAATTGTTGATCAAATAATTTAAAGCATTAAATTCATGAATGAAATCAACACATATATGATGAAAGAACTAAAATCTTGAATAAAAGAAATAAATGATCACAAATACCTTATATTGTGAGAACTAATAAAGAGTTTAACAACTCATAATGTATGAAGAAAAACAAATAACAATGATGAAATAACAATGATGGAGTACATTACTAGGTTTTGAATTGAGATGCAGAGAAGTTGATGAATTTTGCACCGAGTTCCTCTTTTTGTTTCAAATCTTGATTTCAAACCCTTGATTTGTTGTTTTTCTCCTTTAATTTTTTTCTCTAATTCTCAAGTTGTTTTTGTGTATCTCAATGTGTGAAACCTCACTCAAGTGCCCCGTTGACATTTTTCCCAAATTTGGAGTATTCATAAGCTTTAAATGGACCAAAATTTTGCACCCTAATTAGCATTAGGTGATGCCTCGGCGTCGCGACTATTTCAGCGATGGTGCCTCAGCTCCCAAGGAATGGTACCTCGGCAACACCTTTCGGGAAAAATTGGTGGATTTGTAGCGCCTATGCGCCATGATGGTGGGGCCATGGCACAGCCTCTCTAGAAAAATTTAGCACTGCAAATCCTTTAATATTTTTGTCATAACTTTATGTCTAGATATCTGTTTGAGGCGATTTAAATTGGGTTGCACAGATAACTTGATGGGCTACAATTTTGCTGGAGATAGTTTTTTTTCCAATTCTAACGTTTTCTAAGCCAAAAAGTGGCCTCAATTTTGGGATGAAAATCTGGAACTTATTTGTAGGATTGAAAATTGATTTGTGAAAATATTTTGATCAAATTTCACTCATTTTTTTATTTCTAATTGCATCCAATTGATCCTTAGAGTTCATGAATCTTCATCGTGAGATCTGACACAACTTTTGTGTATTTACATTTTAGTCCCCCCAAACTTTAAATCTTACCCATTTTAGTCTACTTCAATTCATCAAGTTTCACCTAATAACACATTATATAATAAATTATGTTATAATTTCATTAAAATTAACTATGAAATGCCTATATTTTAGAACCCGAATATGTGTATAAAATACACTTACTAGAAAGGTGCCATGATATGATCAATTTAAGGACTAAGAAAATGTCCAAATCACAAGATAAATAATGATCAACATGTGTAGTACTTCTATGTTGGACTTTCTTCCCTTTCTAATTCTTAGGTAGACTCCTTAAGAAATGGGTCGATCACTAATAAATCATGAATCAAGCGTTGGAATTCTTTGAACTGAGTGCAAAGACACATTCTTTATTCTCATTTGATCGAATAGTCCCAAAGAAGGTGGCAGGTATACATGAATTAGAACGCATTGGTCACTAATGCTCATATTGTGGCTCTAACGTAGCAAGTGGAATTTTTGGTGAATCCTAAGTACACGTGGAGAATCTGGTCCATATAAACTTGATATGCAAAAATTGCACGGTGAATAATTCTACCAAAGATTGTACGTTGTTGGCAACTATTGATGAACAAATGAACTCTGTGTAGAGTAATATACGCTTGCAGTATAACCTATATTCACAACGTACAATCTAGGATGGAAGTAGCTCCCAAATTTCAGATAGTTTGACAATCAGCAAGGTGGTAATGCCAATAACTCTCAACTAGAAAGAAGGTCAAGTTTGGGAGAGATGTTCCAACGATATATGCAGATGATTGATAAGTTGCTTAAGCAAATGAGATAAATTATCAAAACTAACAAGCATTTATAAGGATGTTGGAGACTCGGACTGGTCAGATGGAACTACAACTATCAGACTGTACATCGAGTACTTTGTCTAGCAATACAATGATTAATACAAAAGAAAAAGTACATACCATAACTATCAGGAATGGGTACAATTACCATATATTCATGTAAAACGACCAATGAAAAAGAACTAACACGAGTTGATTAATGAAGCAGCAAGTGAATAATAATATGCACCTACCAATGAAGCAGATTAGAAGGATAGCTGAAAAACATATACTACTAAGTACTAAGGAACCAAGTCCAGTCAAAACTTACATGCCTCAGAGTCCTTTTCCTCAGGTTGCAGAAGCACAAGTTTGATGAGCAATTTGCAAATTTCTAGAGTATTTTCTAGAAGTTGCATATCGACATCCCCTTCGTAGACGCATTAACATAAATGCCAAGCTACGCCATGTTTTTGATGAATATTCTTTTCAAGAAAAGAAAAATGGAGGAATATGAAACTGTCTATTTAATCGATGAGTATAGTGTAACTCTTCAAAAAATGCTACCTCCTATGGTAAAAAATTGAGAGATTTTCAATATACCTTGCACTATTGGTTCTAATTATTTTGAGCATCATTTTGTGACGTCAGTGCAAGTATTAATTTAATTTGTGTACATGAAGCCTGGATTGGGATAACTAATATCAACCACATGTCACTTCAACGTGCAGATTGATCTATCAAACATACTTGGAGTATCATTGAGAATGTGTTGGTAATATTGGATAGATTCTATTTCCAACTAATTTCGTCATTTTTGACATGAAGGAGAACGCAAATATTCCTATAATTTTGGGAAGACCTTTTCTGGCTATCGACAGGGTACTGATTGATGTCTATGAAGGGAAGATGAGTATGATATAGAATGACGAGAGGAAGAATGTGACATAAAGAATGGACAAAGAGGGGTGATTTGCGTCCCTATACACGACACTAGCATGCGTGTGCGTGCATGCCATCCTCATGAAGTTAGATTGACCTCGACTTCTACACGTTTGAAAGGTATTTTAGTCTATGATTGGATGAAATTTCAGGAAAAAGGTCTCAAACCCATAAATACCCAATTGCAAGACAATGGGTTGGCAAATTGGAGAGAAAAAAACATCATTGGACGGCTAGATTTGAGAGAATTAAATGAGGAAGTGTTGTTAAAGCTTGGTTTAAAATTTTTTCTTTGTTTCTTCCCCTTCAATCAAAACTGGGTATCAATCTATAAATGTCGTGACCGCTAATTGAATTCCTTGGTGAGTGAATGCACTTGGGTATGTTAAAATTCACATAGAATTATAGTGAATATATTTATTTAAATAGTCTTGATTTTATTCGAGAGGGACTGCCAATTGATTTAGATGAGTTCAACCGGATTCACATGCCAACTATTGTCATCAACTCCATAGGCTAAATCATAGTAGGAAGTTACACTGAATTTGCGAGTCCTAGCATTTTTTCTTATCGTTTTAATATCAAAATCGACTGTCACCATGTTACTTTTTCGCATTGGTCAAAATAAATAGTATGAATAATTTAGGTCAGTATTTGTTAACACGATCCTCGTGGCAACGAATCTTACTCATTAATTTATTACTTGTTTCAATGTTGTACACTTGCAATTATATTTGAACATCTTATGATTTTGCAATTGTAATTCACTTTTGGTTGATAAATTCATAAAGCTAATCAATTTGATTGAATTTTCAGTTATATGGCAAATTAGTTCGTACGCTATTTTTCAATCCAAAGGTAAACTCGAAAATTTTCTTGCACGACGAGCTCGATCATCTTTTGTAACGTGTTTGTTACTATCTCATGACTAGTTTTCTTACTTTAGTTCACATAGATAAGATTTAAAATACCACATCATTTTTATTGCAAATGTTTCTAAATTTAATATTTCTTGATCAAATTCCGTTCCATACTCAACGACCTAATTCTTTGCTCATTATTTTTTTCTAGTCAACTTTGCTTTTATCTCCTAATTTTCTATAATAAATAGCCGTCAAGATTTCTTGTTGGAAATTAACTTAAACTTTAAATATTAATTTCTTTCTAAAGTTGAAATATAACTACCCTTGTATGTCACTTATTCAACACGTCTCCTAATTTGAAGTTTGAGTTGCTATCTTGATTAATGTTACTTCTACACTTAACTTTTTATAATACTTTTTGTTAGTAACTAAGATTACTTTGGACAACGAAGCTATACTCCTCATGGTGGCTTTGGATGCGAAAGATGCCCTCTATTTATGTATACAAGTTCTTTACAATCTATAATGACAAATAGTTCCTACCTTATAAAGAATAGGGTATTACAGGATTTCAATATATTTGTTCACTTTATCTTTCAAGTTTACATAAATCAATGAAAAAGAATATTAATAAAAATATTAAAACTAAAAAAATTCTGAAAATGTTTATCTAAGAACGTTCGAAACGAAATAAAGTCACATTTACATGACGATTACACAGCCCTACCAAGATAAAATTTAGACGTATAAATATATATTGTTTTTAATAGCTTAAATTTTTGGGATGAACTCATTCAACAAGTATTTGATCCGTTATTTGCCCAAAAAATTATTAATTATTTTTTCTCTTTTCGCAAACCTAGAAGTTAATTAATTATTGAAAAAGTTATAAGTCTTTACTTTGATGATGGGAGTTTAAATATCCCGGCCGTGTTTTATAAATAGAGCGAAAGTACAAGATGGAGAGAGGCATTCTAGCCTTACCTCCATTGCAATCTACTACCATGTACTTAGTTTTCAATCCAAATGAATGGAAATTTTTCTTGATATATCAAGAACTTACAAGTAATTTAAGTGAAAATTTTCCAATTTTACGAAACTTCCACACACTTGACTTTGAAGATTCAACATCTGTTGCGTGCATCTCACTTCTAAAACAATCTTTCTAAACTCTCCATGCATCCCATTTCCCCCTGATTTCCATGCAATCATTTCGGCGTATCATGATAAAATTTCGATTTGTATCATGATCTTTCCCAAACATTACATCTTCAACGACAATAAAGGTTTGTTGAATTGAGTCTAGACAGTTAACCTTTTAACACTCAAGTCAATGAATGAAGTGACCAAATGACATCTATTGCGCCAGTTATTCTTGCAAATATTACATCTAAATAGGATCCTTGTAGAATTTGAAGTCAACAAGAAAAAAGACTTCAACACTACACAATTATATAAACCCCTTCTTTCTTTTTACGAAAAGTTGTGCATGCTTATCTCCCCAAAATCGGAGCATAAAATTTTCCGATGATGTCTTCTCCTTCTCCTTTATCATTTTCAAAAACCCGAAAACTTATTCGTGTATTATTTATTGGATATCTTCTTTTGAATTGTTGTGTGGCAATTAGGCCAGGGAGAATACTGATGAACGAAGATAATGTTTCAGTAATGATCTTGAAGCATTACCAGCAGAAGCACTCTTTACCAGAAGGCCTATTTTCATCAAGACTGCCTAAAGGAAGCGTTGTTGCTCCATCTGGTCCATCCGAGAGGCACAATAAATAGCCAGCTCTTCACCTCAAAACTATACCAATTCTGTTTTTACTTAGCTTGTTTCTCTGTACTGCTCTTTTCAATGTTAATTATACATGAATCAAATAGTTTGAGGAATTTACAAGATAAATTTATTAATCGATATCTCAATGTTTTGTGGAGTGCTGGTACTGGTAATTGTGGCATATAATCACGATATAGATTAGGGACGTATTCAGCATGGAAGTGGAGGGTCAGCTGCCTATGCGAATTTTAAAAAGAATAACTATATTTACATTAAGATTTTTGATTGCAACCAAAGTTCATAACCATTGATCATTATCAAGTTTATTTTTGTAACTTTTTTCATTGCATTCTTATCCTTAACTTTCAGTTAAAAAACTTATTTGTCCCTCATAGTTTAAATGAACTTAAATAACAAATAAAAAAATTTGAAAGAATATTTTCCACTAATTTAAAGCCTGCTAATAGAATAAACGCTAATCAAGAATATGCTAACTAATAAAAGTTAAAAGATAAAAATGCAATTAAAAAAGTTAAGTCCTAATATTAATAAAGGTTAAGTTTATTCAATGAAATTAAAATGCAGTTTACTCAAACACAAATTGTAGTGTGATTATAACTATTAATTATCCTTTAAAATTTTATCATATTAATTATATAAGTTTTTATTTTTATGATTTTGTCCCTAAACAAGTATTGTCTTTAAAAATATTAAGGTTAACGTAGTAAGTTTTCCTTCAATAATTGTCCTATATCACTTGCAATTGAACTTTTTATGATTTATTTTTTGTTTTGCTAAATTATGGAGATATTTTTTTGGTAGAAAATATTCCATTTTATTCTTTCTCCATCACGCTAGAAACTCGGGATTCTTTTTAGTTTATAATTCAAGTGTTAAGGCCATTGGTGTTATACTAAAACAGAGAAGGGAAAGGGAAGAAAACTGTTCATGCGAAACCCTCAAGCATATGGGATCGTTGATAAGTAATATATTTAGTGTGTTGAGAGTATCATCTCACATGGAATAAATTCAATTCAATTATACTCACTAGAAGAATGTGTGCCATCACCAACGGAAATTTTCGTTGGTGATGCCCAGATTTTCGTTGGTAAATGGGTTTTCTAACGGCAAAATGTCGTTGGTAAAATCCGTTGGTAAAACCTCCATCAGTAATTTACCAACGGCCAGAGGGTTCGTTGGAAATATACCAATAGAATAGATATAACATTGTATTTCGTTGCTGATTACCAACGGCCGTAAAATATGTTATTTGTAACGGCATTACCATTGCATTGGTCCGTTGGTAAATTATCAATGAAAAATTTCCATTAGTAAGTTCATTGGACATCACCAAGGCCTTTATCCATAGATGGTCCGTTGGAGATCACCAACACTTTTTTTTTTCTATAGAATGTTTGTTGGTGATTACCAATGGTTTTTTTCAATAGTAGTTTATTGGAGATCACCAACAACTAGTTTTGTAGGACTTTTGCAAGGTCTTTTTTACATTGCCAATTCCGTTGGTAAGTACGGCTATATCAATATTGTTTTTTCTTCTTCTTATAAATTAATGGTTTTAAAAGATAAAATGTAACGTATATCATAAAAAACTCCAAGTCGATTTCATTAATTGACATAATTGGACAATACAAAAGTTCCAATATCACCAAATACTTCAAAAGTTCCAATATCACCTAATACTTCCATACAACATTTTTACCTGAACAAACAAACAAAAAGATGTTAAACAAAAGATTGTTCGGTTTGCAATGTAATGCACTAGTTCTCACGACGTCATATGACAAAATAAACTTTGGAAGGACCACATCTTTCATTGAGTAAAAGATGTTAAACAAAAGATCGTTCTGGTACCTCACATTATACCTTGGAAGGACCACATCTTTCATTGAGGATGCTAATCATCATTTTCTCAAATGCAATACCCTTTGCTTCTTCTTCATGCCTGCCCGCTTCCATTTGCTTCTCAAACTCTAGTCGTGTCCGTTCCTCTTCCACCCTTGCTTCTTCAATTTGTCTTCGCATTTCGTCCATTTCCCTTATCAACTCTTCAATTTTTTCACAAGCGTTCTGAAGTTACACTTTTAAAGGATTGTTTTCATTATCTTGGGTCATTGACTGGGCAGGTTTAAAACTAAAAGAGGCACACGAAGTAGACAATGTAGTTCCAAGACCATACAAGCGGCCTCCTTTACTTGGTCCTTGAGTAGCTTCACACCATAGTTCTGCATCAATTGGAGGCTGTGATGACAATTCAGGACCATACTTTACTTCCTTCAATTGCTTATATTTTTCCTAGTAAAGAAAAAAAGATTATTCATTCACCTGAATAATTAGAACTAATGGTAAAAACATGTGAAAATAAACCAAAAATTGGGAAATGAAAAAAGTCAATGCTTCCACACCATGTAGTGAAGAATGCAAAAGTTAGACCATTATAAACAAAAATTAAACAAACTAGATTTATGCAAAATGCTTAATCTTCACTATAATCTGTTGACTCGGACCATTAGTCACTATACCATTTTTTTCCTAATCCCCACATTAACAACTGAATATTGCATTCAAAATACTTAATCTTCACTATTAGTACAACACATCATCTACTTCCCCAGCAAAAAGAAACTTATTAAATGCTTTCAGATTGTGTCTAGAGTCTTTCTGTCATTGGAAACCTAATTGTTTCTTTTGATTCCTGTATAAGTTAATTCTCTATGTGTATCTTGTATTAAGAAGTTGAATGCAGCATCGAAAAGAGAGGAATAAATATAAGAAAATAATTCACAGCCTCTTCCTTCACCAGAGAAGTAAACTTCCCTATTTCTACACTAGTTCTCTGTTTATAGCAGAGAAGCAAACATCAGGGACAGCCCTGACTATAGGCGGCTGTCATAATATTAATGCTTTATATATCAATGGTCCCCAGGAAAGGCCTGGTAAACATATACTGCAACTATAGAAGTTCTATAATAGAACAAATGACACTAGTGTTTGCACCTGTATCAAAACAACAAAATAGAGGTTAAATAATCTTATATATACTCCTTGCGACTTGTTATCAACGAAATCTCCTAGCCCCTTTTTTCTCATGTGTGTACGTTTATATAAGTCTGAAGCATGTGGCGAATTTTCAGTTTTCTCACTAATATGGAAAAAAATTTAGTAGAATGATCAAAGTAAAACAAAATGGTCAATAGTGAATAAAGGAACTAGGATTAGAGAAATATTTGACTCCGACCAAGCCAGCTACTTCTATAAAGTTTGGTCTTACATACCATCATCTTTGCGTGCAAGGCAAATGGTATTGAACCTCCTCTATGCTCAGATATGGATCCTGACTTCGTACTACATCGATTTTTCTTGACAAACACATTTACTTATTCCACTTAGTGAAAAAAATTCAAATAACGGATTGCAAAGAAAAATCTCAAAATGAAAGAATGACTTAATTACTGTGGACTAACACCAGTAATTTGCTATTTACTTTTTAGTGAACATTTGACATGTAGGTAACAACAATCTTCTTTAACTCTAAAAACCTCATCAATATACAAACCTCAAACCCAGACAATAGCCTTATGAAGCAGAACCAAAATTACTATCTAATCTCAACAATAAGTTTGAAAATGCTTGAGACACATATAAGTCTATTTTACATAGCAAATTTTACACAGCAAATGATATTCTCATTTCATTATAATGTTAAACACGATGCAAATTTGAATGTCTAATATTCATCTATTTCAAAATTATGATTTTTTGAGGTATTTTATGTGAAATCTACTTGATGATATACATATCAATACAACTACAAAATCTGTTAATACTGCAATAACAACTAACATTCAACACAATCCAGTAGACCTCGTTCAATGACCCAAAAAAAGAGGTAAAGATGAAACAATAAACAACAACAAAATGGGAAAAAATGTTGCTTATATACCTTCCTCCTTCTACTTCTAGGATGATACAACCATTCTCATCTACTTGGACCTGGGTGTCTTGGTTGGGACATGTATTGCTTTCAGTAGATCCATTGTTCTCTTCCTTTGTACAACGTGAATGCTCAAATCCAGTTTGTTTCCACGGAGGAAAATATTCTTCTTCTTCATCTTCATCTTGCAATCTACAAATTCTTGGCATTTAATGCCATCTTACTGTAGGCACATTGTATGGAACAAAGTTGGGTTCGGTATTGATGCGAAAAAAAATCAGAAATTAAAGGGAAGTGGTGAAATTTGGGGAAAATATGGACATTTACAGTTTAACATATGTAAAACCCTAATAGGAGAGAAGTGGTGAAATTTGTAGAGGGAATCCAGTGAAAATTTAGGAGGAAACTTGGGAAGAAAGAAGGGCACGAGAATGAGTTCTGATGAAATTTGTTTCAGCGTGAATTTGTTTCAATGTGAATTTGGGTCGATCGTTTTTCAGCTAATTGGATCCAATCAGTATTGAGCATGTCATTTTTCAACTGAATAGACTGTATAGCGAAAGCCCCTTAATAGTATTTTATTTTATCAATGTTTTTTTAACTTTATAATATTATAAAAAATTATTAATCTTAGGTCCAAAACTATTTTATCAAAAAAATTTAAAATAAATAAATAATAAGAACTTGAAGTTTGAAAAATGTTTGCCACAAATTTCTTAAGAATGGTTTATAACTTTTTCAATTATATCCAATACAACTCTAATATTAAAAAAAAACATCATTTTTCACGTCGAATTGGATTACAACTAAGATAAGTCAAAATGAAAACAAAACATTAGCGTTTTTGGAGCGTCGGGATCGTAACAAGTGATTTGAATGTGATTCAACTTCAAATGGCTCTAGAAATTGCATACGGTGTCAGAATGACTATTATAATATGTTTTCGGAATCATCTCGACGAGCCCTACAAGACTCATCGCTATGCCCTGAAAACGATGGATTTTAGCCATTTTAAAATGTTTACCTATTGAAAAACTGCTTTTTTATTTTTATTTTTATTAGTGTTTTCATTCTTTTATCTATTCACTTCTCAAGTTCGGCCCGTTTATTTGTCGAAGCCCATTAGAGATTTGTATTTAAACTTTTCCATCATTTTTCTTGGTTTTTGATTGACTTCGAATAAAAAGTTTGAGAGGTTTATCGAATTGCAATCCGTGTTGAAATTATTTGGCGATTGTATTATTTGTGTGAATTCCGTAATCTGTGATCATGATGTCTATCATGGCTGCAAAATTTTCCTTAAAACTAACTTCATAAAATTAGTTGAGTTAAGTTTATATATACTGCATTATTTTCCTTAAAACTAACTCCACGAAATAAGCACATATTTCTTGAACTGCACATGATAACCATCAACAAAGTTTACAACTCTAGTCATTGTTGGAGAACTGATACATGGGTCAATACTTGTTAGAATGCTTTCATCTAAATTCCAGAGTCCACAGTGAACATGCTTCAGCCCCAACTGTTGCTGAGATTGGAATTAACATATACCGAGGAACTAAGACATTCACATTTCTTCCTCACTTCCACTAGATATAAAATCATGACCATTGCCTCTTTCATCATCCTGTGCATATTCCTCTTCAGTATTAGGCGTCTGAGAATCTTTATTTGAGACAGTGGCATCCTCTTTGTCAACTTCCTCAGGCTGAACATCATTTCAGACTAGAATCTGGTGATCAAGGTCCAAATTCAAGCAAATGGCTGCTGATTGGACACATCCTGATCTTCTTGGAATGCAAGTTCTACCCACACATTACACTCTTCATTCCCCGTTATTATTCCTTGTATATTTGTGATATTTCTTGCTTTTGTTTTCACAATAGCCCGCCAGTCAAGTCTATCTCTAGCCTTCGTAAGAAATCCCGTGTAATATACTTGCTGAGCTTGATGAGCTAGTATGAAGACATCATTTGTAACTAACTTATTTTTACGATTTACTTCAACAAGGCCAAATCTTCGATGCACATTAACTCCACCATCATTGTCAAACCAATCACATTTAAATAAAGTTACTTTATTTCCAGCATCTCCCAAATACTCTAGTTCCAATATTTCATTTATCACACCGTAGTAATCACGTTCATAGTCATCATGGCAACTTCCCAAATCACACACACCACCATTCATTGTTGTTTTGTGACGACCATATTCTAAGGTGTGAAACTTAAATCCATTTACAAAGTACTCATTGTATCTTCATACTCTACGAGATGGACTTAAAGCTATTGCCTTTACACGAGGATCAACAATGTGATTATCATCCAAAACCTAAAAATATCAATTTACTTGAATTAGGGCCTCAATTAACGAATAATATATCAAGGAATTATAATGTTTTGAGAAATTCACTTACATATTCTCTCAACCACAAGCAAAAACGCTCTTCACGTAACCGATCAAGTTGTGCATCAAACACGTGAGGATTCTCAACTCTCATAAGTTGGTCGAACTCTCTGCAAGAAATGAAGCAACAAGTGTAATAATACATGAGATACAACTTTATGCAAACATGAGTTTTGGAACTTATACCTCACAAAAGAAGTAACCTCATCACAATTCAGGAGGACATATATTGAAGCTACATTATACTCTTCCTCCGATTAGAACGTTGGGTGCCAAGTGGACGTCCAGGTTGTGCAAAAAATTGACAGTTCCTTGGGGGTTAATTAAACCTCCATCGTCATTTCTTGACACACGATGTAATCTAGTTTCTATGCTTTGGTCAAAATATAACGAGCAAAAAGTTGACATTTCCTCTACCAAGTATGCCTCCACAATAGACGCGTCAACATGAGCACGATTTTTCACTTTCATTTTAAGGTGGTGCAAGAACCCATACAATTTTTATAGACATAACCAAAATTTATTCTATATAGAAAATAAGATAAAAATACTCAAAGGGGTACATTCATCGATACCGCACAGGACCTCCAACCTTAGCTTCATATGGTAAGTGAATTGGAAGATACTCCATGTCACTCAGCTTCAAGACAATAGAGCATATATCTCTAAAGAAAAAGGCTAATTTCCGTTAAAGCTTCCCAAATTGATTTTGGCAATACATCCTTAAATACAATTGCTAGCAACCTCTACATAAAAATATGACAATCATGGCTCTTCAAAGGGTAGAACTGACAATCATTCTTAACACACCATGCAATGTTTGATGCATAACTATCTGCCATTCTCAAATTCCTAATCCAATTGCACACTTCTCATTTTTGGTCTTTAGTTAAGCAATAAAAAGCCTTTGGCATATACGCTTTCCCTCTAGAATCTTCAGTTACATAGAGCTCGAAACGGTTGCAATAAGGTTCTAAATCCTTTCTAGCCTTGTAATTATCTTTCTTTTTGCCCTTCACATCCATGATGGTGTTGAATATGTTGTCAAAAAAAAATTTCTCAATGTGCATCACATCTAAATTGTGCCGTATAAGATTAGTATGCCAATAAGGTAACTCCCAAAATATGCTTTTCTTCACCCAATTATGGATATCTCTAAAACCTTCTATTTCTTGTCTCTGTGAAGATTTTCCATTTACAATGATTGGAAGGCTTTCAACAATGCTTCGCAATTGATCACCAATTGGCCTTTCTATTGCCACATCCTTTTCAACTCTTTTTTTTTTATAAAACTTGTCTCGCTGTCTTCTAAAGGCATGATTGCACGGTAAGAAGCGCCTATGACAATCAAAATAAGAAGTTTTCCCTCCATTTTGAAGTCTAAAGGCTTTACTTTGACCCATGCAATATGGGCAAGACCTTAGGCCATGCGTGCTCCAACCAGATAACATTCCATATCCCGGAAAATCACTAATAGTCCACATTAAAGCAACCTTCGTTTGGAAATTCTGCTTTATGTGTACATCATATGTCTCAACACGTTCATTCCACAGCAATTTTAGCTCATCTAGAGGGCGCAAATAAACATCTATGTCATTTCCTAGACTCTTTGGTCCTAGGATAACCATACTCAAAAACATATTATCTTGTCCCATACACATCCAAGGGGGAAGATTGTACACGGTAATGATAACTGGCCAACATGAATATTGCATTTTCATGTCGAAAGGGTTGAAGCCATCAATACATAATCCAATACGAACATTTCATGGTTCAAGGCCAAATTCAGGATAAGTTCTGTCGAAATACTTCAATGCCTCGCTATGTACTGGATGTGGCATTTCTCCACTTGTCACTGAATTTAAAGAATGCCATATCATATGTTGTGCAGTATGACTTGACATATACAACCTTTGAAGCCTAGGGATAAGAGGCAAATATCGTAGTACCCTCTGCGGCACCTTATGGCCAGATCAAGACACCTTCTCATTGTATCGTGGGCTATGGCATTCTGGACATTAGGTCAAGTTCTCAGTTTCTTTGTAGTACAAGATGCAATCCTTGACACACACATGTATATTCACAACACCAAGACCGAGACTAGAAAACCATCATTTTGTTTTGTAGAAGGCAGGTTTAAGTTGGTTACCTTCTGGCAAGATTCCTTTTATTATGGATAGCATCCGATCATAACAACTTACAGACATGTTTGATTCATTCAAATTCAAGAGTCGTGCCATTGTCAAGAGTTTGTTTTGCTCACTACAACCAGGCCAGATAGGTTTGTCAGCTTCTGCTAATAGATTAAAGAAGCCTAAAGCATGATGGTTTGCAGTGTGTTGTTCCGGAGTGCATTGATCTTGATGAGTAAGATTATGGTATACTTCAAGACCCATTGCATCTATTATCATCTCCTCAAAACTACAATCTATTGTACTTTACTGAGTTGAAGACTGACCAACTTCAGACCTACTAAAAGTGAATGGTTCTCCATGTGCATACCATTGTGTATAATCCTTTGTAAATCCATTTATGTAAAGATGTAATTTTATTCTCTCCATCCATAAACTTAATGTTACGACATTTGGCACATGGGCACCTGATTTTATCTCCTACTTCTGGTTGTAAAAAGGCAAATTGAATGAACTCATCAACTCTCGCAACAATACTATCTGGAAGAAATCCATTACGATCAAGATAATGCAAAATCCAACTATGATCGGTCTCTATATAACATTCCTTTATGAGTCCCTGGTACATTTTAATAATAATGTGAATTTCCTATTTCATCCAATTTCAATTTCAATTCAATTTTGTTTCGTGCTTCATTCTTTACTATATCTACAACACACTGATGTGATTAAAAAATCATCTTTATTTTTTTCAGCTATTATGTGTACTTTTAAGTGAATTGGATCTAAAGAGCCTTGAGAAAACAAATTATGATTGGAGGACCCCAATATGTTTATTATGGATGCTTAGATAGTTTCCTTTATGGTCAAATGATTTTTTAACATCAAACATAATGTAGGCTGAGCTTCATTTTTGTTCCCTTTTGGTTTTCTTTTTATTTTATCTTTCTCCATATCCTTAGTAGATTTATTTTTTGTTGTCTAGCCATTTATTTCCTTTCATATTCGGTGAAGAAAATTTTATAACCTCAACAAAAGGCCACTTCATCCATTTCAATCTCATTAATATATTGGAGCAACTTATGACATAATTCCTATGTAGACAATTTTTTTGCACATTTTTCTGCCATGTATCAAATAAAGAAGCATGATTTTTATTTCTATGTGAAAGGAATATGAATTTATAATAATAGACTTTGACACTAAACAAAATATTGTACTGAAAATAAAGAGTTAGATTTGTACATAATGCATACCTGTGAAGTATGGAGATCTGGGTATCTATTATAAAAGATATAGCGATTCTTGGTCTGTTACTGGATGAAGCACTCAATTCAACAAGTATGGAGAACTGGGCGACCTATGAAGTATGGAGATCTAGGTATCTATTATAGAAACAACATTGAGCTGGCTTGTAGAAAGGATTTCGATTACCATCGATGTGGATTGATAAGTGATGGAGTGGTGGATTGCGAAATTATGGAGATTTGGGTTTTAAGAAGTCGTAATAAAATTATTTTCGATTTTGGTTTTTTTTCTAACGGCTTTACTAACAGACCAACGATTTACCAATGGAATCCTTAACGGAATGTCGGGAGTCACTGATTCCGTTGGTAATTTATAATTTATCAATTTATTTTTTAGTAAGACGTAAGAGGGTTGTTGATAAAATCGTTACTAACATTAATTTTTATTTTAGAATTATTTTTATTCATTTCACCAACGGATTACCAACGAAAAATCACCCAAGACTTATAAGGTTTCTAATTTCGTTGGTAAATCTTTCCATTTTTTATATAAATAAATAATAAGGAAAACCGTTGGAAATCCATCAGTATCACCAACGGAAAATTGGACGTTGGTAAAATTTCGTTGGTGATAGCGCACATTCTTGTAGTGACTTGTTTCGTATGGAAATCGAATTATGTAAACAAAAGAGAATTTGATTTTGTGATTATTCAAAATTAATCTAAGAAAACAGTAAAATTAGGGTTTTTATCAAATATAGATGATAGTATTGGATCTTGAAGTCACCTATTGCTATCTGTTTCAATTCTTGATTTATAATCTAGTTTCATTCACGCGTTCTTGATAATCTATAAAGTTATAATATATAATTTTCTTTTCCAAGACAAACTAAATCTATCATAACCACAACTTGAATTTATTCTTAACCCGAATTCGAATGATTAGAATACATTAAAATTTAGATTATCTATATGATTGGACATGTGATAAATGTTATTCCAAACATCTATTACACATATGTTAATTTTGTCGCGTTCTAAATTCATTGTGAGTCTCCCAACACTATAATAGGCAATTAATTATTTAATCGATGGGCAACAATTAAATAATGCAATGGGTATGCATGATTAATCAAGAAACATAAGAAATACTAAACTACTGGTTTTGAATTAAAAATAAACAACAAATAGGGTTCAACTTTATCAGATACAAAAGCGGATCTAGCCTAGTGTGTATATATATATATATATATATATATATATATATATATATATATATATATATATATATATATATATATATATATAGGAGTTCAAAAATCAAGCCAAACAATGGTAGAATTTCCATTCAATTAAAATTCTTTATCTATCATCCTAGAATCTTCACTGAATTCGCGTAATATTTAATCTGAGATTCATGATTCGAATTCTCACTAAGTAGAATAAAAAATTATTCATTTACGATATTAGATCCGATTTTTCGATTTTAGCTAACTACATCTCTATAGTGAAATTACTCCTAATTGATTGGTTTAACCTATTATATCTCTATGTCGATTAAAACCTAACAAATAGCATTTAATCTTTGTGAAAACAGCTTAATGAACCACCTAGGGTTAAGGGTATATCTAATGATATAAATGGATCAGATCTGCCCATATCCAATTCGATAATCAAACGAGTATTTGATTGTTATAATCGATTTGATATGTTATCGAATATTCGATAATTCGATTCTAAATTGAATAAATTAGGAAGATGAAATTTTTATATTAGTCAACTTATGAACCCTAGAATTAAAAGGCCCAAATAGCATTTACCCAATTTTTTGCCTACCTATTTATAGAATACAAATCATGTAATATTCTAGTGAGTATCAAATGTGGGAAGTTGGAAACAATGAATTTCGGGCCTCAATCCGATAACCTATCATGATTCGTATTCCCAACTTCCCACTTCCTACGTAAAATAAAATAGATTCGTGTTGGATTAGGTTTGAAGACTTCCAGATGGGATTTATGTTCCCAGTCCCCGTCCCTTTTGGGGCAGGCCATAATGGGGTATTTTGTTATCCCTGCAATTGTCCATTTGGGTCCTTTGCTTGAACAAGACTAATTCTCCATAGAATTTCGATAACTCTACTCTCTAAATCTACTTCTCGTTCGAGAATGGATGAGACCCTTGCTCAAATACAGATTTTGTGCTCTCCGAATAGAATCCGTTAAATCATGCATACTTTATTGTATGAAAACCTGGAATTCGTGAAAAAAAAAAACCTTCGGACTTTTAATTTAAATTATCTTTTCAATGACATAATATCTTGTCAAGCAATTTTTACTAAACATTGTGCTCTAATTTTACCATATGTTCCAATCATTTGACCATATATTTACTCCAAATTTAGCTTCAGACCTCTAATAGTCATTGCCACTCCAACACTTCATTTATTCTTATTTTTCTCCTATTTCTTATCCTCCATATTTATTCCGATCTTCAAAGCTCGATCCTTTTCTCCTAAATCACTTTTATCACTGCATTTTCACTTATTTGGTCACATACAACTTCAAGTTGGGGTTTTGTCATACAAAATCAAAATTGTTTCCTAAAAGTGCAAACCGAAAGTGCACGAATCGGGTTCAAGTAATAAAGTTGACTTGTGAGTCCGTATTGTCTATCTCTCGAGGCATGTTCACTTTTCAATTACAGTGCTCTAGTCAATTGAATCCTAACTATAAAAACAAACTAGATTTGTGTCGAGTTAGGGTTTGAGGACTCCAGATGGATCTATGTTTCTCATCCCCATCCCTTTTGTGACAGGCCTAGACGGGATATTTTGCTTTCCCCGCAATTATCCATTTAGATCCTTTGTTGAACAAGACTAATCCTCCGTCGAATTTCATTAACTTTACTCTCTGCATCTACTTCTCATTCGAGAATGGATGATCCTTTCTCAAATGCAAATTTTGTACTCTCCAAGTAGAATCCAGTAAATCATGCATACCTTATTGTATGAAAACTTGGAATTCGTAAAAAGACATTGAACTTTTAGCCCCTGTTTGACACCCATTTTTTTCTCATTCTATTTCTCTTTCTTCATTTCAATCACACATTCTATTAATATAATATTACACATAAACTCAAAAATTCTCTGTACTTTTTAACCACACAATCTTCCACCAATCACTATTCAAAAAATTATTTTTCAAACAAAATGGGTGTCAAACAGGGGCTTAATTTAAATTATCTTTTCAATGGTATGTCAAACCTTGTGAAGCAATTTTTAGCCCATGTTTGGCAACCATTCTCTTTCTCATTATCATTCTTTTTTTTCATTTCAATCACACAATCTCCAAATAAAATAATATTACACAAAAATCTAAAATTTTTCATCACTTTTCCACCACACATTCTCCCATCAATCACTATTCCAAAATTTTTCAACCCATTAAAATGGGTGTCAACACTCCCTTACTAAATTTTGTGCTCTTATTTTCCCATAGGTTCCAATCATTTGACCTTATATTTAATTCAACTTTTGCTTCGCAATTCTAATAGTCAATGCCACTTCAAGGCCTCAATTATTCTTATTTTTCTCCTCTTTCTTATCCTCCGTGTTTATTCCAATTTTTGACGCTAGATCATTTGCTCCTAAATCATGTTTATATTTTCACTCATTTGTTTACATACAATTTCAAGTTGGGATTTCGTCGTACAAAATAAATCTGTTAGCTGAAAGTACAAATCACAAGTGCACATGTTGTGTTCAATTAATAAAGTGAGCTTGTGATTCAAAATGGTCAATCACTCAAGAAATGTTTACTTTTGATTACACCACTCTAGTCAATTTAATTCTAACAATACATATACACAATAAGTTTTTGATTTGAAAATAAGGAAAAAAATAACTAAAACTCTGATTAAAAAAAAAAACATAAAAACTTTGGAATTTCAAAAGATAAAGTGGTTGAGATTCATTATTTAAATTAATTGTCGCTTAATGAATTCTCCACAATTAATTTACAATTTACTTATTTACAATGTTAGATCCAATTTTCGATTTTAATTAATTACCTTTCTAGAGTCAAATTATCCCTAATTGATTGATTTAACCTACTATATCTCTATATCGATTAAAACCCAACCAATAGCATTCGATCTTTGTGAAAATAGCTACATGAACCACTTGAGGTTAGTGGTATATATTTATCCCCTACAAGAACTTATGCTATTTACAATTGTTTTAAAATGCACATTTTCCTCTTGAATGATATACAAATCACTAAATACAATCATTCATTAACCAAATAAATGAATAGCATGAAATTCAATAGTAAATACATATGAAAATAAATATTTTCATATTAAAAAAGCAAATATTGAAATTAATCAAGTTAGGCTGAATATACATCACAGATCACAACACAAAAACTTAGCTTATTTTATATATATGATAAAAAGGACAAGATTCATACAATACATTATAAACTTCCAGAAATACAAGAGTAAAGATAAAACCCTTTTTTAGGTTAGAATCTTGAAGATGGAAATGACTTGATCTTTATTTTTTTCAAATATTTCTCCAATTTCTTTGGTTGCTTCTCCTTGTGCCTTAGATTTGACCCCCAAAATACCAAGAAAGTGAAAATTTGATAAAAAAAATGGAAAAAGGAAAATAAGGAAGAATGAAGAATGAAATCAATCCTAAGCTGTTCTCGTTTTTATGTTTTATAAAACCTACCCAGAAAGTGCGGCCAAAAGTCCCTAGAATTTGAAAAAAAAAAAAAGAAATTATTGAAAATACCCAAAATTTGGCAATAGCCTTTCCAAAATACCCGTTTTCACTATTCAACCATATAAACTACCTAAAATACCCCTAAAAACAATAATTGCAACCAAAGCTATCAATATAAAAAAAGAATACAATTAAGTCCTAAAAATGACTAATAAAAATAATAAAAAACCAAGGACTAAAAGAGGACCATATAAAATTAAAAAGATAGCTGAAAATAAAAAGGAAATTGAATTTGATAAGATTGGATATCAAGAACAATTAAATGCATCCCAAAAAATATTAAAATGTTTTAAAGAAAATATGATAGAAAATTTTGCTAAAGGAATAGTAAGATCTATGATAACAAAAGATATACAAGATATTATAGATAAATTGGGAAAAAGGAAAAAGAATATTTCTAAATACGAGATACCTTTTAATCCAAATATAGATATAATAACAAATCTCGAAATTATAATTTCTCAGATATTATTAGATTTTGAAAATTTATTAGAAACATTATAAAAACCATTTTTAACCGATTATTAGATTTTAAAAGTTTAATAGATTTTTGTTCGATCATAGTAGCACCCCCTCTATTGGTATCAGAGCCACATAGGATCCATAAGACCTATAAAATCAGAAAAAGTAATGAAAATTGAAGATTTAGGTAATAAATACCATATAATAAGAGAAAAATTTAATATAATAATTATAAAACCAATATTAAATAATAAAAGTGTAACTATTACACTAAAAATACTTGAAAAATTACCTATGGAAATAAAACAATTTATAATTGAAAAAATAAGACTAGATATTATCAGAGATATGTACACTTATGAAATGATATTAGAAACCTATGACAAACATATGTATGATTTAATTGTAAAAGAAATAAGTAGATATGACTAAAAATAAAAAAGTTATAGATGTTACAATTACCAAAACAGACTGGTATTATATGTTAGAAGATAATCAAGGAGAATATATAATAGAACCATTTCCTAAAAAATTAAAAATGATAGCATTATGTATAATTAAGGAATTACCTAGAGAAATAAGAGAACAAATATTAGACAAACTTATAATAGGAACTATAATTGATGAATATATAAATGAAAAAATTGGTAAAGAATTAGAAAAAGAAGAAATTATGCTACATTGTAAAGAAAAAATACAAGAACTTGCATTAATTAATTCTTAAATATGGAAAATAATTTGAATAAAAATTTAAAAAGAATAAAAATAATTAATCATTTAATATTAGATGAATTATTAACCCCTGGAGATTTAACAAAATATCAAGAAAACCAAATATTGAAATTAAAACAAGAAAAATATAAGGAAAGAGCAAATTATTTTGAAGAATTAAAAAAATTAACAACTGATGAAAATAAAAAACAAAAGTATGATAAAATTATAAAAAATTGTAAAGATACTGAATGCAGAATATATTATTTCAACCAATCAAAGAAAAGATAATTAGATGGAAGACTTAAAAACATTAATAAAAATGTTAATAACTGATGTACAAAATTTAAGGAATGAAATAAAAGAAGAATTAAACATATTAAAAATAGAAATTAGAGAATTAAAAGAAGAAAATAAAAACAGAGACAAAAAGATAGATAAAAAACTTATAAAAAAAGAAATGTCTAGGATAGGAAAAAAGCATATAAAACAAGAAAACCTAGTAATAGAAGCAGGTAGCATGGATGATTATTTTAGAAAAGATATTTTACCAAAAATAATAGAAGAAGAAGAAGAAAATTATAAAAAATCATTAGAAAAAAGAAAAACTACAGAAGAAATTCAGGAAGAAAATAAAGATGAATGAAGAATTAGATTTACTAATAGAAAATTTTGACCAACTAAGTCTAGAAAATATAGATGAATACCAAGTTCTAATGAATACTGGAGGAGGACCTACCCCAGCAGAAACCTCTAATCAAAAGATTGATCCAGATGAAAGTTATGCACCTATATATAATAAACCCTATAAACAATTCTATGATAAAATAATAAATAGGCAACCACCTAAAGGAAATAAATATAGAGATAGATTTGAATTAAATGATAATTATGACAAACCAATTAACCATGGAGGAATAAAATTAGATTTAGATTGTAAAATAGATACTAAGAAAGCCTTATTAACTTGGGCAGATTCAATGATACTATTCTTTTTATATAACAAAGATGATACTTGGGAAAGTACAGATAGAAGAATAGACTACTTAATAGCATCATTTGAAGAAAATGTAAGAAATTGGTGGGAAGGAGTTAATGATGATACAAAATTATTAATGAAAAGAAATATACAAACAGAAATAATAAAATCAGATAAAGAAGGAATAGAAAGATTAGTAGCATACATTGCAAATGAATTTTTAGGAGAAGAATGGATTAAAAATTTTCAAGATGAAGCAAAAAGAGAAAAAGACGATGCTAGAATAAAATTAATAAATTTAACAATTTGTGATATGTGTAAAATAAAAGAATACACTTGTGAATTTAAAAATTACTACTATATACAATTTTATAGTAATGAAAATCAGGAAGTATATTTAGATATGTACTATACTAAATTACCTGGAACATGGGGAATATATTTCAAAATAGAATTCGAAAAATATGTAAAAGATAATATAGGAATACCAAAATCTTTAGGAGCAAGAATAAAATTTCTATTTGATAGACTTGCATATATATGTCAACAAAGACAATTATTAAAAAGATTAGGAAAATTAACAAGAATATGTTGTGAAGATATGGAAAAATCTACACAATGGGGATGTTATCCTGAAAGAAAAAATATTAAAAGAAAACATAAAAATAGGAGATTTACAAAATTTAGAAATTTTAGGAAAAAATATACAAAACCAAAAAGAAGATATTATAAGAGAAAATTTAGTCCAAATAAACAACAAAGGAATAAATCCTATAATAAAAAGGATAGAAGCCAATGCAAATGTTGGAATTGTGGAGAAATAGGTCATATAAATCCAGATTGTAACAAAAAGAAAGTTAGAATATTAAAAATGGAATATTTGGAAATAGAAGATGACTTAAGTGAAATATCTGATATTGAACAATACTATGGTCAAGAAGTATATGTAAGTGAAACAGAATCAGAAGAAAATGAATCAGAATCCGAATAAGGAGATTGAAGAAATAGAAAAGGATAATATAGAAACACAAGAATACGAAGGTATAGAAGGATATGGATTAAAAGTAACTTTTGATAATAATAAATTCAAAAAATTACAGAAGCTATCTTTAGATTTAAAGGTAGGAAAATGGGAAATCTTTGATAAAATTTGGAAAAGAGAAAAAATAGCTATAAATGAATATCATAAGATAGAAAAAACTATAGATGTTAGAACAACCCAAGGAACACATAAATTAAATCTTTTAACAAAAAATACAGTTGATGAATTATTATCAAAAATTAATAAAAAACAAAGTGAAAAAATTCAATATGTTTATTTAACAGGAATACAAATAATGTTTAAATCCTTATTTAGGGAAGGAATAGATTCACCTTTAACAGTAAGCTTACATGATGGAAGAATAATAAATTTAAGAGATGATCATTTAAGAACCATAGAAGGAAATTTAGCATATAAGAAATTAATATTTACTTGTTACCCAAAATATTGTATTTCTTTAAAAGATAAAAATTTTAATGAAGTTTTAGGATTGCATTTTAAATTATATAGGAATGATATAATGCAACCAGGAGACCAAATTATGACTATTGAATATAGAGCTTTATATACATTCACTAATTCTAATTATGGGAACATTTATTCTAAAAAACCATATATAGAAATTCATAAGGAATGTAAAGATATTAGTAAAATTATAGAACCAAACAAACAAATAAATTTAATTTCAAAGGAATATGAATTTATGATATCAACAGATAAACTTGATATAATAGAGTTTAGGGAAGAAGAATACCCTGATAAAAATATAATATTTAAAGATGCAAAATTAATCAGAAGATCAACAAGCCTTAGAATACCTAAACTATTAGGAGAAAGTAGTCATACAAGAGAAATGAAAATACATAGGAATACAGGAAATATGAAAATAAATGGAGAATATTTCAATGGAAGAGAAAGAATATCAGGACCAAATATATTAATAGATACAGGAGCTAGTGAATGCCATATAGCTTCAATAAGAAATAAGGGCTTAGTACCTTATAAAACAGAACCATATAGATATGTAAATTTTGATGGACAAATACATACTACAGAATTAGAGGTTAAAGTGCCTATTAAAATAGGTGGAATTGACCTGATAGTGCCATGTTATATAGATGAAAGTATGAATATAAATCCTCATATATTATTGGGAATGAGTTTCTTAAATGGATTTGAAGATTATAGTATAAAAAGAGAAGGATTGTATATATTTCATAATGGACAAAATATATTATGTAACAAAAATGAATAATCAAACAAGTTTTCCATTAGCAGTATATATATAAGTTACTATTATAGAAACAGATATAACAACATGTGCTTTAATAGATACAGGAAGTGATATAACTATATTTAAAAGCTTCTTAATTAAAACATGGGAAAATAAAAGTAAAATAAAAATAACAGGAGTTACAGGAGAAGAAACCCAGATAATAAATAGTGCTGATAAGATTAGTATAATAGTTGGAAGTAAGCAAATTATAATTAATAAGATATATAGTTATGATAAGTTAGAATGTGATATCTTATTATGAAATGACTTTATACAACAGTTCCAATATTATAAACAAAATAATTATATGATTATATTACAAACCCCTTGTGGACATTTATTAAAAATACCGAGAGAATTTAGACCATATAGAGTTCAGCCAGCCCAGCGTGGTGATAAATGGGAGAAAAAACTAATTATACAAAATGAAATAAGGAATAAAAGAATAATATATAAAAAAGTCCTAAAAACAGGAGTAGAAATAAGTATAGAAAAAATTATAGAACAATTAGAAAAAGTTTATGGTGAAAACCCATTGAGATTTTGGAAACCTTATCATCCTAAAGTAAAAATAGAATTAACACAAAATGTGATCATAAGAGTTAGACCTATGAGATATAATATACAAGATACCCAAGAATTTAATGATCAAATAAAAGAATTATTGGAACAAAAGCTTATTAGACCCAGTAATAGACCGCATAGTAGTCCAGCCTTTATGGTAATGAAACATTCTGAGCAGGTTAGAGGAAAAGGCAGAATGGTCATAAACTATAAGGAATTAAATAAATATATTAAATTTGATGGATACTTTTTACCAAATAAAGAAGTCCTAATAAACCTTGCAAAAGGAAAACGATACTATTCTAAATTTGATTGCAAATCAAGATTTTGGCAGATAAAAATGGAAGAAGATAGTATACAATATACAGCCTTTAGTACACCTCAAGGCAAATATGAATGGTTAGTTATGCCTTTTGGATTGAAAAATGCACCTCAAATATATCAAAGAAGAATGGATGATATATTTAGAAAATTTAATAAATTTCTAATAGTATATGTAGATGATATATTGATATGTTCCAATAATAAAGAAGAACATAGGAATCATTTAATACAATTCATAAATGAATGTAAAAAGGAAGGAATTGTCTTTTCTAAAAAGAAAGCTATTATAGAAAAACAAGAAATTGATTTTCTTGGATTAATAATAGATAATAGAGGAATTAAATTACAAACTCATATATCCAAAAAGATAAGTAGTTTTCCAAATAAATTAGAATCCAAATAACAAATACAAAAATTCTTAGGATGTCTAAATTATACTGAATGATTTATTGAAAATTTTTCAAAAAAGAAACATAAAATACAAATTTTACTTAGAAAAACGAATACTAAGGGTTGGAATAATGAACATACAGAAATTGTTAAATCATTAAAAGAAGAATGCGAGAATTTACCAAAATTAAGATTACCAGATGAAAAGGATAATCTAATTGTCAATACAGATGCCTCAGATAAATATTGGGCAGCCATATTAAAAACAGATTTAAATTAAATTTGCAGATATTCTAGTGGAACCTTTAACCAAGCTGAAATAAATTATACTACACATGAAAAAGAATTATTAGCAATTATTAGAGAAATAAAAAAGTTTTCATTATTCTTATTATCTAAAAAATTTATTGTTGAAACTGATAATTCTCAAGTTGCAGGATTAGTCAGGAATAAATTACCAATGGAACCCCAATACATGAGATTACACAGATGGCAAGCATATTTATCATTTTATAATTTTGAGATTATCCATATTAAAGGTATTAACAATTATCTTGCAAATTTCCTCAGCAGGAACATAGAATTTACTAATGAATAAAAATAGGATCATGGAATTATATCAATCTGTCCTTCATATACAAAAAAGGACTGATTATCTCAAAGAAGAAGCTGAAGACATAGATATCGGGGTTACAACAATGAAAGAAGAATACAATGCAAATATGAAAACATTGTTGGAAATAACTTTTGAACAGCATAAAAATTCCATAGAACTTAAAAATCAGGTTGATGCTATTGTAGCACAACTGAAAAATATACTGTCTGAGACAGAAATACCAAACAGCCCAGAAATGGGTCTTCCAAATACATACCAAACAAATACCAATTCATACCAAACAGGTACAGCTGGAAGCAGCAGTGGACCCAGAAGGGACAACATACTAGCAGGAGATGCTTTTCCAGTCACAACAAATAAAAAGGTGACAATAAGAGCAGATGCAAATAGAGGAGATTCCAAAACAATCAGTATCATGGACCCAGAAGATAAAATCTCTTTAGACAAAAACGAAGAAAAATATGCCAGTATAGTCCAAGCAGTCTATGCAATAAAGATATGTGATTTATACTTCATTTCTCCGGGACAAAATGTTTATCTCAAAGTAACAGCCATGGAAGGAAGTAATCCTACAGTCATAAAAATGTGGGCAGATTATGGATTCTTGGATTTGATATATCCGGGGAAAAACTTTATTGAATTAGAACAATTTGATGATATGCTAAAACAAGAAGTATCAAGATTTGCTAGAGGACGAAGAGTATATTTAAAATTTTACTCAATTAGTCCAGAATATGATGGAGTTATGTACTATCCGGTTAATCATATAATCTCAATCGGATATGTAGCAGCCAACTTCAATATAGATGTTATGGAGAATGACAAAAGAATGCCAAAAATTACCAAGTCATGGATAAGACATAGAAGAGCACTTGGGATCAAAGCTCTATACAATATAGCAAAAAATCTTTATGATAAAAATTTCTCATGCCTATGCCAATATGAAAATTGGATGTTGGTAACAAATGGAGGATATAGAAAGTCCGAAATTTTGAAGGACTACATCACAAAATTTGATATTCATCAATTCCCAGGAAATCCTACTACTATACAAGAATCTTGCCAGCTGCGAGAGTGTTATTGCCTGGCCAAGACACACATAAAGATGTAGGACCAAGAGGAAGAAAAATAGAAGGGTGGAGCCCTGAATAAAGAAGATGTAACATAAAGTTATTTGTTTTATGTAATAATAGAACCACTATAGTCTTAGTGGTTGAAACTTTTGAAAAAGCTCCATAATTGGAGTATGATGTAATGAATGATGTAAGAAAGCAATAATATTGCCTCATTTGCTTGTATAAATAGAGGCCTCGAGGCAAGATGAAGGAAGAAACGAATTGGAGAGAAAAATTTGAGCACTCAACTTGTGAGAAAGCCAAATCTTCTGTTTGAATACCAATTTTTCAATATCAATACTATTCAGATATTATCATTCACATTCCAATCCTCTTAAACAAATATGAGATTCTAAACTACTCTTCCCGTAGATTCTTGAAAGGTTGAAGAAGAAATTTATTTCTTACTTTAACAAAAAGAGAGTTTTCTTTAGTTAAGATTTATAATTTTAATTCTAAGAACCGACACAGTGAAGGCAAGAAGCTGAAATAGCAAAGAACCCTGTTAAGGCAGATGGCCGCTTGAGGGAACAGTTTGCATATTCAGAGCCTGAAGGTCACTCAATTCTAAGGAGAGAAACTAAAAGATCAGAATTAAGGTAAAAACTATTGTTTTTGTTAAATTTGGAAATAATTCTTCTTAGATATTAAAGAATCGTAGGGAATATTATAATGATGTTTTGTTTAGATACATGTTTTATTGATAATTGAAATGCCAGGATATACTGTAAAAGGATTAGATAATTTACTAGAAAAAATGAGAGATGAAATGAAATATATTGCTCAAATATGTTGTCAGATGGAAGAAGAAGGAAACATAATAGAACTTGAAAAGATGGATAGAAAATTAAAAGATATTTTTAAAAGTTATTCGAATATATTTCAAGATAGAAGGAAATTATATAATAAAATTCAAGAAAGAGAAAGGATAATTATCCATAATAACTAAACTATTATTATTCCATTATACTAATGTCAGGATATACAACTAAAAGATTAGATAATTTGTCAGAAAGAATATTAGGAAAGATAAAAAATATTAGATCTCAACTAGAAAATAGAAATAGAACATATGAGGAATATATAAAACTTATAAAAGAATATGAACAAAAGATTAAAGATTATGCTAATCTAGTAGATCAAATGATAGAATTGGTAGATAGAGTTGAAAATATAGAAATATAACATAACTATTTATAAAGAAATGATATACTTTGCAATAAACAAACTATATATCATTAAGGGTAAAATAGACCTTTTCACAAAAACCTAAATGGATCTAATATACCCGGCTAATTTGGAAAATACCCAAAAAAAAAGGGGTCCGAACCTGCCTCCATTTTTTTTACTTGCGTCCTCCATCAAATTGCAATCAAGCTCACTCAACTTTGATATTGAACAATTTGATTCTCGAATTTTGATTTTCATTTCAATAACATCCTCCATAAATCGCACCTATAGTCCCTCAACTTTCAACTCTTGTGCACTTTGACCCCCAACTTCACACTTTTATACGATTTTTGTCTCATTTTCACTTCATTTTGTCTTATTCTCTTTTCATTTGGAAATTTTCACCTATAAAAGTAAATGTAACCTAATTGTAAATAAAATTTCATTCATTTAATCAATAATAACTTAAATTAAACGTCCAATAAGTGCGTAAAAATCCACTTATCAAAAACAAACCAAAACTAAATACAAATCGATTCTAAAACCCTCAAAATAATAAAAATGTCCTTATTAGATGATTAAACTAAGTGAATAATATGTACATATCACAAGTAACATAGAGACAAGTAGAATGTAATATTAGTTTACAACAAGATCTACTAATTTTCAAAGTCAAACATTTTTCTATTAATTTTATAAACATGATAAATATAATGACACCACTTTATTCTTTTGTTGAACTACTTTTAATCTCACTAAATGTCCTCAATGTTTACATCGTCACTTTTTATTGCATTCTTACCCTCAATCTTTTACTAACTACCACTCATATCTAGATATTATGTTACCATATCTTGAAAAGATGGACAAATATGTCATTTATTTTTTTTGTTTAAAAACATGATGGAAAAGTAAGACCTTTTATGCCATTTTAACACATTTTTTTAGACTAAAATGTCACCAGGGACAATTATGTTAATCAATGAAAGATTGATTATAAGAATGAGGTGAAAGAAAATTTTAGGGCATAAATGCGATGTCCCAAACACAATTTGCTAATGAAAAGATTGTCTTATGCAGGATTATTTTAAGGGTAATTATACTCACATCGTAGTTTTTCCTAAATGCAATGCATTTTAATTGCAAAAGAGGTTCTCAATTTTTGCTCATTTTCATTTATATTTCTAACTTTTCCCATAACATTCTTATTTTTAAATTACAAATAATTAGCACATTTTTAAATGTTTAGGTTAACAATAAAAATATGAAGAAAAATGTTAGAGATATAATTACAAAAATAAATAAAAGTTGGGGGATTCATAACAATTACAATGTGGTATAATTAAACAAAAATTGTGATTCAAATATATTTACCCTTATTTTATTTCAGAACAACAAATTAGAAGATTATAAAGTTATTCCAAAATTTGTTAATAAAGTCATCTTTCAATAGATAAGCGATAAACTGAAGACAATTATGTTGGGAAAATGTACAGCATAATACAGGCTCAAAACACAGGCTGACCAATGTAACATGAACTAATAACAGAGTTCATCAATTCAGTTAAAACCAAGCTCATTTCAATGGTCATCAACATGCAGTAATCAACATATTCCATTAGCATTTACAGGAACACTAAATCAGCAGAATACTATCCTAATCAAGTAATGGCTGCAAATGTATATATATATATATACTACATAAATCGAAAACCAGAACAATTAAAATGGACAGAACAATAAAGGGCAGAAAGATCCTTCCCTTCTACTGGCCACAAAGTCTAGCTCTTCTTCCCGGTTTCGGGTGAGTGTGCTCGTGAACAAACTCTCCAACCACGCCACGCAAATCGCCCTCCAGAGAGATGTTCTTAGAGAAAAACCAGGGTAAGATTTCAGGTCATCGATCGAGAACGATCTACCATTGTTTAACAGACTCTAGCCTCAGATTTTAGGGAAGAAAACCGGCACCAATCAGCCACTAATTCAAGCCTTAGTATACCCAAGATTAACCCCCATGAATCACTAGAATCAAACCATAGAAATCACCCAAAAAAGGGAAGAGAAACTTCAGCCCAGAGAAGCCCTAGAAAACGCGAGAGAAAATGAAGAGTGGGAAGTGTGTCTGGGAAGCCAAACCCACGTAAATATAGTACCAAGAGTCAAGCCAAAATATCTAGCCAAGAATTCATCCTAACCATCCAATTTATCCAAAGGCTAAAATCAAAAATAGTACAAACCGGGTCAGCCCAATGGGCTAGGAGAACCACAAAGCCCACATTCTTCACCTTGGTTCTCATAACATTCTCTCGGTTGCGAATTTGCACATGGAAGAACTGTTCATCATCATCGCCCACTACCTGCAAGAAAAAATTAACCAGTGTCAATATGTAACAAAGATAAGCACAATTTAAATTTACCTGCAGGTAGAATTTTTGTTCCCACATCAGAGGGATTCCTATCAGTATGAATCTTAACAAGTTCGACTTCACCTTGAGAAAGCTTCTCACGTATAAAATGATACTTCACCTCTATATGTTTGGATCTCTCATAATAAACAGGGTTTTTACTAAGTGACAACGCACTCTGACTATCCGTAAACATAATAGGTGTATCATTCATGAAGTTCAATTCTTTTAAGATTCCCTTTAACCACATACATTCCTTAACCGCCTCGGTTATGGCAACGTATTCAGCTTCAGTACTAGACAGAGTCACTAAGGGTTGCAGCTGAGATTTCCAAGTTATGCAATTATCACCTAGGGAAAAGAAGTAAGCGGTAGTTGATTTCCTACTGTCTCTATCACCAGCAAAGTCCGAATCAACATAGCCCTTAAGAGTCAACTCCTCAGATCTTTTCTCATACACTAAGCCTAGACTTAAAGTCCCAACCAAATACCTTAATAACCATTTCATACCCGCCCAATGCGGTTTACCAGGGTTGGACATAAATCTACTCAGAAGACTGATGGAAAATGCAAGATCAGGTCTGGTAGTAATCATAGAAAACATGACAGAACCTATGGCATTAACATACGGAATATTTTCCATCTCTTTTACTTCAGATTCGGATTTAGGCGAATGATCACGTGAAAAATTCATATGGCTAGCAAGAGGCACATTAACAATTTTACTGTCTTTCATTCCAAATTTAGTTACAACTTTGTTCAAGTACGCTTCTTGTGAAATTGTAAACTTGTTCTTAGCCCTATCCCTTGTTATCACCATCCCTAGAATCTTTCTAGCATTCCCCAAATCCTTCATATCAAATTCCGATTTCAAAAGATCTTTTAGTTCATTAATTTGAGACTTGCTCGGTCCAGCTAAAAGCATATCATCGACATAAAGCAACGAGTAGACTTCACAACCGCTCTTTACGTCATTAAAATACAAGCAAGCATCAAATTCACTTCTCTTAAACCCTATCTTCAGTGCAAAAGCATCAAATCTCTTGTACCATTGTCTTGGGCTCTGTTTCAGCCCGTACAAAGATTTCTCTAATTTGCACACATACTCAGACTTACCCCTAGCCACAAACCCTTGTGGTTGGCTCATGAAGATATCCTCTTCCAACTCTCCGTGTAAAAATGCAGTTTTTACATCGAGTTGTTCAAGTTCCCAATTGAATTGAACGACAAGAGCCAACATCACCGATCGTTCTTGTACTTAACCACGGGTGAAAATATTTCATTATAGTCCACACCCTCTCTTTGAGTATAACCCTTAGCCACTAATCTCGCCTTATACCTCACAGAATCATTAGGGCTTAAACCTTCCTTCAACTTGTAAATCCACTTACATGGAACTAATTTCTGATCTTTAGGTTTCTTAACAAGTTTCCAGGTTTTGTTATCACTCAAAGATTTCATTTCTTCCTGCATAGCCTTCATCCAATTTTCAGAATAATTTCCATTAATAGCTTCTTCATAACTAGCAGGTTCTATTTGTTCAAGAACTTCACCTGAAACTAATGCAAACTCAGTCAGACTTAGGGATTCGTACCTAGGGTTCGGCCTAATTTGCCGTCTCGCCCTATCCCTAGTGAGTTGATAATCTTGATTAGGTGGCTGATCATTAAAATGTTCAACTTCAACTTGTTCAGTGTTATCTTAAAGTTCAACAATTGTTGTGTTCAATTTCAGTCTCGCTGAGTTCAGTTACGTGATGTGTAGGGTCATCATTATCATCATTCCTAGGTGTCGGTGAATTAAGATTAGTCAACTTCACCTCAGTCTGAACACTCCTCTCAGTTTCAGATTTGTTAAGCTTCATCGCTTGTTTTAGACATGGCATTTCAGATTCATTAAAGACCACATTCCTGCTATTAATAATCTTAATGCCTTGAACCCCTAAAACCCACAACCTATAGCCCTTCACACCCTCGGGATACCCTAACATCACACACTTGACCACCCTCGGCTCAAGTTTCCCTTCAGATTGATGTGCAAATGCAGCACATCCAAACACCCTCGTACGACTCGTATTTGGAGGCTCCCGTCCACATCTCTGTGGGGTCTTAAAACCTATACTACCGGACGGAGACCTATTAATCGATAAGTCGCGGTATTAGCAATTTTCACCAAAACCTCTTGGCAAGGCCCGAGCTAATCAACATACACCTAACTTTGTTCATTATGGTTCTATTCATTCTCTCGGCGACCCATTCTGCCTGTGTGTGTACTTAACCGTTCTGTGTATTGTTATCCCTTTCTGCTTACAGAAATTGTCAAATTCGAAATTGCATAATTCAAGCCCATTATCAGTTCTTAATGTTTTAAGTTTCTTTTCTAACTGATTCTCAACCGATTTTAACCAAATTTAATTTCCCAAAAGTTTCCGACTTAGCCTTAAGAGGATAAATCCAAACTTTTCGAGTAATCATCCACTAAGGATAAGAAGTACTTACTTCCACCAAATGTGGAATGCTTCTCAGGACCCCCATAGATCAAGATGAATATAGTCCAATGGACTCGGTCCTATGAGAGCTAGCTTCAAAGCTAACCTTGTGAGATTTACCCAAAACACATGTTTCACGAAGTCCATTGATTCAATATCATCTTTTCCAAGCAATTTTTGATTACTTAAAGATTTTAACCCTTTAAACCCAATGTGACCCATTCGTTATGCCAAAGTTCGGTTTTGTTTTTAATGACGGAAGAAGACTTGAATCGGGTGTTGTTTCGGTTTGCCCTCTAGATAGTACACCCCATTCCTCTTGGGTCCTTTCATAACTATCGAGATCCCTTAAAAATTTTCGGTAACGTTATTCCCGGACTTAAAAGTATATCCCTCATCTTCAAGAGTACCCAAGGAAATGAGGTTCCTCTTTAAATTAGGGACATACCTAACCTCCTCGAGTTGCCTGACAACCCCATCGTACATCCTGATGGCTATGTCACCAACTCCAACCACATTCTGAGAATTGTTATCTCCCATGTAGACCTTCCTAGACTCAATCTCTCGATAGTTATAGAACCAAGACTTTTCAGGGCACATGTGAAAGGTGCACCCCGTGTCTAGGATCCAATTGTTGTCAAATTCCCCCTCAGACACATTTAGGACATGTAGACTATCAAATTCAGAAACAACAGCAGCATTGTTTTGATCAGTGTTATTTAATTCTCTCTGCTTTCTTCTTCCACAAAACAATTTTTTCTTAAAATGTCCTAACTTTCCACGCTTATAACATTTTTTACCACTTTTGTCTTTTGATTTCGATCTCATTTTAGACTTTCCCCTTCCCTTTTGTTATGGAAGTTAAATTCTTTCTTTTCGGTTCTTCCCCTAACAAACAAGGCTTCTTCTTTCACATTTGTTCTATGATCACGTTTCGAGCCTGTTCCTTTGATTTCAACGCATCTATCACAATAGACTGCGTGAGAGTATCCCCGCCATATTTAATTACATTTCGGATTTCTTTATATGATTCGATGAGAATTTAACAATATGACGGCTAAATCCTCATCGTCGAACTTCTTATCATTATGAGCCAGACTTTTCACAATTATGCTAAAATCGCTCAAATTCCCTTCTATATCCTTCCCCGGGTCCATCTTAAAACTAAACAGCTTTTCTAACAGATAAATCTTGTTAGGTAAAGTCTTAGTCAAGAATAAGGCATCTAAGGCAGTCCATAATGTCCTAGCATCTTTAGCATGATCAAGTTGTCTAATAATGTTATCAGATAAGTGCAAGATTATGGAGCTATATGCAATTTCATTCATGTCCTCGATTTCATCAAAGTTTAGCTTTTAACTCGTCAGAAAAAGTCAAAGGATCATCGAGAGCTTTAGCAACTCTCTGTTGGACCAAAATGGCCCTCATTTTCTGTTTCCAAATTGAGTAGTCCCCCTTTCCATCGAATTGCGATAATTCGACCCTCGAACCCATACTAGATTCTGTAAAAGGGTGGCTCGTACTCATGGACCAAACAGAAAAGGTTTTTGAAAAATGTTTTCACAGATGATCAACACACGATATGAATGCAGAGTTAAAAGCAATGTCCAGAAATGAAACACGACACCGAATCAATTCGATCACATAAACTTTGATATGATGTGTGTGCCGGTGTGATTCAAACTTAAGCAATGCACAGGTATATTATACAAATAAACGTGCCAGGTATAAAAAATGGTAAAAGTACCAAACTTAACCTACGGAGAGTTTGGAATAATCTTACCAACCAACTGTTTGAAAAAACAGTAAATATACCACCAAGTCCTCAAGCAGACCAAATTTCCAGAATCACCAGTCACCGGTCGGTCAACAGCATGCACAACACAAATTCACAATAATCAGTATCGAATAAAAAAAAAAACCTAGAATGCCCAAAACAATCAACCCTAATCAGTGAAGGATAAAATCGAAACCCTAGACCTAAGGCTAGCTCTGATACCAGATGTTGGGAAAATGTACAGCATAATACAGGCTCAAAACACAGGCTGACCAATGCAACATGAACTAATAACAGAGTTCATCAATTCAGTTAAAACCAAGCTCATTTCAATGGTCATCAACATGCAGTAATCAACATATTCCAATAGCATTTACAGAAACACTAAATCAGCAGAATACTATCCTAATCAAGTAATGGCTGCAAATGTATATATATATACTGCATAAATCGAAAGCCAGAACAATTAAAATGGACAGAACAATAAAGGGCAGAAAGATCCTTCCCTTCTACCGGTCAAAGCTCCAGTTCTTCTTCCTGGTTTCTAAGTGCGAGCTCGGGAATGTACTCCAACCACGCCACGCAAATCGCCCTCCAGAGAGATGTTCTTAGAGAAAAACCAGGGTAAGATTTCAGGTCATCGATCGAGAACGATCTACCATTGTTTAACAGACTCTAGCCTCAGATTTTAGGGAAGAAAACCGGCACCAATCAGCCACTAATTCAAGCCTTAGTATACCCAAGATTAACCCCCATGAATCACTAGAATCAAACCATAGAAATCACCCAAAAAGGGAAGAGAAACTTCAGCCCAGAGAAGCCCTAGAAAACGCGAGAGAAAAATGAAGAGTGGAAATGTGTCTGGGAAGCCAAACCCACGTAAATATAGTACCAAGAGTCAAGCCAAAATATCTAGCCAAGAATTCATCCTAACCATCCAATTTATGCAAAGGCTAAAATCAAAAATAGTACAAACCGGGTCAGCCCAATGGGCTAGGAGAACCACAAAGCCCACAAATTACAAACCTAAAATTAAAAAAAAAAATAAAAGAAAAAAATGTATTCTATCTGAATTTATCAGAATATGTTGGAAAATAAGCTCAAGGAAGAGGTAAATTTCAAAATAATAATAATAATAATAATAATAATAATAATAATAATAATAATAATAATAATAATAATAATCTAGAACTTGATCTCAAGATCTACTAAACTAATTAGATTCGCTTTTCAATTCAAACTAAATTAATTACATAAAGGGATAGCAAAATGTTATCTTTGCAGCATGATTGATTAATTCGCGATTTCAAATCAACGGATTGACTTGGTACAATCTTCCAAACTCGATTCTCGATCTCCAAGCTTCCAACCCCAAATATTCTTCGATATTCCTCCAAGTTATGATTGCACGAGAAAATCCAAAAGAAATTACTATAACAAGAACCCTATAGCAAAATCACACAAGGAACAAGAAAATAACTTTTTCTTTCTCTATTGAAATCGGCCACGGAAGTATCCATCCATATGCAGGGGCGGACGCAGACAATTAAAGTTGGGGAGCACAATCGAACTTACAAAAAAATTGGGAAAAATTTTACAATCGAAAATTTACATCCAAAAAAATTATACCCCTTATAATTTTGCATTTGAAAATTTACATGGAATATAACTTTTCCGGATGTAAAATTTCGAAAATTTTTGATGTTATATCCTATATAAATTTTCTAATAAAATAATGCAAATTACATTGAAAAATTTGTATCACAAAAATAATAAATGTTAATGAAATAATTAAATTTTTTAAAAAAAATGCGAGTTAGACGCCTCTTTTTAAGATGTACGTTTGTCGCATTTTTAACTATTTTCGATATCTGTTTAAACTATTCAATATGTCTATAATGTAGTTCTCGAAACGAGTATTGAGATGATATAAACGATTTGTAGATTCAACTATCGTACGATCGTCGGAGAATTTTTAAAATTAGCATGTTATCGAAATTCTCGAAATACTAATTTTAAACCGCCTATTTTGACAAGTCGTAACATTTGCTACGATTGGTCGTTTCACACGCCGTTAACGACATAAAAAAATAGACTGTGAGCACTTCAGAATAATATTAAGAATGCAATATTTCAATTTCGTTTTACATTTTATAATAATTTAGAAAATTGAAACAAAACATAGAAAAATAAAAAAAAAAAAAAAATAGCAAAGCAAGGTTGGGGGGGGGGGGGGGCCGGGGCCCCCAGCCCCCCCTTGTGTCCGCCAGTGTCCATATGGCTCATGTAAGCTTAGGGCTGCAACTCCTTGTCATGTTCCGTCTACGAAACTTATTTTGATTTATTTTGCAATTGTAGTCCTTAAGTTTCATTAGTAGTGAAATTAAGTTCAAGACTTTTGTGAGGCTACCGTAGGGACTTGAATAAATAAATAAACACACACACACACACACACATTAATTATCGTGTACATATATATATATATATATATATATATATATATATATATATATATATATATATATATATATATATATATATATATATTATAATCTACGATAATTAAACCACAATCGAGCCGATTAGGAATGTACAAATAATTAATATTTTTTGCTCATTTTGCTAAATGCGCGAGAAAGTGATCTCAAAACATATATAAAATTATAGAAGCAAAAATATTTCAATTTTCTGCAATTATATTCTCTTGACTTGTCACATTTATGTCTTACCCTTGTCGAATGTCAAAAATTAGATCCGGACTTAAATAATCATTTTGTCCTTCTAATTCTTTTCTTAAATAGTTTTTCCGTGATACAATAACATGAATTATGATTAAGGTGTACTCGACTACTGATCTCATATTTGAACTATTCTCTAAAATAAAAACTTAAGTGGACTCATTAACCCTTCGAATAGGATAAAAGATTTGAAACGCGAAGGATGTTGAGTTTACGCATTCATTACCAAATATCAAAGTTTTAGTATCTTTACACTTTATCTAAAAAATCAAGTCTTTGATCTTGTTCCGAAATTTGATTCTTAAGTTCTTGAATATGTGACTTTGATTTTGACCTCCTTCATGAGTTCGATTTGTGATGATAGTTTTTGATCTTGTAAAGACCATCAATCAATTTCATAGTATGCTTTGAAAAACTATAATTACTTCAATTCAACTTATTAGTAAACAAAATTAACTTGTTTGTTACAATCAAAATTTTAAGGTTATAATTAACCATATGTCAATAATTTCCCCCTTTTTTGATTATAACAAAAAAGATGATTTGCAAAGTAATATTGAATAATTGATAAGGAATATAAATCTTAAATTTTGTATATAATCCATATATCCCCCATATCTTTTCCAAACCAATAGCCATTCATTCAAAACATATGTTTATCAAGGCAAACATTTTGCTTGTATCCATCTATCAGTCTCATCAAGCATATCATCTTATATATTTTCCCCCTTTTGTCATAAGTAAAAAATATAACATTTAAGATCAAAACATGACCATATAAAACAATAAAAGATACCTTATTTTCAATACTTTTTAAATCTATCTTATTTAATTTCCCCTTTCAGCATAAACAAAAATGTAACACATATGAGAGGAAGAGTATATCATATAAGATCAAAACTTTAAATCAACCATATAAAATAATAATATATTTCCCCTCATTTTCAATACTTTATAAATCTATCTTATTCAATTACCCCTTTTAGCATAAACAAAAATGTAACACATATGAGAGGAAGAGTATATCATATAAGATCAAAACTTTAAATCAACCATAGAAAATAATAATATATTTCCTCTCAATTCTTCACAAGATGCCAAATATATGCAAATTTAAATAAGAGGATAATCATTACATTTATAGTAAAATAATAATCAAAGCATGAGTGATGAAATGAGAAAAGCATAATCATTTGCGTAAAATTTATATAAATTCCAACCAATTATACACATCGAATCAATCATACGAGAACATTTAGTATGAAATCAATTTAGCCACATACTTCAAATTCATCAATAATTTTCTAGCCTCTTTAAATATATTAAAATCTATCAAGTGTTAGAGGTTTAGTGAGAACATCTGTCAATTGATTTTCCGTATTTAAAAATTCTAATACAATATCCCACTTTTTGGGTGCCTTTAATATCCCATAGATGTTATGTCTTATTGCTACAAAGATATCAAAACATTCGTTTTATATCACTAAGGTATAATTCTTGAGTATCGTGTTGAAATCTAGCACATAATCACACATTAAACATAACATCGAGTCTACTTGCAATTAAGTAAATGGGACATCCGATCATAACTCGATATTTTATTATGTCTATAGAAGTACTTTGACCATCTTTATTCAATTTGTTTGATAAGATCATTGGGGTGCTCATTGATTTCAACTCTTTCATTTAAAACTTATTGAGTATGTCTATGACGTACTCTATTTGACTCTATTACTTAGGTAGAGATTGATCACTTGTATTTCGAAAGATTATTCTTCATCTTGTTGTACATTTACTTCTTCCTCATGTTGATCTTTAACATCTTTATGATCTTCTTTGTTTTGATTTTTAATGTTCATTTGCTAAAAAATAATCTCCAAACCTGTATCATTAACAATACATTTATCTTGATCAAGATGATTAGTTTTATCAAATGTTATATACATAGATTCTCCAACGATTAAATTTCTTTTGTTAAAAAAAACTCTATAAGCTTTGTTAGTCAATGAATATTCAAGAAAGATTCCAAAATCAAACTTTGGATTAAATTTTCCCAAAATTTCTTTAGTGTTCAAGATAAAACATTTAGACCCAACACTTTAATGTAACCAATATTAAGAACTCTATTTTTCAAAGTTCATATGAAGTTTTGAATTTTTTATTTTCAACTAATAAAGACTCTAGTTACAATATGGTAGAAGTGTTAACGGTTTCAATCGAAAAGTATTTTGGTAAACTATTTTCATTTAACATTGTCCGAGCCATTTATTATAATTTGTGATTCTTTCTTTCTACTACACCATTTTGTTGGAGAGTTATAGGGGTCTAGAAGTTATGTTCGTAGCTATTATTTTTGCAAAAAATCATTAAAAGTAATATTTTCAAATTTTCCACCATGATCACTCCTAATGGTAGTAATAGCATATCCCCTTTTTTTTTTTTTTTTTTTGAACTTTCTTACAAAAATATTCAAATGCATTCAATATTTTTTCTTTTAGGTTCAAAAATGGGTTTCAAGTAAAACTATCAAAGTCATCTATAATGACGAAAGGATAATGTTTACCACTTACTTTACTTTGAAAGAACTCTTTACTTCGACTTCCTTTAAACATCACCACTTTTTATATAGGAAGTAATTGGAAGAATCAACATTGATATGATAATATTCATCATACAATTGACTAAAGCTAAGTAGATTACGTTTAAAGTTATCTACTAAGAAAACATTTTAAATAAAAAGAGATGAATGATTATCAATAATTTCAATGTCAATGATTTTTCATTTGGCAGTATTTCCAAAATTATCCTGACCACAATTCTTTATTTTAAAACTTGACAATAAAATTTGATCTCCGGTTATGTGCATTGAGCATCCCCTATCCAAGGTCCATTTGCTCTTTATTTTTTTGGTACTTACAAAAAATAATTCAACTTTTTATCTTTGGTAACCATATGACCTTGGGTCTTTGGTATTTAGTGTTAGTGGACTTTTGAATCTACTTGTAGTTATCCTCGAGGTACAACCTCTTTTTCATTGAACAATTAAAACTTACATACCCATTTTTGTTACAAAAACCACATGTGACATTTGGAATGGGAGAACTAGAGATGTTAACAATAAATAAATAAAAATTTAAGAGATTTTTGTTTTAAAAATGATTTTTATCTAATTCCTCATTTATCAAAGACACGTTTTTGTTCACCAAGTATTAAATCAAAATTTTTCTTACCTTGAATAAATTTGCGAACGAATTGAGTCAAATCTAAAATCTTTTTTTTTGTAAAGGGGAATTCTCCTTAATTAAAGAATCGTAATCGACTATTCCTTTTTCAAAATCTTTTTCAATTTCTAAAAGTTTATTTACCTCATTTTCCAATAAGGATTTTTTGTTGGATGATCGAATGATCTAAAGCAAGTTTTTCAAAATTTCCAAGAATTTTACCATAAGAGGTAAATAATTTATGATATGAACAATTTTCATTTGAATTTACCTTATTTTCAATAACCATGAAATACACGTTGACAATTTTCTCTTGACTTTTATCTTCTTCATGGTTATTATCGTTACTTTCGTTCCATATTGTTTGGAGTGCCCTTTTTTTTTTAATGAATCTTTCTTTTCTTCGCCTTTTTTCTTCCTCTTGGAATCGACGATTATTGTGGAAACCTTTACATTTCTTAACAAGAAGAATTAGACCATCAAGTTCTTCATCTTTTAAATTTTTGCTTAAAGTGCCTTCATCAATTACGGATTTTAAAGTAATTTGACGAATTTCCTCTTCTTTGCTTTTCATTGTCTTTTCCTGTGTCTCGGTACCATTTAGCTCATATGTCATCAATGTCCCATAGAGTTCTTTCAATGGATAAGAGTTGATATCTTATCAACATTCTCAACGAGCTCCAATTCTCCAAAAAGATCTAAACATTTTTCTCACAAGTTCCCCGTTAGTAAATTTCCATTCAAATCCTTTAAGATCATTAACAATATCGGTAAAACGAGTGATCATATCAACAATAGGTTCATTTTGCTTCATGAAGAATTTTTCAAAATCTTTAACTAATAGATTTATCTTAGTTTCTTTCACTTTGCTAGCACCAACATGAGCAACTGCTAATGATGTCAAATATCATATGCGGAATCACATGTACTAATACGATTAAATTCATTTTCATTTAAAGCACAATAAAATAGATTTTTGGCTCTAACATTTAAAGGAAAATTTTTTTTTTATCATCTTCAATATATTCCTCTTTAGGTTTAGAAATTATTTGATCGATTTACCATTCTCTTTAATAACATTTTTAGGCACATATGGACCAAATTCAATGACCTCTCAAACATTATAATCTATGGATTGAACATGAATCTTCATCCTAGTTTTTCAATAATTAAAATGAGTTCCATCAAAAAAAGGAGGTCGATTTGTAGAATGATCCTCAATGATTTGAAGATTGTGTTTAGCCATTATTCAAAATTGTGAAATTTTTAAAAATGATCGTCTTGCTCTGATACAAATTGATAGCCCAAAAAAACTAACAAACCGGGGGTAAATTAATTTTTAAAACTCTTTTGAAAAATTAATCTAAATTCAATCAAGTAAAGACTAAATAGATTAGTTCAAATAATAAATGAAAATATGAAAGTGATAAGTAAAAGGAAAGAAAGGATGCAAACGATATAATTGTGGATGTTCGATAAAAAATAATGATCTACGTCCTACGTTACCAAACTCTTCGGTACGAGCAATGCTTTTTCACTATATTGATTGACTTATGGTTCAATTCAACCATTTGCAATGTTTTTGATAACTTACGAATAATGAGCACCGATCCTTATACAATATTGACATTTACAGGACCCCAATATGATCAACACAGTAACTTACAACAATGAGCACCGATCCTCATACTATTGAGCGTTCACAAGTTCTCAATACGACCCAAAAGTTTAGAGCAATGATTTTACAATGAAATTTCTCTTTTAATAAATGATATAAATGAATTAAGTACTAAGACATACTAATACTTCAATGAATAGTAATAAATAATAGTTTAACTGTTAGATGAAAAACTTTGATAAATACAATAATTAACAATTTTATTCATTCAATCAATTTTTTAATATAAAGATGAAGAAGAAATAAGTATAATGTAAGTCCAAAAATCTTCTCAAAATATATCTTTCTTTTAATGAATGATTGTAATAAATTAAGTACCAAATGATAAATAAGAAACTTTGATGATTAACAAGTTTGATTCAATTAATCAAACTTTTCAATATGAATGAGTAGAAAAAAATAATATTTGCAATGTAAGTTCAAAGATCTTCTTCAAAGCATCTATCTTCTATGAGTAATAGAAATACGTTAAGTACAAAAATAGATGTGAAAAACTTGATGAAGATGATAATTACAGAGTTTGAATCAATTAAAAGGTTTTTATATGAAGAAATAAATAAAATGAATGTAAATGTAAGTTTAAAAAAATCTCTTAATATATCTCACTTTGACTCTTTTGAAAGTCTTATGAAGAATTGTAGAGTTAGGATATTTATAGAGTTCAAAACGTCAAAAAAATATGTGAGATAAGATGACTCTCTTGGTTGACCGCCTCTTGTCCGGATGACCAATATAATTGTTTGTAGTAAAATTCAGAGGTCAGAACGGTCAAATTTTGGAACGTTGAAAACTTCCAGTCGACCGTTTCTTTTATCTAGTAGACCGCCTCTCCTGGCCAGTCAACTGCCCGACAGTTTCTGTCTTTTTACGTTTTGGACCCATTTGACTCTATTCGAAAGTTTTGAAAAACATAGACTTTTGAAAAGTATTTTTAACGAACTTTTCAAGAAAAAAATTATTTTTTAAGTTCAAATATCATTTTGAAAATCATTTTTATAATTGATCAAAGCATTGCATTAGAATAAATTTTAATGTATAAAATTGTTTTTAATGTATAGAAAGATTTTTAGTTTAAGCATTCATAGCTAAATATCTAAGTGTTAGTACCTTTACACTTATTTAAGAAATCAAGTTTTTGATCTTACTTTGAAATTTGGCTCTTAAGTTCTTGAATGTGCGACTTCGATCTCGACCTTCTTTGTGAGTCCGATTTTTTATGATAGTTTTTGATTTATTGGTGACCATCGATCAATTTTATAGTATGTTTTGAAAACTATAATCATTTGAATTCAATTTATTAGTAAACAAGATTAACTTATTTGCTATTAATCAAAACTTTAAGGTTATAATCAACCATTGGTCAACAATTATACCTATGTGCGCTTTTCAATGCAAACATATTATTTATAGAGTAATGCTATTCATCCCCATCGGGGTTGAGCCCCAGCATATGTGGCAATTACATAGCATTAAATGATAGGTTTATTTAAATAAAAAGTCACATGACTCATTTAATTGAATCTATCATTTTATGTCATGTAATTGACACATAGATTGAAGTTCAACCCCAATGGGGATGAATAGCATTATTCTTATTTATATTATCAAAAAGCGATCAAATGCATTTAATCGCATGCTCATATCATAAATGCAATACTCTATTAAAAAGTATATAAATAAATAACAAGTATCTATTTAACAACAAAAAAATGCCAAAAACAAGAGTCAAGTTTGTGCACCAATGCCAACCCAATAAAACTAATTTGTTAATTATTTGCCGCTGGAGGTCTAACAATGATGGCATTTGCCATATTGATCTCATAATTCTCTCTTTTTTCGTCTTTCTTGAATCCCTATAATTAATTATATCATTTACAAGTAAGGCAAAAATGTTAAATCCACTCTCCTCCGACCAAGAAAAGACACACCAGTAGATGTGGCCTAAGCACAATGACTAGGGTGGGGAAAAAAATCGAAAAATTAATCAAATAGATAGAACCAAACCGACTCGGTCGGTTTGGGTTGGTTTGAACTAAAAAATCGATTTGGTTCGGTTAATTTTAACAATTATAAAGTCGGCTTGGGTTAGTTTTGGTTTATGCAACCAACCCATCAATTAATCGATCCAACCTGCTAACACATTTAAATTTTTTTTTTTTTTCATTTTAAAAGTCATCTTTTTAAACCTTAAAAATAAAATAAAAAGAACACAAATATAATTTTTATTTTCAAATAATTTATTTACTGTCTACGTTTCCTTTACCATAACTCCAAATTTCGAAAGAAAAGAAAGCAAAAAGAAGAAGTGTTTGTCGTAAATTCCAAATTTAGATTGTATCATTACTTTTCATTTTTGATGTAATTGTCTGTTGGTAACTATCGGATATATACGATACTTTTGAAAAATTCAACCCACTACCATTTACATTATATATATTATTGATATGCACTACGCAAGAAAAAATATATATGTATAGAAAGACAAAAAAAAAATTAAAAATAGATCAGCAATTTTTCATTTTTAAGTTGCATCAATGTCCAAACCGATTAACCAAACCAAATTGATCCAAACAGATTTGATTTGGTTCGGTTCAGATTCAACAGTTGGATTGGGTTAGTCTGGGATGGAATTTACCCAAAACCGCAGTCGATTTTGGTTACAAGTTGGACTCAAAATTAACCCAACTCGAATCATGCCCAGGCCTAACAATGACTTTAGACATAACTTGCTTTAAAAACTCCAAACTTCACTGAATTCTGTATATATATTTAATAGCTGATCTTAAGCCAAAAGCCAAAAATCTTTCTGACGTTTAGTTGTAATCAGATATCCACCAACTTTCTTGCTCTTCCTCCTCACAGCAATGGCCCTGCAACCAGCATTTTGTATACAATAATCCACCACCCCAGCACCTGCAGCTGCAGTCCTATTCCCTGCCCACACCATCATAAGTCTCCATGTAAGGGACCTTCTCTTTTGCCCAAGAACTAGCAATGCCACCCCTCGCTTTTTAGCCTCTTCTACAATGGCAGGACCCTTCTTTCTGTCTTCTGCCACAGCAACCTCAATGTGCACCTGTTTTAATTTGCAGAAAATGAAGATATTTTGTTCTAAAATAACCCAATACATTAATATATGTTCCAACTCTTATTTATAGACTTGATCCATGAGCTGGTCACACTTTTATCGAACTAAATAGTACAATTATTGAACCAATTTGTGTAAAAAGGTTTAGCCTATAGAGAGTAAAAATTTATTACTGAAATTTTATTTTCAACATTCCATTATATGCTTGACATGTTCATTTTTTCTTCGAAGGTTTTAGATGTGAAGTTCTTATATATGATTTGATGGTGGTTAGCCTTTATCTAATGATTTGTCTAGTTTGATACTACATATATGTGTTAAATTACATCGTCCAAAAGTTTAAGCCACTAGAGGAATCAAGAAAGGTGCCAAAAGGAAGTGTACAAGTCTCATAAGTCATTATGTTTTTTTATTTTTAGATGCCCTCATGTGAGTACGACTTGATATTTTCTTCAAAGATTACACTTTTAGATGAAGTGGTTCAACACAGTATCAAAGCTAACAAATGCTTTAGTTGCAGCCTCGCCGCAATCTAATTGTGAGACTTCTATCTATTAGGCCTTTGATTTATAAGTAAATTTAGCGCGCACGTGAAATAAAGTGTTTTAAAACTATATCTAAATAACTAAATTCGTCTCATTGAAGGGATTCAAGAAAAACAGATAATCATATCCATCAAGAGATTAAAACTCACAACACACCTCAGGTCGTTTCAGCTGGCACACATTTTTCATAGATGAAAGAAACTCGAAAACTCTTGAATTGATTCCTTGATTGCACTCCCTACCTGCCAAAAAAAATTTATTTTACACACAAATTCACATTGCATTCCAGTACTAACCCATGTAAAGATCATAAAACCAGAAACCCAAACCTCGTTTTGAAGGCTTTGTTACATGGAGAAGAATCACCATATCTTGAGTCTGAACTGTATGAGTAAGTGCCCATTGCAGTGCATTCTTGGATTCAAGGCTTGAATCCACCACGATCATGATTTTCCGGCCAATCATTACACCAGCCTTCATAACATCACCTGGATTTTCTTTCTTTTTCTCATGATCAGTATTGGCACTGGTAAAATTTGCATGTCTTTTGGAGTGTATAGGAGGTGACTCTGAACGATCCCGAGCAAGTGGCCTTATTCTGTTTAACCAGAAACTCAGCATTTTAGTTCCCTTCTTACCCATATGTCTTGCAATGGGATCTCCTAAGTTCAGCCGCTTGAGAACACTAGTACTTATAAGATGGTAGATGTCCAAACACCTCGTCAAAAAGAGTTAAGAGAGTGATTCGAAAAATATTTTAAGTTCAAGTCTCATTATCACTCATTTATAAAAATTGATGAAAAATGAATTCTATCTAACCGAGAAACACATGTTAAAATGGTTCAACTGTGGGTATATCTTCTGCAATTAAAAAACCAAACTTGTTACTAAATGATGATCATATGGGCCATAGGTTCTTTCTCTTTTTTTCTTTAGGAATTCAACAATTTTTGCTTTGACTCCTTTAGTTTCTTTTTGTTTGTAGGGTTTGCAAGTGAACATGCCTGTCATGAAACTGTAGGGCCATCGATCCTTCTCAACTTTTCCTTTTAATTATGACCTGGAAAGAATCTTAGGCGTTCTTTGAAGTTTGTGGGATGCAGTTATCTACCAACCCAAAGTAATAAGCTGGTTATATTCAAGCTCTAATGCTCATGGAGATTTTCTGCGAATATTTTCTATAGTCGTGACTAAGTTAGAAACACTAATCTAGGTTATTGTTATTGGTGCTAGGAAGGCATTTATTCCTAGCCTAGTTTTTCTGAGGTATGCCCCTGTAATCTTGTACTTTATTTTTACACTTTGAATATAATAAACTTACCTTATCCAAAAAAAACTTCCATTTCTTTAACAAATAGTGGGATGTAAATGTATTGTCAATTTCTAGAACATGTTTCTTGCATCTGTATATTTTTTCTTGAGATGCCAATGGCAGGTGGGGGAAAACGGAATGAGAGAGTAATTGTAATTTTTTTTTAATCAAAATTTACATAATAAATTACATAATATCACATTAAATCTTACCATTTGTCAATATAAAACACAATCAACTTTTTCATTAAGGGCGTGTTCGGTCCAACTTAAAATCCAATTAAAATTGAAAATATAGCCTTTATTGGGTCTGCTCATCTAATAAAAGTCAACAATAACTGCTAGTTTTTCAATTTTAATCTCTACAGAACACGCCCAAATCTTTTCCCTCCACATCATTTTCGATAACCGCTTATATACATTTTTTATGTATAAGTAGGAGGGGTGGGAGAGGACCGCTTCTCATACATACATACATACATACATACATATATGTGTGTGTGTGTGTGTGTATATAAGATAGGTATTTGAAACTACATAGAATTAATCATAAGATAGGTATCACTTTAAACGCCAATGTGATTAATTTATAGCTATGTATAGTAATATAAAAAAGTTTTTTGGTCCCAAGTCAAAGAAAAAAATTGTCATTCATGTTCTTCGAATCTAAATATCCAACAATTGGTATCAAAGTATAGGTCTATAATTAACTATAATGTGCAAATTAAAATCTTGCAATTGTATGTTCAGTTAAGTGATGAATAAGAATCTCTAAATTATATGAATGTATTATGATTGTTGAATTATTTTTATGAATGAATGAATAGCAATAAATCAATGGATTATTGTTTCGATTGTGGCCAATAAAATTTGGTAGAACTGCAATTTTGTGATCTCTTGTCGTAAAATTATTGGGTTTTGCAAAAGAAGACTTAAAAAATCTAGAATTGAAGATGAATGGAGGCTAAAAAGAGGTTATTTGCAACCGACAGTCACCGCCCTGTGGAGGGACGTCAGTGGGATGATTGATAACTATTAGGAATTTACTTAATCATGAACATAGGAAATAAAACCATTTTCAATTTCCAAATGAGTATCTGCAATGTATTTAGATAGAAACTGTGATGAGAATGATACATTTGATGAATTCCACAAACTCTTTTGTTTTTTCTTGAACTCTAATGATCACGATCTGCAATCCAAACTGTCCAATTGTCCAGCCTCCAATGGTGATCCACACAGAGAACAAGAATGACGGCTAGAGTTTTCTTTTCTTGTGCTAGCAAGAATAATGAAAAATTACATACTGTTTTCAAACCCTAATAGCCTATTAATATAAGTCCAAATGGGCTCGGTCCATCTGTTAAACTTAACACGGTCCAATATTTAATTAATCAAATTAATTCAATCTGATCCATGAATTAATTAATCCAATTAATTAATTCGGGCATATTAATAAACAACTCAATTAATTAATTATCCAATACTTGTCAATTAATTAATTGGTAAATCTCATTCTTCTGATTCTCTTTTGTGTGTGACCCATTAGGTTCCCGATCACGATGCCTAACGACGTGAATTATTATTTTGATCTAATCAAAATCGATAAATTAAAACGCCCCTTTTAATTTATCACTAATTCACTTTCGTTGTCCCAAATTGACATCTAGCAATGTATCAGGGCAATACATGTGACGGGAAATATCACGTAGTATGACAAAACCAAAATCGTTCGTTTACAGTGAAACTATAATCTTTTCGTCAATATGATCCGATCGATTATGAGATATGGATATGTGTCAATCTCAATTATCGATCATATCTTTTATCCCATTGTTAAGTCAATGTACGTCGAAAACTCTTTTCCGACTTATGAGTTCACCTTGGCCAAGGATTTCATTATCAATTTAACTGGATAAAATGTAAATCATAATCTCTTACTATCTAAAAGTGACGAATCCTCTATTGGTCATTCACAACCTTCATATGATTTTTGACATACTCGAACGATGTTGTATTAGCGACCCTGGGCAGAGCAATATCCAACACCACCAAAGTATGACTGTCCTCATATGAGATACCATGGTGACCTCAAGTCAAAAGACCAATTCCACTACCGAATGTTAGAGATTAACCACTAACACTCAGATAGTTATCCATGTGGAATCTCTCAGTGGGTCTCCAATGTTTTGTTCTATAACAAAACATCCACGTGTTCATTCAAGTGTCACCACACTTTAGCTTGTGAGATCAACTATTTACTTCACAAGTAAGAATGCCACACGCGATAGTCTATCCGAAATAACGATATCCGTATCTTGTTATTACTTCGACCACGGACGATTTAAGATTCAGTCATATGTAATTTGTATCTCACAATCAAAACTCCTTGTGATTAACAAATCACCAAGACTTGAATCTACGAATTCTATTATTTAATTTATTAGAATATTAATTCAATTAAATAATAGATATTGCCATACATATGCATTGATTATATATATATTCAAAGTGTTTATATCCAAAGTTGATTGGACCTAGGGCATAACACTTACAAAAACCTAGGTGCTAAAGGTAACAACCATTGGTTTCTGCCTTTACATGTAGAAGAGCAATGCGCCAACAGCTAGGGTCACATCGGTTACACACTGCAAGTTGACTGCTTTAATTAGCCAAGTCGTTGCAAACCGCAACACCGGTGTTGCTGGCTCAAATCGAGCTATCCACGGCGGCACCTTTGAGTGTTGCCACCTCTTGTTTGCACAAATTTTAAATCACATATATCGATGTGAATTAAATCAAGTGATTCTGTATTTCTTTCAATTGATTTAAAGGATTACCTTATCAATTTTGTCTCACACAAGTTTCGCACTTATGTTTGGAATCAATGTGAAACTCAGGTATGCAATTCAAGTTAACTAGTTTACGTAAAGTATCATAATTAACATGTCCTAGTCTACCGTACCACAAGTTGGAAGACTCAAGCAAGTAAGTATAAGAGTTTACTTTACTCATTTTTGGCTTAACAACTATTACATTCAGTTTAAACATATCATCGGAAACATAGCTTTTTTCGACAAACATTCCACTTTTAAACAAAATGACTTTGTCTGACTCAAATACAATACGGTAATCATGCTTATTCAAAAGCGACCAGGATACAGGGTTCTTGTGAATTTCTGACACATATAACACATTGTCAAGAGTCAGTTTTTTTCTCAAAGTCATCTTTAAAACCACTTTACTTTGACTCTTGATTTCAGAAGTTGCTGAATTTCTCATAAATAACTTCTCTCCATTCTCAATTGTTTCGAATGCAGTAAACAATTCTTTATCAGAACACATATGCCTTGTAGCTCCGGTGTCAATCCACCACTCTTTTGGGTTAAAATCCACCATGTTCACTTTAAAAATAACGGCTGCAAGATTCATCTCCAGTGCCATGTAATCAACCACCACTGCAACAAAAATAGCCTACGGCAACATTTAAAAAATGGGTTAGGCCTACAGCAACGTTTGGACGTGTGTTGCAAATCGAGTTGGTGTCGTAGAATAGAGAGATACGACAACGTTTTTTGACGTTGTTGAAAATCTTCGGCAACGTTTTCCACAGAGATACAACAACGTTTGGTAAATGTTGCGGAAGATAGTCTACGGCAATGTTTGCCAAACGTTGCCGTAGGGTTTTTTTTTAAACAACAATTTATGCAAATAGATTGGCAAAATTGAAAATGCAACTTATGAACAAATTTTGGAATTGTATAAAAATTAATAATTTCATTACAATTCTTTGAATCCATACACTTGAACATTAGAATGTGATACAACACTACTTAAATAAAAAGAAGCTTCAAAATGAAATAAAATAATAATGGAAAAACTCGATCATAAATGAAACACATAAGCCACTCTCTTTTTTCTTTCTAGATGCCTTCACCAGCTGCAGCACGTTTTTCTGCGGTTTTCTTCTCTTCCTTAGTTTCCTCACCAAACAAATCCACATCATCATCATCATCGTCGTCGTCCTCGGCCGTAGAGGCCTGGAATTCAAATTTTGTGCTATTTATAAGGCCAAGCATTAAAAAGATAAACACACTTATAATTAATGTAAAAACACACTTATAAACACACTTTATTAGTTAATTTGGATTTTAGCATTAAAGATAAATTTTCAAATTTCGAATAGCAATAAACTTCATTTGCACCACATCTCTCAAAAGAATAAGAAAACAGGAAAGATTGTTGTTAACTACTTCTTGACTAGTTGTTGAACATACCGCCTCTGCACCAAACATATGAAATGTTGAGGAGGAACAAATGCCCGCTCCATGTCAACTAGTGCAACTACCAAGTTTTTTTTGCTTCTTTCTTAAATCCTTCCAAAGCAGCAGTGGCAATAGCCACAACCTACACAAATTTTAGCAGCAAAGAATCTTTCCATAGATATCCAATTGAATAGAAGATATGTACATCTAAGTTGACAAGTGATGACTACAATTTAATTACAAAAATAGAATGTTTCAAGACATATACAACATTTATTCTTCTTCTTGGTGTTTTGAAGTGTAATGCAGCCCTCATAGCATCTGCATCTAACAAACTCCCAGTCAAGCTCTGAGAAAATTCTAGCAATATTTTGACAACTTATTAATGCAACATTTATCCTCATTCCTTAGGAACTTCATCACATACTCCGCATCCTAACACATCAGCTCACAAATTTTCAATATCATACTATATTATGCACCAAGTTCCATTTCACTTGCAAGCCTTAATCTCTCCAATATGACCTTTCTGTAACCATCACCGCAAAGCAATTTCAAGCCTTCACAAAATGCTGCATAATTTTGCGGCAATAACGATAGTAGTTATGATATTAGCTTGATAATTCAAGTAAAAATTTCTACATACATGCACGATGTATCCAGGCATGGTATTGACCAAATCCCCAAGGTTAAATTTTGATAATTCACAAGCAAGACAACTAGATCTACACCCTTGTCTAAGTCCAAGAAGGAGCATTTGGCCATATTACAGTCCCTACTTATGCACAGTTTACCTACTCTAATTAACTAAAGCAATCTTAGCTTGTGTTTGAGATAGCGAAACAATTCAACCCACAAATATAATATCAAATCCTAAAAAATTTAAGACTGGTGTATGCCAAATCTATATCCTATCCTGTCATCAAATCAATGGTCATATCTATTTAAATACACAAAAAAAAATGTGTATATATATATATATATATAAAGATTTTAAGGAAGAAGGAGAAATATGTTTAGAATTTGTAGAAATTGAAAAAATATATGATTTATTAGTAACAGAACAAGATATAGAAATTATGATAAATAAATTAGAAAAATTAGAAATTTTAGGAGAAAATGTTTTAAAATACTGGGAGAAAGATAAAGTTTTATGTGAATTAAAAATAAAAAATCCTGAATATATAATTAAAACTAAAAGTATTGAAACTACAAATCAAGATGCTGAAGATTTTAAGATGCATATTAAAGATCTTTTAAAATTAGGAGTTATAAGAAAATCAGATAGTCCACATAGATCAGCAGCTTTTATAGTTAGAAAACATTCAGAAATAATTAGAGGAAAAAGTAGAATGGTTATAAATTATAAAAGACTTAATGATAATACAATAGATGATGCATATACTATTCCAGATAAGACTGTTTTAATAAATAAAATCCAAGGCGTAATATTTTTAGCAAGTTTGATTTAAAATCAGAATTTTGGCAAGTAAAAATGCATCCAGATTCTATACAATGGACAGCTTTTACTTCTCCAGAAGGTCATTATGAATGGTTAGTTATGCCTTTTGGATTAAAGAATGCTCCAAGTATATTTCAAAGAAAAATGGAAAATATTTTTAATAAACATAGTAAATTTATTATAGTATATATTGATGATATTTTAGTATTTAGTAAAAATAAAAGAGAACATAGAGGTCATTTACAAATTCTTTTTTCAGAATTTATAAAACATGGTTTAATTGTAAATAAGAAAAAAATGATGTTATTTAAAGAATATATAGAATTTTTAGGAGTTAATATAGGAAAAGGTAAGATTGAATTACAACCTCATATAGCTCAGAAAGCTTTAGAATTCCCAGATAAACTTGAAGACGTTAAACAATTACAGAAATTTTTAGGATTAGTAAATTATGCTAGACCTTTTATTAAGGATTTAGGAAAGATGGCAGGGCCATTATATGGAAAAACATCTCCTAAAGGACAAAGATATTTTAATATAGAAGATATTAAATTAGTACAAAAAATAAAAGAAAGATTAAAAGATTTATCTAAATTAGATATGCCATTAGATACAGATTATCTGATTATAGAAACAGATGGAAGTATAACAGGATGGGGAGCAATTTTAATTGCAAAACCCAATAAGTATGCAGGTAAAGATCTTGAAAAAATTGTTAGATACAATAGTGGAAATTATAAAGAAAAAGGTAATATAAGTAGCATAGATTTAGAATTACTCGCAGTTAATTATGCATTAGATTCTTTTGAATTATTTATTATTTCTAAAAAAGAAATTACTTTAAGAACAGATTGTGAGGCAATTGTAAGTTTTGTTAATAAAATGAAATTAGAAAATAAAAGAAGTAATCGAAGAAGATGGTTAAATTTTATAGATAGAATTACTAATCTTTGGATTAATAATCAATTTTGAACATATTAAAGGTATCAATAATCGGATAGCGTATATTTTAAGTAGAATAATTAAAAATAAAGATTATGACCTGATTGTTTGCGGATGCAGAGACCCAGAGGACCAAGACCGGGATTGCCAATTGTTGGCGCTCAAGTTCTCGGACAAACATAATACGAGACTCATGATAAGTTAAGGTTTGGTAGTATAGAATTACTCTGTTTTCCAAATAGTAATATTAGTTTTAAGACACTTCCTCATATTTCAGTTACAAAATCAGAAAAATGTATTTTAGACAATTTATGGATTTCTTATAATAAGAATCCAAAAGATCAAAAATATTTTTTAGCATGTTTAAATGCACTTTCAGAACATTTTAGTCAAGATCATAAAAAATTTAAGTGTTATGTTGTTTTACAAGGTAGACTTCAGGAGTTTATCATACTTGGCTAGAAGTTTCAGATTGTATTAAAAATTTTCCAAATCCTCTTTATAAAGGATTTTATTCAATTTCAGAAGCATTAGAAGAATGTAGAAAATTTTTAGGAATAAATTATTTTGTTGCACCGTCCTTAAAGAATGTTTCAGATCAACCTTTAGATTATGTTTCAAAATTTTGTGAGCATTGTGAATGTATGACAAAAAATTTTAAAATCTTAAATGAATCTAATCAAGTTTTACAACAAGAAAAATTAGCTTTACAAAAGAAAATTTCTGAATTAGAACAAGAAATTATTAATTTAAAGATTTTAAATCCAATTGTTCAGACACAATCAGGTACTATAGAGCCCAAGAAGTCTATAGCTAGTCCAGTTCAAAGGGAAGCTGGTAAAGACATATCAAATCCGTTCATGGTTCTGGGCTTACCAAAATCTCAAAAGACTAAGGAGACTGTTGATTCTACTACTTTCCAATTTAATCAGACTCAACAGTGAAAATCACATTACGAGAAAATAAGATTTTTGAAGATCGACAAACAAAGCGATAATCCTGCTGCTAGACTTATTAGTCCAATAGATCTTAAACAGAAACAGCCAGTAAATTTCTCAGACTCATTTCAATCGTCTCAAGATCCAGAACAAATTTCTCGATATTAGACTAATTAAAGAAATGTTTTATAATATTGAAGAATTGCACCAACAAGTTAAACAAAGTACTACAAAGAAAAAGAAGATACATTTTAAAAAGAAAAATAAAGGCAAAAAGAAAGTTGAAAAAGAAAAAGGTTTGGAAGACTTCAAAGATAATTTTTCGAGAAGAAAATGATAATCCGGATAGTATCTTGTGGAGGAGACTCTTTGGACAGCATTGGCAGACATAATTATGAAACAAGATAAGAATTTTCCAGATATTGATGCAAAGGAAGACACTTGGCAAATTTTTGGTGATTGACAAGACAAGACTCAATTACTCGAAGATTTTTTGAAGAATTTTCTTGTTTTCTTTTTGAAAAATTTGTAACGAATCTTACTATTTGATAAAGTAAGATTTGATTAGTTTTCTTTTTACTGTTTTCTTTTTGACGTTTTGAAAAAGCAAAGATTCCTTGCTTTTGAAAAACGCGTTTTTTCTCCTATATAGGGAGACCATTTCTTCATTTGTAAACACACAACACAGAGAAAAAAAAAAATACAAGCTTTTGTTCTTACAAAATGTTCTAATTTCCTTTTCCTCCCGAAAGGGAAATTCTTAATCATTCTTATTCTTAGATATTATAATATCCCACAAAAATATGTTGTTTTAAATTTTGTTAAACTACTGACGGATCATTCCAGTAGGTATGTTTTATAGTTCTAAGATATGGTGCTAATAATTTATATTAGTTCCAGATCTTTTAAGAATAATTTATGTTTATAAATTTTTTTTTTGATTTTGTAAAAAAGTTTTATGCTTCATGCTGAGTATATGATAAGAGCATGTCTTAACTCCAAGTTAAATTTAAACTGTTTTTAAAATAAGTCCTGAGTGACCTCTCAAAGCATAAAGCCCATAGAAGAGGCTAGAAGATGCATAGAAGAGGGAAAGGGATCTCTTTTTTAAGAATTCTTGTTAAGGGAGTGCCAGTGGTGTCCTTACAAGAGTGGAGTTAGGCCAAAGTTCATATATCTCAGATGGCATTTTTTCTTTTGACGAGTTTTAAAAAAAAAAAAAAAGTAAAAAAGGGATATTATTTCATCAAAATAATTAGAAATCATGATTAAGAAGAGTACTGAGTAGGATATTTTTACAGCAGTTTCCACAACAGCTCTTCAACAGCCTTTTAACAGCCTTCACAACCCCCCTCTCTTTATTAAGAAAAGGTTCTTGTTCTTGTTTTTCTTCATTAGTAGTATTAGATTCTGTATCAAAATTATCATTTCTATTTATAGTACTGTAATTACCAAATCTTAGACTAGTCCTTCCGTACAAATCTTTATATGTTATAGCTTCTTGAGGAGTTAAAACTTTTTCTTGAGTTTCTAAAAACTTATCTAAATCCCATTCTAATCCTGCTAAAATTTCCGAATCATAGATTTTAGGTTTAATCATTTTTATTCCTTTACTACTCATTAAATTTACAACTTTATCTATATAAACTTTATATCTTGTTTGAGAATTATTACTACATCTTCCCAAAAATCCTATGCTTATTAATAAATTTTCTCCTGAAGTTACATCTTCATATCCATGTGTCTGAATACCAATTTTAATTTTTTCTGAAAAATCTTTTATTGTTAATAAAAAATCTGGATTACAATATATAATTCCATGATTATTATTCATATCTATCTCCGTACTAGCTATCATACATTTTTCTATATTTTGAATTCTTTCATCATAAATAGTTAATAAAACTTTATTACCTAAATTTTTTCTCATTAATCCTTTAATTCCTATAACTATTAATCCTAAATGCATAAATCTGTAATGCTTCTTTCTTAATTCTTTTTTCGATTCTTCCGAAATTAATGATAATTGTCTTACTTGGCCATCTAAACACTGAATTGAAATTTCCCTAGTATGTCGAAAAAATTGAGTTCTTGATTCAAAAATACCTCTATTATATAAATTTTCTGGATTAAGTAATTGTAAACCATGAGTTTGAAATCTATTATAATCTTGTTCAGGATCTATAATTTCTTCTATATTACGATTATCTTGAAATTTGTCTAATTAAAATTCTTTCTATTATATTTGTACTTATACTAGAAGTACTATGTCTACTTCTATAAAAAATCTCTGAAGATGATCCTTGTTCTCCAATTGTTCTTGATCTGTCTGGAAAATTATTCATATCTTATAAAATGTTGTAGATATTTTTCTAGTTATTGTTTCTTGTCCCGTATTTTTCAAACTTAATTTATTTAACTTATTTGTAATATTTTCTAAATCTTGAATTGGTTTATTCTCTATATTAGTTAATTTTTTATTTATATTTTCTATTGTTTCTGTAGTTCTAAGATCTGGAAACTTTTCTTTATCCTCTACTTTAATAACTTTATTTAAAATATTTAAATTCTGTTCTTTAATAAAATCTAAATTTTCTTTTATTTTTAAAATATCTTTTTCAATATTAATAATTCTTTTAGGTAATAAAGATTTTAAGGAAGAAGGAGAAATATGTTTAGAATTTGTAGAAATTGAAAAAATATATGATTTATTAGTAACAGAACAAGATATAGAAATTATGATAAATAAATTAGAAAAATTAGAAATTTTAGGAGAAAATGTTTTAAAATATTGGGAGAAAGATAAAGTTTTATGTGAATTAAAAATAAAAAATCCTGAATATATAATTAAAACTAAAAGTATTGAAACTACAAATCAAGATGCTGAAGATTTTAAGATGCATATTAAAGATCTTTTAAAATTAGGAGTTATAAGAAAATCAGATAGTCCACATAGATCAGCAGCTTTTATAGTTAGAAAACATTCAGAAATAATTAGAGGAAAAAGTAGAATGGTTATAAATTATAAAAGACTTAATGATAATACAATAGATGATGCATATACTATTCCAGATAAGACTGTTTTAATAAATAAAATCCAAGACTGTAATATTTTTAGCAAGTTTGATTTAAAATCAGGATTTTGGCAAGTAAAAATGCATCCAGATTCTATACAATGGACAGCTTTTACTTCTCCAGAAGGTCATTATGAATGGTTAGTTATGCCTTTTGGATTAAAGAATGCTCCTAGTATATTTCAAAGAAAAATGGAAAATATTTTTAATAAACATAGTAAATTTATTATAGTATATATTGATGATATTTTAGTATTTAGTAAAAATAAAAGAGAACATAGAGGTCATTTACAAATTCTTTTTTCAGAATTTATAAAACATGGTTTAATTGTAAATAAGAAAAAAATGATGTTATTTAAAGAATATATAGAATTTTTAGGAGTTAATATAGGAAAAGGTAAGATTGAATTACAACCTCATATAGCTCAGAAAGCTTTAGAATTCCCAGATAAGCTTGAAGACCTTAAACAATTACAGAAATTTTTAGGATTAATAAATTATGCTAGACCTTTTATTAAGGATTTAGGAAAGATGGCAGGGCCATTATATGGAAAAACATCTCCTAAAGGACAAAGATATTTTAATATAGAAGATATTAAATTAGTACAAAAAATAAAAGAAAGATTAAAAGATTTATCTAAATTAGATATGCCATTAGATACAGATTATCTGATTATAGAAACAGATGGAAGTATAACAGGATGGGGAGCAATTTTAATTGCAAAACCCAATAAGTATGCAGGTAAAGATCTTGAAAAAATTGTTAGATACAATAGTGGAAATTATAAAGAAAAAGGTAATATAAGTAGCATAGATTTAGAATTACTTGCAGTTAATTATGCATTAGATTCTTTTGAATTATTTATTATTTCTAAAAAAGAAATTACTTTAAGAACAGATTGTGAGGCAATTGTAAGTTTTGTTAATAAAATGAAATTAGAAAATAAAAGAAGTAATCGAAGAAGATGGTTAAATTTTATAGATAGAATTACTAATACTGGATTAATAATCAATTTTGAACATATTAAAGGTATCAATAATCAGATAGCAGATATTTTAAGTAGAATAATTAAAAATAAAGATTATGACTGATTGTTTGCAGATGCAGAGACCCAGAGGACCAAGACCAGGATTGCCAATTGTTGGCAGTTCAAGTTCTCAGACAAACATAATACAGACTCATGATAAGTTAAGGTTTGGTAGTATAGAATTACTCTGTTTTCCAAATAGTAATATTAGTTTTAAGACACTTCCTCATATTTCAGTTACAAAATCAGAAAAATGTATTTTAGACAATTTATGGATTTCTTATAATAAGAATCCAAAAGATCAAAAATATTTTTTAGCATGTTTAAATGCACTTTCAGAACATTTTAGTCAAGATCATAAAAAATTTAAGTGTTATGTTGTTTTACAAGGTAGACTTCCAGGAGTTTATCATACTTGGCTAGAAGTTTCAGATTGTATTAAAAATTTTCCAAATCCTCTTTATAAAGGATTTTATTCAATTTCAGAAGCATTAGAAGAATGTAGAAAATTTTTAGGAATAAATTATTTTGTTGCACCGTCCTTAAAGAATGTTTCAGATCAACCTTTAGATTATGTTTCAAAATTTTGTGAGCATTGTGAATGTATGACAAAAAATTTTAAAATTTTAAATGAATCTAATCAAGTTTTACAACAAGAAAAATTAGCTTTACAAAAGAAAATTTCTGAATTAGAACAAGAAATTATTAATTTAAAGATTTTAAATCCAATTGTTCGACACAATCGTGTACTATAGAGCCCAAGAAGTCTATAGCTAGTCCAATTCAAAGGGAAGGCTGGTAAAGACATATCAAATCCGTTCATGGTTAGGCTTACCAAAAGCTCAACAGACTCGGAGACCTGATTCTCCTACTTTCCAATTTAATCGGACTCAACGGTGAAAATCCTGTTAGAAAATAAGATTTTTGAAGATCGGACAAAGAACCGATAATCCGCTAGACTTATTAGTCCAATAGATCTTAAACGAACTTGACGATAAATTTCTCAGACTCATTTCAATCGTCTCAAGATCCAGAACAAATTTCTCAGACAGATATTAGACGAATTCAAGAAATGTTTGATAAGATTGAAGAATTGCACCAACAAGTTAAACAAAGTACTACAAAGAAAAAGAAGATACAGTTTAAAAAGAAAAATAAAGGCAAAAAGAAAGTTGAAAAAGAAAAAGGTTTGGAAGACTTCAAAGATAATTTTTCAGAAGAAAATGATAATCCAGATGACTGTACTGACGGAGGAGACTCTTTGGACAGCATTGGCAAACATAATTATGAAACAAGATAAGAATTTTCCAGATATTGATGCAAAGGAAGACACTTGGCAAATTTTTGGTGATTGACAAGACAAGACTCAATTACTCGAAGATTTTTTGAAGAATTTTTACTGTTTTCTTTTTGAAAAATTTGTAACGAATCTTACTATTTGATAAAGTAAGATTTGATTAGTTTTCTTTTTACTGTTTTCTTTTTGACGTTTTGAAAAAGCAAAGATTCCTTACTTTTGAAAAACGCGTTTTTTCTCCTATATAAGGAGACCATTTCTTCATTTGTAAACACACAACACAGAGAAAAAAAAAAATACAAGCTTTTGTTCTTACAAAATGTTCTAATTTCCTTTTCCTCCCGAAAGGGAAATTCTTAATCATTCTTATTCTTAGATATTATAATATCCCACAAAAATATGTTGTTTTAAATTTTGTTAAACTACTGACGGATCATTCCAGTAGGTATGTTTTATAGTTCTAAGATATGGTGCTAATAATTTATATTAGTTCCAGATCTTTTAAGAACAATTTATGTTTATAATTTTTTTTTTTGATTTTGTAAAAAAGTTTTATGTTTCATGCTGAGTATATGATAAGAGCATGTCTTAACTCCAAGTTAAATTTAAACTGTTTTTAAAATAAGTCCTGAGTGACCTCTCAAAGCATAAAGCCCAGTGAAGAGGCTAGAAGATGCATAGAAGAGGGAAATGGATCTCTTTTTTAAGAATTCTTGTTAAGGGAGTGCCAGTGGTGTCCTTACAAGAGTGGAGTTAGGCCAAAGTTCATATATCTCAGATGGCATTTTTTCTTTTGACGAGTTTTAAAAAAAAAAGAGTAAAAAAGGGATATTATTTCATCAAAAGAATTAGAAATCATGATTAAGAAGAGTACTGAGTAGGATATTTTTACAGCAGTTTCCACAACAGCTCTTCAACAGCCTTTTAACCGCCTTCACAACCCCCCCTCTCTTTGGTATCAGAGCGTGTGTTCCGATTTTGGAATTTTAAGTTGCAGCTCCACAGATTACGCTACAAAGGTATAATTTTAGTATTTTATGATTTTTAGAATATTACTTGTTAATCTAGAAAAAATATTCTATAGTTTTAGTTTTTATCAAGAAATAGAAGACATTTTAGATTACGGAATAGAATTTATTTCTATTGAAAAAAGTAAATCTATAGATTATTTATTTGCTAGTTTACAAGTAACTAAAAATTTACCTTTAGAATTAAGAGAAAACATTATATATAGATCTTTAATTACAGAATATAGAGAAGAATATTTTATAAATAAATTTGATCAGATATTACGTGATTTATCAATAAGAATTGAATTTGAATATTTAGATAATAATTATTTATCAGATCATACAGATTTCAGCTTAGAATCTTATTATTATACAGATTAAATTTATTAAGCTGGACATATTAACAAGAGAAGTTAATAAGATATCTGCAGAATTAAGTAATTTATGTAAAAGAATTATTACTATTGAAAAAGATATTTTAAAAATAAAAGAAAATTTAGATTTTATTAAAGAAACGAGAATTTAAATATTTTAAATAAAATTATTAAAGTAGAGGATAAAGAAAAGTTTCCAGATCTTAGAACTACAGAAGCAATAGAAAATATAAATAAAAAATTAACTAATATAGAGAATAAACCAATTCAAGATTTAGAAAATATTACAAATAAGTTAAATAAATTAAGTTTGAAAAATACGGGACAAGAAACAATAACTAGAAAAATATCTACAACATTTTATAAGATATGAATAATTTTCCGAGCAGATCAAGAACAATTGGAGAACAAGGATCATCTTCGGAGATTTTTGATAGAAGTAGACATAGTACTTCTAGTATAAGTACAAATATAATAGAAAGAATTTTAATTAGACAAATTTCGAGTATAATCAGAATATAGAAGAAATTATAGATCTTGAACAAGATTATAATAGATTTCAAACTCATGGTTTACAATTACTTAATCCAGAAAATTTATATAATAGAGGTATTTTTGAATCAAGAACTCAATTTTTTCGACATACTAGGGAAATTTCAATTCAGTGTTTAGATGGCCAAGTAAGACAATTATCATTAATTTCGGAAGAATCGAAAAAAGAATTAAGAAAGAAGCATTACAGATTTATGCATTTAGGATTAATAGTTATAGGAATTAAAGGATTAATGAGAAAAAATTTAGGTAATAAAGTTTTATTAACTATTTATGATGAAAGAATTCAAAATATAGAAAAAAGTATGATAGCTAGTACGGAGATAGATATGAATAATAATCATGGAATTATATATTGTAATCCAGATTTTTTATTAGCAATAAAAGATTTTTCAGAAAAAATTAAAATTGGTATTCAGACACATGGATATGAACATGTAACTTCAGGAGAAAATTTATTAATAAGCATAGGATTTTTGGGAAGATGTAGTAATAATTCTCAAACAAGATATAAAGTTTATATAGATAAAGTTGTAAATTTAATGAGTAGTAAAGGAATAAAAATGATTAAACCTAAAATCTATGATTCAGAAATTTTAGCAGGATTAGAATGGGATTTAGATACGTTTTTAGAAACTCAAGAAAAAGTTTTAACTCCTCAAGAAGCTATAACATATAAAGATTTGTACGGAAGGACTAGTCTAAGATTTGGTAATTACAGTACTATAAATAGAAATGATAATTTTGATACAGAATCTAATACTACTAATGAAGAAAAACAAGAACAAGAACCTTTTCTTAATACAGTAGAAACAGAGATAGATGATAAAATTTTATATCCTAAAGAATTAGGAATGATTTTATCTCCTACAGAACTTTTAAGATTAGAAGATCATTTGTTTTTAAATAAACAAATAGGAGAACAAGAATATTTATATTATGATAATTATCAAAATATAAGAGTAGGAATTAATATAGAGGAAATTGAAAATAAGTCAGAAATTTTAAATAAGTAATTATAAAGAATTGGCGAGATGAAGTTATGCAAGTTAAACCAGAAACTTATCAATACACAGCTGGTTATCCTCCTAGAATTGCTTTTACAGATTATAATCATAATGAAAGAAATTATACAGCTAGAGGAAAAGTTAGACCTTTAGAACCTAAAATAGAATTTCAGACAGTACATAAACCACAAATATTAAATATTACAGCACATGACCCTCAGACTTGGGATAATATAATAGAAGTATGGAAAAATACAATAATAGGTCATTATATTAGATTAGCAGATAATATGGAACCATTAGAAATGTATAGATATCTAGAAACATTTTTAGGAGAAAGTGCTAAAGCTACATGGGAAGCTTTTAAGAAAGATAAACATGTAATTTGAATCATTGGTTGCATTAGGAAACAATCCTTATAATTTTGTTAGTAAAATACATGAATTATTAACAGGAGCAGATCCTAATACAGGACAGTTATTAATCCAACATAAGGCTATAAGAAATTTAGAACAACTTAGTTTAAATAGATGGACTAAAGGTAAAGAAGTAAAACAATTTTTAAATGAATATCATTATTTAGTATCTATCTCAGGAAATACTTTTAATCAAGAATTAGGTAATAAATTATTTCATAAATTACCAGGCCCTTTAGGATTAGAAATAACAAAAAGATGGAATGAAAATAAAAATGTTGTAGAAAGACAAGATCAATTATGGAGTATAGGAAAAAAAAAGAGTAAAAAAGGGATATTATTTCATCAAAAGAATTAGAAATCATGATTAAGAAGAGTACTGAGTAGGATATTTTTACAGCAGTTTCCACAATAGCTCTTCAACAGCCTTTTAACAGCCTTCACAACGTGGTAATTCTGTAGTATACCACAATACTAAATCTAGTGATCCATAGCTGAGAACTAATACTACAGCTCGATCACCTAAGTGCGTGTGGTAAAACTATTTAACAGAGCATCAATTCGAGAAATACGACAAAATCAGCATCAAAACCAGTAGAATTCAAACTGTACAAACATAGGGTTTTACCAAACATAGTGATCATATTCGTAAATATTCACTATAAATAAACAAATTTTAACGAAACAGCAGATTATACATAGAAATAAAGAGAACGTGTGTGTACGGGTATTACCTATGTTAAGGCAAACTATGGAGGACGAGGCGTGGAGGCGGTGGTGGGTCATTCACCATGTTTCCACCATTTTTACCAATCTCATCCACCTTATTGACAGTACTATTCTCTAGAAATTGATCATCACAATCATAATTCAAATTGGACCCATCTATTTCGCGCAGTGTCTGGACTTCAATCACAAATTCGTTGAGTTTGGATGGGAGTTGAGCTTGACCCATGGTATGGTTGTATATGCCAAAGGATGAGGAAGGGTGCCCAGGTGGTCTGTGACCATGGGTACTCCGTACGGAGAAGGAATCGCCATTTTTCTAAATTAACCATGGCATCTTTCTGGAAAAAATTTGTGCAGCTGGAGGGATGATTGGGAGGAATTGAAACCTTGGTTATGGTTGTCTGAGCAAGGGGCATCGACCGGTGTACGTCCGATTCTATGGGTGTGGCCGAAATTTGTGATTCCGGCAGAATGAAGAGTTTCAGGCAGCGATTTCTTCCAATTCTGTGGCTAAAATGACTTGACGTTAGATTTATAATATGGCTAGGGCTTGGGCTTATGCAATTTGAACCCATTTAGTTGAATTTTTTTTTAGCACTTAACAAACGTTGCAAAAAGTGAGTTTTTTTGCAACATTCAGCAAACGTTGCGAAAAGTCTACTTTTGTAACGTTTGACACACGTTGCAAAAGGCTTTTCTTTTACAACGTTTGATAAACGTTGCGAAAAATAAAACTTTTCGCAACACTCAATAAATGTTATAAAAGGGGGTCTATCGCAACATTTTTCTATAAAATGTTACCAAAACTCATTTATACTAACCAATGGCAATATTCACCTGCTAAAATGTTGTCAAAAGACCCTTTTAGCAACATTTATCAACAAATGTTGCATTTTATTTTTGCAAATTACTATTTTTGTTGTAGTGTACATTTGCTTCTTTCTTCTTCTTTAGAAATCTGCACTCCGAAGACTTTTGACCCACTTTGTCCAATTGAAACATTTTCCTTGAAACTTCCTTTTAGAAATTCCACATTTAGGTCCTAACTTGATCCTTTTGCCACTGGATTACCTAGGCTTAGTTTTGCAGGTCAAACTGCTTTGACCATACTCCACAACATTAATTTTAGCAACACTAGGATTGAATACCTTCTTCTCAGAACTCTTGTTGTCTTCTTCAATTCGAAGTCTAACAATTAGTTCTTCGACGTTCATTTCCTTTCATTTGTGTTTCGGATAATTCTTGAAGTCTTTTCACGCGGGGGCAATTTTTCAATAATTGCAGCCATTTGGAAAGTTCCACTCAATATTATCCCTTCGACATGAATTTCGTTAAGAATCCCTTGAAGTTCTTGCACTTGACTGATTACTGTTTTGGAGTCCACCATCTCATAATCTAAGAATCTACCGACAATAAACTTTTTAGAAATCTGCACTCCGAAGACTTGTTACCCACTTTGTCATAATTGAAACATTTTTCTTGAAACTTCCTTTTAAAAATTCAACATTTAGGTCCTAACTTGATCCTTTTGCCATCGGATTACCTAGGCTTAGTTTTGCAGGTCAATCTGCTTTGACCATGCTCCACAACATTAATTTTAGCAACACTAGGATTGGATAGCTTCTTCTCAGAACTCTTGTAAACTTCTTCAATTCGAAGTTTAACAATTAGTTCTTCGACGTTCATTTCCTTTCATTTGTGTTTCGGATAATTCTTGAAGTCTTTTCACGCGGGGGCAATTTTTCAATAATTGCAGCCATTTGAAAAGTTCCACTCAATATTATCCCTTCGACATGAATTTCATTAAGAATCACTTGGAGTTCTTGTACTTGATTGATTGCTGTTTTGGAGTCCACCGTCTCATAATCTAAGAATCTGCCGACAATAAACTTTTTAGCCCGGCATCCTCAGTATTATACTTTTTGTCCAAAGACTCCCACAGCTCCGTAGTAGTTTTCATAGTACTATACATGTTGTCGCAAGTCTGTTAAGCTATTCATAATGTAGTTTCGGCATAGAAAATCCGAATGGTTCCAAACATCAAGTGCACTGATCGTTTGAACATCTCCGTCATTCTCATTGAGTTTTGGAGCACTTTCAGTCAAAAATCTTGCAAGATTCAATATGGTAAGATAAAATAGCATTTTCTATTGCCACTTCTTAAAATTCAAGTCATTGAATTTCTCCGATTTTTCTCCACGATTAATCGAAACATTAACGGTATGGCCAGTTGTTTGATTCACAACATGACTTGGTAACCTGGCTACAGTCTAAGCCACAACAGAACTTGGCCATTGAGCTACAACAGAGTCTGCAACCTGATTTTCGTTAACCAAAACTTGGGTTACATCTATGTTGGCTGATTCATTTGCCATTTCGTCGTTATCGTTTGAAAATGAAACAAATATTAGTTTTCCAATAAACAAAATGAAACAACTTATCTATAATAAGGAATCCGTTTTATGTTTGTTAGATAAGTGTTTGAATACTAGATACTAGATTTACACATTGGATACCGTATTTGCAGGATAGGCACCGTATATGTAATGGATTTAAACATTAGATTTCTACATACCGTTTTTGCATGTAATTTTGAATATAAAAAAATTAATTATATATAATAGATTTAAAGATAACAACAAAATACCTGGCCATAAAAACGAGTAACAAACAAGGAAAAAATGAATTAAATAGTAAAACTTTTAACCAAAGGCAAGTATTACACACAGTTTCTTTAAAACAGATTCGCTCCCTCACCATCTGTACTTAAGGTTTAACTTGAGCGTTTGTTTCCCATGATACATGGTAAACCCGTAGAGTCCAAGCACTGCAGATTCTACTCCAACGAATTGACATAGTATCTGAACAATATCACCACCAAGACCTTTACAAACAGTAAAATATGTATACAGACAGAGGACAATTTCGTGTATTTTGGAACTATAATGCAGACTGTAATCTTCATATCTGGAATAGTGAAAAATAAGCCTTTATATAGAATTAACCTCATTAAATTGTCCATAACTCAATGGCAATAACTATTGGAGTTTCAGAAACCATAAGACATGGCAATAATTATTGGAGTTTTAGAAATCAAAAGTAATGCAATAACCATTGGAGTTTCAGAAACCAAAAGTCATGGCAATAATCATTGGAGTTTCAGAAACCAAAAGTTATTTGTTAAAAGCAAAAAATTGACAAAACGTAGGCCATCCTAAGGAGTCAATTTTTGGTCAATTCGGTCCGACATTTGTGTACACAAGTCGTGCCCGCACACAAGTTTAATTCGGTCCGACATATTGTCATGTTATTGAATTGCATTAAAACGAATTAATAATGATGATTCAAGGTCTTAGGAATATCTCATCTTAATTTACAAAATCTTCATATATTTCTCATTAGAATAATTAGATAATTAGTATAATTTCTTCAAATAAATTTGGCTATTAAATTAAATTTAATATTAATTGATATTAGGTTAAGTACTCGTGGGAATGATATCCTACTTACTACTTTATTACTTGTTCATGATATTGTAAACTTGCGAGAAATCAAACAGTTAGACATCATAGTTGACTAGCTAAATGTGAAACCTTAAATGAATTCAATTCCACCCGCATGCCTCATCGGATGCCCGTCAAGTATCACGTGTACAATATAAACCGGATACTTAAATGCGATACGATCCATAGACAGAATTCTGATACTCATGTGAACATGGTAGTAAACATTCTGTCCACTGACTTTACTAAGTTTGTAGTAGGATATCACGTCAAGAACCTTAAAATGAGTTTGGCCGAATTGGCCTTGTGCTCGAAGTAATGGAAATGAATCTTCTAAATGGTATTAATGATTTAGTAGAAGGTACCTAGCATCCAGTTCTTAGCACATAAGGAAGCACATAAAGGAAATGCTACACTATGCCAGAATGTAGTAGATGCCAAAACTATGACAAAAATGAAAACAAGAAAAACAATTGCCTTCAGTCAATGACTGGAAGGGGTGAACATTTATTGTCGAGTCATGTTTAGTGGTTGATTCTACTTTCTCCTAGGTTTTAGAATCTGGAGCCATTAATCATGTTTGAAGTAAAATTATTCAAGAAACTAGAAAACTCAGAAGCAGAGATTTCCCGATGACAACTGACATAGGAATAGTAATGGTAAGCATTTTGATTTTATAAGACTGTTATTATGTCTTGTGGATGAAATGGAATTTCATTTATTTTCCTGAGTTAATGAGGGCAAGGTTATTCTATGTACTTCTAACTTTCTGAGGTTTCTATTAGTTTGAATAAAAGTCCTATACGTGTCGATTATTTGAGTAATGGTCTTTATTTATTAAATCAAACTACCAATATAAATATATAATGCTACTGTGAAATGTCAAAATGTTATCACCAAGTAATGAAACATTACTTTTGGAACATGAGACTGGGACATATTAACCTTAATATGATCCAAAAGTTGGTTACGGAGGATCCACTAAGATCATTAGAGGTGGAATCCTTCCCAATTTGTGAAGCATGTTTACAAGGTAAAATGACCAAAAGATCCTCTTTCACAAATAACACTTGTGCCAAAAAAAAAATATCTTGTAGTAAGTTCATTCTGATGCAAGTGGTCCTATAAGTATCGAGCAAACGAAGAATTTGACTCCTTCATTTCCTTTACAGATTTTGATACATATACTTGACATCCCGAGAATATGAGTTACTTTCAAAGTTCAAAGAGTATCATGTCGGGGTCAAAAAGTATTTATAGAAATGTATCAAGACACTTTGATCTGGTCAAGGTGGTGAATGCCTTTTGGGTGAATTTAGGAACAACCTATCAGAAAATGGGATTGTTCCCAACTTATTACGTCGGGTACACCAAGTAGAATGGTATTCCAAAAAGGAGAAAATGGACTTTGTTAAACATGGTTAGATCCATGATAAGTTTCTCAATGCTTCCTTTATTGTTTTCATCATATGCACTACAAACTGGCGTACTTATTCTTAATATGGTACTATCAAAGTCAGTTTCAAAGACTCACCTAGAATTTTGGAGTGGACGCAAATTGAATTAACACCACTTATGAATTCGGGGATGCCAAAAACATAGAAAACTGAAAAGCTAGAGATAAAGGAATGAAAACGAAGGACTATTCTAACAAGATATGAAACACATGTGAGAAGCCTAAAAACTGAATAGACCACATTGAAGAGTTGACGATACGTGCATTGACACTTACAAGATTCTGAGGTCACACATCAGTGTTTGGAGGCGGCAGCGACGACGGTGGTGGTGGATAATAGGGCATAAATGGATTAAACAGTGCAAATTAGTGGTGATTTATGATCTTATACATGATTATATATGTGATGGTTTATGCATTTCACATGCTTACAATATGGTGGTTCGAAATTATTGACATGAACATTAATTTGTCACTTTTTAAGTTTTTCACTTTTTTGAAATTTTGTCACTTCCAACTTATAAGTTGTTGTATTCCTAAATTAAGTTTTGCTACTTTTTTTTTTTTGTGTGTCACTTTTTTTTTTTTAATTTATTTCACTTTTTGAGCATTTGTCATTTTTTTCTACCACAATTTTTGAATCACTTCAAAAAAAAAAAAAAAAAAACTTCCATCACTTTTTTTAAGATTTGTCACTCTTTTTTGTTTTTTTTTTTTTTGAATTTTTTGCACTTTTCTTAGTATGTCATTTTTTTAAAATTTTTATCACCTTTTTAAGCGTCACTTTCTTTTTTCTTTTTGTAGGATTAAAATTTAATAATCTCTTAACAACGTTGGTTTAAAGAAAAAGTCACGCTATATTCCCTATACAAGATAATAACATATTTAAATGAAAAGTTTAGTCACTTTATTGACACGGTTATGATATTTTAATTGGTATTTTGTTACTTTTTTGAATTTGTGTCACTTTTTAAAAATTTTTATTGTTTTTTTTTAATGTTTGTCACTTTTTTTTTTTTGAATTTCTATCACTCTTTTTTTTTAGTATTTATCACTATTTTTTTTATTCTATCACTTTCTTAAAATTTTTGTTACTTTTTTGACACCGTGTCACGTTTTTTGACATTAAAATAAGTGACACGTAATTTTACGCGGTATTTTTTACTTCAAAAATTTTTCGGTGAACTAATTTAAAAATGCTTGGCGGTAAACAATGACCGTGTTACTTTTTTTTTTTTAAGTTGATGAACTGTCTTAAAAATTTGTCACTTTTTCGATTGTTTTTTTTTTTTTTAATTTCGTCACGTTTTGAATGTTTGTTGTTTTTTTAATTTCTATCAATTATTCTATTTTCTGTCACTTTTTTTAGTTTGTCACTTTTTTTGAGTGCTTATAATTTTATTTTTTTTATTTTCTCTCATTTTTTAGAATTTGTATAACTTTTTTGAGTGTATATCATTTTCTTTGATTTTCTTCACTTTTTCGGATGTGTGTTACTTTTTCTAATTTGTATCACTTTTTGAGCATGATATATTTTTTTTTCTAACTTTTGTCACTTTCTTCAAATTTCTATTAATTTTTTTTTAGAATTTCTGTCACCTTCATTAATTTCTGTAACTATTAGAGTGTTTTTATTTTTTTAATTTCTATCACCTGTTTTCATTTTTTGTCACATTTTTAATTTTATGACACTTTTTTTTTTCTAATTCTATCGCTTTTTTAGTGTTTATCACTTTTTTACTTATAAAGACACATAAATTATTTAGGACAATTATCGGTATTGTACTATGAATAACATTACTCTAGTTTTATCGATAGTTTTAAAATGTTTAACAAAAATTTAAAATACAACGGTGGTTATTATTTTGTTAATTTTACATGATTTCTAAATTTCAATTGCAAGAAACATACAGTCACTCTCTACCAGTAAGTTTGAAATCCCTAGGTTGAGACATAATTGTAGGCCTCTCACAATTGTAGCCCCTTCGACGTGTTTAGGTTCTAGGATACATTTTTCAAGGCCACTAGCAGACATAACTAATTCACCATCATGATCCCGCAAGATAATACCAATACCAACCTTGTTAAAATCCAAAAACAAAGCACCTTCAACATTGAGCTTGAAGGCAGTTAAGTGGTGCGGTCCATCTATACTTTTGGGGTAGCACTCTCGGAGCAGTCGTTCGAGGAAGGGCCGGTTCTGTAGCAAGTTTATTGGCTAAAGCTGTTGCGATTACTTGTTGTGGTGGAATGGTAATCTAATCATGGATCATTTTATTTAGCCAATAACAAAATCCCCAAGTAATAAGCAGAAAATCCATTAGAGCATCCTTTGATAGTGCTATCAAAATATCGGCAGATGCTTGCAAGAAGCCTCATGGATAACTTTTGTTTTGTAGCACCGGGAATCAACTAGTTAGACTTTGATGGATATATGGGCAATAAAGCAAAACATGACATAAATCCTCCACTTGGTAGCCACAAAAACAACACTAGGAAGAAACATGAATATTTCGGTTGATCATGTTTTGTTTTGAGGGTAAGCTATCTTGGCAGGCTCTCCAAGGGAAGACTTTTATCTTTTGAGGGATTTTCAGCCGCCGCATCGTATCCCAAAACTTTTTTTTCTTAGCCATATTTGAGGAGTTGCCACGATCTGGAGTAAGGCAATTTTTGAAGAATCTATAAGCGCTATTCACAGAGTAGATTCCAGATTTTTCATGTTCCCATGACCACACACCCTGTTCATTCTAGCAACAAGGTTGTAGCTTTAGGATAGACTCAATAATTATTGGAGTGAATAAAGTTCTAAGCTTTTCCAAGTTCCATGACCCCAAGTTGGGATCAATCAGTGAGGATACTGGACTTTCAAGTTGAGGCCTATGAATCTGTTGAATATGAGCCCCTAATTCCCTTCTCAAATTTATAATTCCTGGAATCCATTTATCTTTGAGAATATTTATGTTTTTTTCCATTCTCCACAATCCATTTTCCTCCCTGTATCAATGATTTTTAGCCTCCCAAATTCCATGCCAAGCATAGGAGGGATTACCTCCTAAAGATGCTTTCAAAACATTGCCGTTGGGGAAGTAGCGGGCTAAATAGATTTTGTAAACCAATCTATCCTTGTGTTGCAATAGCCTCCAAGCTTGTTTCCCAAGCATCGCCATATCAAAAACTTCCAGCTCGTTAAAACCCATGCCTCCCATGGATTTCGATTTACACATTTTTTGGTAAGATAGCCAGTGGATTTTTCTTTCCTCCTTCCTTTGGCCCCTCCAAAATCGAGCCATCATCCTTTCGAGTTCAGTGTAAAGTGTGGAGGGGGATTGAAGCAACTCATAACGTAGAAATGTATTGCTAGAGCCACTGATTTGACAAGAACTTCTCTTCCACCTTGGGAGGACATACTACTTTTCCAACCTTGCAATTTCAACCATACTTTGTGTTTTATTCAAAGAAAGCTTGTGTTTTGGATCTACCTACCATAGGTGGCAATCCAAGATATTTTCATATTGTTGCATTTGCAGGACATTCCATAGGGCCATAATTGCTCGTTGATCATCTTGCTTTACGTTTGCACTTAATACCATTGTGGTTTTATCTCTATTTAATTGCTGCATCGATGCTTCTTCATAAGTACTTAGGATAGTTTGTAGTCGAGACGTAGTTGATTCATTAGCTTCACAGAAAATTAAGTTGTCATCCGCAAAGAAGAGGTGATTCAATCTTGGAGCTCCACGGCAAACACGAATACCAGTCACATGATTTTTCCTTTCAGCTTCTTTCAACGGACTGATCAATCCTTCAGTACATAAGATGAATAAATAAGGAGAAATAGGATCTCCTTGCTTTAAACCCCTAAAAGGGACAATGCGACCGCTTAAGGGACATATAACCCTGCTTACCCTTCTTTTTCCTTCTCAAGAAATGGAGCACTTCGTACGCTATAATGACATTATCTGAGATGAGTCTGCCTTCGATGAAAGCTGATTGTGTTTCTGAGACTACCATAGGAAATACAGCATTCTTCTTCATCGACACCCCCTTCTATAGCAGCGAAGCATCACCAATGCAAATGGAAGAAATATCTAGTCATCAAGCCTAGACGTCTAGAACTACCTTGCGGTTGCGTAATAGAACAACTATAGAGTGTCAGAACCATGGATTCCAACACAAGGGAGCCACTTACATGGCTGCAACTACAAACAGGAGAATACATCTGGGAATTGAAAAATCCATTCTAGATAAGAGTCCAACACTATGGACAAGCAATGAATCCACCGTTTCAACACATTTTCACGGTGGAAATCAGATTCAACTACAACATCAGAATGAAACTTCGAATAAAGAGAGCATGGTGGACTATCCGCATTTGGACGACATTAAGACCGACGTCAACGTCGATGGATCAAGAGACGCTATTGAAGACGATTTCTGGGACTCTATCCAAACATCTTTATTTTTATGTCCATAGAGTTTTAGATAGCTTAGGTGCAATTTCGTTATTCAATTTCCTCTAAGCTGTTGACCATGTTTTATGTACATGGAAAAATGTCATTGCATGTTGGGAATTGGAAAATGAATACATTTCATTTTACTATAAGCTTCTAAACCACAAACGTTTATTCAGCGTCACACCAACAAGATATGAATGAAATGTACTAAAAACTAAATAATATGCTCCGCGTTCCATATCATCAACTCCTCCGGCTGTAGTGTCCTTGAACACAGTAGTCCCAGTCAATTTTTAACTCACGGATACCCGTCGCGATCGCATATATGGAAAATACGGAGGTCTATCCTTTGACATATCCATGGTCATAGCCGTATCACTGAATCCGTGGCCAACGAGTTGATACCGCTTTTTGAAACACATGATAAATCTATCTGCATTTTCTTGATTCTTCATCCAAGTATCGGGGTCATTTTCCACACCGAAAAATATATCCACGACTCGGGGATTGGTATTACCAGGACGTCTGTCATATATTAACCACATATACATCTACTGATATAAGTTATGGGAATTTGCTTCGGTCACGAGTTTCACGTTGCCTTTAAGCAACAAACGGCTCCAATGAACTTTCTGGGTATGTCGAGTACCAACACTATTACCAGCAGGACATTTGTCGATACACACAACAACACCAGCATCTCCAATATTATCAACCTTGTGAATCTCAGAAATATGCTGAACGGGCGGAGTGTATCCGCCAGATCTTCGATTACAACGAAGAGCCACTGCCACTGGAATGGAAGTTGATTCCTCTGCGTGCTATTAAACTGTAAAACTCTACAAGTTTTTGGCCATCGGATGCGGACCTAGATGGACCACCGTACCACTTCCTCTTCTTAGTTGAATCCATGTAAGACACATATGCAATATGTGCGTTCAAATAAAGGATTTAAATGGAGGCTGCACCGTCAATCTAAATCGACCACTGTTCTCATCCGCTATGTAGATGGTCGCATGTACAGACGGGACCGATGCATGGGCGAGCCGTAAAATGGGATCTATCACAAAATTTTCTACAAAATGTTGACAAAACTCATTTATACTAACCAATGGCAACATTCACTTACTAAAATGTTGTCCAAAGACCCTTTTAGCAACATTTATCAACAAATGTTGCCTTTTTATTGTTGCAAATGACTATTTTTATTGTAGTGCACATTTTCTTCTTTTTTCTTCTTTAGGAATCTGCACTCTGAAGACTTGTGACCCACTTTGTCACAATTGAAGCATTTTCCGTGAAACTTACTTTTAGAAATTCCACATTTAGGTCCTAACTTGGTCCTTTTGCCACCGGATTACCCAGGCTTAGTTTTGCAGGTCTTACTGCTTTGGCCATGCTCCACAACATTAATTTTAGCAACGTCAGGATTGAATAACTTTGTCTCGAAACTCTTGTTGTCTTCTTCAATTCGAAATCTAACAATTAGTTCTTCGACATTCATTTATTTTCGTTTGTGTTTAGGATAATTCTTAAAGTCTTTTCACGCGGGGGACAATTTTTCAATAATTACAGCCATTTGGAAAGTTTCACTCCACATCATCCATTCGACATGAATTTCGTTAAGAATCACTTGGAGTTCTTGCACTTGAATGGTTACTGTTTTGGAGTCCACCATCTCATAATCTAAGAATCTAGCACCGTCATCCTCGGTATTATATTTTCGGTCCAAAGACTCCCACAGCTCCTTAGTAGTTTTCATAGTACTATACACATTGTATAGCGAGTCTGCTAAGCTGTTCATAATGTAGTTTCGGCACAGAAAATCCAAATGGTTCCAAGCATCAAGCGCACTGATCGTTCGAACATATCCATCATCCTCATTGAGTTTTGGAGCACTTTCAGTTAAGAATTTTGCAAGATTTAAGGTGGTAAGATAAAATAGCATTTTCTGCTGCCACTTCTTAAAATTCAAGCCATTGAATTTTTCCAATTTTTTTTTAATGATTAATCGAAATAATAATGGTATGGCCAATTGTTTGACTCACAACATGACTTGACAACCTAACTACAGTCTAAGCCACAACAGAACTTGGCCTTTGAGCCACAACAAAGCCTACAACCTGATTTTTGTTAGCTACAGCTTGGGTTACATCCATGTTGGTTGATTCAGTTGCCATTTCGTCGTTGTCGTTTGAAAATGAAACAAATATTAGTTTTTCAATAAACAAAATGAAACAACTTATCTATAATAAGGAATCTGTTTTATGTTTGTTAGATAAGTGTTTCAATACTAGATACCGGATTTATGCACTGGATACCGTATTTGCAGGATAGACATAGTATATGCAGTGAATTTAAATATTCGATTTTCACATACCGTTTTTGCATGTAATTTTGAATATAAAAAATTTAATTATATATAACAGATTTAAAGAGAACAACAAAATATTTGGCCATAAAAACAAGTAGCAAACAAGGAAAAAAAATGAGTTAAACAGTAAAACTCTTAACCAGAGGCAAGTGTTACACACAGTTTCCTTAAAATAGAATCTCTCCCTCACCGTCTATACTTGAGGTTTAACTTGAGCATTTGTTTCCCATGATAAACGGTAAACCCATAGAGTCTGAGCACTACAGATTCTACTCCAGTGAACTGACGTAGTATCTGAACAATATCACACCAAGACCTTGACAAACAGCAAAATATGTATGCAGACAAAGGACAATTTCGCGTATTTTGGAACTATAATACAGACTGTATTCTTCATATCGGGAATAGTGAAAAATGAGCCTTTATATAGAATTAACCTTATTAAATTGTCCATAACTCAATGACAATAACCATTGAAGTTTCAGAAACCATAAGTCATGGCAATAATTATTGGAGTTTCAGAAATCAAAAGTTATTTGTTAAAAGCAAAAAATTGACAAAACGTTGGCCATCCTAAGGAGCTAATTTTTGGTCAATTCAGTCCAACATTTGTGTACGTTAGTCGTGCCCGCACACAAGTTTAATTCGGTCCGACATATTGTCTTGTTATTGAATTGCATTAAAACGAATTAATAATGATGATTCAAGGTCTTAGTAATATCTCATCTTAATTTACAAAAGCTTCATATATTGCTCATTAGAATAGTTAGATAATTAACATAATTTCTTCAAATAAATTTGGCTATTAAATTAAATTTAATATTAATTGATATTAGGTTAAGTACTCGTGGGAATGATATCCTACTTATTACTTTATTACTTGTTCATGATATCGTAAACTTGCGGGAAATCAAATAGTTAGACGTCGTAATTGACTAGCTAAATGTGAAACCTTAAATGAATTCAATTCCACCCGCATGCCTCATCGGATGCCCGTCAAATATCACGTGTACAATATAAACCGGATACTTAAATGCGATAGGATCCATAGGTAACATAATTGATTCTGATACTCATGTGAACATGGTAGTAAACATTCTGTCCACTGACTTTACTAAGTTTATAGTAGGATATCATGTCAAGAACCTTAAAATGAGTTTGGCCGAATTGGCCTTGTGCTAGAACTAATGGCAATGATTCTTCTAAATGGTATTAATGATTTAGTAAAAGGTACCTAGCATCCAGTTCTTAGCACATAGGGAAGCACATAAAGGAAATACTACACTATGCCAGAATGTAGTAGATTCCAAAACTATGACAAAAATGGAAACAAGAAAAACAATTGCCTTCAGTTAATGACTGGTAGGGGTGAGCATTTATTGTCGAGTCATTTTAGTGGTTGATTCTACTTCTCCTAGGTTTTAGAATCTGGAGCTATTAATCATGTTTAGAGTATGTTAACTAAATTAACAAAATCAATCCTTGTCAGCTCCACATCATCCAACTACTTGTACCAGCTGGAGCAGCCATCACACTTTCAAGCCTTGCTGTGAATTCCAGTTGTTTGTTGGTTGTGGTCGTACACAAATTTGTTACAAAATATTCTAGACATGATCCATGATTTTAGGAACAAATTCACAGCTGTATATTCTAGATCATTCCTTGTAAATTTTCTCCATTATATAAAATCTGATGACCTTAGTATTCACGATCACAGTTGATAGCATTACTTAAATCTTACTCCAAAATTTAACTTGGTATCAGAGCCATAAATGGAAAACGCCAGCAACTTCAATAAACCCTAAAATACTTATCCCATTCCTGCTCTAGCTTCAGCCTCCAGTAGCACAGCTACTCATCTGATAAGCAATGGCAGCACTACACCTTTTGGAGTGAACCTTACTCAAGTGGTTTCAGTCAAGCTGGACAAAAACAACTATCTACTATGGAAGAATATGATCTTATCTATTATACGTAGACACAATCTTGAGGGCTATATCTTAGGGACAAAGGCGTGTCCCCAATAATTCATTGGAAGTCAAGTTACAAGTGAGACTGGTACCAGCAATGAAATGATAAAGAATTCACGGTTTGGCCAATGGATGTCAACAGACCAATTGCTCATGGGCTGGCTCTTTTCATCTATGACCCGTAACATTACAATAAGATTCATGGGTGCCATGAATTCAAAGCAGCTGTGGATAGGAATTGAAGAAAGTTTTGGAATACAAAACAAATCAAGGATCACTTTCCTTACTGGTGAACTGCAGAAGTTTAGGAAAGGATCAATGAATGTTGATCGGTATCTTAACAAGGTGAAGCAGTTGGCTGACAACCTTGAAATTACTGGAAGGACTGTGGCTCATACTGACTCAGTCACTCAAGTTCTAGCCGATTTAGATGAAGAGTACACTCCAATTATGGTTCAGATTAATGGCAGAGACCATATATCCTGGGGAGAGTTGCAGTTTACACTTTTGACATATGAAAGTAGGCTTGAACATCTCAACTTGTTGAGAAATGATATAGCAGAAATCAACATCAGCCAAACTTCAGCCAACTTCTCCCAGAGGTCTGGTTCTAATTATCATGGTTCCAGGCTTTATAGACCTAGCTATGGTGGGAGATTCAGCAATTTCAGCAACTATAGAAGTGGGAGAAGAGGCAGAAACAGAGGAGGCAACATATATAGTGGAAATGACAGATCACCAGTTTGCCAAGTTTGTGGAAAAATTGGGCACAAAGCCAACGTATATAATTTCAGGTATGATGACAGATACACTGGAAATCCACCAAACCAGAGGATAGGCTTCAATACCTCACCTGCAGCCCTTATCGCCTCACCTAGCATTGTGAATGACCCTAGGTGGTATGCAGATACTGGAGCTAGTAGTCATATCACAGGAGATAGATGAAACGTTGCCTCAATCAATGAATATGCTGGTAAGGAGAAAATCATAGTGGAAGATGGAAGTACGTTACATATCTCTCATTTTGGCACCTCACACATTCCAGCTTTGAATAACAAGTCTTTAATTCTTAATAAACTCCTTCTTGTACCTGAGATTAAGAAAAACCTTGTTAGTGTTTCCAAATTAACATCTAATAACAATGTTTATATGGAGTTTCATCCTGATTGTTGTTTTGTAAAGGACAAGTCAACGAGGGCAGTGATAATGCAAGGGACGCTTAGAGATGGGCTGTATTGACTAGATTTCCCACAGCAAACCACCGAGTATCTCAGCCAAGAGTTAGTTTCCACAAATAAATCTTTCTGCAACTTATCATCTGTCGTTTCTAGTCATGAGTTTACTTCTGATGTATGGCACAAGAGGTTAGGCCATCCCTCTAGCCAAGTGTTAAGTCTAGTACTTAAATTCTATAATGTCAAATTTAAAGAAAATGAAATCAAACCGTTTTACAATGGTTGTCAGCTTGGCAAATGCCATCTATTGTCTTTCTCTTTGTCTTCTTCTCATGCTAAAGCTCCACTAGAACTTGTGTTTACTAACATATGGGGACAATCTCCAATCTTATCCACCTCAGGTTTCAAGTATTATATATAATTCCTTGATGATTTTAGCAAATATACTTGGATTTACCCACTAAAACAAAAGTCTGTAGCCTTAAACATATTCATTCAGTTTAAGAAACCCATTGAAAACAAACTAAATTGCAAAATCAAAACTCTCCAAGCAGACTAGGGTAGGGAGTATAGAGTATTCTCAAAATTCTTAAGCCAAGAAGGGATAGAATATAGGGACCCTTGTCCCTATACCTCAGCTCAAAACGGAAGGGTGGAAAGGAAGCACAAACACATCACAGAAACTAGTTTAACACTCCTAGCTCAAGCCAAACTACCCCTAAAATATTGGTGGAAAGCCTTCCAGACAGCAACCTACCTTATAAATAGATTGCCAACACCTACACTCCAAAGATAATCACCTCACGAAACTCTATTCAATAAGAAACCAGACTATCAAACCTTAAAGGTGTTTGGCTGTGCTTGCTACTGATGTCTAAGACCCTATCAAAATCAGAAATTCAACTTTCATTCTACCAAATGCACTTTCATAGGCTATAGTGAGTATCACAAATGAGACAAATGCCTAAGTAAAACTGGAAGAATATATATCTCTAGGCATGTCGTATTTAATGAGTTGGAATTCCCTTTTGAACCAACAGTAGTTACCAAGCGTCATTCAGAACCAATAGCATCAGAAATCACAGTCTCTTATTTTCACTTTCCCTCTGAGTATATAGTGTCTAATAGAGATCCTACTGATACTACTCATCCTGAAGCTACTCAAGCTGATTATCACTCATCTTCAGGCCTAATGACAATCAAAACAATCCTCTTGATAACACTGAAGGAACTGGTAAAATAAAACCTGAAGTGCCAGAGCAAAGTATGCCACAAACTGATGAAGAGCCCCTACAATCAAATGATGATAATATCAGAATAACAGCTCAACATAGAGCAGAAAATGTGGCTGAACATCCCATGATTTCCATAGGAAAGGCTGGAATATTCAAGCCAAAAATCTATCTTGGAAAGCTAATTGAGATTCCATCAGAACCTAGGAATGTAACTGAAGCCATGTTAAATGCTGACTGGAAGATGGCAATGAAAGAAAAATTTGATGCTTTGACATGAGCTAAAACTTGGGAGCTTGTACCTTCATTGCCAACATATAACATTGTTGGCAATAAATGGGTTTTCAGATTGAAGCAAAACACAAATGGCTCAATACAAAGGTTCAAGGCCAGACAGTAGCCAAGGAGTTCCACCAAACTCCAGGTGTTGATTTCTATGAGACCTTTAGCCCTGTGATCAAACCCTTAACACTCAGAATTATACTCACCCTGGCAGTAACAAAGGGCTAGGCAATCAGGTAGGTTGACATCAATAACTATTTTCTCAATGGAGAGCTGAAGGAGATAGTTTTTATGACTCAACCTGAAGGGTTCATTGATGAGTCACACCCAAACCATGTCTGCAAGTTGAGCAAACCACTCTATGGGTTGAAACAGGCACCTAGAGCCTGGAATGAGAAGATGAAAACTACACTTCTAGGCGGAAATTCAAGCAATCTGTCACAGACACTTCATTCTTCTACTTCAAAGATAAAGATCAAATAATCTTTTCACTAATTTATGTTGATGACAATGTAATAACAGGTAATGACAGAACCTTGATGTAGAACTTTATAGAAAATCTCAACACTGCCTTCGCATTAAAGGACGTGGGAAGGCTGCATCACTTCCTTGGAATTGAGGTGTTATGGCATGATTCTGGAATTCATCTCACACAAGCCAAATATATTGCTGATTTACTAGAAAGGTTTGGATTACAAAATGTAAAACCTTGCATCACACCTATACCTGTAGGCAAAGCAATGTCAAAAGACGATAGGGAAGCTTTGACAAATCCAACAATCTACAGAAGTGTTGTAGGAAGACTTCAGTATCTCCAATATACAAGACCAGATATCACTTTTCCCGTTAACAAATTGAGCCAATTTCTACAAGCTCCAACTTCACTACACTGGCAAGCATTGAAGAGGGTATTGAGATACCTTAAAGGGATAATAAATCATGAACTTTGGATTCAAAGAAGCTATAGACTCACCTTGAATGGATATTCAGATGCAGATTGGGCGTCTTGCCCTGATGACAGACGTTTAAATACTGGCTACTGTGTCTATCTAGGAGAGAATCTGAGCAGTTGGTCTTCAAAGAAACAGTGGGTTGTGGCACTTTCAAGCACTGAATCAGAATATAGAGCTCTTGCCTCAATTGCATCAGAAATATCCTGGATTCAGTCACTCTTTCAGGAACTGGAACTACCTTTAGCTGAAACTCAAATCATTTGGTGTGATAACATAAGTGCTGGAGCTTTAGCAGCAAATCCAGTATACCATGCCACGACGAAACATATAGAACTAGATGTACACTTCATCAGAAACAAAGTTATAGCCAAGGAACTGGAAGTAAAGTATATACCAACATCAGATCAGATTGCTGACTTATTGACAAAAGGACTAAGTCATTCACGATACCTCTTCTTTACGGACAAGATAGGAGTGACTCTAGCACCCTCCAACTTGAGGAAGGGTGTTAACTAAATTAACAGAATCAATCCAAGTCAGCTCCACATCATCCAACTACTTGTACCAGCTGGAGCATCCATCACACTTTCAAGCTTCTCTGTGAATTCCAATTCTTTGTTGCTTGTGGTCCTACAAAAATTTGTTACAAAATATTCCAGACGATCTATGATTTTAGGAACTAATTAACAGCAATATATTCTAGATCCTTCCTTGTAAATTTCCTCCATTATATAAAATCTGATGAACTTAGTATTCAAGGTCACAGTTGATAGCATTACTTAAATCTTACTCCAAAATTTAACTGAGTAAAATTATTCAAGAAACCAGAAAACTCAGAAGCGGAGAGTTCCCGATGACAACTAACATAGGAATAGTAATGGTAGGCACTTTGATTTTATAAGACTGTTATTATGTCTTGTGGATGAAATGGAATTTCATTTATTTTCCTGAGTTATGAGGCCAAGGTTATTCTATGTACTTCTAACTTTTTGAGTTTCTATTAATTTGAATAAAAATCCTATACATATCGATTATTTGAGTAATGGTCTTTATTTATTAAATCAAACTACCAACATAAATATATAATGCTACTGTGAAATGAAAAAATGTTATCACCAAGTATTGAAACATTACTTTTGGAACATGAGACTGGGACATATTAACCTTAGCCCTCGTTTGTCACCCATTTTTTTCTCATTCTCATTCTCATTTTTTTTCTCTTTCTTCATTTCAACCACACATTCTATCAATAAAATAATATTACACATAAATCTAAAAATTCTCCTTACTTTTTAACCGCACATTCTTCCATCAATCACTATTCAAAAACACATTCTTTCACAAAAATGGGTGTCAAACACCCCCTTAATATGATCCAAAAGTTTGTTAAGGAGGATCCACTAAGATCGTTAGAGGTAGAATCCTTCCCAATTTGTGAAGCCTGTTTACAAGGTAAAATGACCAAGAGATCCTCTTCCACAAATAACACTTGTGCCAAAAAAAAAAAAAAAAATGTTGTACTAAGTTCATTCTGATGCAAGTGGTCCAATAAGTATCGAGCAAACGACGAATTTGACTCCTTCATTTCCTTTTCAGATGATTATTCTAGATTTCGATACATATACTTGACATCCCGAGAATATGAGTTACTTTCTAAGTTCAAAGAGTATCATGTTGAGGTCAAAAAGTATTTATAGAAATGTATCAAGACACTTTGATCTGGTCAAGGTGGTGAATGCCTTTTGGGTGAATTTAGGAACAACCTATCATAAAATGGGATTGTTCCCAACTTATTACGTCGGGTACACCAAGTAGAATGGTATTCCAAAAAGGAGAAAATGGACTTTGTTAAACATCGTTAGATCCATTATAAGTTTCTCAATGCTTCCTTTATTGTTTTCATCATATGCACTACAAACTGGCGTACTTATTCTTAATATGGTACTATCTAAGTCAGTTTCAAAGACTCACCTAGAATTTTGGAGTGGACTCAAATTGAATTAACACCACTTATGAATTCGGGGATGCCAAAAACATAGAAAACCGAAAGGCTAGAGATAAAGGAATGAAAACGAAGGACTATCCTAACAAGATATGAAACACATGTGAGAAGCCTAAAAACTGAATAGACCACATTAAAGAGTTGACGATACGTGCATTGACAGTACAAGAATCTGAGGTCACACATCGGTGTTTGGTGGTGGATAATAGGGCATAAATGGATTAATCAGTGCAAATCAATGGTGATTTATGATCTCATACATGATTATATATGTGATGGTTTATGCATTTCACATGCTAACAATATGGTGGTTCGAAATTATTGACATGAACATCAATTTGTCACTTTTTAAATTTTTCACTTTTTTGAAATTTTGTCACTTCCAACTTATAAGTTGTTGTATTCCTAAATTATGTTTTGTTACTATTTTTATAGTGTCACTTTTTTTTTCTTTTGAGCATTTGTCATTTTTTTTCTGTCACATTTTTTGAATCACTTAAAAAAAAAAATTCCATCACTTTTTTTAGGATTTGTCACTCTCTCTTTTTTTTTTTATTTTTTTTTATTTTTTTTTATTTTTTGCACTTTTTTGTGTGTCATTTTTTTTTTATCACCCTTTTAAGCGTCACTTTGTTTTTTTCTTTTTGTAGGATTGAAATTTAATAATCTCTCAACAACGTTGGTTTAAAGAAAAAGTCACGTTATATTCCCTATACAAGATAATAACATATTTAAATGAAAAGTTTAGTCACTTTATTGATACGATTATGATATTTTAATTGGTATTTTGTTACTTTTTTGAATTTTTGTCAATTTTTAAAATCTTTGTTGTTTTTTTCTAATGTTTGTCACTTTTTTTTTTTTTGAATTTCTATCACTCTTTTTTTTAGTATTTGTCACTATTTTTTTATTCTATCACTTTCTTAAAATGTCTGTTACTTTTTTGAAACCGTGTCACGTTTTTTGACATTAAAATAAGTAACACGTAATTTTACGCGGTATTTTTTACTTCAAAATTTTTTCGGTGAACTAACTTAAAAATGTTTGGCGGTAAACAGAGAAAGAGAAGAAACGATGACTGCGTTACTTTTTTTTTTAAGTTGATGAACTGCCTTAAAATTTGTCACTTTTTCGATTGTTTGTCATTTTTTTTTTTATTTCGTCACTTTTTGAATGTTTGTGGTTTTTTTTAATTTCTATCAGTTATTCTATTTTCTGTCACATTTTTTCAATTTGTGTCACTTTTTTTGAGTGTTTATAATTTTTTTTTTCTCTCATTTTTTTGAATTTGCATAACTTTTTTGAGTGTATATCATTTTCTTTGATTTTTCTTCACTTTTTCGAATGTGTGTTACTTTTTCTAATTTGTATCACTTTTTGAGCATGATATATTTTTTTTTCTAACTTTTGTCACTTTCTTCAAATTTCTATTAATTTTTTTTAGAATTTCTGTCACCTTCATTAATTTTTGTAACTTTTAGAGTTTTTTTATTTTTTTAAATTTCTATCACGTGTTTTGATTTTTTGTCACATTTTTAATTTTATGATACTTTTTTTTTCTAATTCTATCGCTTTTTTAGTGTTTATCACTTTTTTACTTATAAAGACACAAAATTATTTAGGACAATTATCGGTATTGTACTACGAATAACATTACTCTAGTTGTACCGATAGTTTTAAAATGTTTAACAAAAATTTACAATAAAACGGTGGTTATTATTTTGTTAATTTTACATGATTTCTAATTTTTTTTTGTTTTAAATTAATTGTTGAATTATTATGATATTTTTAATTCATCACTTTGTCTATGTTGGATTATTGGTTGATTTGACTAATATAAAAAGTATTAATTTTAGTGTCTAACAAGAGAGAAGGGTGGAGTTGAGGTAGTGGCTGACACAAGAGAAGGTTGTTTGTCGTGATGGTAAAATACAAGAGAAAAATAAAACCTGAAATTTGTGGACAAAAATGATCATATATTTCACTTCAACGAAACTTTTAACATGATTTTTCTAAATGCTAATTAGCACAAAACGTCCCTACATTTGGGGTTGATTTCGCAAACCGTCCCTACCTTTGATTTCTTGGCATTTATGCCCTTACCTTCAACGTTTTTTTGTAAGCCGGACGTTCTTTTCACTTTTTTTTTGACGATTTTACCTCTCCTTCAAATAAAAAAAAAAAGAAAAGAAAAGAAAAATTAAAGAATTAATTGCAACTATAACCCCAAATTTTTAAAACCTACTTTTCAATCACAAGATACTAATTTTTTTTGCCCCCCAATCAACCCCCACCGTTGATGGCCATAAACTTCGGCCAACCACCACCAAAATCACCGGAAATTAACAACCGTTGTAGGGGTTATTTAGCTTCACCATCAAACATATTTGGAGGAAAGAAAAATCATCAAAATCATCAGTACCGAATTTTTTTGCAATGGACACGAATTTCAGTCAGCAATTCGTTGAGCTTGGGTTGAAATTGGGCTTGACCCAGATCTGGGCTAGAGGCACCAGGGTGAGGAGGGGCTAGCCCAGTAGGTCCACCACCTTGGTCTGAGATCTGGGCTAGAGGCACCAGGGTGAGGAGGGGCTAGCCCAGTAGGTCCACCACCTTGGTCTGGAAGGATGGCACCCGAATTGAAGGATTTCAGCCTCTGGTCCTGGTCGCGCGAGTTCATGCAGTCGAGCATTTCAGGTCCAAGTTGAGGTAGATTAGAGCTAAATTGGGGAGGAACCATGGTTGGGCTAGGTGCGCCAGGTGAAGGTGCGCCAGGTGATGGTGCACCCAGCCCAGGTGGTTCGCGACCATGGGTCACCGGAACGATGCCGAAATCTGGGATTATCTTATGCGATATCGTGAAACTCACGATAGTCATAGGTTCTGGAATTAAATCAGGCTGGAGAGTTGTTGTTTGGGGTAAATGGAAGCCATGGTTGGGGAGGCCTTGGAGCGGGTTTTCGACCGGCCGTATGCTCCGATCATGGGTGTGGCCGGAGATTGATTTACCGGCGATTTTCAAATGCGATGATAGCAAAGTTTGAACATCACTTCCGGCCAGAGTACGTGGTGAAATTGGGAGATGTTTAGTGGTAATTGGAGAGGAAGTTGGTGGCTATCGACCAGTATCCAAGTCTGGCGGCTTTGGCTGTCGGAGGTCGCCGAAATTTTTTGTCATATTAGGTCAAAGGTTGTATCTAGAGAACGAACGATGTAGTATCTTGTGATTGAAAAGTAGGTTTTAAAAATTTAGGGTTATAGTTGCAATTAATTCTTTAGTTTTTCTTTTCTTTTCTTTTTGTTTTATTTGAAGGAAGGGTAAAATCGTCAAAAAGAAGTGAAAAGGACGTCTGACAAACAAAAACGTTGAAGGTAAGGGCATAAATGCCAAGAAATGAAAGGTATGGACGTTTCCGAAATCAACCCCAAACGTAGGGACGTTTTGTGCTAATTAGCCTTTTTCTAAATGCCCTCAATTTTATGAGTACTTATGTAATTACCTTAAAATTAATTTGATTTCATTCCAATTTCTATGGTCAAGGCCCATTTTTTTTTATTTTTTATTTTTGGATGGAAAAGTATTTCATTCGTGAAGGCAAATAGCCTTAAGAAAGGTTACAATAGTATTTATCACTGAAGGGCCGGTTCTGTATCAATACTATACTTTTGGGGTAGCACTCTAGGAGTAGTCGTTCGAGGAAAGGCCGGTTTTGTAGCAAGTTTATTGGCTAAAGCTGTTGTGATTACTTGTTGTGGTGGAATCGTAATCTGATCATGGACCATTTTATTTCGCCAATAACAAAATCCCAAAGTAATAAGTAGAAAATCCATGAGAGCATCCTTTGATAGTGCTGCCAAAATATCGGTGGATGCTTGCAAGAAGCCTCATGGATAACTTTTGTTTTGTAGCACCGGGAATCGACTAGGTAGACTTTGATGGATAGATGGGCAATAAAGCAAAACATGACATAAATCCTCCACTTGGTAGCCACAAAAACAACACTAGGAAGCAACACTAGGAAGCAACAGGAATATTTCGGTTGATCATGTTTTGTTTTGAGGGTAAACTATCTTGGCAGGCTTTCCAAGCGAAGACTTTTATCTTTCAAGGGATTTTCAGCCACCGCATCGTATCCCAAAACTTCTTTTTCTCAGCCATATTTGAGGAGTTACTACGATCTGGAGTAAGGCAATTTTTGAAGAATCTATAAGCGCTATTCACGGAGTAGATTCTAGATTTTTCCTGTTCCCATGACCACACATCTTGTTCATTCTAGCAACAAGGTTGTAACTTCAGGATAGACTCAATAGTTATTGGAGTGATAAAGTTCTAAGCTTTTCCAAGTTCCATGACCCCAAGTTGGGATCAATCAGTGAAGATACTGGACTTTCAAGTTGAGGTCTATGAATCTGTTGAATATCAGCCCCTAATTCCCTTCTCAAATCTTTAATTCCTAGAATCCATTTATCTTTGAGAATATTCATGTTTTTTCCATTCTCCACAATCCATTTTCCTCCCTGTATCAATGATTTTTAGCCTCCCAAATTCCACGCCAAGCATAGGAGGGATTACCACCTAAAGATGCTTTCAAAACATTGTCGTCGAGGAAGTAGCGGGCTAAATGGATTTTCTAAACCAATCTATCCTTATGTTGCAATAGCCTCCAAGCTTGTTTCCCAACCATCGCCATATTAAAAACTTCCAGCTCGTTAAAACCCATGCCTTCCATGGATTTCGATTTACACATTTTTTGGTAAGATAGCCAGTGGATTTTTCTTTCCTCCTTCCTTTGAGAAAATTTTCTACGAGAAGAAGAAGAACTGATGCAAATGATATATTAATTATATCTCAATCTTACTTCTTATCATTACAGAATTAAGGTCTATAAATAATAAAACCACCTATACATACAATTCATAAATGTAGCACTGCAAAATATCTAAACTGAATTGCACCGTCTTGATTTTCAATCTACCGAATCACATGGCAAATCCCTTAATCGATGGAATGATCAACAGACTCCATTATACAGAAGATGCCCAGCACGATGAACAGCAAGGAGAGAGAAATGGCTGTAAATAGGAGAAGCGTGTTTTTCCTTCTTTACGTTTTATCAAACTTTGGATTATCATTTAGTTCATCCTCCAAGTTTTGTTCAGTCGAATGTAGTCCTCCTATTTCAATTTTATCTCCCCCCTTCAAGGTGGAGTGAGTAGATCTTACTCCTACCTTGTCTCGCATAGAAAGAAACCTGGTTGAAGGCAGGGGTTTAGTAAATATGTCAGCAATTTGATCTGCAGATGGTATATACTCAATTTCCAGTTCCTTATTGGCCACCTTGTCTCTTACAAAATGTATATCAAGCTCAATGTGTTTAGTCCTTGCATGAAACACTGGGTTTAATGCCAATGATTTAGCTCCTAAGTTGTCGCACCACACAATCGGAGTTGCTTCAGAAATAGTTTTAAGTTCCTTGAGCAGAGACTGTGTCCAGCAGATTTCAGCAGTTACGTGTGCCAATGCTCTATATTCAGCTTCTGTACTTGAACGGGCAACAACATGTTGCTTCTTGGCACTCCAAGATATCAGATTTCCTCCCAGATATACACAGTACCCAGCTATTGATCGCCTATCATCTGGACAGGCCGCCCAGTCAGCATCACAGAATGCAGTCAAATTGAGGTCACCTCTGTTCTGTATTCTAAGTCCATAGTTTGATGTTCCCTTAATATATCTGAAAACCCTTTTAAGTAGATTCCAATGTATGTCTGTTGGTTTCTGAAGGAATTGGCTTAGTCTGTTGACAGCAAATGACAAATCTGGCCTAGAGTGCACTAAGTATTGTAAAGCACCAACTGCACTTCTGAAAAGAGTTGTGTTGTTTAACTCTCTGCCCTCTTCCTTTGAGATGATTTTTCCAGCTATCATAGGAGTTGTTACTGGGTTTAAATTGCTGAATCCAAACCTTTTAATGATGTCCAGTGCATACTTATTTTGCGAGAACACTAAACCAAATTCATCTCTTTTTATTTCAATCCCCAGGAACTTTGTTAACTTCCCCATGTCTTTAAGTGAGAATTTTTCATTCAACTTATCAATGAAGATCTGCAGTTGTTGTTTGTTACTCCCAGTAACAATAATGTCATCAACATATATGAGAATGATGATAGTGCAGTTGCCTTCCAACTGGTAATAGAGAGAATTATCAGCCTTTGATTGTGTCATTCCCCATTTAATTAATGTGCCTTTCAGTTCATCATTCCAAGTTCTTGGAGCTTGTTTCAATCCGTAGATTGCTTTCCTTAGCTTGCAAACAGAATCAGGAAACTTACTGTCAGTGAACCCCTCAGGCTGATACATATAAACCTCCTCATTAAGTTTTCCATTCAGGAAAGCATTATTTACATCAATTTGTCTGATATCCCAGTTATTTGTTACTGCAAGAGTTAGAATAATCTTTATGGTTGAAGCTTTAATCAACTTTGGACCCGAAAGTCTCCTTGAAATCAACTCCATAGGTCTGCAAGAACCCCTGAGCAACTAACCTTGCCTTATATCTTTCTATGTTCCCCTCACAGTCGTATTTTACTTTGAAAATCCACTTACAACCTATCACTTTGGTGGCTTCTCTGCGAGGAACCAATTCCCAGGTCTGATTTCTTTGTAGTGCCTCAAACTCCTCCTGCATTGCTCTTCTCCAGTTGCTATTAGACAAGGCTTCTTCGACATTAGTTGGTTCTGAGATTTCAGCTGAGTAGACCTTAGGTTTAAAAATTCCACTTTTTCCCCTTGTCATCATATGATGTCCTGTATCAGTTTCAGCATTTTCTCTTGTTTCTATTCTATCTTCTGCTTCTCTTACAGTAGAAACCACATCTCCCAACTGTTCCACTTCTTCATATGGTATACTATTTCTTCCTTCATTTTGTATGTTATCAAAGCCATGAGGCAGGGCTAAAAATAGTGAGATCTTTGAATGATGGACATCTTGAGTTGTTTGGATGGGAGTGGAAAATTCTGTAGCATCTAACTGATGGTTTGCTAATATTTCAGAAGTACTAGGAGGTGATGTATATATAGAGGTCAAGTTTTGAGAATTTGTTGTCAGTGGAAGTGGAAATGTGATTATAGTAGAGTCAGTTGGTGGTGTGAATTTATCAAGAAAACTTGTTTTAAAAGGAAATTCAGTTTCATTAAACACAACGTGTCTGGAGATAAACACCCTTCCTGTTGAACTTAGACATTTATATCCTTTATGAGATGCACTAAAACCTAAGTTCACACATTTTTGAGAGTGAAACGAGAATTTGTGTTTGTTATAGGGTCTTAAGTAGGGATAACAGCTGCACCCAAACACTCTTAATGATTCATATTTTACCTCCTTTTTATATAAGAGTTGATAGGGTGTTTTCAAGCCAAGTACGGGAGTTGGTAATCTGTTTATAAGGTATGTGGCCATTGAAAATGCTTCCCACCAGTAGTGAAAGGGTATTTTAGCTTGTGACAACAAAGTAAGTGCAGTTTCAGTCAAGTGTCTATGTTTTCTCTCAGCTCTACCATTTTGAGGTGAAGTATATGGACAAGAGAACCTCATTTCTATTCCATTTTCTACAGCAAACTTCTCAAAGACTCTAAACTCTCCCCCATAGTCAGTTTGGATCGTTTTTATCTTCCTATCAAACTGATTTTCTACCAGATTTTTGAATTGTATGAAACATTTTATGGATTCTGACTTATGTTTCATAGGATAGGTCCAGGTATATCTGCTAAAATCATCAATAAAAACTATGTAATACCTAAATCCAACAGTTGATTTTACGGGTGAAGGTCCCCAGACATCAGTGTGTATTAAATCTAACGGATTTGCAGCATGTGAAGTAGATAATTTGAATGGTAATTTATGTGCTTTCCCAATTTGACATGAGTCACAGAAGAAAGAGATTTCATTAACTGGAAACGGTTTATTACAGGACTTCATCACAGAATTCAGAACTTGAATAGAAGGATGACCTAGCCTCCTATGCCAAATTTCTACTTGCTGAGACTGACTCTGAGATTTATTACAGTTTGAGGAAGAAGCAAGTACAGGGTATTTTGAAATTGTTAAAGCTGATTGAGAGTGAGCTTTTGGTAGTGTCAACTGGTAGAGTCCATCTTTAAGCATCCCTTGAGCCACTTGTTTCCCCGTTAGCAGTTCCTTGACAATACAAAAGTTAGGATGAAATTCAAAATACACTCCATTATCTCCAGTAAATTGTGACACACTAAGCAGATTTTTCTTAATGTTGGGAACATGTAAAAGGTTGTTCAGAACTAAACTTCTATTTCCATTTTTAGACAGAATCTTAAAGCCAGTGTGAGTAATAGGTAGAGAATTACCATTGCCAATCTTAATGCTTTCATTACCAGAGTATATCTGTGCGTCTGTCAGATTCTTTAAGTTATTGGTGACATGGCTTGATGCTCCAGAATCTGCATACCAGGCTGGATCTTCTAGTATATTATGAGATGTTAGATAGGCTGAGTGAGTATCAACACTACTGTGATTAGAGCCTGCTGTCTCTCCAGCTTTCATACCACCAAAATTTTCATTATACCTCTTGAAGCACCAACCAGCTTGATGATTCATTAGACCACAGATTTGACAGGGAGTTTTGTATTCATTTTGCCTGGTATTTCTTCCTCTGCCTCTTGCTCTCCCTCTGTTGCCAGCATTTCTCCCAATTCCTCTTGTTCTTCCACCAAAGTTTCCTCCCCTGTTATATCCTTGACTGAGATTGATGGATCCCATACCAAGTCTAGCTTCATTTAAGTAGTCAAGCCTTGCTTCAAATGTGAGGAGAATAGAGGTCATTTCATGCCAGTTCAACTGATCCTTTCCATTTAGCTGTACCACAACAGGAGTGTAATCTTCATCTAGTCCAGTCAGCACGTGATTAATGAGGTCTTCTTCATTAATTAGCTTACCTGCAACTTGCAAATTATCAGCCAGCTTCTTCACTTTCGTAAGATACTGATCCATAGTGAGTGCCCCTTTTCTGAGCCTTTGTAACTCTCCAGAGAGGAAAATCATCCTTGATTTGTTTAGTACTCCAAAACTTTGCTGGATAGCTGACCAGAGTTGTGCAGTAGTACTGCTTCCCATAACTCTCATGGTTATATCCGGAGACATTGAAGCATAAAGCCATCCCATAAGAAGGGAATCATTGGAAATCCACTTGATGTATTCTGGATTTTCTTCCAGCTTGGTTATAGTTCCTGATTCAGTTGTCTCCTGAATAGATATGAACTCAGATGGACACAGCTTTGTTCCAAGCAAATGTCCTTCAAGATTATGTCCTTTTACAATAGGCATAACCATGTTTTTCCATAGCAAAAAGTTGTCTCTATCCAACTTAATAGAGAGATTCTGAGTTAGGTTTAGTGTAGTTGATTGAGGACGAGCTGAGGGAGTAGCTGAAATTGAGGATGAATTGGTTTGGGACTGAGTTTCAAAAAATTCAGCCATAGCTCTGATACCAAGAAAATTTTCTACGAGAAGAAGAAGAACTGATGCAAATGATATATTAATTATATCTCAATCTTACTTATTATCATTACAGAATTAAGGTCTATAAATAATAAAACCACCTATACATACAATTCATAAATGTAGCACTGCAAAATATCTAAACTGAATTGCACCGTCTTGATTTTCAATCTACCGAATCACATGGCAAATCCCTTAATCGATGGAATGATCAACAGACTCCATTATACAGAAGATGCCCAGCACGATGAACAGCAAGGAGAGAGAAATGGCTGTAAATAGGAGAAGTGTGTTTTTCCTTCTTTACGTTTTATCAAACTTTGGATTATCATTTAGTTCATCCTCCAAGTTTTGTTCAGTCGAATGTAGTCCTCCTATTTCAATTTTATCTCTTTGGCCCCACAAAAATCAAGCCATCATCCTTTCAAGTTCAGTGCAAAGTGTGGAGGGGAGTTCGAAGCAACTCATAACGTAGGAAGGTATTACTAGAGCCACTGATTTGAGGAGAACTTCTCTTCCACATTGGGAGAACATACTACTTTTCCAACCTTGCAATTTCAACCATTCTTTGTGTTTTATTTCAGAAAACGCTCATGTTTTGGATCTTCCTACCATAGGTGGCAATCCAAGATATTTTCATATTGTTGCACTTGCAGGACATTCTATAGGGCCATAATTACTCGTTGATCATCTTGCTTTACGTTTACACTTAATACCATTATGGTTTTATCTCTATTTAGTTGCTGCAACGATGCCTCTTCATAAGTACTTAAAATAGTCTGTAGTCGAGATGTAGTTGATTCATTAGCTTCACAGAAAATTAAATTATCATCCGCAAAGAAGAGGTGATTCAATCTTGGAGCTCCAAGGCAAACATGAATACCAGTCACATGATTTCCTTTCAGCTTCCTTCAACAGACTGATCAATCCTTCGATACATAAGATGAATAAATAAGGAGAAATAGGATCTCCTTGCCTTAAACCCCTAGAAGGGACAATGCGACCAGTAGGTGAGCCATTGATGATGATTGAAAAGGATGTGGTTGTAACATATTTCATTACCAAATTAATAAGATTTTCATGGAAACCCAACTTGTGCATGACAGGTTCAAGGAAAGACCACTACACTCTATCGTAGTCTTTGCTCGTATCAAGCTTAAGGGACATATAACCCTTTTTACCCTTCTTCTTCCTTCTTAAGAAATGGAGCACTTCTTATGCTATAAGGACATTATCAGAGATGAGTCTGCCCTTGATGAAAGCTGATTGTGTTTCCAAGACTACCATAGGAAATGCAGAATTCTTCTTCGCCGACACCCTATTCTATAGCAGCGAAGAATCACCAATACAAACGGAAGAAACGTCTATTCATCAAGCCTAGACGTCTAGAACTACCTTGCGGTTGCGTACTAGAACAAACTACAAAGCGTCGAAACCATGGATTCCAACACAGGGGAGCCACTCACATGGCTGTAACTACAAACAGGAGAATACATCTGGGAATTGATAAATCCATTCTGGATAAGAGTCCAACACTATGGACAGGCAAGACAAGCCATGCATCTACAAAATCTCTCTTTATTATACGTAATAAGTTCCAAGCCTCCATACGTTTACCTGTCTCAAGATGGCCATAGATACCAGTTAGGAACCAACTATGTTGTGGCAAATCAATTTTTTCGTCAATATGATTTTTGGAGTAACTTAGAATGGATAACATAATGTTAGATTTCTAGAGGAGTGTTATTGATCCACTACGACCTTCAGTCTCAACATTTAAACAACCATAGAATTTTAACTTAACTCGACATAATTCCATATTCGTAGCATTTACTTTTTTCTCTTGCAAGAACAAAACATCGGGATCTTCCTTTCTGATAAGATCAAAAAGAGTCTGAATGCCACGGGGTTCCCAAGCCCTCGTGCATTCCAACTTAGGATTTTCATTTTGATCGGTGGGGCTATATTTCAGCCTCTACCGGATTCTGGGCATTGGAGTAGAGAAGCTGATCATGGGAGTCACCTGTACCCTTCTGACACATTGACCTATGAACAGATTCCCCATTTGTAGAGTGAATATTCAGGGACTTCTTTTGGTGTGCTAAGAAGTGGATTTGTTGGAGTTGTGAGCCTAATTTTTCTTGACTCATTTCCACCTTCGGGTTTGGTTGACGCCCTTTTCAATAATTAATGTCCCGCTAGATTTGGGTGAAATAAACTCAGTTTGTTGGGGGGTAGGATCTTCCCTTTGTTGAATATTTGGAAACTCGTTGCTATTAGGAAGTTTTTTCATAAACGCATTGCTGTCTAAATTAAATTCCATAGAAATCGAGATTTTTGATTGATCCTGTAATGGCATCTGTTGAGGAGTAAAAATATCATTTGGCTGAATGTTAGGAACGTTATTGCTGTCATTATTTGTTTCCATGAAAGCATTGTAATCAAGATTATCTTCCATGGAAACTATTGTTACTAATCAACTCCCCATTATTTCCATCAATATTTCTTTCCTGTAATAGATTCTGATTTTTCGATATTCTGTTGTTAGTTGCCGGAACTGGAGTTTGCTGGTCCTCTTGCCCACCACTTTTCTGATCACTAAGGCCTGCATGATTAGTCTGCCGATTAGGGTGGTGAGACTTCATTTGTTGGTTACGGATAAGGCCTCCATAATCTCCAAAATTTCCAGCACGTAGCCAAGGCCCGTAGGAGAAATCAAAAGTTGTGTGTGCCTCCATGGAAGATCTCCATTGGGAGCATTCTTATGACTATGTCCAAGAATACCACATAGATAGCATAAATTTGGGAGAAAAAGGCTTGTAGGATCCCATACAAATTCTCTTACCGCGTAGTAGAGGCTTGGAAATATCCAGGCCTATCTAAACCCGAAGGAATTCACTTTTTGCTATCTCATTTTTATCGATATCAATGTCATTAAGCATGACAGGGAGATCATGAATTCTTACCCAAAAATATGCTTCAGAGAAAGAGATATTTTCAATTTGTTCAAGGCCATCAACCTCTTTGGTTAATACCAACTGCTTATCGAACCCCCACGGTCCCTCATGCTTGACACATTACTTATCTCGAATGTCTTCAAATTCTGCTAGGACTAAATTGGACGAGATGTCCCAAATGCTCAGCATCTTATTTGGGCGCTATACACGTTTCATAGAGTTCTTAAGCACCTCTTTGTTGAAATGTTTACTAGACAGAAGTTTGAATAATAAACATTTTTCACTCCGATAGGGGATCAACAACTCTTCTTCTTCTTCAAGTGTTAGCACTTCTTCTTCCTGTTCTATGAGGGACAGTTTTTCACATATTTGTTCAATATCCGAATCCATAGAGAGAAGGCGAAAGAAAAGACAATAAAGAACCCTGCATCAACCAGGGCGCGACCTCTACTCCGGTGGCCTTCAAGAGGGTAGAAGACCTCTACTCAGGGAATCCTTTATTAAAGGCCCTCGAGATGAAAGAAAGCAATATGCTTCAAAAACTTAATCTAAATTCAAGCAAGTAAAGACTAGGTCAAGGCCCATTTGATTTGATAATTCAAAAAATTTCTTATCGGCATCATCACAAAAAAAGATTTCATAATTTACTATGTTACATTATTAAAGCCAAAAATATTAGATGAAATATAAAATATATTTACATATACTTCCTTCTAAAAATATATCATCCACCATATTTTGTAACTGGCCCTTTATTAATTTAGCCTAATTTCACATTCCCTATTAATGTCATTTCCTAAATTGAATATGCAATTCAAAAAAATGATGATGGCCAAAACCAATCATTTTTTTAACGAATTTCAAATTGCATATATAGACACATACATCATTATGGAATAAATGGAATATATATTGTTGAAAGAAGCAAGATTTACATACCCTCATTAAATTTCGGGTATAAAATATATACAAATTGCACAGACAAGAGATAAATCCCTAATCAACGAAAAATGAAATCAAATGGTGGTTATGTGTGATATGGTTTTTATTATTCTTTGTAGTAGATCTATAGAATAACGAATTGGTGAATAGGTTTTGGGAATTTCTTGGTGAGTGATTAAAGGAGAAACAATTTGGTGGAGATTTTGGTCTGGAATACGAAAGGAAACAATTTTAGGGATTTTGTGATTAATTTGACATGTTAAGGATGTGTTTGTTAGTTAAGTAATGAATAACCGGTATGGTTTTGTTAGTTTTCCACATTTCTATTTTACTAGATAAAAATAGTATTTATGTTTAAATAAAATTTGCATTGCTGTAAATGGTAAGTTTATTAGTGAATGACAATTCTATCCCTGCATCCCTAGAAACTATTACCATTGTATCCCTAATCTTTTTCTATAAATATAGAGATTTGATTCTCATTATAACACATAAAAGTCTATTGACTTTTATTTTCTTTTACATTTTTCTTTCTTTTCATGTATAATCAGCTTCTTGTATCCCCACCACCGCAATGAATTTGTGTCTATCAATTTGTGTGCATAATACGTATGCTTTCTAATTATTTTTTCTATTTGCCACCGCAATCATTAACTGTACCACTTTTATTTCATGTTAATTAATGATTTATTTCTACCCATATCTTATTGAAAAGAAAGTTACATAACCACGTGAATTGGTATCTGGATTAAACCATGAAATCTGTGAATTGATATCTGAAATACACGTAATCCATCTTTTTTTTCCCTTCTTTCTTTTCCAGTCAATTAATTCAAGTCAATATTTAACATGTATCTATAAATTAATTGATATTATCATTGTGATACGCAATTGAATATTTCATCATCGTGTTTTTATATTTAACAAGAAAATATCAATTATTGAATTTGTTCTTTATTGTTGTTGCTACCAAAAAAGCACAATTCTATAAATAATACATAGCTCCTGAAGAGTTTATGTTTCTAAATAATAATTTGTTGTTAATCCTGAAATAGTACAGCATTATAATTAATATTTTTCAAAAATATTACTTGCTCCTAATGAACATGAATTATATTTTTCAATATTTCAAAAGAATATTGATATATTGTTCTTGAAGAAATAATAGTAAAATACAGCATGCTCCCAAAGTAGCACATATTTCGAAAAGCATATTATTTTAAATTAGTGTTTATCTCCGAACGAAAACACTTCACTTATGTCATATTGATATTAACTACTTAATATTTAATCATATTCTTCAAAATTAATCGTATTTCCTTTTGCTTCATTGTATAGTTAATCAAATGACAAAGATCACAAAACTTGTATTTGTTGCACTTGACATATCTAGCAAAAACTATTTGTCATGGGTACTCGATTCTGATATACATCTTATCTCAAAAGGTTTGGGAAAGATAATAAAAGAAGGAAACAAAGAATCCCTGCAGGATCGTGCAAAAGCACTCATATTCTTTCGTCATCATGTTCACGATAGATTAAAAATTGAATATCTCACTGAAAAAGATCCACATGTTCTTTGAAAAAGCTAACAGAAAGATTTGATCATCACAGGATTATAGTCCTCCCCGAAACCCACTATGAATGGAGAACCTTCGTTTACAAGACTTTAAAAATGTTGGTGAGTACAATTATGAACTGTTCAGAATAGTTCAAAATTGACCTCGTGTGGAGAATAAATCACTTATGAAGATATATTAGAGAAAACTATTTCCACCTTTCATGCCTCAAATGTGCTCCTGCGGCAGCAATAATATCTTGAACATGGTCTCAAAAAGTACTCATAATTCATTTTTTGCCTACTTGTAACTGAACAAAATAATGAACAGTTGATAAAAAATCATTTGTTACATTCAACTAGTTTTGTACCATTGCCTAAAACAAATGGTATTGCATTGTTTGAAGCAAATACAACATCAAGACAAGAACGTGGATGTGAACATGAATTTGGATATGGGCACAGATATGCAAATGGAATAAATCATGGACGATATAATTAACAAAATTATCAGCATGAAAACAATTTCAAAAGATACAAAACAAACAAAATTAGCACATCGAAAAAGGAGTATGAAAAAAGTTGTTTTAGATGTGGAATGAAAGTGCATTGGGCACGTACTGTAGTATGACAAAGCACATTGTGGATCTCTACTAAAAATCAATCAAGGGAAAGGAAAAAGTAGAGACTAATTTTGCTGATTATGATAGTCCAATTGAAATGATTCATTTGAATGTTGCTGATTTCTTTACTGATCCAAATAGAAATATTGACAATTTGATTGTGAGTGGTGTGATAGAATATACAAATTAGTTCACTTTCTTATATTTCATTTCATTTTAGAAATTCAAATTGAAATATGTTCTTAAATTTCGTAAAAAAGTTAAAACTTTATTATGTATCGTTAATTTAATAATATTGAATTATCTTTACTCTCTTAAATTTAAATTCAAGTTTTTAAAAACATATATGTTTTGTTATAAATTCATGATGGGTTGTCGATACTTGTTTGATTGATAGTACAAATGCATATACTATTCTTCTAGAAAAATATATTTTTTGGACTAATATTAGAATAAAATAATGTTAATATAATATCAGGTGTATCAAATATTATTAAAGGCTCCAGAAGAGCTTGTATTATTTTACCAAATAATATAAAATTATATATTGAAGATGCACTTTATTTTAGCAAATTCAGAAGAAATTTGTTTAGTTTTAAAGATATTCGTTGAAATGGATATCACATCTAGACTATACAAGAAAATAATGTTGAATATATTTCCATAACAACTTCTTTAATTTGTATCGGGCCGAATCTAATAAAAGAAAAACTTATGCACTCTCATAAGCATGTACATTTATAAAAATGATCGAATCAAATATTGAAGATGTGATTCATGAAGAATCACTACTATTCGAAAATAATGAGATTTCAATAAATTATATATTATCTCATAAATTATGGGAACGAAATAATGTTGTTATAGACAATATTTTCGCATTTAACGTAGCTCTTGATATTATGTGAAATGAGGATCATGGACCACAGTCTGTTAAAGACTGTCACATAGAAATGATTGGCCCCAAAGTGGAAAAAACCATAAAGGTCGAATTGAATTCCTTAGAGAAACGAAAAGTGTTTGGATCTGTAATTTGAATACCTGAAAATGTAATCTCTGTTATATATAAATGAATTTTTGTACGAAAGAGAAACGAAAATAATGAAATTATAAAATACAAAGCTCGACTCGTAACTCAAGGTTTCTCACAAAGATCAAGAATTGATCATAAGGAACATATTCTCTCGTAATGGACACCATTACTTTTAGATTCATAATTAGTTTGACGGTATCACAAATGTTCAATATGAGCCTTATGGATGTAGTGATTGTCAATTTGTATGGTTCACTTGATAATGACATATATATATGAGAGTATTTGAAGGACTTAAAGTGAGAAAAACAAATTATACATGCCCGAAAAACAAGTTTTCAATTAAATTACAAATATCATTATATGGATTGAAATAATCCAGACACATGTGGTATGAGAATCGCATTAACAAATATTTGTTGGAGGAATGCTATAAAAATGACGATATATGTCCATGTGTTTTCATAAAAAAAATATTTAATTTGCAATTGTGACAGTTTATATTAATAATTTAATTTTAATTGAGAATTTTGAAGAACTCAATAAAACTGAAAATTATTTGAAAAATGAATTTGAGATGAAAATTTGGGAAAAATCAAATTATATCTCATGTTACAGATTGAACATTTCCCAAAATAATTATTTATTCATCAATCTACATATACAGAAAAAGGCTTAAAATACTTTTAGATGGATAATGCACGTCTATTGGCATCACACATGACTGTTCGATCACTTAATGTGAAAAAAAATATCATTTTCTTCCACTTGAAAATTGAGAAAAGGTTCTTAGTCCTGAAATATTATATTTTAGTGTAATTGAAGTATTAATTTATATTGCAAAATGTACTTGACCAGACATAACTTTTTTATCTAAATCTCCTTACAAGATGTAACTTTACACCAATACAAAGACATGTAAATTGTGTTAAACATATTTTTTGTTACCTAAATGGTACTATTGATTTCAGATTATTTTATTATCAAAAGTCGGAATCTACTTTAGTGGGATATGTAGATGCATGTTATCTTTCTGGCCCACATAAAGTTAAATCACAAACAGGAAACGTGTTTATATGTGGAGGAACAGTCATATAATGGAGATCTGTGAAGTAATCCTTGACAACAACATTCCCAAATTATTTTGAAATTATTGCAATCCATGAAGTAGGTCGAGAATGTTTATGGTTGAAGAACATGATCCATCATATCCAAGTATCATGCAGATTAACTTCAACAAAGAATAATTCAACAATTTTGTATGAAAACAATGTTACTTGTATTGTACAATTCAAAGAGGTTATATCAAATATAACAAGACGAAACACGTTTCTCTAAAAAAAATTCATACACATGAGTTTCAGAAGAATGTCGACATCGATGTTTAACAAATTTGTTCAAGTGACAATGTAGCTGATTTATTTAGAAAATCATTGTCATTGACACTCTACATTCAAAAAATTTGTCACAAGATTGGAATACATCAACTCAAAAATTTTCAGTGTTCAACATCGGGGAATAGCTATACTCTTTTTCCTTCGTTTAGATTTTATCTCACTGGATTTTCCTAACAATGTTTTAATAAGGTATCATTTATCTTTAATACTCCAAAATAACTGTACTTTTTTTCTTCGTTTTATTTTTTGTCCCATTAGATTTTTATCAAATAAGATTTTAATGAGACAAATATTTTGTAATGTGTCATTCAATGGGGACTGTAGTAAATGGTAAGTTTATTAGTGAATGACAATTGTATCCCTACAACCCTATAAATTATTACATTTGTATCAATAATCATTCCCTATAAATATATGTTTTGGTTCTCATTATAATACTAACAAGTTTATTGACTTTTATTCTTTTTTCTATTTCTCTCTCTTTTCATAACATGCATGATATATTCTAAATATTTAATATTGGCATAATTTCCTTTTTATAATTTCCATTCAAATTAGTCCAGGCCACCAGTTTCTTTAAGTTAAAAAGGAGTCCAGTCCATGCGTCATTGAAGTTGGTTACAATTGCAAGTCCAAGTAAAAAAAAAGGGAAAATTAGGCCATATACCCTATTTTTTAAAATGTTTTGATTAATACCCTTTAAATGAATTAAACCTTTGAAAGAAGTATTATTTACGTCCTCAAATCAAACCCAAACCCGATTCTATTGCAATCCCAATCCCCCATAAACACCTCATTTGTGGAAATCCTCCAGAGCAAAATCCGAACTCGAGGTGCGATTCCTTCTCTCCGACCAAAATCGGAATGTAAATCTCCATTTCCTTTATTATTTCCTTTTTGCCCATTCTTCTCACATTTTCCTTGTGGAGTTACTCGATAATTTGTGGTATTTCCTTTTTGTTTAGTAGCAAAATAATGGGCTAAAAAATGGCTGGTTTGGGTGTTTGATGGTGGTCCTGGCTATGGCTATTATTGCAAGCGAGGAAGAATCATCAACTCAGCTGTGGTATTTCCCCTGGCTCGCGTACTGATAGGAGGAACTGTGAGCCTCCACAGCAATTCAGGCGCCCAAGGGATGATCTCCCAAAGGTTGGGCAAGCACCGTACCTAGGTGGACCACCAACTGCTGCCCGCACTTAAAATCTTCGCGATCCTGCTCAATTTTTAGGCTTTGGAGCTTTGTTTTTCTCAGTATCAGTTATGGGATTTTATATATCATGCTTCTTCAGTGCCTCCTGGTTTTGACCTTTATTATCAAATTTAGTTATGTTTATGTTATATTGGAAAAACGTGCTTGTTTAATGTGCAACTGATGTTATGAATTATGCAAGGATTTTCTCAGTTCTGTTTTTAAACTAAATAATTTTGTAGTTCAAAGAAAAAAAAGTGACATTGAGTCACTTTTTTTATTTTTTTTTTGTCACCTTATACGAGGCTTTAAGACATATGCTTTAAAAAATTGAAAATGGAAGGTCAAGCTCGTCAGTTGTAGATGAATTTTATGTTTCAAAACTTTGTCGGGAATTTTTTTTTTTTTTTATTTTTGTCACATTTTTAGTATTTGTCACTTTTTTTGAATTTTTTTCACTTTATTTTTAGTGTTTGTCACTTTTTTTTCAGTCGCCTTTTTGAAATTTCTACAACTTTTTTAGTAACAAAAGTCACTTTTTAATAAAAGTGAGATTGTATAATAAAAATGACACTAAACTTTTAAAAGTGACAATTTTATCATTTTTTGTGTGTTTGTAACTTTTTTTTAATGTTTGTCACATTTTTCTGCCACTTTTTTGAATTTTTTTTCACTTTTTATTATTTGTTACTTTTTAAAAATTTCTATGACTTTTTTGAATAACAAACATAGGTTTTGATTGATATTTTGTCACTTTTTTTAGTTTGCATAACTTTTTGAGTGTGTGTCACTTTTTTTGAGTTTGTGTCACTTTTTTTAAGAAAGTAAAAAAGTGAAAGTGACAATTTTTATAAAAATGTGACATTGTGTCACTTTTTCATTTTACACAATATTTTTTACTTCCTAAAAACCTATCACATAATTTTTCAAAACACTCCTAATTTTAAATGTATTTTTGTAAGTACCCCCAAAAAAATTGAAAAGCCCAATTAAATTAATGCTTGCTTACAAATCCTCAATTCTCCCATGTAATGCAAGTTAGTCCTTTTCTTCACTCTCTCCTCAATTTTGATCCTTCAACTTTTATTCAGGTGAGAATTAGTCCACAAATTTCTATTTAATAGCCAATTGATCATTATTTTTTTTCAAATTGCTTAGAAACGAATCCAACACTGAAACAAAAGAAAATCAACCTTCTTCACTCTCTCCTCAATTTTGATCCTTCAACTTTTATTCAGGTGAGAATTAGTCCACAAATTTCTATTTAATAGCCAATTGATCATTATTTTTTTTCAAATTGCTTAGAAACGAATCCAACACTGAAACAAAAGAAAATCAACCTAATTTAAGTAGAAATAAACATATTTACGATATAACTCTTAATAATATCACATAGATAAGTGTAAAAAACGTATTTATCATTCATAAAAGTTGGAAAAAATATAAAGTAATCTTTTAGTTAACATACATAAAAATACCATTCAAATAGTGTTTATCAACTTTACTCATCATGATATCAATTTCTAAATTTCTCGTGGAGAAATCTAAAAAGTCAATGCTAATGCAACTATGTTTCGAGTATTTTCTACTCCAGTAAGAGCCTGTCGAAGTAGAAGAAGGCTTCTACAACTTTATATTGGTTATGATATTCAACTGAACTAGGTGGGTGAGGAGGTGTCAAAATTTTAGTGAACACAATTCATTTCGTAAAAAAAAGAATTTGTTTGTACTCCATTAATATTTTGACGCTTCGAAATGTGAAGTGCCAAAATTTTAATGGCGACACAAATTAATAATGCACGTGTAGTTACAGGTAAAAAATAGTGCAGGTTAATATGGATATACCATAATGGTTGTTTGCCATTAAAGATGCATATAATGAAACATATGACTCAATTATCAAGAATGAGAGACAGTTTAGAATCACGTCCCATAATGTCCGAGTGTTGGGCCCTCTCTTCCCCTTCTTCACAAATTCTGATAATAGGGAGTCCCATTGTATCAATCGTTGTGATATAGCGTGAACTCTTGCCAATCAGTAGACGACAATTATTGAATTCAATTAATATGATAGTATATATTTTGAGAATGTTATAATTTCATCATAACTGCAAATAACAATATAAATTAAACCCTTCCAAGTCAACCTCACAATAATAAGTTCGAACGCCTAATATCTAAAAATATGTCAAGAGCCAAATAAACTTCATATGATATAGACATACTCTCGATAAAAAATCCCAAATATAGGATGTTGTCATCCTATTACTCGATAGGATTCAACCCTAATGGTAGTGTAATCCCTAGAAATATCCAATAATCTAAGGGTCTACTTGAATTGAATATTTCAACATGTATACAATAAATCAAACACTCAACACCGAATAAATTTATTGAGAATAGGGCACGGAGTATCATATTTTGCTTTGAACATCATTGTGATATTCAAAGGGCACCTTCAAACTTTTTTTGGGGGGTCGGGACAAAAGATGAAAGTTATGGGAAAACAATGGCCAAGGGAAAGTAACTTTAAGTGAAAGGTTCATAGTTAAAGAAAGCAACAAAACATGGTATATGTATCCTACCAAGATTACAATTGAGAAGGGGAGATAACGATAGTAACTAGAGTGGCTCCTATAATGTGTACATGGTGACGTGTATTATTTTGAAGCCAGTCATCCCATCTCAGTGACCTAATGGGCAAGATGAATGTGGCCAAGACATATAGATAATAGCCCTTCAAATGTGGGCTTCCATAGATCTAATGTGTGTGGCACAGGATTTTACTTAGTTCTTTGGGAAAGCTTAGAAGTCGTTAAAAGTTGAGGTTATATAGATAATAGCTCTTCAATCATGGACCAAATTGAAATCAGTGCAAAGGTGTACCTTGCGATGGCAAGGTGCACAACCATCCGATCGCAAGGTAGATTCTCTCAACCTTGCGATTGCATAGTACAAATCGACAAAAAAAATTTGACTCTTAACTTTTTATGGAATGCAAATTTATCTCATTTCTAACCTACTTTGGAGGTCTAATTAATTTGGGGATACCAAGATTTAGAGAGAGTACAACAGGCAAGAAACAAGAATGCAAAGTTTTTACACACAAATTGAAGATTATTTCTTGTATTTTAGGGGAAGAAGACAACATAAAGGAGATTATCAAGAAAAAATGGAAGAGATTCCTTTTCTTTTTTACAACTAAAGTCCGGATAATGTCTCATTATTCAAACATGTATTTTTGTTACTTTATGATGCTCGCCTAAATTTCTAATCACAAGGATGAAGATGAACCTCTGTTATAACATATTAATATCAATTTTGAGACTTTTGATGTCAGATTCTTATTTATCTTGAATAATTGTTATATTTTTCTATACTTTTAGTTAAGTAACTAATAATTGAATTGATTTGTAATCTTTATTTTGTTCGAGAGAAATACTAAGGACTGTAGCATGTGATATGAATCGTTGTATACTCCGATACGTGATAGAGATATTTCACTATACTATGCATGATTTAGTTGGATGTCATTGTATTTTAATCCATCGTTGCATGCTCACATCTTTCATAAGATATGGGAGGGTCACATGTGTTTATAGGTTTAATTCTACTCGAGATTTTTGAACAAAATAGGAATATTGATCGTCAACATTAAACGAGTGTTACCTTTATCTTGGGTGGTTATTAAAACAAATTAATATAGCGGGATTCAAAGTCCTAGTGAATTTCATTAATCGAGTTTATAACCGCTTCTTAGTTGCTCATTAGTTCAGGTTATAGATTATTTAAAGTTAATTAGTCGTAAAATCAACCAATCACAATACACTATTCAATTAAAGTGAGTATTAACTAGAACCGATTAAGTACTTGTTCTTTGTGGAAACGATGCTTTACTCATATTTTATTACTCGACTACTGTTACGAAACAGATCGCAAAATAATGACAATAATTAAATAATGAAGAAGAAAATAAGAAGACAAGAATTTACGTGGAAACCCAATTCGGAAATAAAAAGCCACTGGCAAAGGAGAACAATCTACTATAATCTATAATTTTGTGTTTACAATATCAAGATTCTAATAATCTCAATTCAAATCTAAGCTCTCAATATGTTATTGAATACATAGAGAATATAATGAAAATGTTACAATATGGAGATACAGAGTGGAAATATATATAAACGCTCTTATTGGAGTCCAAAATGGAGAAAAAGTCTCAAAATCCGGATAAAACGAAAAAATTACAAATATCAGTTTTTAGTAGCGCGCCTGGGCGCTAGGTGCTATGTTCCTGGCGCTTGGGTGCCAAGTCCCTGCGTCTTTTTTCTTATTGCTTCAAATCCTAGCGTCTAGGCTCAATGATGGTAGTGCCTACGCGCTAGGTCTCGGGTTAACATTCAAAAACATGCTTTTTGCCATACAAGAGTCCTTTTTCAAGTGAAACTCCTAATTATTATTGAAATTTGTTTTCCACAACTTAGGACTCTACAAACCCAAATACCTTAAACTTCCTCCAATCAACCAAATCCCAAATCACATGGAAGCCAATCAATCAAATACCAAATCATATAGAATTTGGATCACAGTACAACAAATCTCCACTTTGAGCCAAATTCTATCACAAGAAATTAAAACACATCTTCAAGTAAATACCATTTCTCATCTTCCAAACAAGCCCCAATGGACTAAATTAATGACAAATACTCACAAGTTCAAACAATGCTCAAATTTAGCAATAGGAAGTGGTTTTGTCATCATATCAGCAAGTTTATCCTTGGTATCAACCTTACTCACTACAATATTACCACGAGCAATCACATCACGCACAAAATGGTACCTCACATCAATGTGATTAGTCTTCTTGTGAAACATCCGATCCTTAGTCAAGAAAATTGCACTCTGACTATCACAAAATACAGTAGATATCTGCAAGTTTTCACTGATTTCACCAATTAATCTTCTCAGCTACATAGACTTCTTACATGCATCTGCAATGGCCATATATTATGCTTCTGTTGTAGACAAAGCCACTGTATTTTACAAAGTAGCTTTCCAGCTGATAACACAGCTTCCAAGGGTAAACACATACCCTATAAGTGATCTCATCTTATCAAGATCTCCTACGTAATTTGAATCTACATAACCGATGACTCCATCTGAATTTTTACCACAATGCAAACAAGCATTTGAAGAGCCCTTCAAGTATCTGAAAATCCACTACACTACTTTCCAATGTTCCTTGCAGGATTAGCCATATATCTGCTAACTACACTAATTGCATGTGCCAAATTAGGTCTTGTACAAACCATAGTATACATGAGCGAACCCACTGCACTGGAGTAAAGAACCCGAGACATATAATCAATATCTTCATCTAACTATAGACACAAGTTAGATGATAGTTTGACGTGGGCAGCCAAGTGAGTACTGACAACCTTAGCTTTTACCATAATGAATCTTTCAAGCACCTTCTCAATGTATCCCTTCTGACTCAAATACAATATGTCAGTCTTTCTATCCCTTAAGAACTCCATTCCAAGAATCTTCTTTGCTGCACCCAAATACTTCATGTCAAACTCCTTGGTGAGTTGTAATTTTACTTTTCTGACATATGCTTTATCCTTGACTGCTATGAGCATATCATCAATAAATAATAATAAATATGTAGTTGATCCACCACTTTTCTTTTTGAAGTACACAAAACTATCATAATCACATCTATCGAATGAGCAGTCATGAATGAATCAAACCTCTTATACCACTGCCTCGGTGACTGCTTTAATCCATACAAAAATTTCTTCAACAAGCATAGATAGTCTTCCTTCTCTGGAGCTATGGACCCTTCTACTTGTTGCATGTAGATCCTCTCCTTAAGTTCTTCATGTAAGAATCTTGTCCTGACATCCATTTGCTCAAGCTCCAAATCATTCTTAGCCACCACTCCAAGGACAGTCCGAATAAAACTATACTTCACAACTGGTGAGAACACATCTATAAAATCAACACTCGAAATCTGACTTTAGCATTTTGCCACCAATCTAGCCTTGTATCTAACATCTTCAATCCCTGATATGTCTTCCTTTATTTTGAACACCCATGTACAATGAACCACCATTATACATTTAGGTAATTTTACCCAGTCCCAAGCGTTATTTTTGCTCAATGACTCCATCTCTCCCTACATAGCAATCATCCATCTGCTAGAATCACTACAACCGACTACCTCTAAATATGTAGCAGGCTCCTCAATGGAATCAATGTTTTCAGCTACACTCAATGCATAAGCTACCAAATCTGCTTTCCCATACTTCTGTAGATGTCTGATCTATCTACGATGTCTATCTTTAGCTATAGAATATTATGGTACTGGTGGTGTAGGCAAAGTAAGCAAGATATTATTGTCCGTTAACCTCGAACTAGACTGATTTGTAGTACACTTTTCTGTAACCTTTGATTGTTTCTTTAAATCAATTTCCAACTCCACCTAAGTTGAATGATTCAGCTCCTCAATTTTATCAGAATCCCCAAAATGTGAACAACGAACCATAACAAGTTCATCAAATACTACATTCCTACTAACGACCACATTACTATTCTTGGGACACCACATCTTACACCCCTTCACACCTAATTTATACCCAAGAAAAATGTACTTTCTAGACCTAGGCTCCAACTTCCGCTTATCCACATGAATATAAGCCGGAAACCCAAAAATTTTCAAATCGGAATAGCAAGAAGGTTTACCAGACCATTCATCTTATGGTTTTTTTATCAATGGAAACTGAGGGTGATCGATTAATCATAAAACAAACTGTAGTAGTAGCTTTATCCCAAAAAGACGTAGGCAGCCCAGAATTTGAAAGTAAACAACGAATCTTTTTCATCAAGGTTCTGCTTATCTGTTCTGCCACACCATTTTGTTGTGGAGTTTCAGGTACTATTAAGTGTCTCAAGATGCCTCCAGCCTTGCAGAAGCTATTGAATTCATCTGAACAAAACTCCAACACATTATTATTGCGTAGACATTTTACTTTCTTTCTGGTCTGCTTTTCTACCAATATTTTCCACTCCTTCTATTTCAAGAAGAATACCCAAACTTTTCTGGAGAAGTCATCAATTGCCGTCAACAAGTAATAATAGACTCCTTTAGATGGTACCCTGGCTGGTCACCAAAGATCTGTATGGATATATTCAAGTGTTCCCTTTGTGTTGTGTTTTCCTTTAGTAAATTTGACTCTTTTCTGTTTCCCAAATACACAATGCTCACAAAACTCTATTTTCCTGGTCTTTTGTCCATCAAGAAGTCCCCTTCTACTCAACTTCGCCATCCCATTATCACTCATATACCCGAGCAGCATATGCCAAAGTTTTGTAACTTCATCATCTGTCAAAGAAGAAGTAGAAACTACCGCATCCCCAATCACAGTGGAACCGTGCAAAATGTACAACATTGTAGAGTTTTTATGCCTCTTCATGACAACAAGAGCACCCTGGCTCACTTTTTAAACTCCACACTCACCAATGTATCTGAAACCCTTGAAGTCAAGTACACTCAAAGACATGAGCTTTCGCTTCAGTTTTAGAACATGTCTTACATCTATAAGTGTTCTGACAGCTCCATCGAACATTACGATTCTGACCGTGCCACCCCGGCTAATTTACAAGGCAAGTTGTTTCCCATATTCATAGCACCTCTAAAAAATCTTTCATATGTAGAAAACCAGTCCATGTTAGGACACATATGGAAAGTACAAGCCGAATCAAGAACCCATTCCTTTCAAGGTTTAGAATCCCCGTCAGAAATCACAAGAAGCTCTCCACCACTTTGTTCATCTTCTACAACATCAACCTCCACTGTATTAACATGTCAAACATAGTAATTAGCTCTAATATGTCACTTCTTCTTATAATAGTGACATGTTTTCTTGGCATGTCTAAACTTCAATCTCCCCCTCATATTTCTGTTAAGATTTCTATCTTGTATTCTACGGCATACAATCAAGCCTTCATCATGATTACAAGATCCTCCAGCAAGATGCATATTCTTCTTCTTAGATAGTAAGGTATTATAGACCTCTTCCACGGTGAGAGTATCCCGACTATAGAGAATAGTATCTCTAAAAGTCACATATGATGGCGGCGGAGAACACAACAACATCAATGCCAAGTCTTCATCGTCATACTTAATTTCCAATGACGATTTCTTTAAACATAGTTAAGCGATCATCCAATGATGTACCTTTAATCATCAGGTGAGAATACAAGCGTTGTTTCAAGTGTAGCTTATTGATCAAGATCTTTGTCATGCAAAGTTGCTCCAACTTTAACTACAGTGCAGCATCACTTTTCTCCTTAAGAACATACTAAAAAATTTGATTCGAGAGATGTAGATGAATTTGAGATTGGGCTTTCCGATCCCTACGCCATTTTTCATTATGCGTTTAGGTAGCGACATCCTATCAAGGCCAAGCAAAGCTTCTTCCAAATCCATCTGTGCCAACACCGCTCGCATCTTCACTTGCCATAATGTAAATCTTGTGTTTCTATCCACCAAGAAAATGTCATACTTCATTGTCTCCATGCGAAACAATCAACATTGCGCTCTAGTACCACTTGTTATGAAACAGATCGCAAGATAATGGCAATAATAAAATAATGAAGAAGAAAATAAGAACACAATAATTTATGTGGAAACCCAATTCAGGAAAAAACCACAGGTAGAAGAGAATAATCCACTATAATTTATAGTTTTGTGTTTACAATATTAAAATTTTAATAAATCCATTTGAAATCTAAGCTCTCAATCTCTCAATATGTTGTTGAATGGGTAGAGAATATAATGAGAATGTTACAACATGGAGATCCAATATAGAAATATATATAAACCCTCTTATTGGAGTTCAAGATAGAGAAGAAGTCCCAAAATTCGGATAAAATGAAAAAATCATGAACATCAGTTATCGGTAACGCCAGGTCCCTGCCTCCCTTTTCTTATTGCTTTTACCGCGATGGTAGCGCCTAGGCACTAAGTCTCAGGTTAACATTCCAAAACATATTTTTTGCCATCCAAGAGTCCTTTTTCAAGCTAAACTCCTAATTATTATTGAAATTTGATCTCCACATCTTAGGACTCTACAAACCAAAGTACCTTAAACTTCGTCCAATCAACCAAATCCCAAATCATATGGAATCTAATCAACCAAATAACAAATCACATGGAATTTAGATCACACCACAACAACTACTATACTGTACATTTGTAAAATTTTAACGATCACTTGCCCTTGCACACATGCATGTACCATCCAATCAATTTCTTCAACCCCCCCCCCCCTAACATTAAACCTACTGCCTTACACGAATCTCACTTTAAAGGGCTAAAGGTACATTATGAAATTAAATCCAAAATGAGCACGTTGCAAAACCCATGGTTATATAGCAACAATTGAACTAGATGTTCTCTTCAAGACCATTATCTCTTTATTGAAATACCAAGTGTTGTTGGCCAATACATGTGCCCAATTAAAAGTGCAATCAAAGAGAAATGCAAAAATATTGGGACCTGCCATCTACTCAATTCGAACAGCATGCTCGGTTCATCTTGCTGGAAATTCGAAATTGATTGTGACCAATTAAGTCATTATTTAAGTGGAATTCATTTTTTGGTGAATGAGAAATTAAGCCTAATAAACACGTGAAATTATTGGAAAATTATGTAGAATATTGTGGAATATTCTAGAAAAATGTGTAGATGAAAATATATGTCTTTTCATACGTAAGATCATGACCTTTGGAGATCATGACTCTTGATATGATTACTTTCCACTAATTATGAATTTTAATTTCAAGATATGTGTCTCTTGGTATGGTTGTGTCTTTTGACAAACCTTTCCAACTACTATATATAGATCCCCATGTATTTGGATTCATATAGTTCAAAGTGATGGTTCCCATATCATTCCATTCCATGTTTACAATTTAGGTTGCATAAAACACTTGCATCAAAATCATGGTTATGGTAGAGAGAGAATTCCGTTCGAGTTCGTTGATTGAAGCCATTTGGAATGCTCCTATCGATCGCATCACTTGCATCTCCTATTTCTTCTTTTTGATTTCATTCTAATTTAGAATTCTAATTTCAAAAAGTAATCAATATTCTTTTGATTTCATGCAATGTTTGAATTGAAGAACAACATGCGTTGGCTCATATTGGGAAGTGACGAATCCATGCTATTATATTCGAAGTATCCACTTATGGTAGAATTTCAATTCAGTAAGGTGTGTCCACGCCTTAAGTAAAATTCAGTAATACGGTATCTATTCTATATATCCGGTACACAATTAGTGAATCTTATCTAACAACATCTATCGACACGTGTTCGACTTCAATAATTATTGCTTATCTTCTCAAATCTCATTTTGGTAAGTCGAATTTTATTTCGATTTATGAGCATAAAAATGTACGTGTTAATTTGAATATAATATGCACACTATCGGTATAATAACTCCACACATCTTACGGTGCAAATCATACCCTCTATCCCTTCTTTGTCTACCCCATGACTCTCAAGTATCTTGCACACCAAACAGAGGTCAACAGGTGCCACTTAGTCCTTGTAAATCTCATGGTCCACCCGAATAGTAGGTCCCGTCCCTCGGCCTCAGCTTGATGGACAACCTCGGGACATATCACTAGGGTTTATATTATGATGTGATATATTGATAACATGATGAAAACTTTCAGTAGCAACCCAATAGCATCAAAAGCTTGATCTTCCTAGGTGTCGTGATTTCTTATTATAATACAAATTAATCTGTCAAAATTCTAAATTCTTTAATTCCAAAGTAAAGACTAAACAATTACTTAGTTCAAGAAACGATTATTGACTAGTTCATCTATTAATTTTTATATTATTTCATCTTGCTGTTAGAAAATTATTACCTGCATCCATAAATAAAATTAATTGTGCAGTTGTCTGTGACCCCAAATTGGGATTTCAGACAAAAAATAGAAGCGAACAAATGCAAATAATTTACGTGCTTTCACCCTTTACCTACGTTCATGGACAGAGACAAGAAGACCTTTTTTCTCCAAGAAAACACCATCAAAGCTTAGACGAATTTATAGGCCTCCACCTAAGACCCCATAAAAGAGTTTTGATTCCTCAACCTAGCAAGATTACAATCGAGTGGAGGAGACAAACATGGCAGCTAGATTGGCTACAATAATGTGTGCAAAGTGACAAGTACTGGTATGATGTAGTGATCAGTCATCCCTACCCAGTGACCTAAAGGGCCAAATGCCCTCCAAATTAATGTGGGCTTCCATGGTCATAATATGTGTGGCACAAATTTTACCAGGTCAAATCCAAATGTTCCCCAGATATCATGAATCCCATGCAAGCTTTCAAGATCACTGTTTTTTGTATTTGGATCTAAAAATCAGTCATGTTTATCGTGAGGCAAATGCAGTGGCCGATTCGTTAGCAAGGTCGGGGTGTGAGTGGATGTTCCCACTTTGTTACTTGTATCAGGGGTTTATCCAAGGCTTCTATTGGTTATATTGTCTTAGACTCTTAACGGAATTCTATGACTCCGGAGGAGTTCATTCTCATTCTTTTTCTCTTTCTTCATTTCCACCACACATTGTATCAATAAAATAATATTACACATAAACCTAAAAAATTTCCTTACTTTTTAACCACACATTCTTCCATCAATCACTATTCAAAAACTAATTTTTCTACTAAAATGGGTGTCAAACACCCCCTATAATAATAATAATAATAATAATAATAATAATAATAATAATAATAATATGTATGTATGTATTACTGTTTTTTGTTTTGATGATTTGATTGGTGCCGGAAGACAACTTGAATTGAAAGAGCAATAGCTAACTATTGATATATTTGACAGTCGAGAAACAATTTTATTGCACTAGTAGTGTTTGGAGTCTTGGTACCTATGTAACTTGTATTAGGTAGGTTTTGATATAGTCGAATACAACTTCAACAGCACAAGTTGATTTAGGTATTGATATTGTCGATTCTACAAGAATGAATCAATTAAAGTAACACAAGTACTATTATCGATCACATATAAAATTATTAATCTTATTCGATTTGAGCATTGAGATAATCTAATTTGACCAAATTACCCTTATCGATGAACATATGTATAATTATAGTCTACCAAAAAAACATTATTTTTAGTCGTTGTAGCTATTGATAGAGCCTAACTAGATCCCAAATGAAACTAGTTTACAAAAATAATATTACTCGTAATCAATGTAATAATCTAATTCGATCACCTATAATACTACTCCTAGACATTGCTTGTGATAATGAGAGATGATGAAAAACAAGGAAGATAGACATTCTATAAGTTTTTGGCCTTATTTACCTAACAATATTGTGACTTGTGGTTTTGAGATGATATACCAAAAGAGAGGATCAAAATTAGTACTTGGGTGACTTAAAATGCAAATATGTCTGCCATTACAATTATTTGTCATTTTATAAGCAATTGAACTTTGAAAAAAATTTATCTGCTTCAACTATGTTGTAACTCTTTTCTATTTGTCTTAAGAGTGGTCTATTCATAGATATCATAGTTATGGAAGCTGCAAGGCTATCTGGAATTTGACTTGTAATCATAAACTTCCAAGAATACATAGTACATACCTTTTTGTAGAGATGAATGGAGTGCCAAAATTTTTAGGATTAAAGCTTCATTTGTTTGTTGTTATGATAATAGTAATAAGTAAATATGTATAAATAAGAATGTATTAAATAATTATATGAGTTAATTAAACAAAATGTAGGTCTAAATTATTTAAATTGAATCTCTTGCAAGTTGTTATACCTTGATATATTTCGATGACATTTTTTCCTTTCACTTCCACCCTTGACCTACGCAAATATAGGCATAGACAAAAAGACTTCACTATAATGAAAAAGGATTAATACAAAAGAGTATCACATGATCTCGAACTACAAAAAGTATATACTACGAGATACCAAATGAATACAAATACTCAAACCAAAATACCCACAAAATATTGTACCGAAAGAGAGTATAAATAATCTCTAAGCCGTACCATTAAGGTAGTCTATTATTATTTCCCAAATTTGGATATTCTTAGGTAAAAAAAAAACTCTTACATATACGTTCACCTGACTAAGTGTGAAGGATTCAAGTTAGTCATGTTACTCGTGGCAAAAAGGACATACTCCTATTCGATGTAGAATAAACAAAGTAAGATTGAACAAATTTTATTCAATATGGAACAATATAAACTCACCATGTAACATTTGAATGTACGATGATTCTAATGTAGCTCACTAATTTCACACCATAATAACAGAAAATGGAGAGTGAGATATGGTTGGTACCATGTCATGCAATGACTCTTTCTCCAAATGATTAAAGTTGGAGTTATGATATATAGACCAACAACCGTTGAAGAAAATTGAATTAGGCATATATCATCATTATTAAAGATTTATTATTCCATTACAGAAATCATTCTCATTATGAAAATAGATATTAAAACTAGATTATATTGCTCCATAAACAAATGTTATATTTTCAGTTCAATTTTAAACACATCCTACCTAAAATAAGGTTTAAGTAGAAAAAAATCAAGAGGGAACGATGAAATAAGCTTAGCGAGGGTTTTGGCACTCAATATATAATGGCTATAAATTCAATCAAAGTCCAACATTAATTTCAACTACTCATTCACGATTACTATTCACTTATTATCCAATATTATTTCTCTTACTATTTTTCTTTACAAATAATTTATAAATTTGCCAAACAGATGCCTCATTATTAGCTTGAAAAACTTGTTTTTTTTAAGCCACTTTTCTTAATAGATATGCACTTTTCGTCTATATATATACTTAAACTCTAGTGTTCAATTGAAATGTATCAAGATATCTAAAATAAAAATCAAAGGTTGAAGCTCCGAATGGGGTGGGGGGCACAAGAAGAAAGATAGTCTCAAGTCAATCAAGACTTAAAAAATTCTTGAGGTCTGTTAGGTTTTAAGTGTTAGCAATTCTGTGGACAAAATGACTAATTTGTAACGTGTTGTAAAAGTTAAGGACCTATGATGTAATTTGTACAAATTGGGTTATGAGGTCTAAGATTCGAGCATGAAAAGAGGAGAAACATGACGTCGCATTTTCACTATATTCTCGCCCAGTTGGCGCTTGAGCAACAAAAATAGAATGCATGTCGCCCGCTTGTCGCCGAGCTCTCGCTGAGCCCTCACTTGTGCGACAGGTCGATCCGAAAAAATCTATTTTGCTATTTTGAAGTATTTTTTCCTATTCATTCAACATAATTAACATCTCCTATAAATACCCAAGCATATACACGAAAATTAGGATGGTTGTTCATTGTACCTTTTTACTATAATCTATTTTCTCTTAGTTTTATACAACCACAGAATTGTTGAAAATATCAAATTCATTAAATCCATAACACCTACTTCCTAAACACTTTTGGGAAGGCACTTTTTCAGTTGAACCTCAGAGGCTGCTGGAGGTTGAGAGATGTTGGACTACAATCGCAAGAAGAGCACAAGGCCTTGAAGCAGGTTCTTGGAATTACATTTGGAAGATACAATTGAAACAGATCTTGGAGCAGACCTTGGAGTTAGCAGGAAATAGATCGAGAAGTCCAGTGGAGTTGGCTAAATATCATTTAACTGTAACTCACTCCGTATTGTCTATAATTGAGGTAACTGGCTTAGTCCCAGAGTTTTTACCCAGTTGAGTTTCTCCATCATCAATATTGTGCTATTTACTACTTTCCTTATTATTGCAGCAATTCAACATAGAATAATTGGACTTGTAGGCTTATTCATCTAGAAATAATTAAAAGTGACTTGTTACTTTTGATTGATTAATTCCGCACATAGAATCAAAACTAAAAACGGTTAAGTAATAACCATTTGGTAACATAAAAATCATTAAGTTGGTAATCTGTGAACTGTTAAGTGGTATCCAATGCAAAACTCGATTATTTCAATGTTGAGAGAGGTCAAAATAGAGTATCAAGTAACTTGTCACTTTGTCAATTTCGAACTTTGCCTTACACGGGAAAGAGAAAGAAGGGTCACATTTCTTATAACATATCTATCCAATTTTACTTTTCCTACGATCACATCAATGGACAACAGTAATTAACTTTTTTTTTTTGTAACATTGTTAGAGTTATTGAAAGTTAATTTCTAAGTAACCGGAACTTATGCTTGCCTATCCATCCATATGTCAAGTCGGATTTGTAATTATTGAAATAATTGTTAAATACTCAAATGATGGACATGCAAGCGTGATAATTACTTGATGTTGTATGTCTCCATGAATAGAAACTTTTGCTTACATTTAATTATGCGATCTACATACTGGAACTAATAACATTCGAAATTATTCATGGTAAGACATGAAAGATCCTTTTTTGTTTCTCTTTAGCTCAATGTCTCCTATCGTTTGGAGGTTTTCCTCCATTAACACGTTTTTTATAACTCAATTTATTCTTGTACCTATATAAGATCTATAAACAAGAAAATTCAATTGAAAATACTGATAACTTCCTTCCGTGGATCAGGTAATCCAATTTCAATTCCACATCTATTGAATATGGTAATAGCGCATATAGTCATAATACAGTAGGTCATGTCCACTTACTTTTTCTTTTGATGATTTTGAATCTTTACCATAAATAACGATAATTTACTAGAAAAAGACAATTTCATTTACTAAAACAACTATACTCTTACACCGTATAATGATAACGCATTATCTAGTTAAAAAGTAAACAATTTTGAAATTAATAACGTGCAAATTAAGATGTAGGAGTATAATGATAGTTTTTTCAAAATACTTATTTTGAATTCGAATCAATTTATATAAACCTTCTCCAATAGATAGATCAAATATTAATTTAAAGTCTTTTATAATTAATTTTGAAAAGAGTCAAGTCTTCGTGGGTCTTTATTAAATATTATCATTGCTACCCTTGCAAAGAAAAAGATCATATAGTACACAAACTCATTGCTAACACCACTTGAAATCCAATCCCCACTTTACACTCTCTAAGTTGAGTATCCAAGAAAATACAGCTTCTTTGCCCCCCACAAAACACAACAAAACCACCTTTTTTTTTATTTTAAAGAATGAGAAATTGAGAAGGAGAAAAAAAGAGCTGCTTCATTCTATCCCCACTCCGTTCATGTACATTTATTAAAGCACAAATTGACATCAAGTGGGTGAGGAAAATAATTAAATTATGAGAAATGTCAAATCAACTTATTCTAAAAGTTAAGTTGTTAAAATTGATGGAATTTATTTAATTTTTTATGCTCTACATGCACTCAAATGAAAACCGAATTTATTATTTCTCATCAAACCTTAATTGCACTTTTTAAGCACAAATTGTCATCCTGTGGGCCCTTGGTAAGGAAAATAATTTAATTATTAGAAATGTCAAATCACCTCAATCTAATAGTTAAGCTGTTAAAATTGATTGAATTTATTTAATACTCAACATGCACCATAATGAAAACCAAATTTATTATTTCTCATCAAACCTTAGTGTACGTTTTTAAGCACAAATTGGCATCTAGTAGGCTCTTGGTAAGGAAAATAATTAAATTATTATAAATTTCAAGTCATTTTATTCTGAAAGTTAAGTAGTTAAAATTGATTGGAATTAATTTATTATATTTAATACCCATATTTCACCTCACTTGAAAACCAAATTTATTATTTCTCATCAAATATATGTGGAGTACACATACATTTCATAATTGGCTGTTGATTCAAGTCTGCACATCAAATGTTAGTGGCAAATTTTAGTTGCGTTGCATGACATTACTTCGCCCCCCATTTGATAACCATTATTTTCAAACTAGTTTTTCTACTTACTTATTTTCAACCATACATGCACATAATAAAATATTCTGCAGAACTTTTTTCTAATTTTTAACCACACATTTGCATAAAAATCACTATTCAAAACATGGTTTTTCCCTTTTGATTGTTATCAAACGGGGGCGAACATTTCTTACAAGAAATTCTCCATTTGTCGTAAATGTTACTTTTTTCGGTGTCTATTTTAAGCATTGTTTTCTACTCGTATATATATTCCTAAATGAAAAAAATTGGACATTAATCCCAACAAAGAATTTACAAAGAAAAATATTAGCCTTTACTCACAATAGAGGAGAGAAATTTTTTGTGAACCATACAGTTTAGGCAAGAGAATATCCTCATTACAATGATGTTTTCCAGCACATTTACTGACCCCAATTGCTATATCAAACAGTTCTTAATTGAGGTTTAAAAAAATTGTAATTTCATTATCCCAAATACAAGATGAAATGAAATCCGAGCAATACACAGTTTAAACTTACAGGTTAATTTTTTGCCACAAAAATTGAGTACTACTTAGTTCTTAAATTCTTTACCACAAAAATCGAGTACTTAGTTTTTGTTAGTTCGCCTCTAACTTTAAACTTGAATGAATCTAGAGAGACATAATTTTGATTACTCCAACATACCCATGTAAGAAAGAATTTGCGAACCAGTCATTTGCGCCAACTAAATGTCTTTTAAAATTGGTAAAGTTTTTAAAAGTTATTGTGTGAATAGAATATTGAGATTTTGTCATTTTCATATTGAAAATGGTTGAAAATGTTATTTGGAATATATTAGCATTCATTCATTTGTTGAATTTCATATCCAATAATTATGGAAAATTATTTTAATAGAAAAATCTCAATTTTCGAGTGAAGAGCAAAAAAGATGTTCGTGAAAAACAATGAAAAATATCTAATTCCGTCACCGAATACTTCGATTTCAATTGAATATTAGTCAAGACAAAGAATATGGAGCTTGTTTGGTTCAAATATTGACATGGTATCATTTATTTTCTGAACCTTTGAATGTTTAGGGGTATGTGGTTTACGATTTAGTTTTTTCACATAAATCCGCAAATCATAATATGCAATTCTCACTACTAATGTTTAGTATAAGATTAAACATTCTCGTCAAACGATACATAGAAATAGAATCTATTTTCAATAAGAATTATACTCTATATAAAGTGAAGATCATCCTCATGTGATGTGACACATAATAATATCAATTAAATAAATGAATATGAGAATCACTTTATTGGCTTTATCATTAGTCGACGCTTGAATCCCATTATTTAAAACTTAAATTTTCAAACTCTTTTTGAAAAATATTTTCTCATATAAAATAATTTTGAACATAAGTTTTTCTTTACTTTTTTACCCTATATTTTAAAATAATAATAATAATAATAATAATAATAATAATAATAATAATAATAATAATAATAATAATAATAATAATCACTTTTTACAAATATAATTTCAAAAATTCGGCTCAAATAGGGACCAAATGTCACTTCAAATTGTGATTATTCTCACTTTGTATATATAGCATGATTCTTCAAGAAAAAGCTCAACTATTAAAAAGGTTAGAATCATATTTATTTATATTTTATATTAAACGGAAAACTAAAAAGAAGAAGCAACGAATTGAATTTAGATAAACCTCATATCATATGTAATTATTGAAAGACCAATTCAGTGCAATTATAAAAGGGACCCTATCTACGATTACACTCGATCATATTTCAAAAACCTTCCACCATCCCCACCCCACCCCCCCACCCCCAACCCCACACTCAATATTTGCTTACTATACAAACTTTGCTTCATAAATATATTTATCCCTTAAACACAAACACACAAACAAACTTCATCTTGTACATAAAATCGGAGAAGATGTACAAGAAATCATTACACCGGAGGCACGATTCCAGCGAGCTCAACGTGTTCGAGGCTGCACGATATTTCTCCGGAAGCACCAATGAAATTCCAAGTGCAACTTTCGCACATAAGATCATCGGAGAAGACAGGCAGTCTGCAGTGAAAACTGCTCGAAGAATGAGTCTAGACGTGCCCCCGACGATGATGTTAAGACACTCACTTCCTTTGCAAATGGAAAAGAAAATGAAAGAGAAAAAACATAAAAAGCCAAGTTCTCCCGGTGGCAAACTTGCCCATTTCTTGAATTCTCTTTTCAATCAAACATCTTCCAAGAAGAAGAAATCTAAATCTTCAACACAGTCTGTGAAGGAAAGTGAAGAGGAAAGCCCTGGTTGCAGAAGGAAAAGAAGAAGCAGCATTAGTTTTTTCCACACAATTACAAATACTGCTGATTCTAAGTCCATATATTCATCTTCAAGTTCAGGCTTTCGAACACCTCCACCTGCACCATATGCACGTAATCCCACAAAAAGACACACAGATTATGCTTTTTCCAACGAAAAACTCAGATTCAGCAATGGAATATTTGAGAAGAACAAGATTTCTAATCTGGGATATTCAAACAGGAGTAGAAAAAACTGGTCTGATCGTCAGTTTTCATCAGAAGAGAGAGAATTTAGAAAGATCAATGATTTTGATGATGGTGCAGATAGTGATTCAAGCTCTGATCTGTTTGATTTACCAAATCTCGATTTAGATTACTACTCAAGTGGGCTACCTGTTTACGAAACAACACATATGAACAGCATCAAGAGAGGTGCACCAATTTCCGGTGGCGCAATTTAATTTATTACTCCCATCAATAGTGAAACATTTGCTTTATTCGTACCAATGCTTGGAATTGAGAGAAAACTTGTTGATTTTTTTCAAGATCAGTTTATAGATTCTGCTTTTTCTTCTTTCAAAATTTCTTGTAACTTTTTTCCCTGTACCTACAGTTTAGATTGTTTGTCTGCCTCAACTTTTTCTGTCCTTGCTCTTGAAGATTTCGGTTATGTATCTTTCAACCAATTGATTTGTACTAAAAAGATTGAGCTTTGATTAGAAGATTTGATTATGGATCAGCGTACGTATCCATTGGAGTGAAGTACAAGGCTCCCCTCAAGAAATCGAGAATCCGTGAAGACCTAAGTTTTCGATCAGATGTATAATTTAACACAAAAGCTAATATTTTGTTACAATAACTAACAATGCCATATTTGCTTATAAATATGATATTGACTACTGAATTTCTATAGTTTATTATTAAGTAAGAAAAACTTATGTTAGTCACACAATTTAAAAGAAAATTTCATTTTAGTCATGAAAATTTATTCGGTTCTAAAATTGTCATTGAAGCACATTATGGTGGAATTGGTAGAAAGCTTGTCCACTACATTATTTGGATGAGTGATATTTTTAGTTTCTCTTTAAAAAAAACCACATATCATCGTAACATTATTACCGCGAATTTTACCAAATCAAAGACCTACGAGTTTTCTTTTTAAAATAAAAAATGCATTCCTTAAAGGATCTTCTTCTTCCAATGGCAATATTTTCATCACAACATTTCCAGATCTCAATTAATAGTTTCTTGGCAACACAAGTAGATTCAGATGACTTAAGATCTGATACCAAGAATCATTAAATCATCCAATTATTCCTTCTGTTTCACAAGAATCCTTTACTTCAGGCTCGAGAAAAAAAGGTTATACAAGTTAATAACTTGTGTTTGTGACAATTTGTAAGATATATATGCTTGTGACAAGTACAATAAGTCATAAAAAAATATGTGATTTTGAAAATGGATTTATATATCCATTTGAGCATCTACAAAGACCTAGCTAGGCTCGAGCATTGGCATTATTGTGTTCACTTCCAGTGGAGTTTACTTTACAATCAGAAACTCTATGGTTTCACGCCATATATAAATCTCTCTCAAATCCTATCACAGATGCATAGATTGTATAAGAAACCAACATCGACTTAACTCTCAATCTTACACACCAAATGCATTTTCTAAAACTTTCAAGAAAAAGAAGGTTCAAAATGTCAAACCCTAAAAAACTAGTGAGCAGAAGAAGAATATGAACGAAGAGTAAGAGCTTGAGTAAATTCAAGGTCACTCCAACAAGTCCAATTGATCGTATTGGAGAAGCATGTAGAACTTCAAATCCAACGTATTAGAATTACGGCGTGAACCAAATTCTATTTGGAAGACTAGTTGGTAATTCTATTTGAATACTACTTGAGAATTCTAGTTGACATCTATTTGTGAATTCTAGTTGGAATTCAATTTGGGAGTTATATTGAGAGTTTGGAATTTGTTTTTGACTTGAAGAAGTCATGAAAGAATCTAAGTTGCAATTGGAGATGAACAAATTGTGCAAAGAGAAGGAAGAATCGGGTCTAGAGCTCGCTACGCACTCAGCACCGCTTGAGCACTTAGAACAGGGATGCCAGTGCTTACTAGCCCCGAGGAGGCCACTCGAGTGGCCGGCCACCGCTTGACCTCCGCGATACCGCTACTCGAGTGTCGGTCTTATCCAATTTTTTATTAGCTTGCTATTTTTGTCAATTTTTTGAATCATATTTTATCCCCAACACTTCATTATTATATAGACTTAGTTATGGTCAAATTTCACCACATTTTAGGCTCTTCTTGCACTATATATATGAGTAAAGGTCTAGAAAAATCAAATCCTAACATTCTACACAATAATTTGTAATTCTCCATTATTGATATTAATAAATTTCACTCTTTTCCCCGTGGTATACTTTTACCACATAAATCTTATGTTCTTGTTTGATCTATTTTTTATATAGCCATATTATTATACTCGTTTAAATCATAACACAATGGCTGCAAAGAATCCACATATCATGCATCCAAGTGAGGCACGCGCCTTTCCAATTACAGAAATGTGCTCGGTCAGTAGCTCTTTTATTAAATACACATCCTCAGCTTTGTTATTTGTATCACATTAATCACAACGGCTCCAACTTGATGCAAATCACAAAATGCTTAAGTGCTCTTAAGCCCACATCTTTTGCTCCATCGCTCATCAATCAGCATTGAAAATAACAACGTTTGTTCCAATTAACACCTAAAGGGGGTGAATAGGTATTTTATACGGAATTTAAATTTATCAATTAATAAAAGCAACAAGTCAAAATTATTAATTATATCAATATGAATTCACATGCAATACTATCATAAGTTGAATTACCATGATTCATATATCATAGAAAAGTAAATAACACCACAAAATTGATGACAGAGAAAGCCCCTTGCAGGATCAAAAACTTAGCGCTCAAGCGAACAGTTACCACTATAAACAATGTAGACTTACAAATTGTGCAGACTCAACTAAATCTTAGTACTTTCTGACCACCTATCCACAACACCAAGGAACTCCTTGGACTCAAAAAAATGATCAAAAATGCAAAATGACATTATGCACATTCCATAAGTATAATTAAACAAAATGGAATACCCCTTCACTGTCTTCAATACACGCTCCTCCTTAGAAAGATTTCACCTTCGAGCAGACTATGGCACCTCATCCTTGATTAGAGCAGGAGTAGGTCCTTCATGTTTCATAGACAACAAAAAATTGCTCATCTTTGTTTAAACAAAACATTACATGACCACACCTGCCAAAGATACCACAATATAAACAAGTACTCCACTTTAGCTTCGTTCTTCTCCAACTGGAACTCCGATCACCTTCCTGAATCTTCAGAACTCTAAAACATTATACAGAAGTAAGTGTTTTAGTGTTTAGATTATCTGGGCTTTAATGTTTTCAATTGTTTGGTTGAATCAAGAAAATTGATAGAATTAATGTAGGATGTTTTCGTTGTGTTCTCTCTTTTATAAGAATGATCAACTCACGACCAACTCGGACTAGGGTTTGGGTATTTATAGTTTAGAGAGTTTGGGGTTGTATAGGATTAGAAAACAATTTAAAATCGCAAACTAGAATTTTGTTGCATAAGACCGTCGCTCGAGCACCAACCAGGTGCCAGGCAAGAGCCAGTGGTTCTGCTCATTTTTGCTCCATGCCGCTCGAGCGCTAACCAGCGGCAATCTAGCAGCGTTGTGGCTATTTTTTCTCCATGTTCCATCTTTGATCTCTTGGACTTCTTGTTGACCTATGCTTCTACCCAAATAATTTCTAGCCTTTTACAACTTATCAATTACTGCAATTTTGTCAAGAATAGCCAATTAATTACAAAACTTGCAAAATCCCCCTTTGACATTCTGTGACAAAAATAAGTATGACAATATCAAAGTATGAACAATAAAAACTCCTAACTACCCAAAGCCCCCAACTGATTCAACTGTGACTTGCTTTCCTTCTAAATGTATTTCCTGAAATTAACAACTCAAATACCAAGTTTAAAATTGCGTGAAACGGTTAAGGGAAAAAATCATCAATATAAAACAATTGAGTCATTGATATGATCTAAGGTGCCATCGAGACGAGAGCAAGTTCAGGGAAGGATCCATTACTAGTGGAAGAAGGATCGATGACTCGATCGAGGGCAAAGTAGGTGAAAGAAGCAATGACATTGCTAGTGGAAGGACATATGACTCGATTGAGGGCAAAGCAGGTGAAAGAAGTGATGACATTACTTGTTCAAGCTACGGTTCACGATATCGCAATCGTGACGAAAATTGGAGCAAGTTTCATGTCGGGGTCGAGGACAGAATCGGGATGAATGAGCTTGATTCAAACAGTTGAACCTGAAAAACATGGGGTAGTGGCGCCCCACGCCCAACATCCGGGGAAAAAATTTATTTTTTCACGAATTTCCTTATTTTACTAGAATTCTATGTTTAGACAATCTTCTACCTTATTTATGAGATTATGCATGTTTTTACCTAATTTTTAGGTTTTGGTATAAATACCAAAAACTTTCATTGTATTAAAAATTTTTTGACAATTCATTATTTTGGAGAGGCTATTACTTCCCCTTGTTCTTCAATTGAACAACAAATCGAACTTATCAAGATTTAAATCTCGTGACATTCAAAACATCAAATCATGGGTTCTCCATTGTGTAATCAAGGGGTTCAACGTATCTTTGTTATCGTTGAGTTTTTTGGTTTACTTCGTTGGGTTCAAGTCCAAAATCGGATCTAATTGGCGTTCTTGGGTTCCACATCAATCTAGTTGTGGGTTTCGTAGTCACCATTGCTACCAGGTTCACCTTAGTTGGTATCAGAGCTTTGGCTCCAATTCTATCAGGTTATATCCTTTATTTTCTTGTTAAGTCAATAAGTTTCATCCTTTTTCATAGTTTTTTCGTGTTTTTTAGTCGTTCTTCGTTTCTAATTCCTAGATCCATAAATTTCTTGTTGGTTGTATAATCTTGTGTTAAAAAAAGTTACTGTTCATCGCGGTTACTGTTCATACATGAAAAAAATCACTGTTCACGTACAGTACTGTTCATCCGTACAGAGAAAAAAATTGAGGTTTGTTTGATTGATTTACTACCAATATTCTACAACTTCGGATCATCAATTTTGTTCTCATCCACTTTGAATCAAAAATTATAGTTGAATCACTCAATTGGCTTTTACCCTCTAGTGAGATTATTAGAGGGTAAAAGACAATTGAGTGATTCCGAGTGAACTTGGTGAGGCGGAAATTCAGAGAATGTCAGACATGGAAGGCTCAAATTCCAGCAGGAACGGTAATCAGACCAGATTGCAAGATGATGTGATGGATAGGTTTAAACGGTTGTTGATGGATATGGGGGCAAGGATGGAGCAATTGAATGCTTCGATGGTAAATCTTAGTAGGGAACAACCAGCGGATATACCTCATGATAGTAGGGCGGGTAGGCGAGTTTCTAGGATGGATGAACATGAAATCGGTAGTGAATGGGGTGAAGATGAGTATGAAAGGGATGAGATGGAATGAATGAGGCATAGAGGTGATAGGTTTGAACGACGTGGTAAAAATAATCATAAAGGTGAAGCTAATGGTAATTTGGGTAATGTAAAAATGATGATTCCACAATTAAAGGATAGGAGTGATCTCGAGGCATATTTAGAATGGGAGAAGAAGGTGGAGTTGATTTTTGATTGCCATAGCTATTCGGAGGATAAGAAGGTGAAGATTGCGGTGTTGGAATTCATTAATTACTCCATCACTTGTGGGATCAAGTGGTTACTTCACGACGTCGAAATTTGGAGAGGCCTATAAATACTTGGGATGAATTCAAGGCAGTGATGAGGAAATGGTTTGTGCCTGGTCATTACTATAGGGAGCTCCTAAAAAAATTCAGGGGTCGAAGAGTGTAGAAGATTATCATAAGGAGATGGAGATTTTGATGATTAGGACAAATGTAGAGGAAAATTGAGAAGCTACCATGGCTAGGTTCTTGAATGGGTTGAATAAGGAGATTGCTAATGTGGTGGAATTACAGCATTATGTAGAGTTGGAAGATATGTTACATATAGCCATGAAGGTGGAAAGACGGTTGAAGAGAAAGGGAACTGCGAGGCAACTAGTGAACACTTCTTCTCCTAACCTAAATTGGCAGTCGAGGTGGGAAGGTAATAAGTTGAATGAAGCAGTAGCTAAAGGAAGGACTGAAATGTAGAGGGAAAAGGAAAAAACTGCTAGCAAACCCATACCCAAGATGGAGTCACAGCAACCAAGGAATAGGGATATAAAATGTTTTCGGTGTTTAGGAACGGGGCACATCACTTCTTAGTGTCCTAACAAAAGGATAATCATTCTACGAGATGACGGAGAGGTGGTAAGTGAGAGTGAAGGAGAATATGATGACATGCCAGCGTTGGAGGAGGTTGATGAAGAGGGAAAAGTGGAATTTTGCCGTTGGGGAACTGCTGGTCACAATGAGAGCTCTTAGTATTCAAGTCAAGGCAGATGATATGGAGCAGCAAAGTGAAAACCTATTCCACACCTGGTGCCACGTCCACGATAAGGTATGTAGTTTAATCATTGATGATGAAAGTTGGACAAATGTAGCTAGCACGACCTTGGTTGAGAAAATGGGATTAGTATTATTTAAACACCCTAGGCCTTATAAACTCCAATGGTTGAATGAAAGTGGAGAAGTTAAGGTGAATAAACAAGTAATGATTGATTTCTCGATTGGGAGTTATAGTGACAAGGTTGTATGTGATGTGATGTGGTGCCTATGCATGCGGGCCATATTCTGTTGGGCAAGCCATGGCAGTATAATAGAAAAGTTACACATGATGAGTATAGGAACCGGTATAGCTTTGTCAATGAGGGACGGACTATTACTCATGAGCCATTAACACCGACAAAAGTTTATGAAGACCAAGTTAAATTGAGGAATGGGGAAGAGAGAATAGCAAGAGAGTCTGGGAAAATGAGAGAAAATAGCGAGCTAGTGAGTAAGAGAGAAAATGGCAAGGCGGTTAAGAGTGGGGACAAGAGTGAGAGGCCACATGAGAGGAGAGAAAACAGTGAGCTAGTGAGTAAGAGAGAAAATGGTGAGGTGGCTGATAGTGGGAGAAAGAGAGAGAGGCCACATGAGAGTAGAGAAAAAAAGCCAATTCAGAGGGGGGAAAAGCCGGAAGCGAGTTTCTTTGCAAGGGGGAATGAATGTAAAAAGACTATAGTTGGTACAAGACAGATTTTGTTGTTGGTAAGCAAGGAATCATCCCTCAACTCCGAGGAAACTCACACACCCCTCCCTAGTTTGGCTATTTCTGTCTTGCAGGGTTTTGAAGATCTGGTCCATATGAGCATTCCTATTGGGACTCCACCCAATCCGGACAATGGATATCAACTTGTGGTTGAAACTAACCATTCCCACCCCAATTTTGTTAATTTTTCATTACAGGAGGTTGAATATGAGTTTCCTAAGGAGGCAAAGGAGTTTCAAGAGAAATGGAGGGAGTTTATATGCCGGGAATTGAATGTCAAATGGGGTATGAAGGAAAATCTGAGTCTATGTATTGTGACATTATTGCTATTGTCTAGGAAGAATGAGACATGGAAGAGGCGCGATGAATCACCAATGGTAAGGTATTTCCATCTCATACATAGGTTAGATGATGGTTTAGCATGTAGGGATAAGTTTTCACTTGGAGCATGTAATTTTAACCTCACAACTACACCTCAGCTAGATGCTATACTTAATGATTTGCATGTGTCATATATTTGTGGTACACTTGAATATAAGGTCAACTATGAAATTTATAAGTGGTTAGTTAGGTTGTTTGAACTCACTAGTCCTTCTGATACTTTCATGGGATTAAATAGTCATCTTTTGTGAGCATTCATAGGAAAAATTTTATTAGTTTATGTCCATATTTTATATTACAATAGACTATGCGTGTATGTTGAAGTGCGAGGTCGCATGTTACGTGACGATACCATAGTAAGTGGTAGAGATTTAGATGCTCGTGTTACATATTTGAAATATATTAATCTTATCTACATAACTACTTGTGGGAAGTTGGATGGCATGTGTTAGGGATTACATTGACAGTTTCTACTACTTATTACGCATGTTTTGATATGTCTTGTGGTTTTAATCTCCTAATTTTGTTGGGTTTAATTGCTTTAACTGTTGTAAACTAGATGGAAAATAGGAGATTGTGCTTGAATTGTCCCACGCCTACAAATTGAAACATTCTTAGCGTGTACCATTGGATCCCGACAATGGTGATTGGGTGTACACACGAAGAGGGGACTTGAGTGTGGTCCAACCTATACCCCAAAGGAAAAGGACCATTCATTACATTGCTATGATCGCAAACGCAGGCTACAGTCTACTTCTACTAGGTAAGTCTATAATGATTAACATTTTCAATGTTGCTTCGTTTGCTGGAGGTTCTGATTCAAGGTCGAATCCTTTCAAAGGGATGGGATGATATGATCCAAGGTGCCTTGAGACGAGGACAAGTCCGGGGAAGGATCCATTGCTAGTGGAAGAAAGATCGATGGCTCGATCGAGGGCAATGAAGGTGAAAGAAGCAATGGCATTGCTAGTGGAAGAAGGCCAGATGACTCGATCGAGGGCAAAGTAGGTGAAAGAAGCGATGGCATTGCTTGTTCAAGCTATGGTTGACGGTATGGTGATCGTGACGAAGATTGGAGCAAGTTCCATGTTAGGGTCGAGCCCGGAATAGGGATGGACGAGCTTGATTCAAGCAGCTGAACCTGGAAAACAGGAGGTAGTAGTGCCCCCGCGCCATTCCTAGGCGCTCCCGCGCCCAACATTTACAGGGGGTATTGGCGCCCCGCGCCCAACATCTGGGGAAAAATTTTATTTTTTCGCGAATTTCCTTATTTTACTAGAATTCTATATTTAGTCAATCTCCTACCTTATTTATGAGATTATGCACATTTTTACCTAGTTTCTAGAGTTTGATATAAATACCAAAAAAATTCATTGTACTAAAAAATTTTGACAATTCATTATTTTGGAGAGACTATTGCTTTCCCATGTTCTTCATTTGAACAACAAATTGAACTTATCAAGATCTAAATCTTGCGGCGTTCAAAATATCAGATCATGGGTTCTTCATTGTGTAATCAAGGGGTTCAACGCATCTTTGTTATCGTTGGATTTTTTGGTTCACTTCGTTGAGTTAAAGTCCAAAATCGAATCTAATTGGCGTTCTTAGGTTCCGCATCAATCTAGTTGTGGGTTTCGTAGTCACCGTTGCTACGGGGTTCGCATCAGTCATATTGTAAATAACATAATAATCATGCTTGCTAAATTAAGAAGTAATGTCAACGTAAATCAAAACACCAACGAAAACATCAATATCACTAAAATATCAAACTTAATATAGCTTAAAAGATTATCACAAGTAAAATAAATACTTCCTCTTAATATATGCCAAATGTCAATAATATAACCAATACATAATAAATAGCTATTACTCCAATACAACTCCAAAATCTTTCCAAGATATACAAAATACTCCAACTACTCTCCTTTTTTGTCACAAATGTCAAAGGTCAACTTACTCATCTAAGTCCTCATCAACATCGTCTCCATTATCCGAATGCTGGTGCATCCACTGAACATCTTACTATAATGAAGCAAGATCCATTGTATGCCTCTCAGATATGGATTTTAGCTTCATGATTTTAGCCATCATACGAGCTTGCTGCTCAATGATCAAGGAAACCTATCCCATCATAACAACTAAAGCATCTATAGAACCAAAAGAATGCCTAGGAGGAATTGAAGTGGAAGTGAAAGTAGAAGGAATGTCAATAACAACCGTAGATGGAATATCAATAGCAAAAGAAGTAACATTGGGATTTTCAAGAGCAAAAAGTTCATCTAGAGTATTAGTTGGAGTTGAGGAAGCTGTAATGTAGGATCTACTCTAAGCAAGCATGGCCTAACCAATAGGACGAGATAACTGCTCAACAACCCACTCGAAGAAAGTAATCCCGAGCCCCTCTACCAAGTGCTATATCAAATAGGCATAAAGAAGATCTATCGTCCTGCCTCTAGTGCAAAAGACCTTAAAAGATTATGGCAGATGAAAGATAGATGATCAATAGAATTCTCTTGGAGTAAAGAATATAGAAATCTAGCCTTCTCCAGAGATAAGGTAGATAAATGAGAAATGGGCTATAGATTTATGCACACAATGCACAGCAAAATCTGTCGAACGACTAGCAGGGAGCCAGTAGTAGTAGGACCCCTACTACCATCCATAGCAGCATTGAAAAGGTTTGATGTTAAAATAGAAAGAAAGGGACTAAAATTATCAGACAAGTGTGGAAATAGTAGGTGATAGATTCGAGAGATCTGAATAATGTTAGAAATAATATCAGATTTCACATGCACCACACAATCTCTAATAAAGACACTACAGTAAAGAGACTGAATATCATGAATGTTCGTGTAAAACTCCCGAACAAGGAGACGTGAAGAAGGAATAAGATCCCGAAAGACATGCTTCCATCTATGAGAAATAATGATGGCAGCCATGTCAGTAGATAGGCCCTTTAGTATGACCTCACGTTCAACGAGAAGGGGACGATGAGAAAACTGACTCATAAATATCTCCTAAGTAGTGGCAAATATAAATCTCAACCAGTCGAATGAACTGTCAATAAAAGTAAAGGAAGCTGACTTCTAACTGAAAGTCTTCAATCTCTTAGGTGGCATCTGTCATAAAATTTTAAATAAAAACTTATCAAGAGGATGATAAAAAGTGATATAGTAGCCTCAATAAAGAACTAAACAATGATATGCATGAATGCATGTTATGCACGTGAAACAAGATAACCATGACTTATGCACACAAAACGAGGTAAAATACATAAAATGAGGTAGCACATGCTACATGTACACAAAACTAGGCAAAAGTACCCAATGCACCCTACGGGAATGAAAATAATGAAGTAAACATGCAAGATACCGTACAGACGTAATGACGTGAATGAACAAGGTGACACGATACATGGATGCAGGGCATGCAATGGCTAGACATAGGTAGACCACAATGTATGATACCGAGTGAACGTAGTTGAAATTTGCTTCCACCCCAATTTTGATTTAGAACACACCAAAGTGCAAATTTATGTCCTGAATGAGTTCATGTGTGTATGACCAACATATTTGATTAAAATCATTTTGAAAATCAACCACAATAGTCAATGAAACATTTTATCAAACATATGGTATAATCTCTAACAATTGAATTCAAGTTTTCATAATTATTGTGGCTAAAATTGATCAATTGAAGACAAAATGATTGCAATCAAAAGATACGCAATTTATGATCAAAGAAAATTGAAATGGAAGCCAAGTAATCACGTCAAATCATTCAAAGCATTCACGTAGAATCAAGCACTCATTGAAGATATTAAATTTAGATGCTTTGAATCTGTATGTAAAGGTAAAATGCTTTAATCCTTACTAATGAATCACTAAAAGCTCATATGTTAAATTTTTATGCAGGAGATAAATTATTCATAAAAACGCTTGAATAAAAATTATTTTCGAGGTGATAAAAAATCTTCACTTGATTTTTAAATCTTTTACCAATAACACTCATTTTGAAAAGTTAAGTGAATATGTTTTACCAAAGCCTACACTTGTTAAAATAATCAAGAAAATAAAAATTATGTCCTAGAGGACATCTGGTTGGGCTGGAAGACGTCTGGTTCGTCCAATGGTCAAATTTTTAACTGATCGGATTTCTAATGCAGAACAGCTTGTTAGTCGTCTGGTTCAGTAGGCAAACGTCCGATTGGGTCGTCTAGTTGGTAAGAAATTTTGGCTTTTGACTGCTATAAATATCACTTCACTTTACATTCAATACAACACATTCAAATCATTTATTTTGAAAAACATTTGATTGAATTAACTTTTGAAAATCATTTTACTCATCAAAATTTTTCTTACCTAACCTTGAGCTTGATTCATTTTTATTTATTAAAGTGTTAGCTTACTTCTCTCTTGGTACTTAATGTGATCATATCATTTATTAAGAGAGAAGTTTCAACTTGTAAAATCACTTTCCTACTAAATTTGTGGGTCGTGTTGAGGTCCTGTAAAGCTCAACATTGTATAAGGATCGGTGCTTCTTGATTGTAAATCACCGGAAACATTATAAAGGGTTAGATTACACCATAAGTCAATCAACATAGTGAAAATGCACTGCTTGTGCCTGAGAGCTTGGTGATGGAGGACGTATATCATTACTTTGGATCAAACCTTCATAATTATATCTTCTGCATCATCTCTCTCTTTTGCTTATTATATTTACTATTTGAATTTATCTATTTGGTTCTTACTTATTGTATTTACTATTTGAATTTATCCTCATTTCTTTGATGGCACTCATTATAATTATTGGAAAGACAAGATGATGATATACATTCAATTAATAGATTATAATATATGGGGCGTTATTCTTATGTGCCTTCAAAGACTATTAAGTTAATGGCCAACCAGATCAAACCATTCCAAAACTTTTGAGAGGAATATGATGAAGATGATAAAAGAAAATTATCTTTCAATGCTAAAGCCATAAATCTATTTTATTGCATCTTAGATAAAAATGATTTTATTCGTATTAGTACTTGTGATTCCGCATATGACATTTGGCATGCATTGGAAGTTGCTCATGCTGGTACTAGTAAAGTAAAGAAAACTAAAATTAATCTTTTGGTTAAATAATTTGAAAACTTCTTTATGAAACAAGATGAACGCATTGTTGCTTCACCGATATTGTTAATGGCTTCAAAGGGTTTGATCGAAAATTTACTAACGGTGAACTTGTAAATAAAATGATCAGGTCAATATCAAAAGAAAGGAGCCTATTAATGATATTGATAACCAAAGATATCAACTCATATCCTTTGGAAGAACTTTATGGGATCTTGATGACTTATGAGCTCAAAAACACCGACACTAAGGAGAAAACGAGGAAAAACGATGAGGAATCAAAGGAGCCTCCTAAGCGCCAAATTGCTCTTAAATCGGCAATCGAGGAAGGGACTATATGTGAAACTTTGAGTGATGAAGATTTTGACGATCTAGTCATTCTCGTCAAAAAATGGAGAGGTTTTCAAAATAATCAGAGATTCCAAAATAAAGAAGAAAATAGTGAAGAAAGAACAAGAAAATCATTTGATATGATTGTGACAAACTTGATCACAAGAGAACCGAGTGCCAAAACAAGAAGAAAAATATCAAGAAAAAGGTACTTCAAGCAACATGGGATGAAAGCGACGATGATGATCGTGATGGAAATAATAGTCAAGAAAAAATCGCCAACATGTGCTCCATGGCAATCGAAGATGAGGTTGAAAAATGTTCATATGATAATTTATCTACCTCTTACGATGAAATTCGTAAGGAATTTGAAAAAATGCTCTAAATTACTCTATTCTTAAAAAGAAGCATTACTTGTTGAAAAGTGAAACGGATAAAATTTTAGAAACTCAAAAGGAAAATGTTGATTATGACTTATTGATTAAAGAGAATTCTTCCTTGAAAGAAAAAGTTGAAGACTTAAATAAAATTATTTATAAATTTACTCTCAAGGTAAGAAGAATTTTGATTTAATTCAAAAACTAATTGTAGCTTTTGCAATAAAGATGGACATATTGCATATAATTGTCTATTCAAAAAGAGACTACACTTTGAAAGCAAGAATAAGTAGATTAGAGAATCCACTAAAACTAACTACCAAGGACCAAAACATATATGGGTACCAAATATCAAAAATTGAATTATTTTTGTAGGAACCAAAGAAGATGAAGAGTAAATGGTTCTTGGATAGCGGATGCTTAAAACACATGACCAGGGATAGAATGTTACTATCAAAGTTCAAAGTAAAGGATGGAGGTCATATCACATTCGGAGATAATGCAAAAGGAAAAATTATTGGAATCGGAAACATTGGTAATCACTCTTCTCCTTCTATTGAAAATATGTTATTGGTAGATAATATCATACATATTTTGTTTAGCATTAGTCAATTATGTGATAAAGGTTATCATATTAAATTCGATTCTTCTAAATGTCTTATTAGGGACGCTATATCAAAAGAAGTAATTTCATAGGGAGCCGTAGCAAAGATGTGTATATTATAAGTATCGAATTTGAAAGTGGTGAAAAGTATTTATCGAGTTTAAAAGAGGATACTTGGTTGTGGCATATGAAATTAGGCTATGTTAGCATGGATCTTCTTTCAAAAATCTCCAAATATTATCTTGTCAAAGGTTTACCAAATGTAAAGTTTGATAAAGATAAAATTTCTAATAATAGTCAATTTGGCAAACAAGTAAAAAGCTCCTTTAAACCCAAACTATATTCTTCGACTACAAAACCACTTCCACTACTCCACATAGATCTTTTTGGACCTTCTAGAATTGCTAGTTTGGGTGGAATACATTATACCTTTGTCATTGTTGATGATTTCTCTAGATTCACTTGGGTTCTTTTTATAAACATCAAAGATGAAGCTTTAAATACTTTCAAACACTTATACAAAAAGGTTCAAAATGAAAAAAGATACTTTATTATAACCATTAGAAGTGATCATGGTGGAGAATTTGATAATCTTGTGTTTGATAATTTTTGCAATGAAAATGGATATGAACATAACTTATCGGCTCCTAGAACTCCTCAACAAAAATGGTGTAGTAGAAAGAAGAATCGCACATTGCAATGAAAATGGATATGAACATAACTTATCGGCTCCTAGAACTCCTCAACAAAATGGTGTAGTAGAAAGGAAAAATCACACATTGCAAGAAATGTTTAAGACCATGCTAAATGAAAAAAGCATGTCAAAATATTTTTGAGTCGAAGCCATCAACACCATTTTCTATATTGTAAATAGAGTTTTAGTTAGTCGAAAGAAATAGGATTTCAAATATCGGATATTTATGTTTTTTGTTGTAAATGCTTTATTTTAAATACAAAAGAAAATTTGGAAAAATTTGATTCAAAATCCGATGTTGAGATCTTTCTAGGTTACTCATCGACTAGCAACGCTTATAGAGTCTTTAACAAAAGAATTCTAGTCGTTGAAGAATCTATGCATGTTACTTTTGATTAAACTAATCCTTTTGATCATGAGAAAGGTATTGCTAATGATGTAGGATTGGAAACCCCTTTCGAACAAGTGGACATTCAAGATCGAAGCAAGGACGGTCCAAAAGAAAAACACAATGAATAAGCAAACATTCAACAAAGTGAAGTAGAACCTACCGAAGCGTCAAATGATTCCACTCTACCAAAAGAATGGAGGTTTGTTCCCTCTCACCCAAAAAAACTTATTATTGGTAATCCATCCAATGATATTACTACTAGAGCTTCTACTAGGAATGACCTAAATATCCGTGCTTTCATCTCACAAATTGAACCTAGAAATTTCAAGGAAGCCAAGTTTAATGAGTTTTAGATTCTAGCTATACAAGAAGAACTAAATCAATTTGAAAGAAATCATGCTTCGGATTTAGTCGCTAGACCTAATGATCAAAATGTCATTGGTACAAAATGGATTTTTAGAAATAAATGAGATGAAAATGGGTTTATTGTGCGTAACAAGGATAGATTAGTGGTCCAAGGTTACAATCAAGAAGAAAGTATTGATTTTGAAGAAACCGCTGCATCGATTGCTAGATTAGAATTTATTCGCATGCTCCTTGCATTTGCTAGATATAAAGGATTTACGCTTTATCAAATGGATGTCAAAAGTGAATTTTCAAATGGTTTCATTCAAGAAGAAGTAAAGATCACGAGCATCCAAACCATTTTTTCAAACTTAGAAAAGCTCTTTGTGGTTTAAAACAAGCTCTTATGGATTGGTATGAAAGATTGAGCAAATTTCCACTTTTTAAATGATTTTTCAATAGGAAAAGCAGATACTAACATATTTGTCAAAACTCAAAAGAATGATATGATTATTGTTCAAATCTTTGTTGATGATATTATATTTGGTGCAACCAATATTCATCTTTGTGAAAAATTCTCAAAATGCATGAGTATGAAATTTTAAATGAGTATGATGGGAGATCTTAAATTCTTCCTTGGTCTTCAAATTAAGCAAACTAGGGATGGTATACTCATCAATCAAAATAAGTATATATTGGACATGCCCAAGAGGTTTGAAATGGATGACTTGAAGCCTATGAACACTTCCATGAGTACATCTGTAAAATTGGATAAGGATGATCAAGGTACTTCCGTTGATGTCACAAAATATCGAGGTATAATCAGATCCCTTCTTTACTCAATCACTAGTAGACCCGATATTATGTTTAGTGTGTGTTTTTATGTGCTAGATTTCAATCAAACCTAAAAAATCTTGTCTTAGTGCCGTAAAATATTTTTTTAGATATCTTAGTGACACTAGAACCCTAGGGCTTTAGTATCTAAAGGGAACTCATATTGATCTTCTTAGCTATTCGGATGTTGATTGGGTCGGTTGTACAATCGATCGCAAAAGTACTAGCAGAACTTTTCATTTAATAGGCTTTGCAATTGTGTCGTGATTTAGCAAGAAACAGCATTCCGTTATATTATCAACCGCCGAAACCGAATACATCTCGCTGTAAGTTGTTGTGCCCAAGTGTTATAGATGAAGCAAACTCTTAGTGATTATTACCTATCATTTGATCATACACCAATCATGTGTGACAACACTAGTGCGATAAATTTGTCTAAAAATCCCATCTTGCACTATCGAGTGAAACACATTGAAATTAAACATCACTTCCCAGAGATCACACACAAAAGAAAGATATCGTGCTAGAATTTGTGAACACGGAAAAACAATTGGTCGATATCTTCACTAAACCTCTTGCACTTGATCGATTCTCACATATTTGACGAGGCTTAGGCATCATTGATGAATCGGAAGTACTCAATTAAGCATGTATGTTATCTACATACTTTACTTCTATATCATATTTATTTAATTCAAAAAGAGGGGTCAAACAAGTCAAACGAATGTCCAGAAACCTTGTTCGGTTTAGTAGAGTTCTAGCTCTGCCAACCGGACGTCCAAATCATGTACCGAACGTTTGATACTATGGGATATCAGTTTCTTAAATCGCGAACAAAACATTTTTTTCACCCATTCTATTTTATTTTTCTCTCAATTCTCTCCCTAAACCCACTCTAAATCCTTCAATCCTTCATTCTATTCATCAATTTCACAAAACTCATTACTTCTACATCATGTATCTCCAAAATTTTCAAATTTTCATCCACCAAATCTCAGATTCCACCCAATTCGAACCCTAGTCCACTTTTTCCCTACCTCATCAAATTCCTACAATATCGGGGTCTAAAAGAGCAGGCAAGAGACTCAAGAGCACTGTACAACGATCTCAGTCACCTTCATCTGACAAAGAATTCGACATGGAACCCTAAGAGCAGGCCAACCCATTTGAAAAATTCCCCATTTTCATAGGTAAACATGTTGACTTTGTCGATTTTACTATTGAAGCACTTGCATTTCATATAGAAGAATATTTTGAAAACATGAGATGGGTGTCTATTGCTGCTTTAGAAGAACATGCTTACCCATGTCTTATGAAAGAATTTTATAAAAATATGATTTTTACTCCTCGTTCGAATGAGATTTCGTGTTTACTTAAAAATGTTCATATCACCTTCAACAAAGCTCTCATCCGTGATATTTTCGAGCTTGATACGGGTGATATTCAAATTTTTCTTCATAAAATTAATCTCACTTTAGAATGGTATGACCCTTTCGGGCATGTCGTCTCGTCACCAGGAAGAATTTTGAAAATATCATAAAACTTAGTGCAAACCAATTAACTCTTTCATGTAAAGTTTTACAAAAAAAAAAAAAGCATTGCACGTCATTTTTCCTCGAAAAAGGGTCATCGAGTCAAGCTAAAATTTTTTAATCTTTTTATTCTCGATTCCTTTCTTGTTGGGCGGAAACTAGATTTTTCGACTATTGCATTAGGTCTCATGAAACTTGTGCACTCCACATGTAATTTTAAAACCTTACCTTGCGGAATGCTTCTCAAAAAAAATTTCGAACATTTTGACATTCCACTAAATGATGAGGCTTTTGTTAAACTTTGCCCTACCAACACAATCAATATCCAAGCTCTTAAGCGAATGAAAATAGTAAAACAACATGGTCAATGGGTATCACACACAAAAGGGTTTGACGCCACCTCGGGTCTATCAACTCTACTGTTCGAAGGTGATAAGGATGATGATGCTGATGATATACTACAAGTTCCAAACCCTCCTCGTGATGTTCCAGCCTCGAGTGTTCCTCACTTTTTGGGCGGAGGCTTCACATTTATCGAGGATCACTACAATCTTCTGAATGGCCGCATTGACTCTCTTACATCATCCAATATTGATGGAATGCTTAGCAGTTGCAAGTCCAGCATATTGCCATCCAAGCTCAACAAGATTCCATTTAGGCAAAATAGGCAGCAATGCAGGCTCAGCGGAATGCCTTATACGCTCACTTTTGTGCCCATTTTCCTCCACCGCCTCCTCCGGAGCCATAGTTATCACTTTTGATGCTACATTTCTATATTTTGAATATTTCTTTATGCCTTTATGACTTGACCACACTAATGCTTTGTCTAGCCTATTTTCTTTATGGTGTCGGTTTTTGGACATCATTTTGATATGGTTATTTCTTTATGTTTCATGCTATGGTTATTTCCTAATCCATATTTTGTCTTGTACTTTTTGCTTATGTCAGTGAGATGATTATGCATGATTATGCATGATTTGATTTGACAAATGCTTGGAGTATATGAAAAATGGGAAAATAGGGAAAATTATCTATATGTTTTGAATATATAGTTATGAATTTATGAAAGACAAAGGGAATACGAATTACGTGATAAATTTATAATGTATATTTTTCTATCAATATGATATCAATTGTTCCATCATATCTTGCAAATCATCTTGTTTGTCATAATCAAAAAGAGAGAAATTGTTGATATATGGTTGATCTCGTGTTTTGATTATAATAAACAAATTGGTTTATCTCTAACAATTGAATTCGAGTCTTCATAACTATTGTGGCCAAAATTGATCAATTGAAGACAAAATGATTGCTACCAAAAGATTCGAAATTTACAATCTAAGAAAATCGAAATGAAAGCCGAACAATCACATTAAGTCATTCGAAGCATTCAAGTCGAATCAAGCACTCATTGAAAATATTAGACTTAGATGCTTTGAATCCATATGTAAAGGTAAAATACTTTAATCATTAGCAATGAATCACTGAAAGCTCATAAGTTAATTTTTAATGCACGAGATAAATTATTCATAAAAACGCTCGCATAAAAATTATTTTCGAGGTGATAAAAAATCTTCAATTGATTTTAAATCCTTTACCAATAACACTCATTTTGAAAAGTTAAGAGAATATGTTCTTCAAAAGCCTACACTTGTTAAAATAATCAAGAAAAGAAAATTTTGAAAAAATCCTGCCCTAGTGGACGTCCGATTGGGCTAGCGGGCGTCCGGTTCGTCCAACGTTCAAATTTTTAACAATTCTGATTTCTTGAGTCGTCCTGGTCAGAAATTTTGGCGTTTTAACTGCTATAAATACCACTTCACTTTACATTCAATATAACAATTTTAAGAGCATTTATGTGATATATTCTCGAACAATGCTATATTGATTTATCTTTCTCAAATCATTTATTTTGAAAAACTTTTGATTGAATTAACTTTTGAAAATCATTTTTACGCATCAAAATTTTTCTCACCCAACATTTGAGATTCATTCATTGCTATTTATTAAAGTGTTAGTCTATTTCTCTTTTGATACTTAATTTGATCATATAATTTGTTAAGAGAGAAGTTTCAAATTGTAAAATCACTTTCATACTAAATTTGTTGGTCGTGTTGAGGTCTCATAAAGCTCAACAATGTATAAGGATCGGTGCTCATTGGTTGTAAATCACCGGAAGTTTTGTAAATGGTTGGTTTGCACCATAAGTCAATCAACATAGTGAAAAGGCCTTACTCGTGCCGGGAAGTTTGGTAAAGGAGGACGTAGATCATTGCTTTGGATCGAACCTCCATAATTATATCGTTTGCATCATCTCTCTCTTTTACTTATTTTATTTACTATTTGAATTTATCTATTTGATCCTTGCTTGTATTTATATTAATTTTTAAAAAAAAATTAAATAATCAATTCATTCTCTCTTGGTTAGCCACTCTTGGGTCTTCAAATCCAACCACAACACAATCCAAGAACTAACCTAGCCCACTCTTGCAAAATTCATCCAAATCATAGGACAGTCGGCGTTGAAAAAGGATTTTGAACAATTTTCACAAATTCGATGCAATAACTCTCATACAATCATCCCAACCTCCAATCCCAACAATGTATATGTATGAATTTCGAGATGAATGCAATGAATCATTAAAAATCCCAAAAATTTCAAAAATTTTAAAAGTTAGGTTTTTTCGAAAATTTACCTTGAATTAAACAAGATTGTATGATGAACGTTACTAATCCACCTCAGTGTTGATGCAAATGTGCCAAATGAACGATTGGAATCAAGATTCATAGATGGTGTTTCAATTTTGAAGAAAAGTGATAATTTTTTGTTGAAGAAATGCGAGGAACTGAACCTATTTTAAACCTTAATCGAGATGTTGCTTGAGCGATAGGCACGTAATTAGCGAGCACCAAGTCTTTGTTATGAGCACTCAAGCAGTAATCCTAGCATTTAGCTAGTGCCTAGGTAATTTTCAAAAATAGCACTTTTTCTTTGAATCTTTTTTGAAAGTAACATTTTCGTGATTTTTTTAGTGTAGCATCATGGCACGCAAACCAACGTCATATTAACTTGAAAAATGTAATTGTTCAATTGTACGAGTATAATTAACAAATAGTAAACTCTTCCCACACAATCAGTTAAAGTCTATATGGAATAAATTGTATAAGTGACCCATGTGTGAAAAGTATCACTAATTCCCTATGAGCAAATCTCAAAACCTTAAATTTGTAAAAAATGACATACTAAACATCACTACAGAATAAGCATTTTCTTCTATTAATGAAAGTCAAACCCAAAACAATAGGGCCTATTTATCGAAGTAGCTTATATTTTCATGTAAATTTTTCTTTCCCCCTGAATTTAAGCATATTTATTTTTTATTTTCACATCTTATGTGCAGACTTGCTCCATTAAGCAACTAAGATGATCTTGTAATGAGTTTTGGACCATTGACTCCGATTTAGATGACATTAGGGCATCAAGTTTTGAGAAACCCCTCACACTTAATTGTTCGAATCAAATAGGTTTCGAAAAAAAGTATAAGATGAATCATTTTTTTTCTTTTTAGAAAATATACTAGAGCTTAGGCCAACTAATTAAAGGTCAATTCATGTTCAAGATCGCCTCATCAACATATGACTGTCATTTTAAATCTCACACATGCAGTCAAATTACTTTGTATGTGCTGTGCGGATGGTTCATGAAAAAATATATACTAAGTACTTCACAAAAACCTTAAACAAAGCAATGGAAACTACATTACTATTCATCAGATGTATGCATACTTGTTTAAATCATATAATGTGACGTAATTTTAAAAAATAAATCTCCATTTTTTTATTAAACAAATTAAACAAATAAACCAAAACAAAATGAATATACAAAGAAGGAGATGCATGGAAGAATGTATGGACTTAATGAACTAGTACATGCATTCACCTAGATACATACTCATTAAGGTACACAAACATTCTCATCTTGAAGAGCAACGATATCAATATCGCCATTTAGAGCATCCTTGTGACCATAGAAATCACTATTTTGGACCCAGACTTTCTTAGAAGCAGAATTAATCCTAGTCAACTGTGCCATCAAATCAATGAAGTGACTAACCTGATTAGTAAGGAAGGTAACCCAGCCAGATATTTGCTAACTTTTATTCCTATTCAAAAGTTTGTAACAACTAGGCCTTGTGTGTCCTAACTTACCACATTTGTGATATTATGAATAAACCTAGGTGTAAATCTATGTGGTTGCTGCTATTGATTTCTAGGCCGGTTGATCTTACGATGTCTAGTAGGCATCTGTCCTAAGATGGCCTTGTTCTTGGGTTCAGAATTTGCAACATACCTAGGTTGGTTGGCAGCAGGGACAAAAGTACTTTTGGAAGTACTAGCCCTATTATGATTGGTATGTTTATATCTTAGACCTCTCGTATTCCCAGTAGGTTTGTTCAACCTTAAAAGATTGCCAAGTTTCTGAGGTTTACTTAGAAAGGAATGGAGTTGAGTATTGGATTTCTCAAGGTCGCTGGTTAGGGTAACATTAGCCTCTAAGTTTTCCTTGACTAATCTTATCTCAGTCAGACTTCTGGTTGACTCTTGAAGGCCGCATATAAGCCTCTCTCTTTCTAACTCAAATTCATTTTCCTTCTTAAGCACATCTTTATTCACTTCTTTTTCTTAACACTCTCCTCAAATAACTGATTATACGTACATGAGTCTTTGAATCATCCGTCTAAAATTAATGAGATAAAATTAGGTGAAATCTTAAGTTAGAGGTCAGTTTGCTTGAATAAGTGTTTAATAAGGGACATTGCACTAATTAAGGTAGAAAAATTTTTATATATATTTGGAAACTTCTCTTCGTAGCCTTAATGACTCAAGTTATTAAGCCTACAAGGGCATCTAAAACCTGTTACTCTAAAGTCGTCTAACTTGGGAGTTATCAGCCAAAAGCTTGCTACAAGGATCATTTAGAAAGATTAATAGAGAGAATGCCGCAAATAAAAAAATTTGAAAATCTGAAAATAGGTTCATGAAATACAAGACGTACCACTTGTCTTGGTTAAGCCCACAAACACTTATTTGAAAATTTGATTTTTGATAAGAGATTATTAGATTAGTTGAGTCTTGGAGATTGAAGCAATCAAAATAATAAGAGAATCCTTGTTAGTTGAAGTATTGACTTACAATTAGTGAAATTTATCTAAACAAGAGAGGTGAGGATAAGTATAAAGATTCAACCTCAAATCACACACTCGTAAAGAGTAAAAAGGATAAGTTTGAGAGTGTGTGAATATTAAAAGTGATGAAAAGACAAATTTGACCATTAAGGTTTGTAAACGAAACTATTTGTAAATTCAAGATATTCTACTTAATTCTTCGCGCGCGCACACATCAGTTGTGCATTGGAAAAGTGGATTTTGATTTTTCGGAATATGACATTGAAGTTATTTATAGATTTCATATTCTGATTTCAATCTTGAGCTGAAAAAAATTAAAAAAATACCGGTTATCGAGCCAAACCTTTTGCATTTTTTGTGTTTATTTCAAGTTAGATTATAGTTTTGTTTGAGAACAAACAAATGTTTAAGTTTGGAGGTTTAGAAAGTGTATTTTGTATACTTATTCGGGGTCTTAAATAATAATATTTTACATTTATTTAATGGAAATATTACCTAATTTGTTTTGTATTGTGTTTAATATGTAAAACTTATGATTTGATGAAGAATTGGAGAGAACAAGCCAAAAATAGAGAAGAATGGTGAAATCCAAAGTGTGATGATTAAATTGCAACATACTCAAAAGTTGTGTTGAACCTCATGATAAAGATTCGAGGGTGTTAAGTGTTAATTGGATAAAGAAATATGTCAAGGGGATGAAATATAGTCAAAGTATTATTACACATCAATTTCCAACCAAAGACGTTATGTTCCGAATCTTCAGTCTCATATTGAGACCCATTTTTGGCATAGGAAGCATTTAAATTGGAAAATTGTTAGAAGAATTGTAGCCATTTGAGTTATTTTTCTAAGGCGCTCTGAATCACCTCAATTGAATATCGGGAAAGAAAGTTATGATAAAAATATTGAGGGTGTTCAGCGGTTGAACTAAGGCATGCGCCCTTATTTGCATGTGAGGCACTCGCCCAAACCTCTTTTGAGGGCGCCGAGGCTTGCAAAACACCTAGGTGTAAAAATGGAAAAAAAAATCCCGTTTTCCTTTTGGTAACTTATAGAATGCAATAGTTTTGTATTCTGTATATTGGAAGGTACATCCAGAAGGGAATGAACGAAGTCTTTATCATAGTTGAACAAGAAATTGAAGATTTTTACATTCAAAGAACATAATTGCATCTTTTGGGATCGAGTTTCAAGTGAGGAATTGAAGTTTTCAAGTTCTTCTCAAGTGTCTTAGCCTCGGATAATGTCATTTCTCTTTTTTTTTTTAATGGCAATGCTTGGCTAAATCTTTTATGTATTGGATGGATGACAAAACCTATTGATTTATAATTTTTAATTTGAGACCTGTTGTTTTTTAGTTAATTCTCGTGTTTGTGATTTCATATGCATTAGTCATGTTTGTTTTAATATTTTCTCACCATTGGGACATATAACTTGCTTATTTGAAGTGTTAAAAAAACTAAAAATAGGTATAACACTGTATATTTAATACACAGACAATAAATATTAGAAATAATATTTTTGACGTGTGCGATCACGTGTGATAATCCTATGATTAAATACATGTTTTTCATTTGAATTCAAACTAAGAATACAATCGGGTCGTATTAAACATAAGTTTAATATATTTTGGAAAAGAATATCGAATATTATTGTATTATTGATTGTCGTCACAAACAATTTAACCACACTAATTAACACAAGTCAATAGGTGGAGTCAAAAATTCAATACATTTGTTTCATTATTTGATAAAAACCAATCTTTATTACTTTCATATTTAAAATTAGTATAGTAAACCAACAATCAATCTATTTTGTGTACATTTATCAAATTTGCCAGTAACTAGTATAATAAAGTTGAAATTTATTCCTCGTAGGACGATATTCGTAACTCACTAACTATTACTTGTCAACAATCGCATACACTTGCAAGATTTTACCGAACAAAAACAAAAGGAAAAGCACAAAGATAACAAATCTTGTTATGTTTCTAACAAATTGTATCATAGCATATGTTTTAATATTATTTTGTGTAATAAGAATTAATGATTTTCTTAGTTTATACATTATTACTAAAGGATGTGTTAGGAATATGTGATTTATTTTGTTATTGAAGTGAATTATATTTGTTTTGAACAAAATTATATTCTAAAAATGTTTTTTTAAGGGTGAATGTAATATTGTTTCTGTTAGATTTACATATTGTATTGGCGATTCTGTGAACAAAATGACTAACTTGAACAATTATAAAAGTTTAGGAACTTAATTGTAAAGTTTCATAGTCGGTAGGTTAGCTTAGGTTCGGGGTTTAATGTTTGGAAAAGAATGATTCACGCCGGTTTTTCGCTAGCTGCTCTTCGGAGTGATGCTCAAGCGAATGAATCAGAGACACCATCGCTCGACCTTCGCCCACATGTTGCTTGAGCGACATGTCCTTCGCTCAAGCGAAAGACCATCCTCGCTCGAGCGACGCTTTTACAGCCAGACCTAATTTTCGATTTCCGAGAGTTTTTCTTGTCCCATTCAACCTAATTCGTCCAACCTATAAACAGAGGTGCTGCGGTTTAGTGAAAGTAGATTGAACACATTCTATTCAAAAGAGAATACATCCTACATCAGATCAATAGTTCAATCTTTCAATTCATATGTGCTTTTTTTATAGAAAACATCAAAGCCATCAAATCCAACACTGAATTGGTTTCTTCACTTAGGTCTGCTGCATGATTGTGTCGTCAACTGTGCTGCATTAAAGATCAAGGAAGAGTTTGAAGAATGAGGAGTTCTTGGGGAAGATCTACAGGAAATAAACTATGTAAAAAGTCAGGATTGGAGTTCGCGTACTCATTCCAGGAGGACTGCTCTACAAAGAAGAGCCGGATTTGGTGTTCGTGTGCAAATTCCAGGAAGGCTGCTTCTTACTTCAAACAGGAGATCAAAAAGCTTGTGTTGTCAACTTTGCTGGTGATCTGTAAGTGTATTATCAATTTATAATGGATCTTTGACTGACAAAGCGCCCGGAGTTTTTCCCAATTTGGGTTTCTCCATGAACAATTCTGATATTGTTTACTGTTTTATTTATTGTTGTGACATAACTGTGGTATTCAAAGATATGCTAAATTAGATTGTTTGACTAATTACCTAGACATAATTAACTTGTGATATGTTGCTAGTTAATTAGATTGATAATTCCGCATTTACACCTAATCACCCCCCTCTAGGTATAGTTAGGTCGAATCTCGCATTTCTCAATTGGTATCAGAGTCCAATCTCATGTCCTGGCCCATATTTTGATTGTCTAGATGAGTAGTTCATTGTATGTGCCTCCATATTTTGATGGCAGTAATTATGCCTATTGGAAAGTGCATATGAGGGCTTTTCTTAAGGCTTTGGATGAACGTGTATGGATCTCTATGCAAAAGGGATGGACTCTACCTTCAACAACTGCTGATGGTGTACTTACACTCACTGATATTTCTTTATGGACTAAAATTAACTTAGATGAGTGTAGTTGGAATAGTAAAGGTTTGCATGCTTTGTTTATGGCTGTGTCTCCTAAAGAATTTAGGAGAGTGTCTGTGTGAGACTGCTAAGGAGGTTTTGGATATTTTGGAGACTACCCATGAAGGCACTAAGATTGTGAAAAATTCCAAACTGCAAATGTTGACTTCTAGGTTTGAAGAACTTTGGATGAATGATGATGAGAGGTTTGATGAGTTCTATGCTAAACTGAACGATATTGTAAACTCTAGGTTTAATCTAGGTGAAAGGATCACTGAGTCAAAAATGGTTCGTAAAGTTCTTAGATCCCTACCTGAGGGTTTAGACCTAAGGTTACTGCAATTGAAGAAAGTAAGGACCTTGACGCCCTTAAAATAGAAGAACTCGTTGGATCCCTTCAAACCTATGAATTGACCTTAGCACGGCCTAGGAAACAAAAACCATTTCCTTGAACACCCGTAGGGAAGAAAATTCTGAGTCGAGTGATATAGAGTCCCTAAGAGGTGAGGAGATAAGCCTACTTCGTTAAGAAATTTCAGAAGACCTTGAGGAATAGACAGAAACCACAACCTAGGAAGAGGAGTTCCTCTAGGAAATTCCGTACAGATAAACGTAATAAGAGTGGTAGAAAGGTGCCCAGTAGTGAGCTCCAGTCGGTTAGATGTCATGAGTGCCGGGATTTGGGCATTATAGGTAGGGCTGTCCGTGGGTCGGTTCGATTTGATTCTGAAGAGACCCGAACCGACCCAAAGCTTTCGGGTATTTAATAAGTGGACTCGTCGGGTCCAAATATAATTATGGAACCGTTCGGGTTCGGTTCGGTTCGGTTCGGTTCGGTTCGGGTCGGTTCGGTTCCGTTCTGTTCCGTACCATAATTAAATTTTTTAATATTTACAGTAACACTATATAAATACAACTAATGACATTTCATTCGTAACTTTTACAAATTAACGTAGCCCAATTCAAAAACATATAAATAACTAACCGTCCAATAAGATTAATTCAACGCATACAAATATCAAAAAGTAAATATTAATATTACAGCAACACTACATAGAGTATATTCATTTGCTTCAAATTAAAATGGGTTAATGGGTTTTAAAAATGATTTGAGTTTTAAAATTAAAATTATGAAATAATCTAATTTATTTAATTAATTAACTAATTTGTTTAGAAAAAAATAAAATAATTTAATTAATTCAATATAAAAAATAAAAAAATTATTTAGTTTCGGTTCTTATTCGGTTCTTCGGTTCTTGGTCTAAACCCGAGACCCGACCCAAACCCGTCGGTTCTCGATTCGGGTACCCGTTCGGGTATTTAATTTATGAAGAACCGCTCGGTTCGGTTCGGTTCGGGTTCGGTTCTGTCCGGTTCGGTTCGGGACTTTTGGACACCCCTAATTATAGGAATGAATGTCCTAATCTCAGGAGTAGCTCTACGAAGGATAGAGGTAGAGCCTTAGTTGCTGCACTGTCTGATGATGACTTTGGTGAGAGTGACCCGAGTGTGCAGTCTAAGTGTGAGAAAGTAGGAAAGTACATGGCCTTTGTAGCTCGAGTAGAGAGTGAATCTGATAAGGTTAGTGAAAAGACTGAGGTTGAGAGCTGTGGTAAGGCCGAGGATGATGAAGATAACCTTCAGGGTGTATACCGGGAGTTGTATGAGGAGAGCCTTAAGATTAAGAAACTCAACCATACCCTACTTAAAAAAAGTTGGTTCCTTATAGCAAGAGAATGAGAGACTAGCTGGTGAGCTTAAGCACTCGACTAATTCCCTGAGTAAGTTGAGATGTACTAATGAGAGGTTAGAAGAGAAAGTCAAGACTCTCATAAGCGATCTAGAAAAATCAAATTCTCAACTTGAGGTTTTCTCCAGTGGAACTAAGAAGATTGATAATCTCTTAGGTATGAACAAGCCTGCAGGTGATAGACGAGGTCTAGGTTATGTTAAGAAAGGTTCTAATTCTACTAATACCTCTAAGATTTCTTTTATTCCCGCTTCTACGCAGCCACTCAATGCTAGAATCCTGATCCTAGAGCTGAGCGTGTCATAGGACAGAGGAAACCTAGGTTTCGTAAGAACACTACACCTCAACATCGTTTTCAACAATCGTATGTGTCTGAGCCTACATTTGTACCCACCTGCCATCACTATGGTGCTTTAGATCACATTAGGTCGAGGTGTCGCATACATTGCACAGGGAGAGAAAACAGGATATTCCTAGTCGAGTTAATTCTCTTTCTAGTCAAGTTCTTCCGCTAACTGAGATGATTTCTCAATTGACTAGGGCTACCTCCACTGCTAGGAATGCTTAGGTCAAGAAAGTTGATCTTGACCGTATGGTTGTCACTGGTGCTTATGCACCACACTGATCTCATTGTGGGTATCTGCATGCATTATACATTACACTGGTACATTTTGCATCAATCCTACACTTTGCATGCGTTTATTTATTTTTGTATTTTTCCTGTTAAATAACTGCTTATTTATATTTATTTATTTTTTGTGTGCGTGATATTCTATTTTGGTTGTGTGAATTTTTTTCATTTGAAATAGAAAAATCCAAAAACATTGAAAAAGTTTTAAAAAAATTGATTGAAAATGTGAAAAATACAAAAATATGTTTTTTGTTTGAGCAAACGACACATCGTGTTGATTTCAAACCAGTTTATGAAACCAAGTAAGCAATTATCCTTGCTATACTGTTATTTTCATTGCTTGGTTCAGTTTAATGTGGAGTACTAAGTATATGTGTCATCATATAATCATTTGCACTGCACACACTATAATCTTGTGAACTGAGTCTGAACCACGTGTGTGAGATTTGGGATGGCAATCACGTGTTAGTGAGGTGACCTCGAACATGAATTCACCTATATTTAGATGACATTAGCTCGTGATAGACCCCTGCACTGGTGAATGTATGATGGAAAAATAATCAAAATAAAAAATATGAGTGCTTAATTGATTCATCTTATAGTCTGTTCGAAGCCTATTTGACTCGAGTGATTAAGCCATAGGGGTTTCTCACAACCTAGTGTCTATGGTCATCTGACTTGGGTTAATCTGTCTAAAGCTCGTTATAAGGGTCAATATAGTCGCTTAATGGACAGGGTCTACACATAAGATGCTATTTACGAGAAAAATGATGAAAAATAACATATGCTCATATTTAGGGGGAGAAAAGAAAATTTATCATTTAATTGAGCTACTTTTCAGGTCCTAAAACTTATTCGAGTTTGACTTTCATTTATAGGGATCATTCTTATTTAACAAGTGATATTTTGCATGTCCTTTCTCACAAAATTAAGGTTTGGAGTCGTTTTCACGAGAAAATAGTGCTACATTTCACACATGAGTCATTTATACATTTTACTCTATCTTGTACTTAACAGTGTACGTCGGAAAGTCTATTTGATAATTCTCTACTTGTGTTGCACGCTTGATTTAAATCATCGAAGTGTTGAGTACTACATTCACTTGAATTTTGTGCTATTGTTAGTTTAAAAAAATGAGTGGTGCTAAGTCTGAAAATTCTGAAAAATGTGCTATATTTGTCACTTTTGGAAAACTGTGCTTAAAATTGGATTTTTCAAAAGATTGGTGCTATTTCTGACATTTCAGCTTTCGCTCGATTTTCGCGTGAATTTCGCTCGAGCGACCCTTTCAGATTCCCTTTCGCCCGAGCTTCACTCGACACTCGCTCGAGCGAAGTTCGCTTATAAGACGCAATTCCAGCCTCATTTTTTCGCATTTTTCTCTCAAAACTCGATCTTCATTCATCAAATTTTGGCAAATTCTTGCACTTCAAGTCTTGGGCAACTATTTTGGAACTTATTACCATCAATTTGGCCACTCAATTATTCAAATTTCACAGGTAAAACTCTAAAACCCTCGTTTTGACATTTTTGGGGATTTTATGATTTTCTTGGCTATTTACCGTAATTGTTCACTTAACTTTACATGTCTAAAGTTGGTTAATGATATGAGATTGGTATTTCATCAATGTGCTTTGACAATGTGCATGATTTTACATGAGTTTCCCTATGTTTGAATGAAGCTTACATGATTGTTGCTCCTTTTGGGATAGGTTTAGATGATGGATATCTTGTTTGTGGTGTTTAATTGTGGGGATAGGCATGAGTGTGTTGGATTGTGCTTGGGGAAGTCATGTTTTAACATTGCCTTCAAAGTGTTCGATGAAATGTTTCTTTGAGTTGTTCGTGTGATTTTAGCCATCATTTTACACACACGAGTCTTATTTCATCACATGAACACTTCTATGCACTCACATGTCATATTGGAGTTGCTTTGCTTTGGATTTTGGTTTAGGTGACATGACACTACAATCACTACACCTCCGTCCCTCCGTCACTGTACTATGTTCATGCACTACTCTATTTGACACGCTTGCATCGTTTTACGTGCTTTGAGGCTTATTTAAATCGTGTTGCGTGCTTGATGCATATTTGCATTGCTTTGCATGCTTGACACTTATTTGCATTGTTTTGCGTGTTTGCTTCACTAGTGCATCATTTTACATATTTTCATGCATTTGACTACATGGCCACTCGTGTAGTCTACATTCTCTTTTGTAGCATCTCTTGACATATTTGTTCTGTACTCATGTTCTAGATGCCGCTGAAGAGAGCCAGGACCACCGCTCAGCAAGCCACTGGATCCACCTCGTACAACCAGCGACGTTTTATTTCTTGTACTGCTTACGAGGTCTTTACTTTTCAATGTTCACATCGTCCTGTCCTCGTAGAACGTGAGGTTATCTTAGCTGATTTATCCCCCGATATTGCTGCCATTTTTGTTTCTCGGCATTAGGATTCTTTGCTGATTAGGTTAGTTCCCCAACCTAGTCTTTTGGTTCAGGAGTTTTTCACAAACATTCATGAGATTTGCGATACTTCTTTCCGGGTCTTTCTTAGAGATCATACTCTTAGGCTTTCACCCGATGCCATGGCCGAGTCTCTTCATATTCATCGGGTTCTTCACCTGATCTATCCTTATCTTTCAGTTGAGATCGATCTTTCTGATCCGGTTGTTTATTCTACTCTTTTTGATACCCCATTGGAATGGAGTTCTTCTGCGGTCCGCATTGGATAGCTTCCAACCGACAGACAGGTCTTGTTGCGCATCATGTGCACGAACTTGTGGCCGGTTGCCCATACATCATCTTTACCATCTGATCGGACTCAATTTCTTTACGCCCTTGTTCATGGTGACTCGATTGACCTTCCTTCGTTCCTTTGCCAGCATATTCTTCGCACTTTTCGGGTTCCAGGTTATAGGATAGGTCTTCCATATGCTTCTCTGATACACCATTTGGTCACCGCCCTTAGTGTCACTTTTCTCGAGGGTCCATGTCGGATTGGTCGACCGATTAGTCACACTACTATTTCACATAGTCGATCACACGCGGATTCTTCTTCACTTCTGTTGAGCCTACTGTTCCTGCAGTGCCAGCTGATCCTGTTGGTGATCTGCTTTCTGTTGATCTGTCTTCTATCCAGTCCACTTCTGCTGATCCTCTATCATCTTCTACCTTCGTCCCTCCTGCATCTTCTTCGATTGATCCCAAGGCCGCTTTGATGAGCCAGATGTCAACTTTGATCAGCAAGCAGGCTCGGTTGCTCGCTGAGGGGACCCAGACAAGGGCAGAGGTCACTGTATTGTGTGGTGAGGTTGTAGATGTTCAACGACGATTGCGCTGGATGCAAGAGCATTGGGAGTATGAGAGTAACGATTATGATGCCTCCGATAGAGACGATGCTCCGCTCCATAGATAGGGATAGTATAGTAGTTTGAATTTTTTTTTTTTTTTTTGTTAGCTAGTAGTCCGACTGGTTCTTGCTGTATTCTAACATTTTTGTTACCATTTCTTATGCTATTGAAATTTTCTTTGCTAATTTTTTCTTACATTGTGTGCTGTTACTCCGGCTCTTCGGCATTTGTGCCAAAAAGGGGAAGAGATTTTTATTATAAAGGGGAGCTATATGTAGCCAGTTACTTATGTCTTTAGGGATCGTCGGGGTGAGATATAGATACTGTATAGACATATTGTGCTTTAAATTAGATTTGATATGTTGCATGTCTTTATCTTTATTGGGGTCGATGGGGAGAGACATAGATACATGTACCTACTGTTTTAACACTTTGAGTATTTGCAGTAAGGTAATCTTGTGCATTACATTTGCAGTAAATATCATGCATTGAGGAGGAGCATGTGCATTACATTTGTGTTTCATTTCATGCATGGCTGTTTGAGTTTTGAAGTTTTGTGATATTAATGTGGTCATGGTGTTTTGTTTAGCATCAATATTGCAACTCAAACTAGATTGCTTATTGAATTGATTATGCTTCTCAGTACTTTATTGCTTAATTCCTGTATCATGTGCTTTTACACTGGTATGTGAGTTTTGATTTCAGGATACAGCACGAACAAAGTGGAAGCTACATTCAGTTGACTCAGTTGGACTTAAGTAGTTTGATAGGTTCATTTGTGTTTTGTATTTGGTTTTGTCACAAAATGTCAAAGGGGGAGTTTATTAGATTTATATATTGTATTTACGATTCTGTGAACAAAAGGACCAACTTGAACAATTATAAACTTTTAGGGACTTAATTGTAAAGTTTCATAGTTGGTAGGTTAGCTTAGGGTTCGAGGTTTCATGTTTGGAACAAGAAGGATTCACACCGATCTTTAGCTAGCTGCTCGCCGGAGTAATACTCGAGCGGATGAATCAGAGACACCATCGCCCAACCTTCACCCACATGTCGCTTGAGCGACATGTCCTTCGCTCGAGCTACGCTTTTACGACCAGCCCTAATTTTCGATTTTCAAGGGTTTTTCTTGGCCCATTCAACCTAATTCGTCCAACCTATAAATGGAGGCGCTGCGTTTTCAGCGAAAGTAGATTGAACACATTCTATTCAGAAGAGAATACATCCTACATCAGATCATATGTGTTTTTTCATAGAAAACATCAAAGCCATCAAATCAAACGCTGAATTAGTTTCTTCACTTAGGTCTGCTACATGATTGTGTCGTCAACTGTACTACATTAAAGATCAAGGAAGTGTTTGAAGAACGAGGAGTTCTTAGGGAAGATCTACAGGAGATAATCTGTATAAAGAGTCAGGATTGGAGTTCGCATGCTCATTCCAGGAGGATTGCTCTACAAAGAAGAGCCGGATTTGGTGTTCGTGTGCACATTCCAGAAGGGCTGCTTCTTACTTCAAACAGGAGATCAAAAAACTTGTGTTGTCAACTTTGCTGGTGGTCTGTAAGTATATTATCAGTTAATAGTGGATCTTTGACTGGCGAAGCGCCCGGAGTTTTTCCCAATTTGGGTTTCTCCGTGAACAATTCTGATGTTTACTGTTTTATTTATTGTTGTGATGTAACTGTGGCTTTCAAAGATAGGCTAAATTGGATTGTTTGACTAATCACCTAGACATAATTAGCTTGTGGCATGTTACTAGTTAATTAGATTGATAATTCTGCATTTACACCTAATCACTCCCCCCTCTAGGTGTAGTTGAGTCGAATCTCGATTTTCTTAGTTTCATTGAGTCTTCTAACAAATAGGGAGGACTACGACTCCATAATTTTTTCCTTTGATTTCAATTCTTTATTGCAAGTGTTAGTGTTTGTTTTTCAATTATTAATGTTCAAATATGTAACAAGTATCAAATTTCACCACTAGCCCAAAAAGTAATGGCAACAGCACATCGGACCAAGAAATTTGTGGTAGTTCGAGATGGTCGCCCTCTCTGTGTGAAGGCAATAGCATAAAGATGCCAGGGTTTCGACAAAATGGTGCAGTTTCCTAACTAGTTAGTCACAGTCATTTGGACCAAAAATCATTTAGAGGTAATTTACCTACACCTGTTTTTCAACATTTCATTTTAATAATTAGATGATAAGATTATTCTTTCAAAAATCAGGTGCATCCAAGTGCACCATGTTCCACATTACACCGTACCTATACATTTTTAACTTATGAAATTGTTATAGCGAATCACAACTTCCACAACCCATAAACTTCAGCCGCCACCACGAATTTTCTCTTTGACACCCCCACCCCCACCCCTTCAACACCCTAAACTAGACACCATTTCCACACAAATTAAATGGTTTTACGAGCTGCTCGGTCCCCAATTTGATCCTTGTCCATCTTTTACTTCTTCAAATTTCTTCCAGACATACTATCAACTCTCAATAGAACTCCTAATAGAATTCGAGTCACACTCAAACTCTAAAAATATATATAGCTAATATCATCTCTGTCATCTATATCAAACTTTAGTTCCTGCTCATTATCGTCATCCAAATTTGCAGCATATGTGTCCCCTTAATTATCACTACATTCAGTCTCACTTCCTTGACTTTCTATGCTATCAGCCGGTTTCTTAGTTCTTTTTCATTTTGTCATTTTCTTTTCAGTTGTTACTTTCTCCAAGGTACTAGAGGCAGATGCCGCTACAAGCAGGGGCAGACCCGGCACCCAACGAGGGGATGCGGCCGCCCATGCTGGATCCACCGGAGTTCTCAATACAGTCGGGCGCCGAGTCAATATTGTTGTTGCAGAGAGAAGACGGGAAGAAGAAGGGAAGAAAAAGACCATTATTTTCAGGCCCTTTTTTTCTTAGTTTTAGCTCTTTTGTCTTGGCAGAGAAAGTTGGGTATTTTAAAAAGTTTGGGCCTTTTTTTTTTTTTAGTTTTGACCTTTTTCTTTTAGGCTGAGAGAGTTGGGCCTTTTTTAAAAAATTAGGCCCAATATAAATGAAATGATATCCATTACATTTACCTGGTGGACTCCATTACTCCAAACCCTTCCCTTCACTCTTCAGACTTCGGCTTTACCTTCACACGCAGCTTCCGACCTTCGGTCAGATCTTCACTTCTCCTTCTCCTACTCCTTCTCCTTCTCCCTACTCTGATGTCAGTGTTTTGCTAACCCAGACGTCATGCTGACTTGCTGTGATGCTGCTGTTTGCTACCGGTAAGCGACTTCTTCTAGGCTTTTCGTTTCTGTTTCAGTTCTTTTCTTTTTTATTTTATTATTTTTTTTTTGTGAATACATTTATGAATTTGAAGAAATCAACAAGAATTAAAAAGATTAGTATTTCAATTTTCAGTTTTTCACCCATTAGTTATAGGCTAGTTCGTCTCTTGCCTTTTATAGTTTTACAAGCAAAGAAATATAAGTTGATGTGGCTTTTATTTGTGAATTATATTCTACACTAGTGACTAGTGAGTAGTGATTAGTGAAAATTATGGAAGAATTCGTGATTTGTAAAGATGTTAGATGTTGTTTTTTGTCGGACTGGACCATTGGAGTGTAACGAACGCTGGATTGTTAGAGTGATTTTAAGTTTTAACTATTCATTACTTACTAGATTGATACGAGTGTAACGAGTGTTGGATGGTTGTATCGCGTATTTTTTTAATATTTTAGGTTGTATTGAATTATATTTTCATATATATATAATTTTTACGTTTTAGTACATTTACATATATATTGAATATTTTTAATATTATTTAATTAAATATTAATAAATGACATTACTCTTACAATCATTGATTGTGGACGATCAATAGTCAACGATCAACATTTGGTCTGCCCGTGCTAAACTTTTGTGTTGGATCAACCACGGGGGCTGCATGTCTTGTAATTGCAAATTTGCGGTTTAAATAAATTTGCAAAGTAGTTGCAGAAAGTACCAAAAATATAAAAGTTTAAACTAATGCTTATGATAATTCCACGAAGGCTGCAATTTCGAGTTCTAATTTTGGATTTCTTCATCGCTTGTGTTTGAGAATGAAGTTCTTTCAGTTTTCACGTCTGTTAGACTACCATTGACAATCGAAATTTCATCCGGACTCTCCGTTATTCCTTTTTTTTTTTTTTTTGGCTCCTTGCTGAAGCTCATTTAGTTGTTCGATGTTTCTTCTCTCCTTCAACTACTGCGTCTCCATCCGATGCCTCCTCAACTAATGACTCGCACTTTTATTCTTAGATACTGCAGTAAGTATCCATTCCCTCTTCGATCTAAAATCTGGAAGTTTCACTAAGTTTATATAAGGAAAGAAATGCCCGCTTGAGTGTCACGCGCATAAATTGCACAGGATAAACAAAATATAAAAATAAAGTAGAAGATTCAAAAGAGATATTCATTCTCTTAATCCACTGTATTGGGCTTAAACCTTTCAAAAAGCATCATTATCACAACTATTTATCGGGATTTACTACTAAATTTCAATTTTCCTTTTTCAATATAAATGGTAAAGAACCTACACACACAAATCTTAGCTTCCCAAGTTTATAAATTCCAAGAATCCATAAGATAATAAGATTCAGAAGTATAAGAATTTTCTTTAAGATGGAATAAAAAATAAAGAAAGAGAACCTGGGTAAGGATGAAAATTGAATAAAAGGTAGAGAAGCCATTGATGAAGAGCTCAAACAACTCATCCAGGCCAGCACAGTCTGGGGGTTTAAGGGTCACACTGAGGTACTGAATGTCCAATAGAAGGATAACTTTGGTTTTCCCCAACCAATCATGTTGTATGTACTTGGTCATTTCCATTAAGTTTATCAATCGTTAACTTTGACACTCTTTCACGTGGCATCCATCGTAATTGTTGATTTCTAAAACACTATTACATGACTGGCCAGATTTTGACACATAGAAGAATGTCAACAACAATGTCAAGGAAAATGTACATATGGCTTAATGCTTCTCCAAATGGGTTTTAACTTATTATTTTAAAATACAAGTCACATCAACATCTATCAATGAATCAGGAAACAGCTTTGGCACAAGTAGCTTATTCCTTTAAAATTTCAGTTTTGCTTAGTTTACATCATGGCTGACAAATTTTTTAGAGTAATGTTATTCATTCTCATTGGGGATGAAAATACAGTCTACGTGGCGTTAATGTAGCGTTAATGTGGCATTAAATGATAGGTGAAATTAATTTCACATTTCATTTAACCTATCATTTAATACCACATAGACTGTGTTTTCATCCCCACTGGAGATGAATAACATTACTCAATTTTTTACATTATGTGATGTGGCACACAATTTTACTATTGATTTTAACAATACTTCAAATAATCAATGACCTCAATTGTTACACCTTACAAAATGTCAACCATGATGTACACAAAAAAAATGTACGATCAGAATAATTCTTAAAATTTTACTTGAAAATTGAAATATTGTTTGTTACTAAATGACTAGTAGGTCCACCACTCACCAAATAAATATGATTTCGAGCTTAATTTGCACCTTATCAATTAGAAGCATTAAGATAGCATTTGGAGGAAACTCACAAGTTTCTGAATTTAAATTCAATTTTTCGAAAAGTTTAGGGACGTAATGAACTTGTGAAATTTATGTCGAATCAATTACAAATAGTTGTGGGAGGATGAGGACCAAAGTGTAATGACAAAAAGATAAAAGACTAAAAAGAGAAATAGGAAGGAACTCGAGTACGAACAAAAGGAGAAATTCAGGGATCAAGTTCAATGGAAAAGCAAACGTGTGCCTTACGATCGTAAAGCAAAAGCCCATGTGATTGCAAGACAGGTAATTTCAATTCTGACAAATAAAAATCATGGCATGTACGATCGCAGCACAACCCTGTAGACGATGTGGTAGCTTAAGGTTATTCAATAGTCTACATTTTGTTTCTTATTTCGTTTCAACTTTTCGAAAGCACTTAGGGTACGAATTTTGACCTAATTTTGAAGTTATAAATACATGTATTCATCTACAATTGGAGGAGAGTCTCATGGGTAGAAAATGTATATATCTTACAAAGAAGAGAGCCCTAGAAGGACACTCTTGAGATTAAACAGCGATAGAAGCCCTTGATCGACAAATACTTTTTTTTTTTTTACAAATTTTGAAGAAGCCTTTTTATACAAAATACGTACTTTCATACCTACATTGCTTGGTTTGAAGAAGAAGAAAATGGTATTCAAGGAGATTGATCAAGAAGTCATTGAAGAAATTTAACAATGCAAGATTTCTTTCATCTTATTTCTACTCTCGGGTGATGTTGTATCCATCTAATTTGTGATTTTGTAATAATATGGTGCTTGGCTGATTGTAATATGCTAGGATAACGTAGAACCCTATGTTTTGAAATTTTGATTTTAGTTTTCAGATTTTAACATTAAATATTTATGTAATTTTGAATGATTGCTGGGAATTTCATGTATTTTAATTACGTGAGGCCCGTTTGAGCCTCCTTATTATCTCATTAAAATGAAAAATATGATCGTTATCCATCACATCAACATTTAAATTCAAATTTTCTATTCCTTGTGTGAGCTCCAATAACGATTATATTTTTCATTCTCATTCTACAATAATTTGGCTCAAACAAAGGCTTGATCATTCATTGAGTCATTTTATAATTTTTATTGAAATTTGAGATAATGAATAGGAATTATAGCACTGAGTATCATTATAAAGTTCGATAAGGAATATAGATATATCATTATACTTTACATGATTTTATAAATGTTCTTGTTATTTAATGTATTTTCATGTATTTGCATTTTATATAGAGATAGTAGAGTCATATGTGAGGATATATTTTAATTCTACTCGAGACACATTATAAAATAAATTAGGAACGTAATTCTTCATATCCTAATAAGTGTTATTAAATTAATGGAATTAATATTCAGATAGAAAAGTATAGAAAGATTCGAAATCCTAGTGTTTCTTCAATAATTGAGCATCATATTCTCAATTAATTAGATTATTTATATTAGTATAATTTGTTAATATAAAACTCTTCCATCAACTTTTGCCATTCGATTAAAGTTAGTATTGCTTAGATAACTAATTTAATACTTAATCCGCTTGGGAATAATAATTCGAATTTTTTGGTCTACTTTATTACCTGTTTACGATATCATTCCCTTGCGAGATTTTAGCACAACAAAATATCATTTGAAGGTAGTGGTGAGTCTGGTGACAAAATATCCCATCCTTGTCCAATCACATATTGGCCAACTTTAAAATAAATAAATGAAGATATTTTAATTCCACGGTACCTGATTCCCAAGTGGGATTCAACTCGAGCATTTCCCCACGGTAGCATGCTCTCTCAAAGTCTTCCTGTATAAGCAAATTGAGCACTCTTTCCTCGCATGTCAATTTTGCGCAAAACTCAACTGAGAGAGGGGTGGATTGTGAGCTGTGACATTGGTGAACAGTAAATTGAGGCCTTAGCGTATATTGTCAAAAACGCGTCCTTGAGTTTCTTTCATGGAAAGACTTCTACAGAGTTTATGCATATAAAAATAACAACAAATATGCTTGGAAAACCCTGTGAACCCCAGCTATATGTGCAAGGATTAAGCTATTTGTACACCTTTCTTAACAGATTGATGATATGGAAGTACTATAACGGTTGGATTAAATGTTTGAAATGTGAAAAGTGGTGTAAGATTGTGCCAAGTGTATATTCAATAAGCCATGGTGTAAATAGGGATGTACATGTAGCAAGATTGTATATGCAATTACATTAACGAGTATTTGCTGACCACAAAAGTAAACACATTATCTGTTTACACGGTAAATTTCACATAATTCAACTAAAAATGACACTTAAGGCTTGTATGCCTTTCACTTGCCTCCACCACCAAATAGGTAGTCCAAGGAAGAACCGCCTCCAGGAGCAGCATGGACCTTTGTCGATGGCCGATCCTGCATTAAATGAATAATTCTGATAAGCCCCGTGTATGAGTATTTGATACGAGTGATCACAAAGTTCAAGTAAGTGATGCAAGACTTCATCAAGCGTAGAGAAGCAAAAAAAGGCATTTCTCATAAGTTGCATATCATCAAAAGAGAGAGAGAGAGGGAGAGGGAGGCTAAAGAAGATATGAGTGCGATTTTCTCTTGTAAACCTTTTTTTATCGGAGTGAATTACTGCAGGAGTGGGAGATGGTATAATCTTACATTGAAGCGAACCTCTATAAATCTTGAGTGTTCTTGAGTGTTTATTTTTCTTTCTTCGAATTGATTATTAAACCTATTATGCTTTATGGTATTGATTGTTGGACCATTGAAAGAATGTACGTCTCTAGGATGAATGTGACAAAAAATGAGAAATGTATAATTATACTAAAAGTGGAAAAGAAAGATGACAATAATATCCGCCAACAAAGGTGTTCATCTCTGTCATGTATCAAAGTGAAGGTGCTCATTGCATCAATTCATCTACTTGAAAGTAATATCAGCAAAATAATGAGGGAAAAAAAACTCGTTTTTACTCTGAGCTTAAAAATTGGTATATTGCACTTGTTTATTTAAGAAACAGATACATTTATCGGGAATGAGAACAGACCGGATGAACTGAAAAAAGATTCATTTAGCAACCCCAAATAAAATGGGAAAAGGCCTTAGTTTGTTAGTTTGTTATTGATGTGTTTAAGAAAACGGTTAAATTAGTTTAAAAATTTTAATTATTTATACAAAATAAAAATGGAATAAATAGCCAGAGTTGAATAGGGCCCAATCTTTGATCCAAAAATAAACTTACCTATATCAGCATCTCAACTCCAGGTCAAAGCAAGCTCAGTTTCTAGATATTTAAGTTGACTACACACTGACAGCTCCAAAATCTTTGACACTAAAGTCTGCTCGTTCTCAACTATAGGGATTGTGTCTCAGTTGAATGTAAGAAAATGATAAGCATCGTGTGATTTAGACTCGTTATGCAAGCTTTTTACTTGTGGATGTACACCCAAAACTTAGCATAATATGATGCGTGAACCTATTAAGCATTTTACGAAGTTAGCAAGATGTTTCAATTAAGTCGTACCGTAATAAAATTGGCAGTGTTTTGACCATCTGCTCTTAAGTAGTTTGCCGTGCTACTATGAATGCCTGCAGGAATCTGCTTACTAACATCTATACTTTGATAAGCAGCAGCATTAGGCTTTTGGGGTAGCTCTTTACTTGCCGGCCGAACTTCACTTGGAAGAGCTTGGGCAATTTCTGTAGCAGGTTTCGGTGCTTCACCATCCCCAAACAAGTAGCCCAATGAGCTCTGCCCTCCACCACTGCTAACGCCACGTCTCATATCTATTCAAACTTGCCTGCAATGCAAAATAGATGAAAAATGCCATTGATATCAAAAAGAAATCCTAAAGTTGCCAGTTCACCGAAGATGGGAGCAAATTCATTATTTTGCCAGAGACGGGAACATATTCCTGTTTTATTTAGTAATAGGCTAATAGCAATAGTATCTGTAGTTTCTTTTCCAAGTATAACAATCTCTGTGCAGATAAAATGCACGAGTAGATCCATAATTTTCAACAAAAAGGAGATTTCCAGATATAAGACATCATATCTGAATTAGCTGAAAGAGTGCGCTATCAACTCAAACTATAATATTCAATACTTAAAATAAAAGCAAACATTGGCCCAGATACTCATCATCCAGCAAACCAACGGCATGAGTTACTACAAAGTTCTATTTCTCTACAGTGAGAATTGATTTCTTTAAGCTTATGAAAAGCATATTACAACTTCAGGAGCTTATCAAACTAAGGCTTGTCCATAACTCGGAAACTAAGTGCTAATTACACACATGAAATTCCAAGTGAAAAATAAAACCCTCTTCCGTACGCTACGATTTATGTTTTTTAATATTCATTACATCTTTGTAAAGAAGTGCAGGCATTAATTGTTTAGGCACACACACATGAAAAGGAGGTGGAGTTCTAATTAACAAATAAGAAATCAATTTAAATTAACCAGATAAGAGGTTGAAATGGATAAAAAGAAAAGTGTATTAAAATGTAAAATGATAATAACAGTATAACGGGATTCATGTGTCATTTATAGTATATATACAACCAATATAAGATAAATATCTTGCTACCACAGTTTCTTCAATCAAAACCTAAAGGTAAATAAGATAAAAACAAAAATGCACTTTAGATCTAGAAGAAAATAAAACAAAATTCCTTTTTGGCACCAATCTGAATACAGATACTTCATTAAACCAACTCTCAAACCAGTATAGCATCCCAAACATTAGAATTTGCAAAGAGAAAGTATCATAAATATTTGGGATAATTACAACAGTGATCCCTAACCTTTCACTTTTTTTGTAGACTTTACCCTAACCTTCAATTTGTGCCAACGGAGATCCCAAACCTATGAAAAATTAGCAACTGAGATCCAAATGGATGGAAGACCGTTAGTTGACTAAAAAAAGTCAAAATTTGATCAATTTTAACCAAATTAAAAAGGGCAAAATGGTACTTTGTATTTTTCTCCCATTAAATAAGTTAAAAAATTAAATTTAAAAAAAAAAAAAGAAAAAGGAAAAAGAAAATAGGGCTTCATCATCTTCCACACCGCACCCCCTCACCCCGGGGCGAACCCAGTTAAGGCCCTGCCTGCACTAGGCTTTGGGCAACCCCAAATTTTTCAGCAACTCAATACCAAAAAAAAAAAAAAAAGTGGGCCCAATTATTTGGCCGAAAGTGTATGATACAATCCCTACAACCATTACATTACACCGGCCACCGACTCAAAAGTGGAGAATACGCACACCCCTCACTCCTCAGCCCCTGCATCCACACCGGCAATTGCATCCACCGTCCACGCACCATCGCAGACTCATTCGTCCCCTAAACCACAGAACCAAGCCCAAGAGCCCAGCATCCAGCGTTCATCTGGTTGGTGAGTTTTCTATAATTTCAATTCGTATTCATCTGGCATCTACTATAGTGCTATTGGTTGTTGAGTGTAGAGTATATGCAATGGGTATTGGAGGAAAATTTCAAGTGTTGACTGCTATAGAGTGTAGAGTATATGCAATGGCAATAGATATTTGCTATAGAGTATTGGCTGTAGAGTGTAGAGTATAATTTCAAGTGTTGGCTGTTGTCTGTTGTTGATGTTGCCTGGTTGCCGATTGGGGAAAAGTTTGAAACCAAGTGTTGGACGAAAATAATGGTATAGTGGGTTTTGAAAATGGTGGTGTTAATTCAGTTGTGGATGCAGATGAGGTGGAAATAGAGAGAAAAATCAAAGAGATTCAAACAGTGGTGAGGGAGCCAGGGAGGCAAGAGCTAGGGAAAAACGAGAATTGAAAAACAATGGTTTGGATAGTAAGGAAAAAGATTGTATTGATGGTGGAAAGTTTATGAAAAGTGTGATTGAAAAGAGGTCGATAACAGATTAATCAAGTTGCAAAAAAATGTAAACAAGTCTCACAAGAAGTTGCCAGTGTAGAGAATGATAGCCTTATTGTTTATGTAGAGAAATATATATTCTTAAAGATTGATAATGAGGCAATTGTACAAAGATATCAAAGTATGAAAACTCGTAAAGAACAATTATAAGGTATTTCATTTTAGTATTATAATTTTTATTTTTTTTTTACTTTTACTAATACCGCCCGCACTGAAAAAATTTCCTGGGTCCGCCCCTACCCACACCACACCGGTCCAAACAAATCAAAACCGTCGACGGCCGCCTGCTGCAGGCCAGCGTCAACCACCACACCGTCCCACAAAATCAAATATCAACACCATTCCCACCCTAAACCAGAAAAATAAATCAAAACAAAATGGTTCAAATCAAAACTAAATGGCTCAAATCAAAACCAGATTGTGAAAACTTTTGGTTTTACGAATCAACGGCATCCCCATTGGGTATGCACGAGTATGAATTTAATCTACTTGTGAAATTTCGGGTTTTGATGTTGGAGCGATAGATTAAATGGGGAGTGGTGATGACTGTTATAATTGATGACATAGCAATAAGGAGAAGGCAAACAGTAGCTTTTGGAGGCACCACCAAATCTGAAAACTCCCAAGCCTCCTCCAATTCTCGTTCAACTTCAAAACCATCTTTGCTTGCAAAATCAAGAATCAACTGAAAAAAAAAAAAGGGTCCAAGAACAGGATTTATGGGTTCCAGCACCATCGGCCTGATTTTGGCAGAATTTTCATCGGTTGGAGGCTAAGAAACGGTGGTGTTAGTAGGTAGAATAAAGTATTCTGCTCTGCATATCCTTATCCATCACACCCTCAAGGTTTGGTTTGGCCGGCCGTTCGACGGCGACGGTGGTGCCAATGTTCTGTGGTGGCGATGGAGACCGGCCTTTGGGCGGCGGTGCCAACAGTGTAGGTGAGATGTGGGAAAGGGAGTGGGTTTAGATTTTTCATTTTTTTATTTTTCTAATTTTTTTGGTTTTTTATAATATGGGATTGATTAAGTTATCATTTTACCATTTTCAAATTTAGTTAAAATTAACTTTTCTGGTCAACTAACGGTCAAATGGTTGGTCCATTTGGACCCCAACTGCTAACTTTTTAAAGGTTTGGGACCTCCGTCGGCACCAACTAATGGTTAGGATAAAGTCTGCAAAAAAGTGAAAGGTTAGGGACCGCTGCTGCAATTTTCCCTAAATATTTTTCTATGAAGTATTTGGTATGGAACTATCTCTGCCTATGTTTTCTTTCATTGTCCGTCCCAAGCCAAAATAACCATATAACTGTAATAACATTCATTGATAGTTTATACAGGTAATTATCTTACTACCACATATTTTCTTTAATCAAATCTTAACAGTAAACATTATAAAGTTTTCAAAAGGTGCTCTAAAGATAAGAAATTTTTATTGTTTTTTGGACATAAATCAGCATGGAAATGGTTCATTGTTCCAACTCTCGAGTCTTGTAGAGCCGCTAAACACCTGAATTAGCAAAGAGAAAGAGGAGCGTCTATTATTTTTCTATAATGCATTCAGTGTGTCGTGCGGAACTAACTCCGCCTATGTTGGTTTTCATCATCAGTTGCAAGTCCGAATGAAGGATAAGAGATGTGATAGGTTAAAAAAAAGCTTAAAACTTAGTCAGATCCTATGATATGGAACACTATCCTCCCCATGAAGCAAGTAAAAGTTACAAAGTACTTGTGTTCCTCTTCCCAGTTAACCAATAATTTAGGCATTATCACGAGGAAAAGAAAAAACCAGGACAGGAATTAGGACATTACAAATTACGATTTTACATATGTACTTAGGTTTTATGTTGCAGGAATGGAAGTATACTGTCTATAAGTGACTTTCCATGCACTATCAAGTTACCACTCCACAAACTAGTTCAATGGCGAAGTAGAATTTGAAGGCATGTGGCACAATACTTAATTGGCTCTGAAATAACTTCTACAATCTAGCTACATATATAATATTAAGGACAACGAATACTTGGAAGTTCATATAAAAGTGTACCATGTGCACTACACTCCTCGCTAACTCGTGAAGTAGTGCAACATGGCAGACTAAGAAGGCTTTTGTGTCAATAAAGAACTCACGCTGCTAGTGCATAAAATGTTTACTCCAACATTAGGATAGTTTTCGGTGGTACTAAACAGGACTTGTCACTACAATCAATAAGATTTTAACTACCTTTTTTTCATTAATAATGATTAGGCAGTCTAATCCATCATCCCACACATGCCATAACTCTTTCGGATGTGCACTCCAGATAACATAGTTATACTTGTCATTTTTATCCCATAAATCCAACTTGTATCATAATCACTGGCAAAATGAATTTAAACCCATCAAATGACCTCCACTATTCCTCCAACCAAAACCACAATCTTGGCAATAAAAAAAATGGGGGAAGCCAAGTCAAAAGCAACAATACCAAAAGAAGCCGATCACTGGACATCAAGAATCATATGAAAATCAATTCTTTATGATTTTACCACATGCTTTAACATTGAGTTTGCAGTCATAAATTCAAAATTCCACTGAATCAGCTCATTTGCTCGAGAAAAACCCATCAAGAAACAATTCTATTTCACAAGGATGCATATTCAAATCACAATACAATAACAGCCCCTTATATCAAGTCGTCAAAAGCATATATACACTAATACACATGAGAAATAGTAAAAGAGATCTGGGCTTTTGGTTTTTCACTTACCTTCACCTTCTATGATCAGATCTGGTACAGCGATAGAATTTGAGGCATGAGCTATACAAGTATTATTTTGCGATTGGATTTACTTTTGATACTCTGACTATTGATTATTCCAGATCACCCGTTACAATGGGGATCCCAAATTTGGACCGCTGGAATGAGTAAGAATGGTGTGAAAATAGAAGTTTACAAGGGTGAGCGGTAGTTATGTCAACGAGCTGTTCAGAGTCTGAGCCCAAAAAAAAAGGTCGGGCTCGTCTCAAGCTTTTTTTGAGCCCGAGTCGAGTCGAGCTCGGCCAAAAAAAATAAGGCTCGGCCCGAGTCTTAGTGGGCCGAGCCGGCACGATTATTTATTTTTTTTCTTCTTTAGCTGCCTGTAGGCAGCTTTTAAGTTTTTTTTAATTAATTTTAATTTTTTTTATTAATTACGGGCCGACCCCCCAAAATGGGGCTCAACCCGAGCAGGGCCGAGCCGTCCGAACTTTTTTGTCATCCCTAGTGAGCGGTGGGGAATAGTGTGGCCAGGTTACAGAGTATACAAATGCAAAAAAGGACTTTGCTATGTAGACATTGGTATACAGTCCCCTCACAATGGGTCCACAATTTTTATATTGGACATGTCCCCATTATTGTGAAGGGGATATACATCGAAATGTACAAATAACAAAATTCTTACAAAGAGAAAAACATAGTGGTGTCAACAAGTGAGTCAAGTCGGTCCGCGAGTCGAAACTTGAGGTTCGAGTAAAAAAGCTCGAGCTTTTTTTTACCCGAGTCGAGCTTTTGTTCGGCCAAAAAATTAAGGCTCGAGCTCGGTTCAAGTTAAAAAGTTCTGACTTTTTTTTACACGAGCGTAGCCAAAAACTTAAGGCTCGACCCGAGCTTTCGTCGAGCCGAGCAGAGCCAGCTCACAATTTATCATCATCATCATCATCATCATCATTATTATATAGTAAAATACATGTAGTAGCAAATGCTGCCCAGGCAGCATGCGCTATTGTCCAAAGGCAGCGTGGTTTTACTTTCTTTTTTTTTTTTCGAATCTTCACAAGCCGACCCGTGTGACTCGACCAGGCTCTGGCCAACGCTCCAAATGGGGCTTAGCTGGAGTTCGTGCCGAGCCACGAACAACTCGAGCCGACGAGCAAAATTGACGACGCTGGATGCACACGTTTGTCAATAGTTAAATGTTCCATTGTCCACCGAATTTTGTATCATGTCACGACTTACTAACCAAACTTCCAAAATTGTCCCATTAGCCACTGAACTTTACTCTATTTGTGTCCATTATTCATCGGGTGGATGGCGTTTCAAAGCATGCTCATGTGGGGGACAAAAAAATGTGGTGGTTAGTTAACTCCTTCTAAGTGATAAGTGGAGTGCTAAATCAGCACCTTGTCATTGCCATGTCACACACCACCAAAGATTTGAGATCGGGCTTTAAGACCAGATAAATGAACCTGAATGCTATAATTTTCACTGGTGAATCAAACTTCAGCATCTTCTCCTTGTTGGGAAATAAAACAAACCGATGTAATATATGACACGATATGAAGTATATGATCGTAAAAAGACAACAAGATAAAAGGTAAAGAAGTAATTGACAGAGACAAAATATTTTATTCAATTGAGTAATATGAAAAAAACAAATACAATTATTGTACCTACAAAATTATTATATATTTCAATAATACAAAACTTGTGAAAAGAGTCTAGTATTCATAGGGATACATGTCAAATCCTAGAAATACCACAAAGATGGAAATGAGATCAAAAAAAATCAAGTGGAATAAAGAAAGTAATATTTTCTCAATAAAAATACGTGGAAAAGGAAAAAAATTTCTCAAAAAACCAAACAATCTCCACATTGACATAAATTTTGATGCAACGAATAAAGCTCCAAATTTTCTCCACCAGGAAAAATAAATCCGACTACAACGAAAAATCTAAACTCTTCAACAAAGCCCAAACTTTCTCTAGCACAAAAATAATCTTCCTCATTTACGGTATCCAACACAGATACATAAACTCAAACATCGGATTCTCCAAAATTCACAAAGAATTAGAAATTACCTAACACTGTCGAAGCATACCGTGTAGCAGAATCAAAGCTCAATGCTTTCATAGAAAGTCATTGGCTAGTCTTAACACCTTCAAAAACATTAAAAGCACATGTAACCGAATCAACATCCACTTTCCTATCTCCAATGGGTCTATCCCTAGCAGTTGAATACGATGGAACCTTAGATAATGGTGGTTCAAATCCTTCAAATTCAATTGAGTAGTATTCTTCAATATGAACTCTAAAACCAAATCCCAAAGGTACACCAAACTAAATCTCCACCAGGGTACTAAATATGTGCTGACTTTTCTTCACATATTATGCCCCGCCTTACAAGATATATAATTGGGACCTCTTCCACCCCTCCAATACAATACGAACACCCTTTTAACCCTCAAGACTCCACATTCTCCAGAGGACGTGTACCCTTTTGAATTAATAGTACTCAACGAAATGAGATTCTTTTTCAATTCTGGAATATGTCGAACGTGATCAAATGTTCTACACGTTCTATCCACCGGTTCAATCTGACTCTACTAATACCAGTTACCTGACAAAGCTCGTTGTTACTCATGAAAACAACACCTTGTGTCACTGTTTCATATGTTTCAAACAAAATTTCGAATGGGACGCATATGGAACGCATAAGCTGTATCCAAAATCCACTTCTCGTCAGGTTTGGATTCTATGTCAGAAATCGTCTAAACATATCCATCACTCAAATAGTTCTCGGCTATGTTGATCTCGTCTGAAGTATTTAGTTGCTTCTCATGATTTGCAGTCAAATTACCTTTATTCTGCCATTTATCCAAATCCCTCTTAATGTGTGTATCTTTTGAATTGAATGTACAAGCCATGATACTATTTTCTTGGAGACTCGTTTTATTATGTTTGTGCTTTGGCTGATTCTGTGAATGCATAATTTTTCTTGAAGTATTTATGGGTTCTTAAGTTTTTATTTTCTAGTTTTCGGATTGAATGCGACTGATATGTTTAGAACAGATTTACATTTGGTGATTGACTCTATAATTTGAATATGATTGGCATAAAGGTTTGTAATTGTTTCTTGTTTATATGTGAGTAGAGATAGAGTAGTTGTAATGTTATCGATTAAGGATAGGATTTTGATGTTCTCCATATTTTAATGTGTAGTTCTTCACGCTTTGTTGAAAAAAAATGAATTACCGTTAAGATCTGTATTTTGAAGTTGGAAAAGTCTGATCCCTTTATGCTGAAAAAAGGGTTGGGTCACTAATTGATAGATTCACATTATCTCTTTGCAAATTTGGATCAAAACTTGTGTGTACTAGGTTCAATCTCTTTTTCAAATCCATTTTCAGAAACACATTAAAGATAATAAATATATTTCCAAATTTATGCAGGTTTTAAATTATTTTCACAAGCATTTGTACATGTATATAGCTTTGAATTTTATTTGTACAACATAGTATATTTTATGTTAAAGATTTGATTATTTTATTGTTATAAACATAATGGTTTTGGGTTTTGCATTTTACTAAGAGCTTTTTTCTGCCTTTTTAGGATAAAAAATTGGGTTTAAAAAATTTCTAGTGTATCTTTTGAATTGAATGTACAGGCTATGAAACTTGTTTCTTGGGGACTGGTTCTATTATTTTTGTTCTTTGGTTGATTTTGCAAACGCATGGTTTTTTTGGAGGTGTATATGGATTCTTAAGTTTCTATTTTTTGGTTTTTGGTAGAATGTGGCTGATATGTTTAGAACAGATAAACATTGGGTGATTGACTTTATTATTGGAATATTATTGGCATAATGGTTTGTAATTGTTTCTTTTTTATACGTGAGTATAGATAGAGTAGTTGTAATTGTTGTTATTATTCAATAATCATGCTAAGAACAAGAATCACATATTCTAAATTAATAGTTTGGAATTCATACATGAGGAAGACATTGTTATGTATGAATATTACCAACTAGATCTTCATCTCCTTACTCCTCAAAAATAATCAGTAGTTAATGAAGCAAGCCAATAAAACGATATGGAGAAGACAGATGACCTAGCCTTTATATATGAAATTATAAAGTCGGCTCATTACCGACTCTAACCCTAATTAGGGTTTACATAATTCCGGCCCACATACTTAAAATTACAACATTATAAAAATAAAGCATGTAAGGTGTACAACGGCCCAAGAGATCACTAACATATTGGGCCTAATCACAGTATCATTGCAAACTATACATCTAACCCGTAAAATTCGCAATCAAATGGAAGCCCACATAATAGAATTATTCTAACATTCTCCCACTTGGGCAAACATTTGATTGCTATAGAACAAATTTTTTAACCTCTGGGTGGTGGCCACACAAGTATAGTTGCAATGATAACACCTTATACAACATGATCCGGTCTAACAAGAATATTAACATCGAACATGGAAGTCGTTACACCAATCAAACGATATAAGACCACTCCACAGTTACAAATGTCAACATCCTTATCGACATGGATCTCCATCCTCCAACCAATGTGGTAGTATGAAGTATGAACTTAGCACCAAATGTGATAAAAAACTGTGATAATTCATATTGGTCCTCAAAATGCTTCTAATCAAAATGAAGTCATATGTCTTTAAAAGAGACTCATCTTATGTCTTTAATTTTCATATCTCGAGATCAAAATAATATCATAATAAAAGACATAAATTACATGCATGCTCAAAATAATTATGGATAGAGAAAAATATGTTTTATTATTGGAAGTGGTTGTACCCGAAGAACATATGGGTTGCCTACGTACCCCGTGAAGGGATCAAGCCAAAACGTAGTTTTCTTACATAAATAAGTCACACTAACCAAAAATATCAAATGTTTCCACAATACTCATATTAGTAATATGTGTCTTAAAAACTTTAGGAGGGAGTCCCTTGGTCAAAGGATCTGCAATCATCGCCTCTGTATTAATATGCTCTATTTGCGTCTGCCGTTCATTGACTCTGTCTCTGACCACCAAATATTTGATGTCAATGTGTTTTGATCCACTAGAACTTTTATTATTTCTTGAAAAGAACAATGATATGATGTTATTACAATAAATAGTGATTGGGCTCGAGATGGAGTCAACAACTTTCAGCCCAGATATAAAAGTCCTTACCAAAGGCTTGAATTGTAGCTCCATAACATGCTACATGAAAGATGCCACCAGAGTCTACTTAACACTTTTCCACGAGATAGCACCACCAGCAAATATGAAAATATAATCTGAGGTTAATTTCAAATCATCTTGACATCCAGCAAAATCTAAATCTGAGTAACCTACCACCTCAAGGTGATTTGAACGCTGGAAAGTGAGCATGTAACTTTCAGTTTTCTTTAAGTATCTCATAACTTTCTTAGCCTCTTTCGAATGCTCTTACCCTGGATTCAACTGAAATCTACTGAGAACATTGACTGCATAAGCAATATCAGGTCTAGTACAAACTTGAGCATACATCAAACTATCCACATCGGTAGCATATGGTATCATCTTCATAGATTATCTTTCTAGTTCATTCCTTGGACATTGAGCTTTGTTAAACTTATCCCCTTTTATGATAGGTATGTCACTAGGTGCACATTTCTGCATATTGAACCTTTCTAGAACACGTCGTATATAAGCCTTCTGAGAAAGTCTCAACACGCCACGATTTCTATCACGATGTATTTCAATACCAAGCACATAAGTATCTTCTCCAAGATCTTTCATTTCAAAATTAGAAGATAACATTTTCTTTGTCTCATGAAGTAACCCCAAGTCACTGCTAGTAAGTAAAATATCATCAACATACATGACAAGATAAATAAAATTTCTCCCACTAGTTTTGAGATAAATACATTGATCAATTGTATTTTCAACAAAACCAAGAGAAGTCACACCTCGTCAAATTTCAAATACCACTGTCATGATGCCTGCTTAACGTCATATAAGGATTTATTCAACTTACATACTAAATTTTCTTTTCTCTTCACAACAAAACCTTCAGGTTGTCTCATGTAAACTCCATCCGAAAGATCTCCATTCAGAAAAGCTGTCTTAACATCCATCTGATGAAACTCCAAATTATAATGAACCACAAGTGTCATAATAATTCGAAAAGAATCTTTGGACGAAAAAAGGTGAAAAATTTTCACTATAATCAATGCCCTCTCATTGAGTGAACCATTTTGCAACCAATCTCACCTTCTTTCATTCAACATTCCCTTTAGAATCCAATTTTCTTTTGAAGATCCACTTGTTATCTATGGCTTTAGCATCCGGAAGAAATTCAACAAGTTCCCAAACTTTATTATGTTCCATAAAATTCATTTTATTTTTCATAGCATTCATCCATTTATGTGACTCATGACTTGTCAATGCTTGATTAAAAGTAATAGGGTCAACAATATGCCCAATATTAAAATCACTCTCCAACAAATATGTAATATAATCACTGGGTAATGCAGACATTCTTTTCCTTCGCGGTCTCCTAACTTGTGGCTCAGTAACTCACTCAATCGTTGTTGGTGGAGGAACCTGAATTTCCTCTTAGCCCCCAAGTTCGTTATTAACAATTTCAGCTGGTTGAGGCATAACTCTCTCCTGTATGACAGGAACTGGAACAATAACTTGATTCGGTTCAACAAAAAATTCCTTCAATGTAGAACCCACTATCACCAAAGTCATTTTCTAGAAATTTAGCAGTGATTGACTCGACAATTCTGGTGCCATAGTTGGGACAATAGAAATTATATCCTTTTGATATGTACCCAATAAAGTAACCAAGTGTGGATTTTGGGTCAAATTTCTTCTCAAATGGATTATAAATTTTCACATCAGCTAGACATCCCCAAACTCTAAAATGAGTCAAACTAGGCTTACTTCAACTCGAAAGGTGTCTTTGGAACATCATTACTCGGAACTCTATTCAAAATATATAGAGCAGTTCTCAAAGCCTCACCCCATAGATATTCTGGAAAAAAATTTCTACTTATCATGCGCCTGATCATGTCTTTTAGAGTCCGATTATGTCTTTCAGAAACGTCATTCTGCTCAGGTGTCCCTGGCATGGTGTATTGAGGCACTATGCCACACCTTATAAAAACTTTGCAAAATCACCCATGTTTTGACCAGACTCGTCATACTTCCCATAACCACCAGGGTCAAATCTTACATTATTTCTCTACTTCCATTTTGAAAATCTTGAATTTCTCAAGTGCATGGGATTTATCGTTAATCAAGTAAACATATCCATATCACGAGAAATTATCAATAAATTTATAAAACATTTGTTCCCACATATGGTGGAAGACAAAGGTCCACTAATATCAGTACGTATCAAGTCCAAAATACCATCACTTCTAATGGAACATTTCCTAGTGGATTTAGTCAACTTTCCTCTTATACAACCACAAAAGTGTTAAAATCAGAGAAGTTGAGCGAGAGAAATATCTCAACTTTAACCAATCTCTCCATCATATCTTTTGAAATGTGACACAACCGCTTATGCCACAACATGGAGGATGATTCCCGAATTAGAAACCTTTTCTTTGACACATTTGCAACACAAGAGATTTCACCAAAAGAAGTCAAAGACAATTTATATAAATCATCACATAAGAGGCCATTTCCAATCAAACGAGAATCATAAAACAATTCAACCATTCCACTACCAAAATTAAAGGAAAAACCAGAAGTATCAAGTTTCGATATAGAAATTAAATTGCATCTCATTGTCGGTACAAAAATAGTGTTCTCTAAAACAAGAGAGAAACCAAACTCCAAAGACAATTTCATTACTCCTATGAACTCAACCTTCACTTGAACTCCATTCCCAACACACAGGTTAACTTCATTCTCACTTGGTCTCCGTTTGCTTGTGAACCCCCTACAAGGAATTAGCAATATGAATACTGGCTCCCAAGTCTAACCACCAAGAATTCAAATGAACATCTACAAAAGAAGACTCATAACAAACTAAGGCCAAGGAGATATCTGCGAAACTCTTCTTCTTCTCCAACCAATCCTTAAATTTAAAACAATCTTTCTACCAGTGACCCTTCTTTTTGCAGAACTTGCATTGATCATTTTTCTTTATAGTTCCTTTGGGACCACCAGAAGTTTGACCTCCAAAATTTTTATTCTGCTAATTACGGTGTGACTTGTTGTCCTTGTGGAACTTAGACTTATGATTATGAGAAGACTCCTTGTTCGGTGGTGGCTGAAAAGCTAATTGCACAGTTTCGACATTTTCAAGCCTCAACCTATACTCCTCTTGGACACATACAACAATAAGGTCATTCAAATCTCATTTATCTCTTTGAGCATCATAAGCAACCTTCAGTTGATTAAACTGGTTCAGAAGGCTATTCAGAACATGAAAGATTAGAAAAGGCTCAACAATGGGAATCTTAATAGCCTTTAATTTAGAAGATATATTAATCATCTTCATAATGTGCTCTCACTTCATCAGTTTGTCCATCAAATCTCCAGTTTCAGCTTTATCGGACTCAACAAATCTCAATCCTATGACATCCACAAAACTTTTAGCATTTTCATTATCCGGAAAAGTACCCCATAATGGAATCGGATATGGAGCGTTTAATAATTTTCAAACAAAGTCTATTCCCAATTTTCATACTCAGCTACATATTTAGGATCTCTTTTATCTGTGGGTTTCAAAAGCTGCTTTTTCATTGCAAAATCCAACCCCAAAAGTCCAAGTGCTATTTCTACGTCTAATTTCCATCTCACTTAATTACTCTCAATCAAGGTTTCAATACAGACAATTGACTCGAAAGAGTTGAGGCATTTAAAATTGTGGAAACATAGAATAACATATTTAATATCATCCAAATATAGTGCTTGCAAACAATAGATGATAACATATTCATCTAATTAACATGGGTTAAATTAGATAGTCCGTAATTAAAGTCAAAACTGAATGAACATTATTACGGTAAGAGCCTAAATGCATCATTATAAAGTCACATTTGGGCTAACAATATAATACGTTGTAAGATACTTTTAAATTACATAATCAAGTTAGTTAACAAAATAGATTGATTTTCGAAACACCTACACCTTTGGGAAGAAGGAGATTTCTAGACCAAGTAAAATCGTTAACTGTTTTATGCCAATTTTTAAAAAAATATCACATATAATGACATCTTTTAGCAAGATACTATATGTAATAACTCAAAATTACAATGCTAACATCCAATTTTTATTTTATTTTTTTGAAGAAAACCAAATAAATAAAAATGCGTATACCACTTTGGTGGCTACCACCTACTTTTATTTCAAAATATTTATCATAATGGGAGCACTATGATAGACTTGAAGTCCACGAAAAATTTAACAATAATAATCACAATCATCAAACGACGAAAAGTAAAATTCATATGCAATTGTGAGACGAAATTAGCAACTGAATTTTAATATATGAAAATAAAATTTAAATGGACAAATAATAACGACATTTAATTATTTCAACAAAATATAAAGTCGTCAATTTCAAATATAATTTTAATTTTAATTCGAAATTGAAATCTATGTGGACTAAATTTAAAAAATCCCATTTTATAAATTCAAATTCAATATTTCAAAATTGCAAATTTGACCCTAAAATTAAAATTATGGAAAAAGACCTCAAAATATAGAAATTACAACAAAATTGCTTCCTCCTTAAATTGCAAAATGACCCTTAGTTAAATTACAATAGAAGTCCAAAAAATACACAAATTTCAGCCAGGCTCCCCAAAAATCATAAATTGCGATGAAAACCCCCGTCCCCAAATCAATTTGAAACCGGCCAAAAATCAAAACCCTAGGCAGCATATCTTAGTTGCGCCGCCGCCGATCCTCCCTTGTCTCTACGCAGCTCACAGTCGGCGGAAAAAATCGACAGTCGTGAGCTGCTGGAGCATCGTTGCAGCTACATCTGCAGCAGCGTGCAGCGCTGTTGCTAATGCAGCTCACGGCTGCTATCTGCAGCAGCGTGCGACGCTGCTGTAGATTACAACCAACTACTTCCCCAAAAAGGTAGTCGTTGTTCCTCCCGCTCGCGTGATATTCATCCACAAAACAAGCTAAAACCCAGATGTCATTACACACACACGGCTGAAACCAAGGCGAACCATACAGTTCATTCATACCAAAATCAAAGCAAACCTTTATGCCATTACACAAACACACGGCTTCAAAATATACAGACGGGGGGATTGCAGTTTAGTCGAGTCATAGTTTTTAATTTTGGTGATAATACAAACAAATATGCACAAGGAAGAGAGCACGCAGTATACACGAGAGAGAGATAAGACAGTGACTTGGGTCAATTTTTTTTAAAGGATTATAATCTTAGCATGTCGTTCCGATACCAATTATTGTTATTATTCAATATTCATGCTAAAAACAAGATCACATATTCTGAATTAATACTTTGAAATTCATATATGTGGAAGACATTGTTATGTATGAATATTATCAACTAGATCTTTCCCTCTTTAATCCTAAAAAATAATCAGCAGTCAATTGGGCAAGCCAATAAAATGATATGGAGAGGAGACCTAGCCTTTATATATGAAATTATAAAGTCGGTCAATTACCGACTCTAACCCTAATTAGGGTTTACATAATTTCGGCCCACGTACTTAAAATTAGGGAAAAATTTATGGTTCAGGCGTTTACTTCACCAAAATTAAAAATCAGGTCCCAAAGTTTAAAATTGCAAAAATCAGGTTTTTTTTTGAATTAATTAATTATATTTCACAATTATTATATTAAATTAAATATTTAACTGTAATATAATATAATCCACCCCACCTCTACCACCCCCCATTGCTCAAATGACTACTCCGACAGCATGACTACTCCGTGATCGTTTCTCCACCGTACTTAATTCCGCGTACTCGATTAAAAATCGTTAAGGTCACAGTTATATACAATTTGGTCACGGATTATTTCGAAATCACAGATCAAAACTGATAAAAAATTATAGGTCACAGGTTATTTTTTTAAGGTCACAAGGTTCGAAATTATAGGTCATAAGTTATATTTTACAGGTCACAAGTTGAAAAAATCAAAAAAATTTCGTTCAAAACTCTATCTCAGTGAGTCACAGTCACAATTCCGAAGTCACAGACACTCACTTAGGTCACAGATTGGAAAAAAATAATAAATTTTACATGTCACGACTCTATTTCAGAGTGAGTCACAGACGCCCACCTAGGTCACAGACACCAAAAAAAATCACCACAGTTCAATATCTAGGTCACAGACACCAAAAAAAGCTAGGTCACGGACCCAAAAAAAAAAACCACCACCAGCCCGACCACCGATAACACCGTCGACAACCAACAACACAGAGATCCATCGACAACCAACCACACACACAGATCTGTCACACCACAACTGAGAAACCACTACAAAATCACCACCATCTAACCATTTTCATTTTTAAAAAAAATCACAATGTGCAAATCACCAACAATATTTGATAATGAATAAAAACCCAATTTCATCATAAATCAAAAACTCAAGATCTGGTAGTAGGAAAAGAAAAAAAAAACAACAAGATCCGAAATCGGATCCGGCAGACGTCATAGGCACTGCAGCCATTTACGAAGCAGCGACGGCGTCGCGACGGCTACGGCTGTCTTGCCTACGACGCCGTGAGCAGCGTCGCAGCTCACGGCGTCGCAGGTCGCTACGACGCTGCTGAACGGCAGCAACGTCGCAGCGACGTTGCTGCCGTTCAGCAGCAGAGGAGGGGGGAAGAAGGGGGGGAAGAAGGGGAGGGGAAGGGGGAGAGGCGGCGGCGGCGGGCGGTGGCCGAGGCAGACGGTGGCGGTGGAGGCGGCGGTAGAAATGGAAGAAGAAGAATGAATTAGGTTAGGTTTGGTTAGGGTTTTATATTTATAAAGTTGGTGGGGTAGGTAGTAGGGTGGGTATGTATTTAATTTAATTTAAAAATATTATTATTAATATTAATTGTAAAATTAAAACCTGATTTTTGATTAAATAAACTAAAAACCTGATTTTTTAAAAGTCAAAACTAAACACCTTGTCTATGCTAATTTTCTCTTAAAATTACCACATTATAAAAATAAAGCATGTAAGGTGTACAACGGCCCAAGATATCACTAACATATTGGGCCTAATCACAATATCATTACAAATCATCCATCTAACTCGTAATATTCGCAATCAAATGGAAGTCCACATGATATGATTATTCTAACAGTAATGTTATTGATTAAGGATAGGATTTTGATGTTCTCTCTCGACTGATGTGTAGTTCTTCATGCTTTGTTGAAAAAAAATTCAATTGCTACTAAGATCTGTACTTTGAAGTTGGAAAAGTTTGTTCCCTTAATGTTGAAAAAAAGGTGTTTTGTTGTTTAGAAATTGATTCGTTGATCAATAGATTTACATTCTCTTTGCAAGATTGGGTAAAAACTTATGTGTACTAGGTTCAATCTCTTTTCCCAATCCATTTTCATTAACATATTATAGATGATAAATCAGAAGGCTTCCACCAATGCACAGATTGCTGCTTTGACCAAAAAAAGTGGAGTCATTGGTAAAATCACAAACAAAATGAGCACATGTAGTGATGGCCAGTCCCTTATGTGAAAATTATGGAGCCAATCATCCCACAAAAAATTGCTTGTCTATGGATTTTCCAAAAGAATAAGTAAACATCATTTAAAATAGTTCCCACAATTTCAACCCATATGGATAAACATATAACCAAGAAAGGAAACGTCACCCAAACTTCAGATGGTCTGATAATCAGCAAGTGAGTATTTCAAATAACCTTCAACAAGAGAAAAAACAAAGTTTTGGGGAGATGTTCAATCGGTACTTGCAAAAGACAGACAAGATTTTCCAACAAATTGATACAAACTTTCAAAATCAACAAGCATCTATTAAGAAGTTGGAAACACAAATTGTTCAGGTAGCTAACAGTTTGTAAAATGCCCACAAGGGACATTACCAGGCAATACAATGATCAATCCAAAAGAGCAAGTGCAAGCAATTACAACCAAAAGTGGAGTACAATTGCCAAAGATACATGTGAAGAAACCATATAGAAAAGAAAAAAACTAGAAGTTGAAGAAGCCAACAAGGAAGCACTACCAGTAAGAGCAAAAAGGAAGCACTACCAGTAAATGAGGAAAAGAAAAAGGAAGCACTACCAGTAAGAGCACTAAGTCCAATCAAGACTTGTGTGCCACCAATTCTTTCAATGATTGCAGAAAAAGAAGTTGTACAAGCAATTTGCCAAGTTTGTGGAGATTTTCAAGAAATTACTCCCATTTGCAAATGCAATAGCACAAATGCTCAACTATGCCAAATTTTTAAAGAAAATTCTTTCCAACAAGAGAAAGTTGAAGAACATGCGACTGTTAGTGAAATTCTCCTAAAGAAGCTACCTCCTAAACAGAAGGACCCAAAGAGTTTTAGTATACCTTGCACCACTAGTTGTAATTATTTTGAGCATTTCTTATGTGATTTAGGTGCCAGTGTTAATTTGATACCACTCTCTGTATACGCATCTCTTAAATTGGAAGAAGCAAAACCTACAATAATCTCTTTGTAGCTGGCCGACAAATCCATCAAAAGATCATAAGGAATCGTCGAAGATGTGCTAGTCAAGATTGATAAATTTAACTTTTCAATAGATTTCATTATCTTGGACATAGAAGAAAATTCAAATATTCTTCTAATTTTGGGAAGACCTTTATTGGCTATTAGAAGAGCACTTATTGATACATATGATGGAAAGATGACTATTTGAGTGGACAATGAGCAGGTCATATTCAATGTATTCAAGACGATGAAACACCCATTGACTTCATATACATGTTGCCAATTAGATGTTCACGATGAGCTTGTAGTCGATACATTTGATGCAGAACATCCAACAATTCTATGTGAAGCAAAATTTGCACAATCAAAGTTAACAGATGTAGAAAGATCAGTATGTGTTGTACAGTTGGCTGAACAACCTATGAGAAGGAGATATTAGTTGTACGAGTTTTTTTGTGTCAATCCATCACCACGGCACCTTCAGTGGAAAATGCCCCAACTCTTAAGTTAAATCCTTTGTGAACACATCTACATTATGCATATTTGGAAGACGTCGTTACACTTTCAGTAATCATTATAAAATATGATAGAGGATGAGAAAAAATTATTGGATATACTAAAGAAGCACGAAACTACAATTGGATGAACAATATCTAATATTATATAAACTAGTCATGCTCTTTGTATTTACAAAATCTTAATGGAGGATGAGTCAAAACCATCAATGGAAGGTCAGGGCATATTAAATCCAATGTTGAAGGACATAGTGAGAAAAGAAGTGCCGAAATTGCTAGATACTGGGATTATTTACCCCATCTTAGATAGTTCTTGGGTGAGCCTAATATATGTAGTGTCTAAAAAGGGTGAAATTACAGTAGAGAAGAACAAACAATGAGTTGATATCAACACGGTTAGTAACATAGTGGAAAATATATATAAATGACAGAAAACTGAATAACACCACAAGAAAAGATTAATTTCCATAGCCCTCCATTGGTAAAATGTTGGAAAGGTTAGCAAGTCACTTTCACTACTACTTTCTGGACAGATATTTAGGGTACAATCAAATAGTCATTGCTCCAGAAGACTAAGAGAAAACAACATTCACGTGTCCCTATGGCACTTTTAACTTTAGGAGAATGCCATTGGGTCTATGCAACACACCTTCAACTTTTTAGCGATGCATTCTTTTGATGACGGCTTGGAACATTTGTTTCTAGTGTTACAAAGATGTGAAGAAAAGAATTTGGTGCTTAATTGGGAGAAGTGTCATTTTGAAGGAAAGAATAGAGTTGTGGTATAGAATCTCTTCTCAAGGTATTGAGTTTGACAAAGGCAAGATACAAGTGGTCGAAAAATTGCTGTCACCTACCCACTTAGAATCAAAAGCTTTTTGGGACATGCAGGGTTTTACAGAAGATTCATTCAAGACTTTTAATGGTTCACAAAACCTCTGTGCAACCTTTTGGAGAAGGATGTGTCATTTAAATTTTCTGATAAGTATTTAAATATATTTAACACTTTGAAAGAAAATTTAACATCTACACTTGTTATAGTTACACCAAATTGGGAACTACCTTTCGAACTTATGCGTGATGCTAGTGATTTCGCAATGGGAGCAGTATTGGGACAACGAAAGGGAAATATATTACGAGTAATCTATTATGCCAAGAAAACTTTGACAGATGCGCAGATCAATTATGCAATAACTGAAAAAGAGATGCCAGTAGTAGTATATCATTGACAAATTTCGTTAATATCTGATTGGTTCAAATGTGATAGTCTATATAGACCATACAACTTTGAAATATGCGTTCGAGAAGAAGAATACTAAACCAAGTTGATTCGATTGGTTTTGTTCCTACAAGAGTTTGACATCAAATTCGTGATAAAAAGAGAACAGTAAATCGGGTAGCAGATCACTTGTCGAGATTACAACAATCACAGTAGTCAGATGAGATGTACATCAATGAAATATTCCAGATGAGCAATTTTGTAGGTGGATAAAGAACCGTGTTATGCAGACATTGTCAACTACTCAGCTAGTGCTATGTGGATCCAGATTTTACCTATCAGCAAATGAAAAAGCTTCTACATGAAGTTAAATTTTATTATTGGGATGATCCACATTTGTACCAAAGAAAGACAAATCAAATCATAAAAAGGTGCATACCAGAAGATGAAATGATGTCAATCTTGTCACGAATTCATACTTTAGCTTACGGAGGACACTTTAGCCCTACAAAAATATTAACAAAGGTGGTTCAATGCAGTTTTTTTTTTGGCTAACTCTATTTAAAGATTGGCACAACTTCTGTAGATTATGTGATTGGTGCTAACGAACGGGGAACATATCAGCCAATCATGAGATTCCACTAAACAACATTCTGGATGTTGAAATCTTTGATGTATGGGGTATTGATTTTATAGTACATTTTCCATCATCCTATAATAATTGATACATCTTAGTGGGTGTGGATTATGTATCAAAATTGGTGAAAGTCAAGGCCTTGCCCACTAATGATGAAAAGGTGGTGGTGAGTTTTATAAAGAATTATATCTTTAACCGATATGGAGCACCTAGAGAAATAATAAGTGATGGTGGAACTCACTTTTTCAATCGATTATTGAAGACAATACTCAAAAATATGGGTTGCAACATCGAATAGCAACACCTTATCACCCTCAAACATGTGGACAGGTTGATACTTCGAACAATTAGCTTAAAAGAATCATAGAACTCACAGAGAATTCTTCTCAAAAATATTGGTCGAAGAAATTAGATGATAATTTGTAGGCATATAGCATCGCTTTCAAAACACCGATCGGAATGTCACCATATCGGATGTTGTTCAGAAAAGCGTTCCACTTACCTGTTGAGTTGAGCATAAAGCATATTGGTGCTAAAACAGTTGAACGTGGACTTCGACAAGGCTAGGAAAACAAGAATATTACAGGTTCACGAATTGGAAGAATTCAGTAGAGAAGCTTATGAAAATGCATCAATTTACAAATAAAAGACAAAGCAGTGGCATGACAAAAACAATAGACAACGAATTTTCAGAGTGGCAGATCAAGTGCTCTTGTAAACTCTTTCTAGGAAAATTGAAATCAAGGTGGTCCGGACCTTCCACGATATTTCAAGTATTTCCCTACAGTACAGTTGAATTACATCATCCAACAAAGGAAATTTCAAGATTAATGGACAACGCATCAAACACTACGTGGAGGACTTCCCCACCTCTAAAGAAAGCCTTGAACTAGTTGTTCCAAAAAAATAGCGACATAAAGTCAAGCTAATGGCTTTAAAGAAGCATTTTTTGGGAGGCAATACAAGCTTTATCCTTTACTTATCACTTAGTTTTTAATTTATAGATTGTTTCTATAATTGTTTATTTTAGAGTCGTAACATCCTCGTTGTATTTTGTAGGAGAAATCTCAAGTTGGAGGGTGACACCAAGCTTGGATGGGAGATGGGAAACCAAGTCTCAAGTTTGGGGGATAAAATAAACATCAAAATGGAAAAAGAAAGGTATAAAAAAAATCTCGATAGAGATGTCGCAATAAGAAAGGTATAAAAAAATCTCGATAGAGATGGGGCATTGCGACGGCAAACCCCTCCCCAATTTTTTTTAATTTTATCTTCTTCTTTTCTTTCTTTTTATTTACATACACTTCCTTTATATATACCCCTTCACCACATTTTTTATTTTCCAATTCCCACACAACTCTCACACAATTAAACTCATCATCCCCAATTCTCTCTCAAATCCTATTCACTTCTTCTTTCCTTCCTCTATTCCACATACAAATCCACTACACAACACATTAGCCCATCTTCCCCAACTCCTTAATTTTGTAAACCTCACACCTCAATGGCGTGGGATTTCTACACAAGATATGGTAAGTATCTTTGCCTTCTTGGGAAATTTGTGCTAGATTGTGCTATATTGCACTTGGTGGTTTGATGTGGTAGAAGTAAGGATAGTATTTTCTGTTGCTGGTAGATTGTGGTGGTTTAGCATTTTGTGTTGCTGAATTTATGATTAGGGTTAAGTTTAGAAGAAGTTTGGGGGAATTTTGAATTTGAATTGTGAAGGGAGTGCAAGGTGTTTGTTGAAACTCCTAAAAGAACTTCAATTCTTTTGGTGGCATATTTGATAATTTTGCCTGCTTGCATTGACATTGTGGAATGTGCAAAATATTATTATGGGGGTTGAGTAGATAGTGGTGAATTGATTTGTTGTGGGCATTGTGATATTTGGAAATTCATCATATTTTATGAAGTTTGTAGTGGGATTTTAAGGACATTTTTGGGTTTGTTTGTTGTGGTTATACTTGATTGAAATTGTTACTTTTCAAAGTTCACGATGCCCTCCAAAAAGAAATCGAAACCCTCAACCTCTTCGTCTAGCTCTTTTGACAGCAGTAAATTTGCAAGCGTAGAAGTAGAGGAAAGGTAGTACACAAGAGCTGTATTCCAGAATGGGGATTTGAGAATCTTGAGCTTTATATGAGGGAATAGATTAAGGGTCGAAATTGGAATTGTTTACAAAACAACCACAGTCGGAGCTAATACTAGTGGTGTGAGAATTTTAAGCTAATTCTAAGGACCAAGGGGATTTAAAGGGTTATGTATGGGGAAAGTGGATCCGTTTTGACAGAACCTCAATCAATAGGCTCTATAGATTACCAATATAGATGAAGATGACTTCTCCAGGTTGCGTGATGAGGGGTGTTAGACTTGGAGGAAATAATTAGAGAGTTGGCCGATACGGATACCACATGAAAACAATCAAGCACAGATGTCACTAACTTTTCAGTCGCGGGTATGTATACTGAATGCAAAGCGTGGCATTATTTCATATGTGCTAAACTCCAGCCCAGCAACAATATTAGTGAAGTGATAAAGGAACGAGCGTTATTGAACTTTGCAATTCAGAAGGGCCTCAGTGTTGATGTGGGCACGATCATTCAAACTAACTTCTTGCATATACTTAGAGGTTTTACAATTGTCGGTCTGGATTACCTTTCACTGATATAAGCTCTTTGTTAAGAAGGGAGAATAGTGACATTCCCAACAGAGGAGATAGTTCATCCAAGCCAACAATCACTAAGAAGATCATTTGATAGTTTCTAACAAGCAAATGTTCGCTGGCGCTCTATCACAGGACATAGAGGTACAGCCATCCCGTTCCCATTATCCTCCACATGTCAGTGAGCCAACTGGGGACATTATTGGTCAGATTGAGGCTATGAAATTGTAGTTCACATAAAGACGGGATGAGTTGAACTTAAGGCATAAACAGAGACATAATGAGATCCAACATCAACTTAACCAATTGCAGGCATCGATGAATGATCAGTATTAGCAATTGTAGAACTCAATGCAATACAATATTAATATCAAAATGAGTTCTTCTCGGTGTGGCATCTACATATCCCCAAATGACATTCTCTCATCCCGACATTTTCATATCTTCCAGCTTTCCAGGACCCACCTCACCAGGACAATGACAATGACACAAACTGATGTATTCAGTGAAGTCCTAACCCTCATTTGTCTTTATTTTCACATTGAGGACAATGAGTATTTTAAGTTTGGGGGGATGAATCATCAATTTTTAATTGCTTTTTTCAGTTGTTAGTATTTTTGTGTTTATGTGCATGTGTAATATGATTTTATTTGGTGTGAAAAAAATCTTTTTATGCGTACTTGTGTGAGTTAGATAGCATTGTCGGTTAGGATGAATATATTTGAAAGCATGTATTAGTTTGTGAATTGTAGGCAGTGTTCTAAAACTCGAGAAAATGCGCCGCCTAGGCGCGCTTAGGCGCGACGCACGGCCAAAACGCGTCGAATTCGACGACGTACGGGAAAATGCTTTTTCATCTAAAAGGCGGCGCATAATGCGCGCCTAGGCTGGATTAGGCAAGCCTAATGGGCGCATTATGCCGCCTAGGAGCGCATTATGCCGCCCAATTTTTTTTGGCAAAAAATCTATTTTTTTAATATAAAAATATATTTAATGTCTTAAAAATACGAAACGCATTATGACGCTTATTCTTCGCATTGACACGCCTAAACTTGTGATTCTTGATTCTCGGACTCGAAGGGTCGCAACTCATTGCGCATTTTAGAACACTGATTGCAGGTGAATCATATGCTTGAGTTTAATTTTTTGATTATCCATGTGAAGTATGACAATATTTATACATGATAATTGATTATAGTGTCATACATGAACAGGAAAATTCATATGTATAAGGTGAATAGATGAATTAGGTGCTTAATCCCTTAACCCTTGATTCACAACATCGCTAAAAGAAATGATTTAAGATTGTGGTGATTTCGTACATGAGAAAAAGATTTATGTGGAGTGAGTTTGGTGATGACCCAATGCTAGGGATCTAACCCCTGTAATTTTGCTTTTCTTTTATAGAAAATAAGTATTGCACTTATTGAGCTTATGCCCCACGCCGACACATTTTTTACTCGAGTTAGTAAGTCAATACGAATATCTGAAACCTGATACCCTTTGATATTCAAAAGTCAGGGAGTTAATAACTAAAAGCTAGTCACATGGGTCAAGAAGAGAAAATGAGTGAGGTAATATTGGGTGGAAAAGAAAATATCAAAAAGAGAAAAACTATATGCAAGTAAAAATTGATTGTTAGGAAACTAGATAAGTAGTGGATTTGAATCACTTGGTATAAACTTGATTGTTGAAGCATTTATAATTGGAAAAAATCATCACATGAATGAAATGTTGACGTTACTGGTCAGACTAAATCAAATTAGAGTAGTGTAGGGATCTGATCAAAGAAACTAAACTTTCGAATTACACCTTGAGAGAGAATGAAAGAAACAAATTTGAGGGTGTATAAATCCTACGAGCGTAGAAATGAGATAATTGACTATAGGTGGTTGGGAATTAAAACAACTTGTGAATGTACGGAGTTATACTTGACTTTTCACACACACACTTTCTTTGCATTGGATAAGTAGAATTTTGATTCTCATATTGTGATTTGAAGTCGTTCATGAATGTGATATAATGCTCTAAATACCGAGTCAAAGGGCGAGCTCTCTGATTAAGTTTTTTGCATGATTCTTAGTATTTTCTTTTTCTTTGTGTTTACTCGGGGACTAGCAAACTGTTAAATTTGGGGGTATTTGATTAGTGTGTTTTACTCACAATTTTTATACTATTTTAACTTCATTATTGACTAGATCTTATGAGTATTGACTGTATTTAATGTATTTATCAGTGTTGTTTTATAGGTTTTATCAGGTGGACACAAACGTGGGGAGGAGTATAAATTCAAGTTGTTGGCATTTTTTAAGGGGTTCCACAGATTGAGAGGCGCAAGATACAACTTAGAGAATAAGAGAGAAAAACAACAAATCAAGAGCAAGGGTTTGGAATTAAGACAAGAGGCAAGAAGAGAAACTCGGTGCAAGATTAATCCACTTCTCCACATATCAATTCAGACACCGGTTATGTACCCAATGCAAATCTTGTATTTTTCTTCAATTATTATGAGTAACTAAGATTTTTATTAGGGCAAATAATGTAATCTTTAAAAACACTTTATTTCTTTTATTCAAGATTCAAGTTCTTTCATTATATATTTGTTGATTTTAACTATGTACTTAATTCTTTGAATTACTTGATCACTAATTCAATGATTTTGTGAAATTATTATGAATCGAGAGATAAGTTTAGATTTAGACCACATATTAAAATCTGTAATTTAGTATAACGTGTAAAGACACATATACTAATTATTACGGTCTTATAAGAATTCTTAAAACTAATATTTCATTTAACTAAACTTGATTCACATAGAGAGATATGGGATTGAGTTAGTTAAATAAGTTCAATAAGAACTTGAGATGGGTAAATTGAATACAATAGAAAACACCATATTAGGCTATGAATCTTGAATTAAGACTTAAAGATGATCAATAAATGAAATTATTTAGCCCTTATATCTATTCCAGATTTGAATTTTAAATCTTTCTTTGTGTGCATCCCGCTATTTTCAAGTAGTTAGATAAAAAAATCACTACAGTTCACAGTTATTCGTTTGTTTCATCAAATAGTAGTTGGAAATGTTAAAGTAAGTATTAAAGTATAGTTCTCGTGGGAATGATCATCTGGGCTCAAATGTTCACTATATTACTTGTTACAATATCATACACTTGTGATATATACTTCTATTCTTTTTCTCTTTTAAAGCAAACTTAATTTATTTTTTCATGTATTTTTGTTTCCAATTGCTCAACATTGTGTCAATACTTGCTACTTTTGCTAGATTCTTGAACCTTACTATAAACTTTTGCTTTCTCTTCAAGAAAGTTGCAAAAGGTAAAGGGCACTTATTTCAGCCTTCTTCATCAATGTTCTGTAGTTTTCATTATCAACCATCTTACGTATGCTTAGTTCTTAAATATGATTCAGTTATAGATGTGGTAGCAAGTATTGATCAGTTTCCGACTGAATTGCGTTACTTTGCTTATTCAAATGCATATACTTGCCCTAGGAAACAACTTTTTCATTATTTAGAGAAGCAATTAATAATTGTATGCATTGTTTTGACTACAATTTAGCTGTTATTACATGCAGAGATCGGGATCAAGTTGTGTCGGAGGAACATTAATTGGCAGTCAATGGCAAACGTCTTTGTAAAGCAGTACTATTCTCTCCTTCATGACTGCCCTGTAAGTTGTCCATAAGTTTTGTAAAGCAGTATTATTCTACTAGGCTGGCCAGTGGCTCATGATGCAATTACTTCAGTAACAACATTGGAAGTAAGTTACTTGGGAAAAAGGCGGCTGAGTTCTCATAAATTCATCACGTATTTGTTTCAGATTATGCAATAGAAAATCTACTTCAATAACTGTATTTCAGCTAAAAACAATCAAGTTATTTCCAAGTGAACTATATGCTAAGTTGATACATAAACATCAAAATAATTGCTTTTGCACTTAAGCAAATTTTATCCATCATTTTTTAAGTACAATTACTTGGATTTTTTTGTCACTTATCTATATTGTTTTTCTTTCTAACTTTTATCTGTTAAACAGTCCAAAGAAATAAAGAAAAAGAAAAGGAGGATAGGATTTAATTGATTCTGCATAATGTAATTGAATAAGAAAAAGATAATTTAACGTAGATACAAATAGACTATATATAGGCTAAATAAAGGAAACTGAAAAGACTATTCTACCCTTAATAAATAATAAAACAAAATAACCATATATTTTTTAACATCTCCCCTCAAACTCACAATGCGGCAGCTACAAGTATCGAGAGTTTGCCAACTAGAAAACGAAAACGAGAAATAGAATATGACTTGATAAAGAAATATGCAGGCTGCAAAGAAGAAGAAATAAAGGGCAAAGTAATTGTGCCATACTTGAGATGATGACGAATAAAGTGACAATTGATCTCAATGTGCTTAGTTCGTTCATTAAAAATCGAGTTGTGAGCAATCTAAATGGAACTCTGGTTATCACAATACATAGGAGTGGGATAAGAAAAAAAAACTCTCATATCTGCAAGTAACCAACGTAACCAAACAATCTCTTTGGTAGTGGATGCCATAGCACGATATTTTGCTTCGATTGAAGATTGACAAACAATATATCATTTCTTGCTCTTCCAAGAAATAAGAGAATCACCCAAAAAGATATAGAAGCCAGTAACAGACTTACGATCGATAGGATCACTGCCATGATCAGTATCAGAGTATGCACGCTGCTCCAAGGAAGATGTGGATGAAAGTAAAAAACTCTGAAAGACTGTACCTCAAAGATACTACAAAATACGAAGAACAGCTGCCCAATGAACAGCATATACAACATCTGGACGATTAATAGTGAGATATACCAAGCTCCCAACAATAGTACGGTATAAAGAAGGATCTGATAAAGGTAAACTATCAGAAAAAGAATACTTATGTTAACCTCAATGGGAGTATCAACAGTCTTATTATCAGTAAGTCGAGCTTGCTCAAGAATATCTGGAATATATTTCGACTGAGAAAGAAGATAACCTCTGGGTGAGCAGGCTACCTCAATACCCAAAAAATATCGTAAAGAACCCAAATCCTTCATTTCAATCTGTCTAGCTAACTCTATCTTCAAAACTGAAATACTATCAATATCATCACTAGTAATAATCATGTCATCAACATATAAAGATAGAATGATACGACCTGCATCAATGCACTTAACAAAAAGAACAAAATTGTGACTACTAGAAGCAAATCCAAGGGAAGAGATCACAACAGAAAATTTCTCAAACCAAGTACGAGGTGCTGGTTTGAGACCATATAACGTTTTCTTGAGCTTGCAAACGTACCCAGAATCATGTGGAGTACTAGGAAGGAGCGCCATATAAACTTCTTCGTAAAGATCTCCATTCAAGAAGACACTTTTAACATCAAGTTGAGAGAAACGCCACTGACGAACCGAAGCTACTGCAATAAGAGTACGAATAGTAGTCATTTTTGCAACAGGAGCAAATGTCTCCTCATAATCCATACAATACTGTTGAGAGTACCCTTTTACAACCAACCTAGCTTTTTATCACTCAATTGATCCATCAGAATTAGTCTTGATCTTATACACCCAACAAAAACCAACAATCCTCTTACCAAGAGGTAGATGAACCAAATCTCAAATACTAGTCTTATGCAAAGCAGAAAGTTCATCATCCATAACTTGCTGCCAAAGAGGATTAAGAATTGCCTTTTTATAGGAAGAGGGCTCAGAGAGATCATGAATAGAAGCTCAAAAGAAAGTAAAAGATGAATAACAAGAATAAGCAAAATCTGATAACTTTGTAGACTTACGAATGCGTATGGATTGACGTAGAGGTGGATCCACAGTCTTAGACGGAGCTTCACGGTCTATAGGAGAAGAGGGAGCTTCAGGTGTGCCGGAGAGTAAAGTGTCACTACATGCAGAATGATCAGTACGAATTGGTAGTAAAGATAATGGAGTAAGAACATGAAAAGGGGTATTTGAAGTGTTAGGAACCTGAGATGACAAATTATCATAATCGTCAGAAAAAAAGATCTATACTAATAAGATCAGATCTGGTCAAACTATGAGTAGTTGATAGAATAAAAAAGAAAGGTATATGCTCGAGAAAGACAACATGACGAGACATATAAAGTTTCTGAGTTATTTAATCAAAATAACGAAGATACAAATAGCAGATCGAGATGACAACTTGTTGCGTTCTACATGAGGACGAAAAACGAAATAAGTACAACCAAAAACTCTAAAGAAAGAATAATCAAAGGCATACCCATACAATCTTTCGAAAGAAAAACCTGAAATATGAGAAGATGAAATTGTATTAATCAACCTACAGCAATAAGAACTTTTTTACCCAAAAACACACTAGGAACAGAAGCAAACAACAAGAGAGAGCGAGTAGTTTTAACAATGTGCCTATGTTTTCTTTCAGCAACACCATTTTGCTTAGGAGTATCTGTACAAGAAGTTTGGTGAATAGTTTCATCTAAGGCAAGCAGCTCACAAAATTTATTAGAAGTGTATTCCCCACCCAAATCACACCTAAAACATTTGATAACAGCAGAATGTTGAGTTTTGACAAGAGCACGAAAGGCTGTGTATATCTTAAAGAATTCAGAACGATGTTTCATTAAATAAACACAATAATAACGAGTATGATCATCAATAAAAGAAACATAATATCGAGACCCTTCTTTTGTGGCAACAGGAGAAAGCCCCCATACATCAGAATGAATCAAATCAAATGGAGATGAAGAAACAAAAATATTTCGATTAAAATGTAAAGCTGAAAATTTTGCTAGTTTACAACCACTACAATCTGAAATATCACAAAGTTGCAAATTTCCTAATACCCCTGTAGAAGCCAAAAATCTCAAACGTGAAGACGAAACATGACCTAGGCGAGAATGCTATAAATAAAAATTAGAAGAAGAAGGACTGAAACGAAAAAAAGACAAATCAACACTAGTAGCAACAGCAGCAACTGACACTTTTAACTCATCCAAAATATATAGTCCCCTCTTCCTACGGCCTGTCCCAATCAACTTCTGAGACTGCAGATCCTACACATAACAAGAAGAAGAGGAAAATGTGACTAAATTACCATAATCACATAACTCACTAACAGAAGCAAGATTTAATGTGGGTTTCGAAATATGATAAACATTGGGGTGAGACGAGTGAGGTGTGACAACAAAACCAACACCTGCTAAAGGCATAGGAGTGCCATTAGCAATCATGACAGGAATAGAAGACGAAGGAGACACGAAAGTGAAAGATGAAGAATCTGGAGGCATATGATGTGAAGCACTAGAATCCAAGACCCACACAGAATGCGACATACCTGAAGAACTGTGAGGCAACTGACCTATGGAGGAAGAAGCAGACATAGTTTGTGGCTGTAAGGAGAGAAACTTCTGAAATTGCTCGGCTAGAGTACTAGGATCAGTGAAAGGACCTGATGAAACTACCGCTGCAGTATTGGACTGTGGGGGTCTATAATCCCGAGGTGGTCTATGAGCATTCGATTGTGATTGATTGCCAGGCTTCCAAGCTTGAGATTGTTACACAATTCAATTCTGATGTCTCAACTTAGGACACTGAGCCTTCAAATGACCTTTCTGCTTACAGAAACTGCACTCGTCAGGGGCAGCCCTTGCGTGAAACATATTCTGATTATTAGAGAGTGACTTAGAAGGCACTGCTAACACAGAAGGATTAGAAGTAGAAATAATTCCCTTTTCAGAATAAAACTTAAGACGTATTTCTTCAGCCAATAACTCACTGACAATTGAGTCAACATAAGGAAGTGGAGAACGATGCAAAATTGAACCTCTAAGTCCTTCAAAATCACTAAGTGTCGTTAGAAACTGTACCAACCGTTGATGTTCTCTATGAACAATATAGGCACTACACGCCTTTAATTATGCCGATTCTATAAGAGCCAATTGATCCCAAAGATCTTTTATAGTAGAATAAAACTCCTATACACTCATATTCTTCTACTGAAGAGCTCGTATGTAATTCTCCAATTGATACTGTTTTGCAAAATTTGACTGAGTGAATAACCTTTGCAGATGATCTCAAACCTCCTTTGCTGTCTCATACTTTGCCAACTCTCTACCTATAGAATGCTCAACAGAATTGTTAATCCAAGATACAAATAGACTATATATAGGCTAAACAAAGAAAACTGAAAAGACTATTTTACCCTTAATAAATAATAAAATAAAATAACCATATATTTCTTAACATTATCGACCTTTCAAGTTGTAAAGTACTTTTAGAAACCATTTTTTGGATTGTTTTCTTTGTTTCTATTGAAACTTCATCTGCAGGTTGTTTCACTAATTGTGCTGGAATGCATTGCACATGGCTATTTTTTCACTAATTGTATTAGACTTGAAGAGGTGGACTGGGAAGAAAAGTCATCGCATTTTCGCTAGTCTACTACTAGCTAGCTGTTCGAGCAACACCTGCAGATTTTCTCCCAAAACTTGGTTGCTCGCCTATCTCCCACCTGGCGCTTGAGCAATGAACATGCTGCTAGTTTATCACTCGAGCAACAGGGTTATCCGGCACAGGCCCTTTTTTCGCGTTTTAACACGTTTTTGGTATTCTACTTCAACTACAATTCATCTATTAGAGTTTGGACGTCGCCCTACATATTTGCCTATATATACTTGACTCTTCTCTATAATTTAGGAGAGAGGTTTTGAGAATATATGATAGTTTAGTCTCGGTTATTAATAGAACTTCCTATCAACTGTATATTTCTCCATTATTGTTCATGAGTCAATAAAATCTCCAAATTCCTCTGTCATATTTCTTGTCTTTTATTATTCTTTTGCTTACGATCATATAATTCATATTTTGTCATACAATTTCGATATTTCAATCCTTAATTACAACAAGTGAATCGGAGAAATACATAATTCTTAACAAGTGGTATCATAGCAATTTCGTCGATCCTTAACTGATTTTAGCCACACTTCACTAAAGAGTGGGTGATATTTTGAACTTTTTATTTTATTTTTTTCATTTTATTGGTGTAGGGCATCAATGAAAAAGAACGTGTCTTCAGAAAAAAAGGAAATGCCTGTGGAGATAAAAAAAAAATGCAGATGACCAAGAATATGTTGAAAGAGGGGTTGTTGTGGCAGTAACTGGTTGTTTCACCATGGAGGACAATACGAGAAAGAAATTCAGTCAGACTTTCTTTCTGGCCAAACATGAGAAAGGCTTCTATGTCTTCAATGATATTTTATGGTTTATTGACATATGCCCAACCACAATACGGAAAATGATCAAGTTGTTCGTACACATGATTTAGGTAGGATCTAGCAGTCTAAGAGATGTAGAGCATTATGATTTTCGGTTTTCAGTGTTTTATGTGCATGGTTGATACATGACTTGACAAGATTAGTCGATTTAATGAACAAGATTTAACTTATTTTTCTTCATTAATACTATATAGTGTTACCTAGTCATCCTTAACAAGAAATACATGTAATATAAGTTCAAAGATTTTTCCTCAAAATATATCTCTCTTTCATGAATGATAGGAAGATAGAGATAAAAAAAACTTTGATGAAGATGATGATTTAATAGATTTGATTCAATCAATCAAAGTTTTTTATACGAAAAAATAGAAAAAATGAATGCAAATTAAACTTAAAGGATTCTCTCAAAATACTTCTTTCTTTAATGCACTTGGAGGAGCTTACATTGAATGCTAAAAAAGAACTTATTTATAAAGAACAATGTGCAAAATTTACTGGGAATTCAAATGACCAAAATAAAGCCATTCGACAAAAAAGTCAGAACAGCCAAACAATTTGACCGTTGGGTTTTCAGTCGATTGATAGTCGCCAACCTTTTTTTTTTTTTTTGGAAGGTGTTTTTAACTAGTTTTTCAAGGTAAGTTATATTTTTGAACATATGATCTGAGTTCAAAATCATTTTGAAACTCAATCTTGATCAAAATATTTTATGCAAATGATAATCAGAATAGTTTTTAGTGCATAAAATGGTTTTTAAGTTTTCATCATTCATTGCTAAAGATCAAAGTCAAACGAACACCAAAAGATCCAAAATTTTAATATTTTCCACGTGAAAAATTATACTAATCAAACACAATTAATTGACAATTCTCAAGAAAATAATTCTAGGCAATTCAATTCCCTAGAATTCATTTTCTTTCCACACAAATTTCACTCTTGCAATCAAATGGACCCTAAGTGTTGGCTGATTAAAATCTTAAGACTGACCAGAATTTTCTTCCTGGTGAGTTTTGAGAGCTCAAATGCAAAATCTTGCAATAATATCGGATTGCCATTTTTCCGAACAAATTGGACAAATTTCATCAGCTATTTTCCTTTGTTTGTTAGTTCTTGAATTAGGGTTCGTAACAGAAAAAAAAATATGGCTAAAGATGAGTTTTAATTTTTGGATTTTCCAAAAAAAAAAAAATTAGGGTTTGCAATTTGGGGCTACATTGTCAAATCCCAATTTTTGAAACCTAATTTTCAAGGGAGTAGAGGGTTGTCGAGGTGAGACAAAGATAGAGTTCCGCCGAATCAATTTAGAATAGAACCAATATTGATGTTTAATAAAAAAATAAATCAAAGAACTTGGCTAGAATAGCCACTCAAGGCCACTCGCCGAGATAGGAAACAATTTCAAAATTTTCTTAGCTATGATATCAAGATAAAATGTAGGTGTGAATGATTTATTTCACACTCAAATCAATCTCATACTCCCTCCTTCCCAATTATATAGTCTGAATTTCTTTTTTCTCTTGTCCCAAATATATAGACGTATTTCTTATGTAGAATATTTTGTTGTCTTCCTTTACCAATATACCATTTTTTAAATTTCTTCCACTTAATATGTCAATTTCTTGAAATCATCCAAATACACACATTTCCCACTTCTAGGAAATATGGAACAACTATAATTTCTTCTTCTTCAAATTCTTTATTAGTTCTAACAATAATTTAGTTTTACATACTGAAAATTAAATATGGGTAAACTAGTAAAGATTTTGGCAAAAATTAATTTTCCAATGACATTAAAGAAAATTTCTTAATCAGTGTGAAAAACGAAATAAGCCTATATAATTAGAATGGAGAGAGTATTAAAGTATACTCCTATTAATAGAAAGATCAATCTTATTACTACAAGGAAATAATGTTAATTTCTAACTGAAACAGAATATAAGGTTGATGAGATATATTTTCATAATTTCTATTTCAACTTAGTGAATTCACAAAATTAGTTCGTCAAATCTTACAAAAGATTATTAGTAATGATTTTGTATATCTGACTTTTTTCTAAAAGGAAAAAAAGATAGCATCTTTGTCAAGTTTATTAAGAGCTTATTTGACATGACTTTTGAAAAGTTAAAATGATATTTTGTGATCCAACAGCATCTTTTAGAAACTTTTGACTTATTTTATTTTTGACTTATTTTATTAAAATACTTCTTTTAATTAGAATAATTACTAGAAAAAGTTGGTCAAATATAAATTTCTCTAAATTCATTTTCGGAATAAGAAGTGCTTTTAGAAATTTGTTTCCAAACAAAAAAATAAGTTAGATTCTTTTAAAGTTGTTTTATAGAAAATAAAAATAAAAGTCATATCAAACGAACCCTAACTTTACGTCAAAATTTTGGTTTGCGGAGATGATTTTATATCATTTTAGTGAAGAAAGAAATAAATTAGGCCCTGTTCGGGAGGGATTAAAAGCCAATTAAAATTGAAAATATGGCCGTTATTGGACCCCACTCGTCTAATAAAAGTCAACAATAACAGCTATATTTTCAATTTTAATCCGATTTTAATCCCTCCCAGACAAGCCCTTATTCAAACAAAACTACAAATTGGACACTTCAAATTAATATAGTGGTGGGATAACGAAACTATGAAGCGCAATTTTTTAAAAATTCTTTTTTTCTCAAATTTATTTTAAATTATATATTTTTTAAAATAATTTTATAAATAAATTCAAAAAAATTTCCTACATTATAACTACACATTCCAGTTAATATAAGTCTCCACATTTCCCCTCTTACCGAAATTTCTGAATACGCTTCAATAGGACTTTTGTAGAACATTCTCGCAAACCTGCCTCCGTAGCATAGTGGTAGTGCGTTCGCTTCGTAAGCGAAAGGTCGCGAGTTCGATCCTCGCCGGGGGCTTCAATGAACTTATTCCCTACAATTTTTCTTTCAAAACTCAAAAGAGTTCATTTTACTCCCAAAAAAGGTGAAAAAGAAACAGTAATTGCACTGATGGCCATTTAACTCTTCACTTAATTTCATCTTCACCGTTGAACTTTAACTTGTCTCACACTCAATGCTGAACGAGTTTCATTCAAACCACCTATTCAATTTGGCATCGATTTTCGACTAAACATTCCCTGTGTTCGTGTTCCAAGTATTTAAATCTAACTGAAAATTTCTATTAAAAAACGGACGTCAAGTTGAATCAATGCTTTAATGAAACATTTTCTAAAGCTCAAGGTTTAGTATGCGAGCATGATTGAAATTAACCCAAGAAACAAATTTCATCATCCTATGTTGCATAGGATTCACTGATTTTAATTTCCTTGCTAATGGCAAAGACGATAATGTAGAAGAGACAAGAAAGCATAGTAAAAGAATGAGAGAATAGGGTAATATGAGAGTTGATAATAGGTATTGAGAAAAAACGAAGAAGAGGGAGGGTAACCCTTATTCCTATCTTGCCAAGAAATAACTGGAAGGTAAGAATTGGAAGAAGACAAAAAAAAAAATGGTATTAATTTGGACAACTTGATTGTGCTTTGTTTTAATTTTTTGGTTGGATCATCAATTGAATAGTAGAAAATGACAACTTCTTTACAACATGATCAAAAAGACACGAATTGGAAGAAGGAAGATTTGTGCCACTTTCTTTTGATATATATATATATATATACACACTATTTCTTATCACAATCTAGCATATATTAAATTCTTGTAAATTGCTTCTTCACAAGTATAAGTCTGGTATGATTTCTCTTAATATGTAATTGTTTAGCATTACGACTGCTATATGTAATAAAAAATATTGTCTATTTATAGAGCAAATTCGAGTTCCTCAATTAGTTGCTCCAAGTGTTAAACTTAACGGTTACAAAAATAATTGATCATCTTGGAGGTTTAGGTTCCTCAAAAACCTAGGCTCCATCTAATGAGCCTATACCATCTAATTTTCCAATAGAAACACGATTGTATCAAATGGTATCAGAGCTCAAACATGGATAAGTGAACAACACTTGGTTCATATGAAGATAAGAGGCATCTTACGAATTCATGAGGAGCATGAAGGACATGTTCACGAAATGGTGGGGGCCAAGTTATAGTGCCTAAGGATGTACCTAAAGATTGGGTGTAATTGTGTAAGGGTAGCTTCATCCCCCCACCTAGGATGGCCTCGCTAACTGCTACGCACACTTCCCTAAGGAAACAGGCTCTCTCATCAGGGGTTGGTACAAATATTTCTATATTATCGGGGATCCTAAACCTCTCCCTAAAGGTCTCCAACTCACCCTCCTTAATATCCGTAGGCTACAAAGAAGCCCCCCACCTAATACTAAAATCTATGGGACCCTCTGGCATCATCCATACACTATGAGGGGCCCCCATGGCCTCCATAATCCTTTCAGTGGTGATTATAGGGGCCACACCCACCTCGGCACAAATCAATGCCATGTCTACTTTGGAAGATTCCCAATACGCCTTTTTTGAAGTGGGGGCCATTTTTATGCGAACAAATTGGAAAATTTAAAAATATTTGGGTACTTACACAGGTTTTGGATGCCGAAAAGTAGGAAAAAGGGACCTGCTCGCCAGATAGGGAACGGTGGAGGTTCTGAAAAATTTCAAATGTTTTCAACACTTTTTTAACTTTTGATTTTCGCAAAGTGGGAGAAAAAAGGAAAGAAGTAGGTTTTGGGCCTTTTATATATGTAAAATGAAATAACCCCCATCATTGGATCTTCTCCCATACAAATCTAAGCCGTACATATGCAGTCTCATCTACTACGTTGAAATCAAAAGGCGCTAGTCCAATATTCAAATTAAGGCCTAGATGAAATCGTGAATTACACGCGTCTTGGATTCACGTAAACCTCGCTATCTTTAAAGCACGCCATCATCATTGTACATTAAATGTGCACGCAATACAAATCTTGGAACCCCAACACAACTGTTTTTTATTAGGAATCAACGTGTCTTTCAAATCATTTGAGCAAGCCACTTGGGAGGCTTCAATTATTAAAGAGGCTCGACATGTGCTCCAAGGGCCTCGCCTCGCATCATTCAACTTTATCATAGGCTTCAGTTATTAAAGAGGCTTGACATCTGCTCCAAGGGCCTCCTTCGCATCGCATTATTCAGCCTTATCCCAAGCCTCAGTTATTAAAAAGGCTCGACATTTGCTCCAAGGGCCTTGCCTCGTATTGTATCATTCAGCCTTACTGCAGTCCTCAGCTATCAAAGAGGCTCAACACCCATTCCAAGTTTTTCTGCCAAACTTGAAAGTACACGCATTATATGAATAATCATACTTGGACTTCAGGGAGTGTTGTCATGCCTTGAAAAATTAGGACCCATGAAGGGGCCCAATTATTGCTACGTGGCAAACAGTTTGTGGGCCCGTGCCCCATACACTGGCATAGGACAGCCCAGCTATATGCAAGTGAACCGATTCAGGTGCGAGTGACCGGTCTCCCCCACATAGAACACCTGAACTAACCCCTTTTACATGCAAACCCCATTGACAGAGTCGGCCCAGGACGAGACAATGGTGAGATCTTGAATGGATTTCACACCATGTGAGTTGACAGGACAACTCAGTGCCACTGCCGTTGCTGCCATCCTATTTGGTCAAGTCTAAAGTACAAGCTAGGCTTTATGGACACAAAAGTGGTAATAGCAATTAAGGTTGTGATTGATTGGTATATATAACAAGAAAGAGAAGTCATTTGGATGAGGCCACGTGCACTATCATCCAATGGACTTCATTCATTTTGCCAAAGTATAAAAGCTCACATTTAGTGTCATTCAAAGATAATACAAGTTTAAATTCTCAAAGTTTTATTCTTGCCACACATACACTTTATATTTTACCCCAAAGCCGACCCCTTTTTTTAATGATGGGGGCTCACGTTTAAAGCTCTCATATACCAAAAAAATTACTTCATCAACTGACTTGACTGTCAGAGTGCGTGCGGCTAACTCCACCTCTCCAGGAGAAGGACACGTGTAACTAACGATTTGTCTAAGTGTGCAAGAATCCGGCTTGTGTGAACGTGAGATGCCTTGGGATCTATTGGTCACACCACTGATACATTTTTTGGGATCAACAAAATGTGTCAATAAAGGATTGAAGTCGTGGTCACCAAAAGCATTCTACCACTACAGTTAAATTAAATTAAAATCATTTTCAATTTACACATAAATAAATGTTACATATAAATTTAATAATCGAATGCAAAACTTTGATGAAAATACTTTACTAGCCTTTTAGTTTTTTCAAATTTTAGCTAAACATAAATTTAATTTGTTCCCGCAAAACTACAAGAAAAATATAAATATCGCGATAAAAAAATTCTTTACAATTTTTTCATATTTTGAAAATTTTATGTGATTTTACAAGTATTGACCCATTGCTCCAATTAGCGATTCGACAGTTCGACGAGAAACTCGATAATTCAATGCCTTGGCTGCATTTGATAACTATGCTTGGAAGTTTAGGTTCCTCAAAAACCTCTATTTGGAGATCGAGAATACCTCGAATGAGTCAATATCATCTTCTAATTATCTTAATAGAAACACGATCGTGTCAAACTCTTACAATGAGGTGGCATTGTATAGTTTAGTTCAATTTCCAATTTGTAAAGATTGGTTGAACTTGGTACTAATTAGAAATTTAAAGCTAAATAATTCAATGCGAAGTGATGGTACTGAATTTGTCTATTTTAGTTCGGTCAGTTCCTATTCTATTTATAATAGGGCGTCATATCATGTTCTTGCTCAACACATTTAGAAATCTTTGCTTCTTTCTCGCATTAGGAATTTCCTTCAATCGCCTTCCTCTTGCATTAGGAATTAATTTTGGAGAAAAAGATTATCAATAAATAAAAGTAATTAAAATTAAATACTAATAATGGGAAATTACGTCCGTAATAAACTAATAAATTAGAAAGACTTCTTTATTGATAAAACTATAATAAGATATCTTTAGTTACCCACATGTAAAGAAGTAATAAACTTTCACCGTTACATTTACAAGTTCTTCATTGGTGATACACAAAACAAAACACTTTTAGTGATAATCGAAGACATCGTTGAAGACATTGCTATCAGTAATAATTGATAATGGTAAGTCAGTGATCATCGATAGTATTGTTATTGGTCATTCCATTTGAATTACCAAAAAATATTAATTTTATTATAATAGCCAACCATTGCTTCATTTTAATTTTCTCTTATTGTTATCAAATAAACACCCCTTTAACGATTTAACTTTTGAACAATGCTACACATACATGATTTTAAAATCTTGTACTTGCCAGACAACTCACAACATAGGTGGGTGGGGTGAGATTTTTGTTATTAATCATGTGGGGCCACCCCCATGTGAGACAACATTTGAATTCCTGTAAATATTCTGTAATTTTTGTCTGTATTTGAAGCTTTTTTCTTAATTTTTTTACCCTTAAATTGCTTGAATTGCCTATGATCTATTGCCGCCACTTTGTAATCCACGACAATTTTCATTGAGGCAACACTATTAATAAAAATCCAACTACTAATATTAAAGTTGTGTTCAATTTTTTTTTTTTTAACTAAAATAAACCTCCATTATTTGCTAATAGGAAAAATCGTAAATGCCAATGTTTGCAAAATCCTAATTGTTTATGCTTCGATTAATAGCTGGAGAAAATTGTCAAGCTTTAAAACAAAATAATAGTAAGATAGATAACAAAAAGTTTATTTGTGTATTCTTCTTGGCAAACGTTCCTCCTACCAAACTTTTGGACAAATAAGTTCCACATAATCCAAGGGTGTAAATATTCTTATTTTAACTCTTCAAAATCTCAAAACAAGCCCACCCAACCCAACCCTTCTCCCCATCCCCTACCCTATCCTATCCTATCCTACCCTACCCTTCTCCTCGTCCTCGTCCCCATCCCCACTAGGGACAGAACTAAAATTGTAGAGTTGTGGGGGACAAATTTCACAAAATTTTAATTATGGGGCAAAATTGAAATTATAAGGAATTTTTTGAAAATTTTGCGCAAAATCTTGAATTTGAAATTTAGTGTGGGACACTCCCTACTCCCACCCTCACGCTCATCGTACCCAAATCTGCCTACTTTGTCGCTCCCCTCCATCTCTGTCTCTATACACACAACAAATGACAAATGTGAGAGACAGTTAAGCATCAAATTTGTAGAATCATTAATCCAACATTGGGCAACTCTTTTTCTCCGCATCTAAAATTAGTGAATATTCCTCATAGATTCAATTATACTCGATGAAAAAAATTACTTGATTTACCAATACAAGTTTCTAAAATTCAAATGTTACTTCATGGCCAGGATCACATTATTTAATACATATTAAAGAATCAACACTTCTCAAAACTTGTCTTACCTCTCTTCCCTTTCCCACCTCTAGGCAATGTATTTCAAATGAAAATTCGTTCATCTTCTTAGATTATTCACTTAACAACCGACACGGTTTTCCAAAGGTAATATTTTATTATACAATTTATCATTTGTTTGACACAATTTATTTGAAAATCAAACTCATTTTGAACCATATTCTCTCCCAACAAAATAAATTTTCATAACTTTTTTGTACTTTTTAATCTTATATTTTCTAATAAAATCAATTTTTACTTCAAATAATCTCTCCTAAAAAAACACTCAATAATGAAAATTATATTGGTCGGTTAATGACAAAAACCTCTATTGATTTTAAATCTGTTCGATGTTAATTTCTTACTCATGAATTTTCTCGTCGGCAATACTTACGACCGAGTTTTTAAACATTTTTTATGATTACTGTTTAAAAAATCTTATATGTGATTGTTCATAAAATTACGAGGGATTTATTAAAATTGGAAGTCTCATTTAAATGTAGACATTAAGCAAAAGACTCGTAGTTTATCGAAATGTCACGAAAAAAGGTATAAAATAAAATCGCAACAAATAAGGTTGAGCTATTAGCATTATATCATTCATATTTAAATTCTTAATTGCTTCAATTGCACATAGGAAATATTCACACACGACACAATTTCTAACAAAACCATAAAAAGGGACCCCCAATGTTACAAATCTACGACTTGTGTCCAATGATTCACAGTCAACTAATTTTGGCTCTCCCTTTCAATTTCAGAAAAAAATACTATACAAATGTAAAACAAAGATACGAGTCTTATTTGAGTGACACAATGTACATAATTTATCATTCGATTGATCTTTTAAGCACTAGTGCTACTACGCACCAGGGGTGATATAACACATTAAAAAATTGATTATACCACATATTGCAGTGTGCCACGTCATCCGGTGCTTAGCATAAGTTAACCACCGATACTTAGGAGATAAATTCCAAATATATCCCCTTCTTATATATATACTTACTCAAGACTCAGCCGTCCATGTAAGACACACCATTTTCCCTCGTGCTCTTAGAAAAGTCTTATGCAAAGGCATTCTTAAAATCTTTGCTTTCAAAAAAGTTTCTTAGGAGCAACCATCGTCACTTTGATGAAAATTAGCAATTGAATAGAATTATTGATAACAATATTGTTAGTGATTATCAACACACAACAATTAGTGATTACCAAATGCAAATGTTGTTTGTATGTGTTCAATAATAGTTGGCAATACATTATTCGATGTTCATTGAAGGAGAAATTGTCGGTGTAATCGAAAAAGTTTCAGTTCTTTAGCTCCCATTTAGGCTTCATTTTTAAAATATATTTTTTCAAAACTCATTTTCAACCACGCATTATTCCATAAAGTAATATTATATGTAAATCGAAATTTTTCTTATTTTTAACCATGCATTTTCCAAAAAATTAATATTCCAAATATATATATATTTTTTCTCAAATCCTCATTAAAATGGAGCTCAAACAAGAGTTGTTTTAACTTTTAATATTATGTTAATAACTTAATATATATATTCTTGAATTTTTTTAAAAAAATTTTATTCATAGTATTACCGACAGTAAGTTATTTATTTAACTGTTAATTTATTCACGACATAATTTTATGGCTTTAATAATTAATTTTTATACTCTATTAGTTTATTTATTGAAGAATTTTTTTTTTGGTACATCAAGTTTATTAAAATATTTATATTTTAATATTGTTAAATCGAAAGTGCTCCTCATCTTAAATTATGTTTTTAATTATCGACATAATTTTTTGAAAGTAAGATTTATAGGGTGTTATCGACTAAGATTTTGGTGGATTTTAAAAGATTATAAATCCTAATGAATTTCGTGGATTTGAATAGATTTTCACAAATTCCATAAGAATTTCATTAAATATGATGAAATTTCAAGAAATTTGATTATATGTGTTTTTATATTTGAAATCCATCCATTAATAAAATCTTTATAAATCTAATCCAATATACCTAAATATCAAGGATGAAAGAAAGGGAAAACTTTCCCTCCAAATTCCTAAAAGTGCTTTGAACAATTCGGGAAACCAAAATCTCTGCCTGATTCGCAGAATCTGCTCATGAAACCCCTTAATATAAATTCACTCAATATTCACGCCGTCGCCCCTTTATACTGCAAAGGCATTCTCAAAATATTGGGTTTCAGTTACACTTTCTCGCAGTGGTTTTGATTTGTTCTTTGAGGTAAAAAGAAGTTTAAATTTATACAGGTTTTAGATTATTTTCACAAGCATTTGTACATGTATGTATCATTGAATTTTATATGCACAACATGGTATATTTTGTGTTAAAGATTTGATTTTTTTTATTGCTATAAACACAATGGTTTATGGGTATTGCATTTTATAAAAAGCTTGGTGTCTGCCTGTTCTTGGTTTTTTAGGGTAAAAAAATGGGTTTAGAAGTGTTTTAGTGTATCTTTTGAATTGAATGTACAGACCATGATACTTGTTGGTTGGAGACTGATTTTATTATTATTTTTGCTTTGGCTGATTCTGCGAATGCATGATTTTTTTTGGAAGTATATATGGGTTCTTAAGTTTTTAGTTTCTGGTTTTCGGAATGTGGCTGATATGTTTAGAACAGATTAACATTTGGTGATTGAATCTATAGTTTGAATATGATTAGCATAAAGGTTTGTAATTGTTTCTTGATTATATGTGACCAGAGATCGAGTAGTTGTAATATTATTGATTAAGGATTGGATTTTTATGTTCTCTATGGACTGATGTGTAGTTCTTCATGATTTGTTGAAAAAAAAAATGAATTGCCGTTGAGATCCGTATTTTGAAGTTGGAAATTTTTTATCCCTTTATGCTCGAAAAGGGCTGATTCGCTGATTGATGGATTCACATTATCTCTTTGCAAAATTGGGTAAAAACCTATGTGTACTAGGTTCAATCTCTTTTCCAAATCTATTTTCAGAAACACATTATAGATAATAAATACATTTCGACTTTTGAAATTAAAGTCCAGCTTCTATATCTATCAAGTACCAAATCAATTTCAGATGATGTGCATATATTTATTATTTATTCGAGTAATTTTGTATCGGTTTATTGTCTCATATGCTTTTATTGTCCAATGTTTATGATCATTAGACTTTTATGAATTTCTTGATGTTGCAGGAGAGTTAATCCATTAAGATTCCTTCTGTTACTTTTAGATTTTTTCTGCTCATTTACTTATATTCTTTTCCACTTTTAAAGCAAACTTAATTTATTTTTTCGATTCGTAATATTAAAGTTATCCCATATGAATCCAAGACAATTCTCAGCATCGCGAAGAGAGGTTTATAAAATCCTTCTTTTCTTTTGATGTATTTTTGTTCCCAACTCTTCAACATTGTGTCAATACTTGCTGCATTTGCTAGATTCTTGAACCTTTCTAAGAACTTTTGCTTTCTCTTCACGAAAGTTGCAAAAGGCAAAGGATACTTATTTCAGCCTTCTTCATCAATGTTCTGTAATTATATTAATGTATCTACCAATCTTATGTATGTTCAGTTCTTCAATTTTGTTCAATTGTACATGTGGTAGCAACTGTGATCATTTACAGACTGAATAGTCTTATTTTACTCATTTAAATTCACATACTTTCCCAAGGAAACAGCTTTTTCATCATTTAGAGAAGCAATTAATAATTTCTAAACATTGTTCTGACAACAATTTGTCTGTTATTACATGCAGAGATCGGGATCAAGATGTCAGGAGGAAACATTGACGTGCAGTCCGTGGCAAAAGCCTTTGTGTCGCAGTATTATTCTCACCTTCATAACTGCCCTGAAGTTGTCCATAAGTTTTATCAGGAGTCGAGCCTACTAGGATGGCCAGGGGCTGATGATGCAATTATATCAGTGACAACATTGGAAGTAAGTTACTTGGGAAAAGGCGGCTGAGTTCTCGTAAATTCATCGATATTTGTTTCAGATTGTACAATAGAAAATCAACTTCTATAACTGTAATTCAGCTAAAAACAATCAACTTTTTTGCAAGTGAACTTTATGAAGGGCTGATATATAAGCATCAAAATAATTGCTTTTGCACTTACGCTAATTTCATCGATGTTTTTTAAAGTGCAGTTACTTGGAGTTTTTATGTCACTTATCCGTAATTCTGTTTTTCTTTCTTACTTTTATCTACCTTTTAGGTTGTTAATTTTACTTTCAGAAACCTTTTTCTGGATTGTTTTATTTGTTTATATGAAAATCTGTCGCCGATTGTTTCATTAACTGTGATGTGTTGCACATGGCTATTTTTTCTACTTTTGAACTTGTTGGAACATCGCACTTAAATCGAAGGAATTTACATCACTTCGTAACTTCATTGCCAAATTTTGGGGTTTTCCTCCCAGATAATAGTTACTTATTTCGCTGTTCTTAACTGTATAAGAACATGAAAGACATTACCCTTTATACCTTCCAAATTGTATGCGAGTATTCTATATTAGATTTTAGCCACACTTCTGAACTAGTTTTTTTCTTCATATTATTGCTGCAGGGAATCAATGAAAAGATCATGTCTTCAGATTACAAGGAAAGGCCTATGGAGATAAAAACTGCAGACGCCCAAGAATCTGTTGGCGGAGGGGTTGTAGTGGCAGTAACTGGTCGTTTCACTGTGGAGGACAATACGAGAAAGAACTTCACTCAGACTTTCTTCCTGGCCAAACAAGAGAAAGGTTTCTATGTTTTGAATGATATCTTACGCTTTATTGACGTATGCGAGTCACTACCCGATGTGACCAGCCACAATACTGAAAATGATCAAGCTACTCCTACATGTGATTCAGGTAGGATTTGGCAGTCTTAAGAGATGTAGAGCCTTATGATGTTTTCTTTTCAGTGTTTTATGTACATGTTTGATTCATGACTTGACAGGATTAGCCAGTCTCATGAACAAGATTTAGCTTATTTTTCTTCCTTAATATTGTTTAGTGTTTCCCAATCTGTCCCTAACAAACATGTCAATTGTGGTTACCGTTCACTTTTATATACCCTTCTTAGTTGTAAATTTTGGTTTTTTCAGAACCTGCTAATGTTCCTGATCACCCTGCATCTTCGCATACTGAACCAGTAGTTGTGGATGGCATTGTTAATGGGGCATCGGGTCCTTCTGTCATTGATGATACTGTTGCTGGAGTTGCTGTTTCTAAACCTTCCGACCCGTCACAGGAGAATGTGCATCCAGTTGTTGAAAACCCGGTAAAGGAGAAAGAGGATGCCAAGAAAGTTACCTATGCTTCTATGGTCTGTTCCTTACAAATTTCGTAAAATATTACTCTATTTCTTCAGAATTTAAGTGTTCACCGTCTTTCAGTTTTGTCTTTAGGTGTCAAAAGCAAGTTCTACTTCTCCAATCCTTGCACCTGCTTACAAAACTGCAGGAGCTTCTACAAATACTAACCAACAATTGGTCGCCCCTCCGGTACCTAAATCACCAACTGATCTTCGTGATAATACATTCAAAGTTTCAACTCCTAGCAATCACGCATCTAAATCCCCGACTCTTCCTAGCAAAGTTGGACTTAAGGTCTCGACTCGTAGCAGTAGTCCACCTAATGCTAATACCTTTGGAGAAGGTAATTTAGTCTGTTCGTCTGTGCAAGGTGTTTATGATGTTCTCGCTAACTAGTTTATTTGATTTTACCATCTCAGCTAGAGGAATATATATTGGAGGATTGCCTTACCATATAACAAAAAATTCACTCATAGAAGTCATTAGTCAATTTGGGCAAGTCAGACGAATTAATGATTGTGTCCAGATTAAAAAGCATGAGGTCTGCTTCGTATTTAGATTATACACGTTGTGCCTGAATTTTATCATTTCCTTCTTCTGCTGACCTTTTTCAAAATTCGTTGCCAGGATGGATTTTGTTGTGGGTTTGTGGAATTTGAATCCTCAGATGCTGCACACCGTGCAGTCAAGGTATTTGCTACAACTATTATACTATGCTCGAGATATTTATGTAAAAATTTTGACACAACTTGGTTATTTTAATTTTTTCAGGCTCATCATGTTACTTTTGGTGAAAAAGAAGCCTATATAATGTATAAGAGATCAAATCGAGGTAAGTAGACACATTTTTCTTCTAACTGTTTTATTTAAAATTCACGAAAACAGGGTTCAATTTTGTTGGTTGTACAGTTGGTGAAATTACTCATTATTTGTGGGAGACTGACTGTTTATCTCGTTCAACAGCTGGCAACCGTGAAGGGGCATCTGCACCAGCAAGAGGTGGTTTTCGAAATGGCAATTTCAGGGGAGGGGAAAATGGTGAAGGTAACAGCTACAGAAACAGAAGGTTTCAGAATGGAAACCAAACTGGTTTTAGAAAGGGCAAAAATAGCTCTTCTCAACGTAGCACAGAAGTCGATCATTTTACAAGCGAGAATGGAAGTGAAGGAGTGGCGGCCAGCAACGGAGTCGTGAATTAATCTGCCTAGATTCTAGATTGTCCTCAGGATTTTTGGTTTTTCATAGAAATCATTCTATTTATCTGCTATAGTTCATACTACATAATCATGAATTTTGAAAATTTCTTTTTGTCAAGAAATACATCATGCAGGTTGTTGTCCCTTAGAACTTGGTAACTAGTATTCTGTTGCACATGTGGAATGTTTTCTTCTTTTGTTAGATATCTCTTTTGGCAAGAGAACGAATGACAGGCTGCTGCTGCCCATGTTAGAATTTTTTTTTTAATTGCCATTTTTGAGTTTGTATTTGAAATTGAGGGATGGCAAAATGCACCGGCTCTGCCCCGCCACCTGAAATTTCTCAACAGCAGCACGGGTTTGGAGAGGAATGGTGGAAATCTTGAACATGGAAATGGATCCAATGGGTTTAAAAGAATAATGCTATTCTTTGATAAGGCTATCGATAATTGCACTACGTAATATACACATGATAATTTGTTATTTGATACATTAATGTAGTAGTTTTTTTATGTAAGACGACTATTGATAGTTTTTACTATGAATAGCATACTTAATGAATGGCATACTACTGATTTAAAAGTATTGAACAAGGAGCCATATGCGGTGAAAATGTCATTTTTATGGTTCGAAATAAGCGGCCACCTGTGGAATTTGATGCCCTTTAGAGCATTTTCAATGCATTAAATGGATTGTAATCTGATACTCTGATTGGTAGACCAATAGAAATATATTTTATTGATGTGATATTGATGTTTAATGAATAGATGACAAACACAAAAAATGCACTGGCGCCACCTGAAATTTCTCATATGTATACTATGTAGAACGACTATTTCTAATTTTAGAATGGTAGACGAACATGGGCTTAATAGTGAAAAGTTTTAGAATTGATTCCTATTAGGAACATTTATCCAATATTTTACTCCAGAAATTAAATTAAAAAAAAATGAAGGATATAAAAAGGTAAAAAATTTTAGGTCATGAATAAACGATGTTAAATGTAGTATGCTTCCGATGTCTATCCGAACAAATAAACTTGTTTTTGAGATTTGAGGTCCTAAGATATATACTCTTATATGTTGACTTTCTCAAAACACACAAGGATTTGTTTGTTCCAATTTATTTGAAAATTATTTTTCATCAAATTTAATTTTAACCTAATAATTTTATGCATGTACCATAATTTTTCTTACATTTTAACAACATATTCTTTAATTAATTACACTTGAAATAATCTCTCCCAAACAAACTGTAACTACGTTCTTACCAATATAAAGTGCTCTATGTGGGATGCTCTATGTGGGATGATTGCTTTGTATTCTGCAAATATAAATTTCAAAACGCCTTGAAATTTGTTAATGAGATCTTATAATCCCCCACAATGGCTCAAATTTATTCTATTTTTCATTATTTATTTTGATATGCATAAACTTATTTTTCGTAATAATCCTGTAGTAAAAATAATTATTTTCATAATTAATACATAAATTCTTGCCATTTCAGAAAAAAATTGCAATCAAAATCAAGCAATCAAATCTTTGCAAATCAGATGTTGCTAATTTTAGTTAAATAATAATAATAATAATAATAATAATAATAATAATTGTTGGTCCTAGAGTTCACAAAGCACACAATTTAAAACAGTGAATTGCGAAAAGTAAAGAACAACACGAAAAATTTTTCACCCAAAGGGTCTGGATGTTCAGCCTTCTACCTACTCATCCATTGAGCATCCACGCAAAGGGATTACGCTCTAGTTCACGAAAAATCACCAAGAAACAGATTACAATGTATGAAGAAATCAGAGATTTTTTCAGTTTGTTCTAGCCTCAAATTACTTAGAATATCCACAATCTCACAGAGTATAGATTAAGTGCCCTCACTACCTTATCAATAAGAAATATATAGAAATCACTCAGATTTATAAAAAGGCAAAAAAAGAAGAGATGAACCCTAATCACACAGAGATAACTCTCTCAAAGACACTGAACAGTTACTCTAGAATGACGCTTCGAGAATCACTATAAGACAGAGAGTCCAAGCGTCTTCATCAACGGTGGAGATCTGCCAAGTGTAGGGCCAGATCACAAAGCCAAGAGAAATAAGTTCTGGACCAAAGAAACCGGTACATCACTGGCCCAACACAATCAACTGGGCCAAAGAATTATGAGGCAGCCCAATACACAATAATAATAATAATAATAATAATAATAATAATATGTGAAAGGGCTACTCGAACCTTCTGGAATATAAATTCCCAAGCATACACTTATTTGCAATGTATTTTTTGCACTTTCAACTTTTTACGCGGTAATAATGGATAGTATTTTATTTAATTTTTTGACAAAACAGAGTTGTGGGATTTGCTTAGCCTTTCAGAGATTGGTTGTTCATCAATATTATAAATTCTAGTTGTATATCAAAAATAAGAAAGACATATATCGATAAGAAATTCTCGATTTCTCTTAATATAAAATGTGAAAAATATTATTTGACAATAACATGTTTTTAATTTTAAAGTCAGCCCATTTTTCAATTCACATTTTAAGGGGAAAGTATAAAGAGAAAAGGGGAGAAGACGGAATGTCAATTCATGAAAAGTATAAGCTACATCTTAAAAGCTGTTTATGACTAAAAAAAACTAAGAAAAAAAATAACTTTTTTACTTTCTTTCTTGTTTGGGGTTCATCTGTAAAGGTTATCTCTGCTGGAACATTTTCAAGAAATTTTTCATTTTTAAAGATCATCTTTATTAATGTCTTGTTTGGTGGAGATTAAAATTAAATTAAAATTTTGTAGAATTAAAAATCTACTAAAAATTTAATTTTAATCTACATCAAACAGGGGCTAAATCCAACGTTGATAAACTACAAATAGAGATTGAGTTTGGCTCTTCAAAAGTAGAAAAAAAAATGCACGTTATATTTTAATAAATTAAAATAAAGAGTCTCTTATAACTTAATTTTAGTTCTTGTTTGATAGAGATTAAAATTAAATTTTTAGTAAATTTTGATAAAAGATGATGTAATGTGTGGTTGAAAAGTTATGTGACCAATGAAATTTATGATTAATGTCGATTGTTTGACTTTTACTTATATTAAAATTTGATTTTAATCAATATCAAATAGGGGCTTAATTGTTTTAACTCTTCAAAATATTTACTTTTAAAAAGTTTATTGGAGATGCGACATTTAGATTTTTAGATGTTATTTACCAACTTTTGCTTTTAATATGTTTTTTTTTATCATTAACATGCCCTTCAAGATTGAAATTTTTTAAAGAATATTAATCTTGGAATCCAATGGTTTGATCTTTATTATTTTTAAAATTCATTTTCTCTCTTCTTTTCAATCACACATTTTTCAATAAAATAATATTAATTTTTTAACCACACAGTTTTCATCAAATCACTATTCCAAACTATATTTTGGCAAAAGAATAAGGCTCAAACAGATCCTTAGTTTTGGATGAGATTAGTTGCCCGCTTAAGCTTTTAAATCTAATATCATATTAAAAACTTTATCTTCTATTTAAAATTTCAAATTTATAAAAAACAGTAATCTAGCCCTAATGACGATAGTGATATGAAGGGAAATGTATGATTGAAAAAGAAGAAAAAATTATTAATGCGATGAAAAATATTATTTTATTAAAAAATGTATGTTTAAAAATAAGAATTGATTTATTATAAAATTTAAGAATCTCAAACAAACAAGCACTTAATCTTTGATTTCATATTAAAAGGACACATAGATCTCAATGTTAAAAAGTTGAACTTGTAGGGTTGTGGTGGAGTGAAGATTAGATTACAGATAGAGAGAGGGTAACCCTTATCTCCCACAAAAACCAATAATGTAGTGCCTTGTTTGGGTAGAATTTTCACCAATTGGAATTTCCTAAAATTGACCCAAACAAGAAGTTGGGAATCCCTAAACACGTGTCCAATTTGTAATAATAATATAAATTAGGACACAATCCTTTGACGACAGATAAGTGCGTTTCAATTATTAATAAAGGCAAAAGTGGACAAACTTTGCGACATTACGAGGCAGAAGTACTACAATACACGTGTCTCACTTCTCTTCCTTCATTCATTTCTTGACACGCGTCCCATCACTTTGTCTCTCTTCTCCACCTAGGGTTTGTATTCCACGGACTTCCCCCTCACTATAATAGTTTGCACTCTACTCTTTATTTTTTTAAACCACGGTTAGGGGATTAAAATCAAAATTTTATCAAATTTTGACAAAAGTTGATGAAGTATGTGGTTGAAAAATTACAATATCTATAAAATGTGATTAAAAAATTAATTGTTAATTTTAACTTAAATTGAACTAATTCGTATAAGAATGAAAAATAACTCATCCCACCCTATTCTACATCATCACGTTTGAAATAGTTTCAAAATTCTCAAGCTAGTCGAGAAATCACAGTAGGAAACATGATCCTTATCCTGCTTCGATGTCATCTCTAAATTTGCTATTTAGTAATTAAAATTATGTAAATTGACAAGATCTAATTTGTGGACGGGAGGTTGAACAGTCTGAAGCTTGACATAAGTCTAGAGTGTACTCACTGAGTGGTCCTGCTAGGATGTGGACAAATTTTTTTATTTACTAAGTTTTATGTTGATGAAAAAAATTGAGTTCGAATAAATTGATGATCAAGGATGTCATAACCCTATGATTGAATCTATGAAAACTTAATATTATGATATTCACGCCTTCTATGTAGAATTTATACAATTAAGCGAACTTGAGCCCACACTCCACGTCACTCTGCATAAGAGGCAATTTGGTCAAACTCCATGAAGAGTTCGAACCTATATGGGAAGTCGAACCCATTTGACTGAGTCGACCTCATATATAGAACCGAACCCCTATGGCGAGAGAGGCTAGAAGGGGGACCTAATAGGAGATCTTTTATGCAATCGTTAATAAGTGATTGATGTGTCAATTCACTGTTACTGTCGTCCAATCCAGCTAATCAAGTTAAGTCTAAACTTCTCTTATCAGAATTATGGGTAACAAAATGGTATTAGTATTAAATGCTTATGATTGATTGATGTCATTGACAAGAGGCATAAGCCGCGTGGATGAGGGCACGTAAACTTCCATCCCACGGCCAATATTCATCATATTCTACTATAAAAGTTCACACAATGTGTCCATAGGTAATGCAAGTTTAAGCTCTCAAACTACAACTTTGTTATCCTTATTGATATTATCACGAATTTCCCTATAGTCGACCATTTTTTTGTATTGGAGACTCGAATCTAAAGCACTTCTCACACTCATATATTTACAGCCACAACTGACTTGACCGTTGGAGTGCGCGCGCCAACTCCACCCTACCGGAGGAAGTCACGTATGGCTAATGGTTTGTTTAAATGTACACGAATCAGGTTTCTGTGGAAGCAAGAGGCCTTTGAATCTGTTGGCCATGTTAGATATACAAAATTGGAGGTCAATTCCTTTGCAAAAACACGACACAATCCAAATTGAACAAAGGACATCTCACTCCAGAAGCTAAACCTCAACTTAAAAGTCCACGTATTATATGAATAATCATACATGGATTTCGGGAACTATTGTTATGCCTCGTCCGACGAGACTCCAAATGATCCTACGATACTACGTGGCAAGAAACTTGAGCTCACACTCCACGTCACTCTACCCAGAGGCAGTTTGGCCGAACTCCATGAAGAGGTCGAACCTATATGGGCAGTCGAACCCCTTTGATTGAGTCAACCCCATACATAGAACTGAACCCTCATGGCAGGAGATGCTACAAGGGAGGGCCTAATAGGAGATCTTTTATGCAATCCTTAATAAGTGATTGAAGTGACAATTCACTGTTATTATCGTCCTTATGATTGATTGATACTATTAACAAGATACGTAAGACGTGTAGATGAGACCACGTACACTACCATCATACGGCCAATATCCATCATATTATATTATAAAAACTCACACAATGTGTCATTCCAAATGTAATGCAAGTTTAAACTCTCAAACTACAACTTTTTTATCCTTCCTATTATTGTCACAGACTTTCCCAAAGTCGACCCCCTTTTTTATATTGAAGGTTAGCGTCCAAAGTACCTCATATACTTATATATTTACTAATACAACTGACTAGACCGACGAAGTGCTAGCGGCCAACTCTACCACTATCGAAGGAAGTCTTGTGTGGCTATATATCCAAGTGTACAAGAATCAAGTTTGGGTAGACGCGAAAAGAATTGAGATCTATTGACCACGTTAGAGGTATAGAATTTGAGGTCAATAGAAACCCTCAAAATATTTGGCAAGTGAAGTGAATAAAATAATTGATAAATTTTCCATATTGGTCTCTTTTTTAATTTGTAATATTATGTGATCTCTTTTATTTTATTTGAGGAAGTAAAAAATAAAAACAAAATGACAAGTGGCACTTAATTTAAGAGTGTGTTTGAGACACATTCTTTTGAAATACTGTATTATTGAATAGTAGATTGATAGAAAATGTGTGGTTAAAAATGAAGGAAAAATTATTGATGTGATGAAAAATATTATTTTATTGAAGAATGTGTGATTAAAAATGAGTAGAAAAATGAGAATGAAAAAAATAATGTGTACCAAACAGAACCTAAAATAATCTTAATTGATCTGGCCGTGATTGTACTCTTGCTTGATGATCAGCCATGATTAACATGGGTGTTCAAAACACCACATGAGCCCAACCACACCGTAACATTTCCTGTCCTCAAACCCTACCAAAAAAGCCTATCGTCAGATCCACGTGTCGACCACACTCTCTCACTTCAGCCACTTGTCCTTTCTGAGTACTTTCCTTGTCCCCACATTCTCTAGTGACCGAAGGTCATTTTAGTCTTTTCAAATCCTCCATCTTCCACACTGGTTTTTCGTCTTGGGTCTATGTAGAGACCACAAGACTCTTGATTGCTTCACCTCTTTTTTACCCAATAATTTCTTCGCGTTATTTCGAATATTTACTCGTAATTAATCAGATAACCCAGTATTTATTTTTGTTATTTTTTTCATTTTTGGTTTATGAATATCAGTCTTAGTTTTGGAGCTTCTCGCTCGCTCTCTCTCTCTCTAAAAAAAAAATCTTCATTTAAGTGTAGGGTTCTCGGTTCATAGGTTTACAACTCAAAATCTTGCTTGAATTGTGTGTAAATCTTTTCTTATTTTGGAGGTTGAGAAAGTTAATATGGAGTCAAAGATCAGATTTTTCCATCTGGGCATGTGTGATTCATATCATGGAGTGCATAAACATTCATATACGTCTCCATGTAGTTGAAGTAGTTTTGTATATAGTGATCTAGGTTCTGGGGTTTGTTTTATGTCCTATGGGGGATGGTGATGATAGCATGAGGGATTTAAGAGCTTCAAAAATGGAGAATCTTTCTTTGGAGATTGCAACAAACAGATTTTCTAAGGACTTGTTGCAAAGGTTTATGGGTAGTAGTAGCGAATACGATGCGGTGAAAGAGGAGGATGAGGAGATTGAGTTGAATCTTGGGTTGTCATTGGGGGGTAGATTTGGTGTAGACAAGAGTTCTAAGAAGTTAGTGAGGTCATCTTCTATAGCTGAGTGTTTACCAGTGGTGAGAGATGATAATGATGCGGTGGCACCACCACCGGTCGCGTATGACAGCCTGGTGAGGACCTCTTCATTGCCAGTAGAGACGGAGGAGGAGTGGCGGAAGAGGAAGGAATTACAGACCTTAAGACGAATGGAGGCTAAGAGGAGAAGGTCAGAGAAGCAAAGGATATTGAAGGGTGATAAAGAAAGCGGCTGCAGTGGTGGGGGAAATAGTGGCAATTTGATTTTGGAGGAGAAGAGAGAAACTGAGGTGAATTTGAGGGTTAAATTGGATAGAGAGACACTTTCTGCAGCCGGGAACAAATGGGCGGGGCCGCCAGTCCGGCTGTCTTCGTGGACTGCTGCTGCTGCTAGACAGGCCCTTATTGGAAGAGGGATTGATGCAACGGTGCCAAAAGGGAAGAGTGGTGGTGGGACGAAAGGGTCCGGGCAACCAATGTCTCAAGGGTCATTGGAGTCACAAGGGGGGAGCTCTTCAAGCATGTCTGAATTGGAGAGTAAACCTCTACAAGGTAATTCAATTTACGTTTCCTTTCATTTGCCTACTTCTTTTTGTATTTAATCAAATAGTTTGAATTTCTTTTTGAATTCTGACGTGATTTCTTTATTATGTTTAAGGTTCAAATGAATTTAATCTGCTTGAGATAACTAATGATTCCCTTGTTTGACATTTCTTGAGCAATAACCAGCATTTCATTATTCTTGATATCTGTCTTTGGGGTTGATGTTTGACGTTGACAGGCTGCTGTTCCTAGTTCAGATGAGTGTTCCACTTTGTTTGGTGGCACAGTGTTGGAGCATTGAATTGCAATTCATGAAAAATCAATATAAATTATAATTTAATCGTTCTAAGTCCAACTTTAAATCCCCTATTACATGCTAAGTTGCTAAATAACGTGGCCTCAATTTTCATTTAGGACGTGCATAATTTGAATATCAACAAACCGTACTTTCACTAGTTATCCAATTTTACTTACTATTTTGCTCTGGGATTGAGGATTAGTTTTGAGCATACATCTTACTTCTCTTTTTGAGATTTCTCCTTTTCGGTCTTTCTTTCTTCTCCTTAATTTCTGCCTATTGTCACTTTTTTTCAAATTACCTGCCATTGCTTCCTTTTGTAATGTCAACACCTCTTTAGGAAATTAAGATTTTACCTTGTAGTTTCTTAATCGAATCTACCACTATAAAACTATTCTGCAGCTTATGCTGTTAATTCCTCATTTAGCTAGTGGCAATAAGGTTTTCTCGTGTGAAACTTCTGTGGCTAGTTAGATAAATGAAAAGTTGGTGATATTGATGACATTTTTCCATTGAAGTAAAGCATGTTGGATATTTTACAAAGGGATATTTTGCAATTGGGATTGGAGTTTGAATAGAGATAGCACTTAGCAGAACCTAAGGCATGGACGGATTTAGGGGTGGAACTGGGCCGGGCTGTAGCCCGATCTAGTCCCGCGCTCGTTAATTTTTTTAGTGTAAAAATTTACTTTTTTCTCTTAAAAATTTTTTTATGAGTAAATTTTTTTTTTTAGTCCGGCTTGGACTCCTATCCTGGATCCGTCTTTGACTGGAGAAGTTGATGTTGGTAAACTTGTGTGGCCTCAGCACTGACCTATAGGGATAAAATTTATCAAATTATCCGACAGGGAATCTTGTGTTCTCTTGGGTATTTTCATTTAATGATCCGATCTTTAGTAAATCGTGTTCATCTGTTATGGGATATTTTGATAGATTAAGAAGCACGGATTTAGATGCGTAATTCAAATACGATACGTGTATTAAAATTTTTAATAATAAAACTATAGTTGTCAACTATAACCATGGTTTTATACGTATTAAAAGATTTAATACTATTGTCTATTTTCAATAATAAAGCTCTACTTGTCAATTAATTTAAAATTTTAGTTGTCTATTTTCAATAATAAAACTCTCGTTGTCAATTAATTTAAAATTCTAGTTGTAAATTATTTAATATTATAACTATTTTTAATAATAAGTGCAAACTGTGTTGTTATTTATTATCTTAAAACAAGTTTACTTTCTTTGAAATTGTTAATTAATAAAAATTATATATTTTCAATAAGTTATTGATAATAACAATAATTATCTATTTAGTAAAAAACTTTGTCATCTATTATTAATAATAATGAGTTTTAAAATAGTTTAAAATCAATAAAACTCACTTCTTTACGTGCCATAATGTGTTCGATACGTATCGAAAATTTTAAAAATATAAAAATATAAAAAATATGTATCCGGTACGTGTTAGGGTGTCCAAGTGTAGCCAAGTTTGGATACGTATCGAACATGGGTACGTGATAAGTTTTACAATTATCCGTTCTTCTTTGTTGACAAATAGCTTTGTGAATGTACTTATTTTGATCAGCCAACCAAAATGCAACTTACAATTTGTGGATAAAGTCGCATTCCATAAAAGGGCCACTATTCATAATGAGGCAAATTTCATTTATGTATATCGTCGTTCATGATTCTTTCTGTTTCTCAATAATCATTGATTGTCAGCTAGATTTCTTTGAACGGCATTGATTGTGGACCTGACGAGTTATGGTTAGATAATAGTGAAGAAGAAAGTTCATAGAAAGCTTTTGATCTATAGTGTATAAGTTTTACCTTGTTTTTGTATTGAGTTAGGATTTGAGATGAGTTAAATGATTGTAACATTGTTATTATAGATTGATGTTCATCTCTACATAAAAACTTTATGGTTCTAAGATTGCTATGGTGCTTCAATTTTTAGTTTGAGGCTTGGGCACTGATTTCAGGTCATTAACATATATTGCTGTCATAAAGAAGCATAGGGTGCTAGAATCCAGTTACCGAATTTCTATAGATATTCTTCTGTATGTCTTTCCCTATTTCGATGTTATGTATGTAAGTTTTCACCGAGTGGTTTTGACCTGTCAATCTTAAAGTTACCATCTTGAATTTCTCGTGTTCTTTATTTCTACGAAATTATATTCCTTTTGATAACAAAGTTTCAATTTATAATAATCGATAGCTTAAGTTATCAGGACACAAGGAAAGGGTTGCACCATTGGTAGTAATCCCTCACTATAATAGAAAAAGGTAATGAAAAAGGAATACCATGGAAAAAGGACAAGAGGGGGGAGAAACTATCACTAGCATACACTGACTGGATGAATTCTCAACTCTTAACAGTAAATAAAAGAAAAAGAATAGTAGCACCATGATGGGTGATTGAGCATTCAGGTTTGGCAAGGTAATGAAAAAGGAATACCATGGAAAAAGGACAAGAGGGGGGAGAAACTATCACTAGCATACACTGACTGGATGAATTCTTCAACTCTTAACAGTAAATAAAAGAAAAAGAATAGTAGCACCATGATGGGTGATTGAGCATTCAGGATTGGCAAGGGCCAGTTAAATGTTTTTCCCTTGGTAATCACTTATGCCACTTTTTTTTTTGGCACATGAATTGGAGCCATAAAGATTATTCTTTATGTCCACTCAACTTCATAAAAGCCCGTTTAATAAATTTATTCATGGTGGGAAGAAATCATAAAGTGGTCCTTTGTAGTTAAAGTATAACATATTTGACTTATCTGCATAATTGGTATATTGCTGAAAATATTTATAATATGATTCATTTCACCATCAAAAGAAGATATTATGAAATAGTTTTGTTCTATTTAGGTAATTTATATTTAGCCCATGTTTGGTAGAAATTAGATTTTAATCTAAGTCAAAGTCAACAGTGAATTTTAATCACAATTTATGGATCCCACAATTTTTTAACCACATATTTCATCAACTTTTATCAAAATCTACTAAAAATCTGATTTTAATCCCCACGAAACAAGGGCTTAATCTCTTTGCTTCCTTATAGTCAATATTTATAGGGGATTAGATAGTGAATGGAAAATTATATCTTTGACTAGTATTACAAGATTTTTTCCTGCCTAATTAATGTTTATTTATGAGTGGACTTGTTAATGAAATAGATGCTGTCTTTTCCTGGTAGGTAGTAAGGTACATTTCATTCTCTATTCTCCTGCTTCTTTACTAATATATAGTCATAGGAGTTCAATAATAAGAAATGCTAGAATCAATCTTCATAGAGTTTACCTTTGGATGTGCATGGCTTACTGAGAATTAGATGCCACAATTTGTGGCCTTTCATGTTTCAGCAGACCTAGGTTTAATGTGTGATGCATGGTCTGGCGGCATCACTGAAGACACATTATCTGCTGGTAGTTTAGTTTATGTCATTGGGATTTCTTTACAGATTACTAGTAAATGATTATGGATTTAAGTCCTTTTTTGAAAAATTCTGAAATGCCACTATTTTGTTCACGTTGAATTTCTATTTCTATGGACTAGGGGTAAGAGAGAACAATATTTCTATAGACTAGGGGTAAGAGAGAACAGTTTTGCATGCTTCTGCTAATATATTTAGACATGCTGATCATGTATTGATTAGAAAATAGCTATCAGGTAGATACCTCTAATGCGTGTTTGATATGGACGGGATTGGCATTATAGTGGACATTTTTCCTTGCTACTATTCTATTCTTCTTACCATACACCCTACTAGTTACTGGAGCTTAATTTGCAGGTTTTAGATTAGTGTAATGTCCATTTGCAGGCACAATAAATTTTCCAGGCAGCTACCCCAGTGTTTAATCGTTAAACAAGTATTCCCTGGATAAAGATATGCAAATGGTTTGAGCAGCATAAATTGGTTTTTGATGGGACAATGCCAATTAATGAAACTACACAAACATGCTGTCAAGAAGTTTGGCTAGAAAACCATGTCTTCCCACCAAGCTTGAATACAAATATATGTCTACCTTCTTGCCTTGGTGCTCCAAGTCATTTTGGAAATGAGATATATTCTGAAGAGTTTCAATGTGTAGATTGTTGGACTGGAGCCTGAACATATTGTACAGTAGTTAAGGGGATCGGCTTAATCCCTATGACATAACTGATTTAGCCTTCATTTCGCAAAATTTATAATCATTTACAAATGGTCAAATTTCATTTCCAACTACACATTCAAATGGACCCGAATGTAGTATAAGTTAAACCATCCATAAATTCTCCCAAATGGAGGCTTTAGGGGGGGTCAGTTTTGAGTGTGTGAAAGCGTGAGGAAAACTTTGTACTTTTCTCCTTTTTAATGATATACCTGCATGGCAATTGGGCATAGCACTTTTCTCCTTTTTAATGATATACCTGCATGGCAATTGGGCATAGCTGAGGGTGAACCGCGAAGGCTTGGTTTTTTCATTATGTTTATTAATACTCCCCGGTTACATGAACTAGTTTTCTAGGCACTGAAACGTACTCTCTCTTGATAGTTAATTAGTTCTTGTGCAGTTGCAAAACATAATCCTATACAATTCTATCTCTTTCTATCAGTTGACAAGTTATTTTATTTCTTAAAATGGAAATCAATTTAGGGTTGCTAGGTTATATTGACAGTTAGCTTGATGTTCGGTTAAATGTCACCCATCTTCTGGAGAAGAGTAACACAATCTGATACTAGAAGAGTTAATTCATTACCTTTCTGCATAATCCATCGTGTTCCAATTATGTATTCAAGTATTCTTATATGAAGTATATCTACTATAATGGGGAAGAATCTCGCAAGATTCTTGCTTTTGAGTTTTTAGATCTACTCCTTTTCTATTGCAGGTGGTGATGAACCGAGTCCTGCCAGTGTCCAGTCCTTGCAAGATCGAAAAGCAGGCTCTTCCAGGACAAAAGCAAGAGAAAACACTATGGAGAGTCCATCTAGGAGATCTCATATCACAAGAAGTCGAGGTAAAGAGACGGGAACAAATATGATGGAGGATATGCCATGTGTGTTTACAAAAGGAGACGGCCCTAGTGGTAGAAGAGTGGACGGGATACTATACAAATATGGAAAAGGAGAAGAAGTGCGGATAATGTGTATTTGCCATGGCAGCTTCTTGTCACCAGCGGAGTTCGTCTTGCATGCAGGAGGCAGTGATGTGGATCACCCTCTCAAGCATATTGTCGTGAACCCCAACTCTCTGTCCCTATTGTAACGAGCGTCACCCTCCAAAATTTGTGCTAAAATACCTTTTTTCTTTTTTTCTAATAATTCTTTCTTTTCAGAGGGACGTCGCATGTAATTAATTGATGATCATTCCTGAGGTATCAAAAAAATAGAAAATTTTTGATGCATCGTTGTGGATTATGTTTATGATATGCAGAGAAAGAGCTACTGATATGGAGTTGATTGATTGTTTACATGTTTACATTGTACATTAACTATATCTGATAACGTATTGAAAAGTCTAGTTTCAGTTGAACGACACCATCTAAAGCTTTAAATGTGAAAAAAAAATTATTTATTTCATTTTTTCTTAGAAGTAGGCACTCGGAATTTTCATAATTTAGTGACTTCTCTAGATTCATAATTTCATTTTATTTATACAAGTTGGTCTATTTATATGAGGAAATGATGGGTGTACGGGGTAGCGGTTCATCGACAACTCACAAAAGAGGGTGGGTGTAATTTTTTTTACTTTTTTATTGAGATGGGTCCCTTGTGGGACCCACCTCATGTGAGAGGCTATCCATGTACCCAGCATTTCCCATTTATTTATTCAACTGTGCTATGTGTGTAGGGAATTTTGCCAGATTAGTTTACAGGGATTCACTTGACATTATTTCATGAATAATGCTTCTCTTACAGTTGCCTTCACATTAACTTTCACAGTTTTTTGTCATTTTATGACTTAATTATCTATTTTACCCTTATCTCTATAGTTTAATTGTTTTCCGCATTTTATCTCTATAATTGGTATTAGAGCCTAGTAACGAGACTAAAGAAAATTTTTAAAAATGAATAGAAAAGATAAAATGATTTTAGAAGAATTACAAAATATTAATATTTTAACTAATACTAATCGAATTAAATTACAAGAATTAGCAACAAATTTAAGTATTAAATATAAATCTCTAAGTGAATAGATAAAACAAGTAAATAGTTCTCAACATTTATTAGAAATAAAAAATAAAGGATTACAAATATTAGTTGATGAATTTTCTGAAAATGAAGAAGAAGAAGAAGATATTATTATAAATCAATTTTTAGAACAATATAATAATTTTGCTCAACCTTTAGGAGAAACAGATATTTTAAGTCAAGATGTTTTAACTCATATAATAAATATCGAGTCTAATTTGGAAATTGTGAATGACAATATTAAAATAGGACCAAAAATCCTATATAAATAAATTGAATCTAAATTTAAAGAATCAAAATTTAAGGATTCTTATACTTCAATTGAACCACCTTTATCGGCATATATTATAGAAGAATTAGAAACTAAATTCTATGAAACCACATGGGAAGAATTAGAAGCTTATAAAGAGAGTCTAGAACAATTAGCTATTCAAATTGAGAATATTTATATGAATGATCCACCCAAAGAAGAAACAACTGAAATTAATACTCCACCTTTAAATCAACAAGTTGAAACACAAACATTAGTCGGAGAAACAAGTAAGGATTGGACTCAAGTCGAGCCTGATGACTGGAATTTTGAATGGATGAAAGAATATGGAATAATAGAAGAACGGGAAAATTACAATTTTAGAAAATGAGTTAGAACTACATCAACCAAGCCTATACACCTTAGAGATAATAATCTAGTTAAATTATTTACTGAACAAATTCCTATAACAGGAATATGGCTAGATGTTGATGATAACAATAATAAAAGTGAAATTATTGACTCATGGGCAAAAGCTACTGATTTAGCGGTTGCTTTTCATAAATGGAATACCACTCAAGCATATAACTTTATAATCCAAGTAAAAAGTTTCATTAGTCACTGAACTTCAATCGTTGTCACGTTGTGGTCACTGAACTTCAATATGCTGCTGGTCGGTCACTGAACTTGTCAAACGTTCCCTCCATCCGTCACCCACCAGAAACCCGTTTGAAGAGCAGCAGACGTGGATAGATGGAATCCTAATTGGCAGCAGACATGGACAGACGTCGTGATTTACTTGCAAGTTCAGAGCCTATTATGGACTTTTTACTCCAGTCATCACCTTCCCAACACTTCCATTTTGGCCGCCCGACATTGAAATCCCTAAATCGAACCTCCACCCAAATCCCCAATTCAGGCGCCACCCAAATCCAGTAGAATCACGAACCGTCCCTGTCGAAAACTCCAAATTGGCTCCCCACATTACGTTCCTCAGCAGCACGACCTAACGAATGATGTCCGAAAAGTAGTCTGCACGCCCACACATCTGATTGAGGTTTCACTTTGCAAACATGGAGGGAGATCACGGAGGTAAAGCCCACCTTTCATTTGATTTATATGCACTTCGAAAACATACTGAGAATGCTGCTGTCTACAAAATGCTAGTAAATATTCTTCAATTCATTGTAATACTGAGAATGCTGCTGTCTACTGAGAATGTAAAATATAGAATGCAGTTGTCTACAAAATGCCAGTTTGTGTGATTTTAGAGATCCAGTTAGTGTGATTTTAGAGCTCCAGTTAGTGTGATTTTACATAAGCTCCAATTAGAGGTGATTCATATAAACTGCAGCTATTGAAATTCATTTTTTTTTAATTTGATGACAGATCATGTGGAAGACCCCGATTTCGTTCATTCCGAGGTTGACATTGGTTCTGAGGAAGATGATTTATTGTACGACCGCAACGTGACGGATGAGATTGAAATTGGACCGGACATGACTGAAGTGAGGAAGCTGAGTTTAGGGGAGGTGGGAGACGATGACTTGGAATATCCATCGTCTGAGGAGTTAGTATTGGCTTGTTCATCGGACGAAGAGGTTGGTTATCGCTTTCCAGAATTTTTGGCTGAGACATATATGACGTGCTCGATATGTGGATTAACGGGACACAATAAAAGATATCACTCAAACAATGGAGCCCCAGTTCATGTAAGTACATTTCTTTGGCTAGAACCTCGTACTTTATTTTAACATTTATTTGGCCTGATAAACATTCCCAAACTAATGCGACTATTACTTTTGGACAGGATTGGTACGATGCTGAATTAGAACCCGTTGCTTCAAATAGCAACATAGCAGTTGATGAACATGTGAGTACATATCAAATCCATTTTTTAGCAAATTACTTAGATTTCTTATTTATTATTAGCAATGGTTTCTGTTGCATGGACAGGGTAAAATGGTTTCAGCAAGACGTGATGGATTGTCTTCGACCCAAAACCCTTCTGAAGAAGAGCCCATGCGTTTCATTCCGACCCCTAAATGAAGATAAACCTATGTGATTGACAGTAGTCTGATTATGATGGTTTTTTTTTACTGGCTAGTGAAGTTATGTAACTAGCCATTGGGCATTGTAATGAATGGCATGGTTTTTTTGAATGGGGTTGTGAAGTGAACGACATTATTGTAAGGCAGTTTATGGTTTTTTTTTTTGATTCACTAGTAAAGTTATGTAACAAGCCATTAGGGCATTATAATGAACGACATGGTTTTTTTGAATGGGGTTGTGAAGTGAACGACATTATTGTAAGGCAGATTATGGTTTTTTTTTGTAAGGAACGTCATTGTAAGGAACATTATGAAGTAGTTTATAGATCTCATTATCTTATGTTCATTAGTTTTTTTTTTTATTATTATTTCATGTTCTACTACGTTTAGCTATCGTAATTAGCCCGTGAAAATGTGCAACAAAATGATGCAATAAAAAACGATTACATAAGTAACATTGACAAGAAGATATTTTACTGAACTTTTACAACATACATAATTTACTTCAAGTTCATTGACGATTACATAAATATGAAGTTTGACAAAAATAAAAAAAGTCTTCAACTTGGTCACGTAGTTGCAACAAGTTCACTCAACTTTTCCCTTTCCTTTCCCATTATCCTCCTTACGCCCCTTTCCTTTACGCATGGTAATATTGATGGATATCTCGACGTCTTTTTCTTCAGTTATTTGAGCACATGTCTTGAACATACATGACAGGTCTTGGCATGGATATGTAGCTTGACCAATGTTATCCGAACAAATATAACTCGAATTCGCATCATACTTTTCTTCATCCTTCCACACGAAGCGACCACCATCGTTAGTACAACATAAGAACAATCTCCCAATGTCTGAAGTATTTTTCTCCACCTCCATACATTTCTCAAATCCTTGGCCACATTTTGGATATCGTTTCTTTGTTAGGCAGTCCAACAAGTAGTGCCCACTCTTCCTACAACTGTGACATATGCCCCTGTTCTTCCCTGCCATTGCACTTGAAACAGTGGAAATGTGTACAAAGTAATTAGCAATGTTATAAGATCCATCATGAATTGCAAAGTTTAAAAAGTTCACAATTTTGCCTCATAATCCACCACAGATTTACAAATGAAATAGAACGCAATGCAGCCCAACTAATAAATGAAGAAAGATCACATTTTTAGAATTTTAATAACAACCATTACTAAATAGGTCACTGATTTACAAACATTTTTCAATCATGATTCCCTGAGGCAAATGTGGACACTGGAGCTAATTTCCTATAAGACTTCATTTAATCACAAACCCCTCATACCAGTAAATACTATATACATCCTTAGGATTTCATTCATTCTGGACCATCACAGATAAATCAATTAGGACTTCATTCACACACCCCTCATACCAGTAAATCAATTGGTCATGCTTGGATTTAATTCCCTACAATTCCAGGACAAAGCCAGGGAAGCTCACATTACAAACAGCAAAATTCTACATTCACGAACAATGTCAATATACCGGTTATTGCTCTGAATAGCCTCCTCAAGCAACACGGCAAAGGTAAACAATGTACTTAGCAAATGACACATTCACTTAGCAAAAATGAGAAATGTAAAGAATCTAATTATTCAAACAACTTGCTGAAAAGAATGTCAAAAAATTCAAGTGATTTCGTGCAGCCAGAAATTGAGAAATGTTTAAATTCATTCCACTGTGTTTTAGTTTCACAAGACACTAAATTGTAGGTGAGATTATGGGTTGACATTTACCTTCACTGAGATCTGTATTGGCTAAAATTTACTTCGTTTCTAGGTGGGGTGATTTGGGTTTGGAAATGATTTAGGGCTCGTTCAACCGAAGGTGTTGGAGGAACATAATGTGCGACATTCTGCTTTCGGCTTCGGTGGGGAGGCACTTTGGAGTTTCGACAGGGAGGGTTCGCGATTCTATTGGATTTGGGTGGCCCCTGAATTGGGGATTTGGGTGGAGGTTTTGATTTAGGGATTTCAATGTTGGGCTACTGATGATTGAAGTGTTGGGAAGGTGAGGATTGGAGTAAAAATTCCATGAGGCAGCTGAAGTGGCAAGTAAATCATGCCGTCTGTCCACGTCTGCTGCCAATTAGGATTCCGTCTATCCACGTCTGCTGCTCTTCAAACGGGTTTCTGGTGGGTGACGGATGGAGGGAACGTTTGACAAGTTCAGTGACCGACCAGCAGCATATTGAAGTTCAGTGACCACAACGTGACAACGATTGAAGTTCAGTGACTAATGAAACTTTTTACTCCTTTTAATCCACACCTTTAGAGGAATCACTTCAGATATTTGGAGAAGAACTTTTGAAGAAATTAAAAATCAAATTAAATATGGAGAAAAATCTACAACTACTATAGATAGCAATGAAAGCTTAGATGCTGAAAACTTCAAAGAAATTTTAAAACGAATGGAAAATTTCTTTAGACACTTACTCTTAGGAGAAGTTATACCAGAAACTAAAATAGATATGATCACTCAAGAAGCCTTACAAGCAGAATGAGAAATGGAATTATTAAAAATATGTGATATGTGTGAATTAAACGAATATACTAAGAAATTCGAAAAGATATACATCAAAGCATCTAAAATCATAAAAGAATGGAATCTATCAGAAGAAGATAAAAAACTACTTAACAGATATTTCCTTAAACTGCCTTGGCCATGGAGTTAGAAATTATTTGAAGATTACCAAACTTATTGGAATAAAATAAAATGGGAAGATCCTAATCACAGAGCTGATACCTTAAGAATGAGAACTTCATTCGCTAAAAGAAAAATATTAGAATGGTGGAGAAAATCAATGTATCAACATCTATTTAGGAAACATGGTAAGAAAGCGAGTTTATGTTGCTATGGAGAGATAACAGCAGTACCACAATTTGGTTGTCACCAACCACCTAGGAAACCATATTATAAAAAGAAATTTAAGAAATATCTTAAACCCTGGAAGAGAAACAAAGGATTTAAGAGCCATTAGAAGTATTTTAAGAAGAAAAAACCTTGGAAAAAGGAATATAACCAACAAAAAAAACCTCAGAAAAAATCTAAGGAAGAATTTTATAAAAAATGCAAATGTTTTACATGTAATGAAATATGACACATATCTCCCAACTGTCCTAATAGAAATAAAAGAAAAAATGTTAAAGCCATTAGAATAATGGAAGAAATAGAATCTGACTCAGATTATGAGATAATCGAAGATTTAGATGAATTATCTGAAACAGACTCAATCTATGAGCTAGATATAGAAGAAATTGAAGAACCAGAATTTGAACAAATTTATATGAATCAAGAAATCATTGATACTATGGAAACTACCTTAGATAATGAAGAAGGGACTTCACAAACAGTAGTATTTGATGAAAAAAGATATGGAGCAATAAAAAAAAACAAATATCTTTAAGAAATAGAGACCTTTTTGTAAGACCAATAATATCTTGGTTTAACAAAACAATTTACATTGTAAAATATGATAAAGTACCTATTAACATTGAAAATGTTAAAGGCAATACTACTATCCTCTAATCACTAGAGAATGGGTTAACCGAGAATTAGCAAAAATAAATAGATCCACTAGAGAAAGATTAAAAAATATTGTGATAGGAGAAATCCAAATTATGGTGAAAGAATATTTTAGAGAAGGAATGGATATTCTTATACAAATGTATTTAATGGATAACAGAATACTTCATGATCCTATGGATGCTCTATTAGGAGTAGTCTCTGGAAATCTTGTATATAAGAAAATTATATTTACTATAAGACTTGGATTTTCCATGTCCTTACTAGATGAAAATTTAAGTATGGGATTAAATCTATATCATAGAATTGATAGATTAATTATGCCACCAAGAAGTAAAGATGTAACCTTACATTGTAAAGCTCTATATGCATTCACTACTACACACCAAAAAGAAATCAATAAAGTCTCAGGAGACTTCATACAAATCCATGAAGATTTTAAAGACTTAGCACAATTTACTCCACCAAGAATGTTGAGTAATAATAACATTTCCTTACCACAAGATATATTGCTTGATTTTCATCAGCAATCTAAAAGAATAGATAATAATGTAGGAAATCAAGGATTAGTTACTTTAAATACCTCTGGACAACTTATAGCCAGAATGCCTAGTAGAAGAATAGAAAGAAGTATCAGTACTAGAGAACTTGCAAGCTCTAGTAGAACATCTACAAGTAGAAATTACCCAATAATGCCTAGAAATAGCATTGATATTGATCTTAGAAAGTGTGAGGAAGATAATTTCCTTATCTTAACAGAATATATCAATAATCAAAATAACTACGAAGAAATTATAGCCCTTGTTAATACAGGAGCTAGTACTGGTCATATAAGAGCAGACTTAGTTGATCATTTATTAGAAGAAAACTTACCACAAAGAATAACTCTTCCAGACTATCATGAAATTAAATATGAAATTAAAACATTTGTTAATCTAGAACTAAGTTTTACAGATATTGAAGGAGAACAATTTAAATTAAATCTTAAAATTCATAAAGACTACAGAAAAGGAAATGATTCTAGTCCAATATTACTTGGAACGACCTTTCTTGAGAAAGTCTCATCATTTCATATACAAAAGAATACTCTACAAATAACTATAGAGGGCAAACAAAAAATGATTCCTAGAATTACTAAAAACAAAGAACCAATTTATATGATACAAGGAATTAGATCAATCAAAACTAGTATATTTAGTCCATATATTGAGATAACTCTCTCAATTTACCAAACTACTGTATGATAAAATTTCATGCCATAATTGATACTGGATCAGGTATTTGCATATGTAAAAGAAATGTGTTCCCAGAACATTATTATAAACGAGATTATAAGAAAACAACTTATGGTCAAACAGCAAGGGATATTGTAGAAATCTATAGAGATTTTGTAGAAAATGTTCCTATCATTATAGGAAATAGAGAATGTTTTATTCCTAGAATATATGCAACAGATAAAATTGGATGTGATAACCTTTTAGGAGAAAGTTTTATCCATACATATAGCCCATTTACACAATATAAGGATAGTTTTGAATTTACTACACCTTGTAATCACAAAATTAAAATACCAAAAATATATAAAGCTATTGGAATTGCACATCAACCTATTCACCATAGACCTAGACATCAGAGTTCTGCAGGTAATCGTGGTGGATGTTATACAGAAATTAATCAAAAACAAAAAATTCCAGTATTAAGAATTGAAAATTTAGAAGAAGAATTTGAAAATATTAAATCAGGACTAAAATAATGTTATCATGAACATCCCTTAGCCAAATGGGACAAAGATAAACCTATGGCAACCATTAAGTTAAAAGATCCAAATGCTAAGATATCAGGAAAACAATTTCCTTACAGTGAAGAAGATAAGAAAGAATTTGAAATACAAATAAAAGAACTCTTACAATTAGGAGTAATAAGAGAATCAACTAGTCCATATAATAGTCCAACGTTTATGGTTAGAAACCATAGTGAAATTAAAAGAGAAAAAGCTAGAATGGTAATTGATTATAAAGATCTAAACTCTAAAACTATACCGAATAGCTATAAATTACCCATAAAAGATTTGTTAATAAAACAAATATAAGGAAGTAAAATATATTCTAAATTTGATTGTAAGTCAGGATATTGGCAAATAAAATTAGATGAAGAATCAAAACCTTTAACTAGTTTTACTACCCCTAATCCATTAGGACAATTCGAATGGAATGTTATGCCATTTGGATTAATGAATGCACCAGCAATATTTCAACAAAGAATTGATAAGATTATTAGACCAATAAAGAACTTCGGCATTGTTTATGTAGACGATATTCTTATTCATAGTAATAATTTAAAAGAACATATTGAACATCTTAAAAAATTCAACTATATTGTAAAAAAGTATGGATTAGCCTTATTAGAAAGAAAAGCAGAAATAGCTAAAATCGAAATTGAATTCTTAGGATATATTTTTACTGAAAAAAAAATATTTCAACAACCTCATATTGGAAGAAAGATTATCGAATTTCCAGAAGAAATTAGAGATAAGACAGAGCTACAAAGCTTTATTGGATTATTGAATTATTCTGAAAAATTTATCAAAAATTGTGCTAAATACAAAGTCCACTTTACTAAAAAACTCAAAAAAGGAGTTGTATGGGAATGGATATAAGAAGATATAGAAATGGTAAACAAAATTAAGAAAATATGTGAAAATCTACCAGAATTAAATATTCCTAATGATGATGATTTCTTTATTTTAGAAACTGATGCATCTTTATTACATTGGAGAGCAATCCTCAAGAGAAAAGAAAATCATAAAGAATTTCTTTGTAATCCATTATGTAAATGTATAGAAGAACTTGTTGCTTATACTTCAGGAACATTTAAAGATGTCGAAACAAGGTATGACATTAACCGTAAAGAAATGTTAGCTGTAAAAAAATGAGTAGCAAAATTCGAACCTTATTTGCTGCCTAAAAAATTTCTTATTAGAACAGATAATACTCAGGTAAAACCATTATTGACAAATAAACTTGGAACAAGTGCAGCTGAAAGGCCACTTATTAGAATGCAAATGTGGTTTGCACCATTTAAATTTGATATTATCCATATTAAAGGGAAAGACAATTTTATTCTAGATTTCTTAACCAAGAATGGAGCAAATCAGGAAGGAACTAGAAGCATTGAAATTCGAAATGAACATAAAGACTGCTGTGATAGAATCCAAAATAACTCTAATGGAGATAGCTGCTGTCAAGCCAGCATTTGAGAAGGCCAACATGGCTATATTATCTGAAGGCCCTAGTGCCAATAATTCTGAAGGCATTTGTGCCAATATTAAACCAGAAGCATTGAAACTTCATAAACTTTCAGTTAGAGAGAATACTACTTTGTCTCCCTCACAGGAGAAAATATTTACAAAGGAAAGTATCTCCATACCAGAGCTTAATAGCTCAAATATCATCAAAGCCTGTAACACTCATGCTGTTATGGACATCAAAAATAAAGACGATTTTATGCTTGCATATGTATTGTTCAATCTAGCCTGCTGCTGGTTCACCAGTCTAGGAGGATGGATGAAAACGCTAACATATGGAACCTATAACAAAGTTAACCTTTATCCAGGAGCCCCAACTTATTGGGTTCGTGCTCTTTACGAAATGGGAAATATAATTTGTATTTACCCATCGGAATCTTTAAAAGAAATTTCTTTGTTACCAAAAGAAGTAGTCCGAGCTATTGAAAGATATTGCCAAGTTCTGAAACATAAGAACATATATATCAGGTTTTTTTCTGCCTGTCCTGAATGGGATAATGAAGAAGATAGGCTACTGCTAGTTAGCCATGTCATAAGGATTGCCACTACTTCCAAGCATCTTCAGCCCGAGAAGAGTGAAATCCATGAAACTTCACCAGAAGATGTTATCAAGATGACGACCTTCCGCAGAGCCAAGGGATATAAAGAACAATTTGAGCATATCCAGAAAGTTATTGAAGAAAATCAGAATATTTGGGTGTATGAATCACAAGACCACTTGATTTACAGTAAGGCTGTGCCACCCACTAAACAAGGAGATTGGCACTATCTTGATTTATGGTGTGATCATATTTTTGGAGGTGACGCCTGTGGGACACAGAAAACAAAAAATGAGCTGTGTAAACAGTTTTGGCGATATCCAAACCATAAGTGCGAGTTCTGTAACAATGAGGGAGATGGCTCACCAATATCACTAGATCCAGAGGAATTTCCGAATGAGTGGTTTGAATCTCATATGGAAAAATAGAGAACCCCCTTTATCACTACTTTATCAAATCTACTTTGATAAAGAAAAACTGTGGGGTTTCACCTCAATAATTTTCCATATTAAGACGAAGGACTTTAGGCCACAGTAAGATTCTCATTATCTTACACAGTAACACCACAATAATGAAGGACAGCTGGAGAACTTTTTGTGTCTATAAAAGGAAGATTAATTCTCAGAAGAAGGCATCCCATTCTTAAGCAAAAAACTATCTTTCTCTCTAGTTTTTCGAATCTTGTAACCATTTCAGTTTCTCTCTTTCATTTGAAGCTTGTAATAAGATAATCTCTATGGAGTTCTAATCTCTTTAGAGAAAGTACCAAGAGTTAGCCGAAATATGTATGTATACTCTTATGTAAGAGATATTAGTGTGATGTGTTTATGAAATTCAAGTTGTTTGAAAATACTATCTTTTTATTCTTGTTATTTTCTCAAAAACTCTTATCTTACTTATACTCCAACGGTGAGAACCTTGAGGGTTGTGCTAGTATCTTGTTGCCGTTTAGCCGTGTGTTGGTGTTTGAGGCGTTGTTAGAGAAAGCCATTTGAACCCTGTTACTTTTCAAAGGTGATGTTTTAACAAGGAATTGAAAGGAAAACTGTGATTCCGTGTGATCCATTGTGAGATATGCAAAAGAGTCGAGAAAAAAATAATAAGAGTGCGGAAGTCGTGTTGGACCATAACCCACTTTCTTAAACTCAAATAACATCAATCACTTATATCTGAGTATACAAACATATGGGAGCAAGCTCGAGGGAAATCTCGTTGATATTATTCTGCATTTACCTTCTGCTTCAATACTGTAAGATATTTCTTATCTATGTTAAATACTTGCATTAATATTTGTACTTATGATATTCATAAAGTTTTAGTTACTATAATTCAATGTTTAGAAATTGATTGCAAAAGGAAAAAAAAGGAAATTAAATCATTTTATACTGTGCTTGATTATTTTCTGAAAAATAGTAGAAATTTACCTGTGCCTTTATATTTTACAGAAAATATATTCAGAATTAATAAGGAAATTAATAAATTAGAAAATAAAATTAGAATATTAAACGATTGTTTTGATAAAAAAATATATTGATAAATACGAGCATAATTGACTTTTTTATTATGAGAAATACATCAAAGTTACCCTATATCAGGAATAGAAAATCTTGATTTGACTAAAGAATAAGAAGATGGATATTTATGTCTTTTTATTAGAGAATGTCAACCAAGCTGTCAACCAAGATGGTAGTGGAGCATGATTGTTATTTCATTGGGAGTTGGGCAGAGTAAAAAACAAAAAACAATGTATAGAATCCTGTACAAATAGATTAATTCTTAGGAAAAAAATTGTTTGTATTGCATTAGTGTACAACCTTGTACACAGTTCTCTCACAATCGTTGACCCCACGATTATTTTATAATCATGGGCCCCACTATTGTTGTGATAGAGCTGTGTAATTTGGTGTACACCAGTGCTCTACACCAAGCATCTCTCTAATTCTTATTAATTTATATTGGAAAAAACCTTTAATGTCTACTAACCTGCAGTGGAGTTAAAAAATGGGTTTCCAACTAAGTAGGACAAATTATGACTTATATACACAGCAAAATATATACACAACGTTGCCGTTTGGTCATACATATATTTATAGGCTCGTGGGCGAGCTTGGCTCGTCTGATCCATTGACACCACTATCTATTTTCACCACCACCATTATCACTACTACAATAACATATCTGCATTGCCATCGTCGCACCACCACTTTTTCCATTGCATTTAGTGGAATAGAATGAGATTAATAAATCATCTCAATCGATGGAGAGTTGACTGGGTGAAAATTAATTTATTGTAGCTTAATTTAATTGAGTCTGGTTACATCCATACGATGGCTTCAAAATAATAATCGGAATAAATTATAAGATTTTAATTTATTGGCTGCAGTGGAACTAATTATTTAATTGGACGGACGTATCACATGTTCTAGTGTGCTATTCATATATTAAAATAGTTTGATATGGATTAGAACTAAAGGAAGAGTCATTTTAGGTTATGGAATGTTTCCATATCCAAAACACAAAAACAAAACTCATTTTAAGATGTGTAGCGCTATAATTTTGGGATCGTAAACAAGTAATAAAGTGAATCTAAAATTCAAGTTATCGTTTCCACGAGAACTAAATATTAAAATTAGTTGAAATTTATAATAACTACTTAAACCTATAACTAATTTAATTATCATACTAATAAACTAATTAATTGTGAAGTGTTTATGAAACCTAATTAATTAAAGGGTAATTATATTACCACTACAAATTTTATTGAGTGCACCACGATTTTTAATATTTTTCTTATTTATTTAAATAGCCTTAAGTAAAATTACATAATTAGGGTTTTAATGTACTTTTTTAATAAAATGAATTATTGTTCCACCACAAATATAAACCTAATTTTTAGTTTCTTTTTCCTCAACATCTGACAGCCTATAGCTTTTCCTTCGAAGATGACTTTTGCTTTCTTCCACGACGGCAAGATAATTTTATTTTTCTTCACGGTATATGAATTTTTCCCTGATGTGAATGTATCCTAGAGGATCATACCACTAAATGAAGTTTAACCAGATGGCTTGATGAAGAGGTACAACATAGTTTAATAAACCACAATTTGGAATTTTGCCAATTTTTTTCCACGAAGCGAACACTATTTTGAAAATATGCTACATCGACAACTTCAATGATAAAAACACCAATAGCCCAGGCGGCCCAGCAAAAAAGAATGTGTACCCTTACTCACCTTCATACATGAACACACTACTATGGGGAAAGGAGGGAATTGGATGTACAAATATGAGCCCAGTATTCAGGAGTATTAAGAAAATGAACATGCTGCCCAAACGAGAGATCATTTGGCTTTAATACCTGCGACGAAAACATTTGTCAATTGGAATACTTTTGATTGAATTATTATGTCAGTCTCGAATTATTACGTTAAAGAGGAAGATGACGTCTGATGTGAGGCTTTCTATCAAGTGTCTTTCAAAAAATCTAGAATGGACCGAAATGATGAGAAAAAATGAGGAATAATTTTGGGATGATGAGTACACTACAATATTATATATTTTTTATTTTTTATTTTTATTGGATTAGAAGTGTAATTGTAAATTTATTGTGGTATATTTATTAAAACTATATTTTAATTGTGGTGTGATTATAATGTGGTGTAGGAGGTTGTAATAGTTACACTTAATTAAAAGCACTGGGACCTTAAATTTGGATATTATTCTATTTTAGTATCAATCGAATACTTAAGCAACACGTATCAATGTTAAAATTTTATTTAATAATCTCACGATAGAATTAACTGTATCATTACGTATGACCTTACTATATCTCTATGAAGGGTTCAAATATATAAATATACATTAAATTAAAAGAACATTTATAAAATCATGCAAAACATAGTGATATATCTCTATTATTTATCGAACTTTGCAACAATTGTCATTATGCACTATAATTCCTATTCATGCTCTCATATGTCAAAAAATAATAATAATAATAATAAATCAACTATTGATCAAGAATGAAAAGAAACTAAACACATAACAAACCTTCCAACCAAACAAACATTTAATGTCAAATTTTGAAATATATATATATATATATATATATATATATATATATATATATATATATATATATATATATAGAGAGAGAGAGAGAGAGAGAGAGAGAGATTAGATTGATACAAATCACTCGGGATTAAAGTTTTGGAAAAAAAATTCTTGAATCATTTTAATGGCTATTTGATCAGTCTTCTTGAATCTCTTTCTTCAAATTCTTAAGTAATTGTATATAATTTAAGTATGTGTGTTATGTATTTCTAAAGCTTGTAAAGAATGTATCTATTCTATCCAAAGCTTTCTCATTTTCTTGATAGATGAAGATACAGTATTTATAAGCTCCAATAATTGGGTTAAAACTCATATTCTTATTTTTTTTCGAGTAGGAGTTGAATCAAAATAGGAAACAAAATATTTGTCGACATGGTACAAAGTACTACAATCATATGGTATAGTTCAACTTGCTTGAAATCAAACTTTTACCCTTGCGGTCGCATATGGAGTTCCTCGCAAGGTACAAACTTTTGATCTTGTTCACTTTAATCCTTGAATTTCTCTTTCGGTTAAGGTCAAGTCCTTTTTTTTGATCCACGGGTCCTCAATCTCTCCAATTAGATCATCATCCCCCACATCATTCGTAACTGATTCGTTTCAAGTACAAAAAATTACAATTGAGTCCCTAAACTTTTCAAATATTTGATTTGACTATCGAAACTGGTGAATTTCCTCCGATTGTTATCTTAATACTTCTTTTCGAACTCGTGCAATCCGGTTGATCTTCAATTTCTTTGAATCAAATTCGATTAAGCTCTAAATCACCTTTCTTTACCCCAATTGCATCCAAGTCGAGTTTACTCTTGTAATCGACATATTTACATTAAATTAATATTCGCTCAAACAACAATAATTTATCAAGTTTAGAAGTCCATATAAGCATGCAAAATACACTTATCTATATGAATGTTTTCATATGTAGTGTCATGTCCACATCAACATCTCACTTTACGACTAGGCACTTTTTTTCCAATTCTGAAGGGGTTGAATGTTTTCCTTCTTCTATTTCGGCTTTCCTAGGTGTGCTTTATCAATTTTTTTCATTTTTTCCTTTTACTTTTATTTGACTTCAATTTATTAATATTTTTATTTTTTTTAAACTTTTCAGTTGACTTTAATTTCAAGTTTTTAAAAGACTTGAACTATACAAAAGTTAATAATGACTTCATTCAATAGAGTTGAATAAGATTTAAGCTGCGGTGTTATCAACATTATGTGATTATGATTTTAAGACTTGTTACTTTGGTGAGAACTTCAAAAGCATGTATGGAGTTTATATAAATCTATTAAGTATGACTTGTGTACTTGAAAATTGAAACTTTACATTTTGAAAATTTGTATAATTGACTAATAATAGGAGTATTAAGTAAATATAGTATGTTATAATTTTAGATGTTTGATGTGTATTATTTTAATTATTAAACGATTTCTAAGATTAAAAATTTTAAATAATATTAAAAATAAGAAAACGTTTTTTGACGCCCAAGCCTCGCTTTGGCTCACTTAAGCTCATAAAGCTTAAAACTTCGGTTCTACGCCCAGCCATGTTTTACCCTTTTTTTGAAGAATATTGAAGAATTTCAAAGGGTTTGAAGGTAGGATCAAGAAGATGGAAGCAAAATGATTTTTGTAATTCTCGTTACATGGATAATTTCTAAAACACCTATGTGTTTATTATTCTATAAAAATTATTACATTATTATTCCAATAGAAGCGGCACACGAATTTCACAAAAGATAGAGCGAGAATCAAGAGTAAACAATCTATTTATTTGTATCTTCAACGAGGATTTTTTTTGTCAACTTATTGCTATCAAATTAAGTCTTGATTGATTCTCATTATTTTCAAAATACATTTTTCTCTTATACTACATCATACATTTTTCAATAAAATAATATTACACTCAAATTCAAAAAAAATTCCTTATTTTTTAACCGCGCATTCTCTATCAAAATATTATTCCAAAATACATTTTCATCGACAAATGGGGCTCAAAAGTGTCTGTTAGACATTAATTACCTTATTTTATAATTTGTTACAAAACAATTTTCAACTACACATTGACACAATAAAATATTCAACACGTATATCAATTTTTTTCATACTTTTTGACTACACATTCTTTTAAAATCATTATTCAAAACTTTTTTTTTCAACAATAATGGTTGTCAAACGAGCTTTCAAGTTATAAAAAAGGAACAGTCTAGATGTACAAAATATGCTACAGAATTTTCTACAGCCTCATGATGTGGCAAAAAAAATCTCGATTCCTTTGACTGGAAATCTTGTGAGATTATACTGTACAAACATTGGCTTTCCTTTTTTAAACACCAAAACTGGCTGAGAGGAAAAGTTCCCTCTCTCTCTCTCTCTCTCCACTCACGATTTGCTACGCCTTGAAGATAACTCTCCGGTGACGATCTGATCCGTCTGAAGATAAATCTCCGACGACCCTGACCCCGTCCGAAGACCTCTCGTTGGCGACGCGAACAAGCACGTTTTTGTCATTTTTTGTGGCTTGAATGTGTAGAGTATATATTTGCTTATAAATCTGAATTGTGGACGTTATCAAGGTTGAGGTTTTTGGATGGAGAGTGAACTAGGATTTGTGAGAGGTTGGTCAATCGAGAATGAAGAGCTGTAGGGACTAATATGCCCGAATTGTTGACGTTTAGGGCAATTTTTTTTTTTTTGTAAAAGTTGTCGCGAGAAAGTTTTCAGAGGCATTCCTTGTCCTTGTGTTTTAGTTCTTGAATGGATTCTAATTCACAATTTATTTTGAAAGTTGGTTTGTAAAATATACTTTTCTTATAGTTGAAACTATGTCCCATATGACAACTAGTACAAACACAGAGGATTTTTATTCCTATCATCTATGAAAATAACATATCCTTAGATTCAAATAACTTGCCAGCCTTCAGTTCACATTTCCTGCACTTGAATGAGTTGCAGTTGTCAAATTTGTGTACTTAGTTCTTGAATGGATTCTAATTCACAATTTATTTACAAAAGAAGTATGTACTAATTAAGTCATTGTCATCCTGTCAATTTATTCATCCTACTTGAATTTATGATGAATCAGGATTGTTGATGGCTGCGAAAAACAGAGGAATTTGTCATTCTTGCAAAGGGGTAGGACACATGATGCCGGAATGTCCAAAAAAGAGGAAATGTCGAAACTATGGAGAGGGGTTTGTTAGATGGTTGGAGGTAAAAAAAATTCCAAGAATCAAGGGAAGTTGTTCCATTCTTGTACCCGTAACTGTAGTTTTTTCAAGTTTTGTAAAGTTTCACCCGACGAAGAGTATCCATTGCAAGGTGAATCAAGTGGCACTATGAAAGGAAGTGAATCTGTCCACGATTTGTCTCGTATGTTGAAAGTTTGTGCAAAAATAACTGAGGAGAGAAACTTGGAGATTTCATTGAACATTACAATGCGCAAGGGAATACGAGTTTCGGAAGATTTAATGTGAATTATGTGCATTTGTGTATTTTGTGTATCTTGTCATCATCAACATTTTGTGTATTTTACTGGATGTATATTTGACTGGATGTTAGCAATTATACAATTGCAGTTGGTAAATGGAATTGAAGGAAGTATCCTCTTATTTTGTAATGTTTCTTGAAGTTAATTAATCTAAATTGGTATTTTGTAATGTTACCAATATTATGTTCTATGACACCAAATCTTTATTGTCCAATTGAGAAAATACAGAGCATGCAGTTCTAATGCATCCACATTGGGTAATACATGTGAACCAAAGCATTCTAAACTAGGATGGAAGCAACAAAACTGCCTTTCTTGAAGTAGGCATGAATTTGCTTCCCAGATTCCAACTAACGTGAAGGCAAAATGGTGGAAAATGTGGTTCAATCACCCTCAACTCCCAGGCTTCAATTTTCTTGGTAACACTTCAAGCCAAATTTCCCACAACTCTATCACCATAACCAAGAATCATAGCATTCCAAGCAACACCACGTTTATCCATCAGCCTGAATACAAGCTCTGCATTGTGAGTTATTCCACATTTAGCATATGTTGTCAACAAAATAAGTCCATGTGATTTGTAAAATGCATGCCTGTAATCTATTTAGTGCCTTGCGCATGAATTTCTTTGAACAGATCTTAGTGCCAACATATGTTAACAAGTAGCAAAGATGCTGGAGATACAGTCAAAAGAGGGAAAACATTACAGGGAAAGAAAGAGCAAGTAAACTGATTGGAATTGCTTTGTACACATAAGAACATTACAGTGTAAAATGCAATAACTAATAGTCGACTGCAATTGATAGCAGCAGTTACAAAAAAACCAAAACATGTAATTGCAGTTTGCGACTTCCAAAATGTAAGAGGAAAAAAAAAATTCATTTGCCACCAGCACCTCCAAGCTTAGCACCCATTTCCTTTGTTTAAACATATACTCTCCTGTGTGCCAACATGTTGGGAAGGGAATGTGTTCGTCATGGGAATGTCCTACAAGTTAAATGAATAACATCATTTACAAAAAATTTCCATACACGTCTCGAGATAAAATAAATAAATCAAAACATGGGAAAAAACAAATACCTGAACATTGATTGGAGGCAAAACATCGTCTTCTAGGTGTCTTTTCGATGTACTTGAATTAGATGCCACCTGCAAAACATGGGAAAAAACAATCACATTAAATATGTATAAAGATAGTGTACAAAAAAAAAGGCAGCAGTTTTTATACTTTACGACAACTTTTTGATTTCTTAGAACTAGATTCTAGATGTCCCTTCCGACGAAGTTTTTTAAGAGCTCCCTTTCTTTTTGTGCATTTTGGGTCGAAGATGACCCCACTAGTGCACTTTTCAGTTTCACCAATGCATTTGAAGCCCACACTCGTGGCTTCACCATCGATGCCTCTATTGTTTGGCGTTCAATCCACTCCACAATTCCATGTGATCGAGATTCGTCATGTGCTACCAAATCAGCTAACTTAGTAAATGAATTGCACATTTGCTCATATCTAACTTGGTTTGGAGTACTAATCCAACCATCATAATTGATCGGCACCCTTGTGTACGATCTGCTTACATCTTTCCTCCATCTATGTAGTATGTACTTCTCGGGAATTACTTTAACCTAATTTCGGATCCAAACCGTGATCGCGTGCTTGCAAATAATTCCTCTGAACTCAAACAAGTGACTACTGCACTCGAAGTCACATTCATCCTTATGCAGGCGTACTTTAAACGTAGTTGTCTTCATACAGTCATTGACAATAATATCCTCGTGAACGTTATACGTAGTATGCATATAAGAATCATAAGCGTGTAATACTTCACAATACACCTTTCCAGTAAACTGTTCTTGGAATTCTCTGAACTTTGCAATTGTGTAAATTGATTGGAATTTCTTCTCCATTTCGTACTTTGTCGCACATGAGACCATTTGGGAAAATGATTTGAAGTCAGCTTGAAACTCTTTTTCAATTTTACTTCTCAATGCACATTCGTACTGCACCACAAATTGCTTCAAGGATGTTTTGGAATGAAACATATCCATCAAAAAATGCATTAATACCCTTACTTCGTTGTGTGGTTGACATACCCGCCCAAAATGAAGTTTTCAAATAGCATGGCACCCATCGACTTCTTTCATCGTATAAACCCGTTAGCCAAGCAAGTTCGTACAATTCATATTGGAACATCTTATTCCAACCTCGATCAAACTCCTCACAAGTTTGCACATCATAAACCAACCAATGCACAACATGAAGAATAGAAGATTTATATCTATGTCCGCCGAATTTTTCAGGTAACTTTTTTAGAATATGCCACAAGCACTATCTATGCTTTGTGTTCGGAAACACAATTTCAATTGCATTTGGCATAGCACGATCTTGATCTGTAATTATTCCATTTGGTGCTTGGTCATGCATACATTGAAGCCAGGTCCTGAATAGCTATACGAAAGTCCTTGTATCCTCATTTGAGACCAAACCACATCCTGGAAGAGTTGATTGTCCATGATGATTCGCCCCAACAAATGGAGCGAATGACATTTCGTACTTGTTAGTCAGGTATGTGGTGTCAAATGTAATTACATCACCAAATTCCTTACATGCTTGCCTGCACCTGCTATCCTCCCAAAATACATTCCTCAGTCGAGCATCGTCATCCAAGTCTATGCTAAAATAGAAGCCATGACTATTTGCTTGCATCTTGGAAAAATATGCTTGTATTGCAGCGGTGTCTCCTTCACCAAGCCTTAAACACCGGACTTTATTTATGAAATTCCTACAATCTTTCTCAACGCATGTAATCTTGTCGTACCCACCGGCTTCAACTACAGTAGAGTTAAAACTTTTGTGTAGTGGTATTCCAGTAATGTCATTTATTTCAAGCTGTCTTTTCAAGCGTGCACTAATCTCGCGATTGCATCGATAGAGCCTTAATTTCGATGGGATCGTTCCATGCGCCAGTGAGTTCAGAACATGATGACAATCTTGCTTTACAGCTAGTTTGCATGGTTGGTTGAGGCTTTAGAATTGTATTTGTACCGATTGTTCGACTACCTTCCCGACTACATGTAAAAGTGACGTAATGTACAACTCCGTCTTCACCCTTCTTCGAATTCCTTTTTCACACCGGAAATCCAATTTGGTAAGCGTAGTTATTATAAAATCTGAAAACCTCATTTTCATCTTTAAACTTCATTCCAACGGCGGGCACAATAATTTCCGTTTCGTCACCTACGTCTGTATCATTCAGATTATCCTCTTCTGATGAAAGAATTTGCAAATAACCTACATTGACTAAAAATAGATAAAAATCAATTTAAGTCAATCAAATATTGAAAAAGTGAAGTGCTTTTCACATGCCATCATTCAAAGAAACCACAAGGAAATTTAGCTGTGGCCATCATTCAAAGTCTTTGACTCTAGAGAACCTCTCCATACATATATAAATCTTAAACCGGCAAATAATTTTCACAAGAACAAGATAGGACTCGAGAGACCATTTACCATGAAATTACTACAACGTAGAAAAAAAGACAAAACCAATTCAAGAAAGACAGAGTGCAAAATTATAGTTTCCGGCCCTTTTACATTGCAAAATTATAAAAATAAAACGATGGAAGTTGAAAATTAGGTACAAAAAAATCTTATCCATGCCGTCCTTGGCGTTGAGGTTGCCAGCCTGGGAGGTATAAAATCGACGGGTTCAACATAAAATCGCTCACTTCAGACCGCGAAAGATGGAGATAACGTCGTTTGGTTCAGGCTCAACCTCCTGTTGACACCGAGTCAAAGTTGCCGGCATCGTCGAACGGGTTTTGCCACAAATCCACTTCAGTTTTCGACTGCCATTTCCAAGGTTCCGTAAAATGCTGGAGAAACTCTGTAAGAAAGGTGCATTTTGTCTTGTCTTTTGTACTTTTTGTTTTCTACTTTTCTTACTAGACTTTTTTTTCCCACAGTCGAGATATTGACTTTTTCAAACTTGGCGCCATGTCAAGAGGCTGTAGGAAACTCTGTAGCATATTTTGTACATCTAGACTTTTCCTATAAAAAAGGACTTTACAGTACCATGTAGGACATAATGAATAAAGCTATATGTACAAGGTTTCATTCACATGTACTTTATAGGACAATTTGATTTAGGTGACATGGCAGATAATTTGACCCAAAATAAAGCTATATGTACAGGGTCTTGTTCACAGGTATTTTACAAGGCAGTTTGATTTAGTCGACTTAGCAGATAATTTAACCCATAATAGAGAATAAAGGAAGGAAAAACACTTTCATTCCAGCATTTGCCCACTCACAGAAGTGATTATTTCCCCAAAACTGGAGATTCCCAAAATCAGTCTCTCTCAGCTCAAGTTTTTCCTCGAAATTGGATATCCCAAATATTGGACTCTCTCAGCTTCGACGACTTCCGGTGAAAATCAATCAGCTCCGGCGTCTTTCAGGTTATAATCCAAACTGATCAGCCATATAGCTTCCACATCAAGGCACTTTCCAACGTGAGCAACATTGTCCAATCGCGATTGCCTTCCGATCATCATCTCAACCTCCGGTGTTAAGGCCCACGTGATACACACCATTCATGTTTACTTTAAAGTTTTGCATTTTATTTTTTTATTATCTGCTACCTTACAAGAAATGGGTATTAAAGGATTTGTGAATAAAACATGCTATTTATTATAATGTGTGAGTTGATTGTGATTTGTAACGCTCTTTATGTTACTAAAATGCAGGGAGATGAAAGTCATGGAGAAAGCATCATCACAATTGAAGGCAAAAACCTCATCCTAAGTAAATGGCTGGGCATGTAACGACTACAGCTATGGCGTTAATTTTATGAAGTAGGAGCATTTGCTTCTGTTTATTAAAACATTTCAATGTTGGGATACCTTGTTTATGGACAATGTCTTGTTTTCAGTTTTGGAAGTAGTTGAACAAAATATTTCTTTGGTCGAGTGTGTTTTACTCCATGAGTAGATTAATGTTATGTATTTATTTTCTTAAAATCAATTTAGGGTAAATGAGAAATTAAGGCCAAAAGATGACTACTTAAAATTGGAATAAAAATTAGTGGGAAAATGGAAAAGTGCCAATCCCATATAGGAAAGCTAGAAGAATATAAATAACTTTTTTTTGCTCAAGTTTGGAACTTGGGTTTGGGCCCCAAGGGTACAAATTGTCTTTGAAGGGGAGAAAACCTACATACTAGTAGGTTGAGCCAAAGCTCATACGCGTGCTTCGCCGCTGCAGTCCGACCGGCTTGGCACGGGCATAGGTCGTAGGCTTGGATTTGGGCCAAACTGATATATATATATATATATATATATATATATATATATATATATATATATATATATATATACACACACACACACACACACATGTGTATATATATATATGTCACGACTCTGAAGCAAAATTCTTGAGCGAAGATGTTCCAACTGTTGAGGAGGATGAAACAGATTCTAAAAATGAGCGACATTCGATGCATGGAGTTATAGTGACTTTTTGTGCATTACATCCTCAATTGCCTTGATAACACATTATACGACTTTAATTGTTCGGTCAAGACAACTAAATTACTATGGGAATCGTTGGAAAAGAAGTACAAAACAGAAGATGCCGGGTTGAAGAAATTCATTGTAGGAAAATCCCTGGATGGCTGATTCTAAAACAGTAATGAATCAAGTCCAACAGCTACAAATCATCTTGTATGTGATAAGCACATTTTTGCATACTTATTTAACTGTCAAAATATGAGCAATTGTTGATTAATATGTTGTAATATAGCTTAATTCTATGCAATTCATGTTTTGCAGGACAAGTGATGAATGTAGCGGAAATAAGGAGAAACACGTGAAAAATGACCAGAATTGAAAAAATTGAAAGTTCAAGGACTAAAGTGCAAATACTCAAAAATTATGTCAGGACTCACGATGAAGGTTCGAGAATGCTAAGGGTCGATTGGAAGCAATTAGAAGTCAAAAAAGAATGGAATGTTATCAAAATCAATTTCCAATTCGCACAAGATATATTTCACATTTTTAGTCAAAGATTGAGACCCACTTTTGGCATAGTAAAAGTCCGAATTGAAAAAGAGCTATTTCTAACAAAGTTGTAGCTCTTCGAGTTATCTTTCTAACTCATTTTGAATCGTCTAAATCGGATATCGGAAGAGAAAATTATAATCAAATTACCGACTATTATGCATAGGCAAAAAATCCGTGCGCGAAAGAAACTTTCCTTATTCGATTAGAACTCTTTTGAAATCCAATTTGGACGTGATTTTCATCTAGTTTCCAATTCTTACAAATACTTAAAAGCAGAATACATATGGAGGAGGCCTCCTATACACCATTCTTCTACTCTTGGGTTCAAGAAACTCATGGAGAACTAAAGATCTTGGTGAAGTTACGAAAGAATTCGATTGGAATTGGTGATTTCATAGCTTTTATTCATTTAATTTGATCTTTTCATTGTCAAACAACACTAGAATTTAGATTTTTATTATCTTGAATTTATATTGAAATCGGTTTAATATTTACAAGATTTTTCATGGATTCAGTCATACTTTTTCCATTGTTCAATCAAACTATTTATTGAGTTTCAATTTCAATTATTTATTGTTGAGACTGGTTTAATAATTATTATATCCTTCATAGATCCAATCATGCGTCTTCTATCGTTAGATTAAACTAGTTGTTGAATTTTAATCTCAATTTCACTTTATTGGCGGATTAATTACTGTCTTATGCTTGATGTATATGGTCGACCTTTGATCTTGTTCCAATAAAATTGTGCGAATATGTTTTAAGTCTAAATTCTAGGATTACATCTGTAAATTAAATTGATTTTCACGATATATCTTCCGATTAGAGTACCGGGATGAAAGCCTCTAATTGTGTTATAAAAATGAATAATTGATATGATTGATCCAAATCCAATTGAGGAAATTCCGACGCTTCATCTCTTCGAATTATTGATTTTAATTTCACGTTTCAACATTGAATTTTATTATACATTTGAGAGAACAATTCAACATTTTTGATCCTTTAAATATTCTTCCATCTCCCTGTGGATACGACATCCCAAAACTGTGCTACAACTACCGCGTTATTCTTTAGGCGTAATCAGTATGATATACATGCAGAAGGTATGAAGCTCAGTGAGTCATTTCAGGTTGCTGCGATTATCGAAAAATTACCACCAATGTGGAAAGATTTCAAGAACTAACTGAAACATAAACGCAAGAAAATGAGACTCAAAGATCTAATAGTACGATTAAGAGTTAAGGAAGATAATCGCAATTCTGAAAAGAAATCTGCAAATCTGCAAATAAAGGCTAAAGTAAATTTGGTGGAACCAAATACTAGCAAGAAAAGGAAGCACTCGGGTAATGATAAGCAAAACAGTAAGGCTAAGAAATTCAAAGGAGATTACTATAATTGTGGTAGCCTGGTCACATTGTAAAGGACCATCGATAGAAAAAGTAGAACAAAAAAACCAAGTACTCTTGATCGAGGAAGATTGATTGTCTAGCGGTATGTCTGAACTAATGCTATCAGATGTTGTATTTGAAGCAAACATGGTGAACAATCCGAGAGAATGGTTCGTTGATACTGGTGCTATTCGTCATGTTTGTGCTGATAAGGAGATGTTTTCATCTTACACTCCTATCAATGGACGAAACTATTCATGGGCAACTCATCAACATCAAAAGTTGTTGGTATAGGTAAAGTAGTGTTGAAGAGGGTATCAGGGAAAGAAGTAACACTCATCGATGTGCTGCTTGTTCCCGATATTCACAAGAACTTGGTATCTGGAGCTTTGTTTAGTAAAAATGGGTTTAGGCTAGTATTTGAATCTGACAAGTTTGTACTCACCTAAAATAACATGTTTGTAGGCAAAGGGTACTTAGCCAATGGCTATTCAAAATGAATGTAATGCCTGTACTTCGTGATTTTGATATTTATAAAAATAGATCTTCTGCCTACTTAATTGAGTCTTTTAACTTATGGCATGATAAGTTATGACATGTAAATGTTAATACTTTACGTAAATTAGTAGTTTAGATTTATTGTCTCCTATTTCATTTGATCAAAATCATCGGTGTGAAATATGTGTGGAGGTTAAATTAGCTAAAACACTGTTTCATTCAATTGAAAGGAACTCGAATCCTCTAGAATTAATTCATAGTGATATTTGTGATTTAAAATTTGTGAAAACTAGAGAAGGTAAAAAGTATTTTATTACTTTTATTGATGATTCACAAGGTACTGTTGTGTCTATTTGCTAAGGAGCAAAGACGAGGCCTTAGAAGCATTTAAATAGTACAAAAATGATGTTGAGAATCAACTAAGCAAACGAATAAAAGTTGTTTGTAGTGATAGAGATGGAGAATATGGAGCACCATTTAAAGAATTTTGTTCAGATTCTAGAATTATTCATCAAATTACAACTCCTTATTCACCTAAGTTGAACAGTATTGCGGGACGCAAAAGTCGTACTGTGAAAGAAATGATGAACGCTATGTTGATTAGTTCTGATTTACCTCAAAATTTGTGGAGGAGGGAGCAATTCTTTTAGCTAACCACATTCTAAATAAATTACCATACAAAAGTAGGTACGAAACTCCTTATGAGTTATGGAAATGTCATAAACTTTCGTACAAATACTTAAAAGTGTGGGGTGTTTGGCTAAGGTAGAAATACCAAAGCCTAAAAAAGTTAAAATATGGCCTAAGACCATCGATTGTATATTCATTGGATATGATAATAACAGTAGTGGTTATCGGTTCCTCGTACATAAGTCGGACATTCCAGATATACATGAAAATACTATCATTGAATCTAGAAATGCTGTATTTTTTTAGGACAAGTTTCTTTGTAAGGATAGGAAAGAGATAAGTTCGCAAAAATGAACTATAATACTGCAATTTGGTAATCATCAAAATGATGAAGAACCAAGATGAAGGAAATGGACCAAAACTTCTACATCTTTTGGTCTAAATTTGATGAAGCAGTGTCTAGAATCTCCATTATGGAAAGTGGCTATTAATAGCGAAATTGATTCTATTATGCAGAATCATACCTGGGAGTTGGAAGATCTCCCACCTGGTGACAAACCGTTAGGTTCTAAATGGATTTTCAAAAGAAAATTAAAGACTGATGGATCAGTTGACAAATATAAGGGCAGATTGGTAGTTAAAGGATTCAAACAAAAAGAAGACCTTGATTTTTTCGATACATACTCACCTGCGACAAGGATAACATCAATTAGAATATTAATTGCAACCCCAACATTGCATAATTTGGAAATTCATCAGATGGACGTCAAAATAGCTTTCTTAAATGGTGATCTAGAAGAAGAAATTTATATGGAACAACTCGAAGGATTCATTACTCCTAGACAAGAGAAAAAAATGTATAGGCTCGTTAAGTCGTTATATGGATTAAAGCAAGCGCCAAAACAATGACATGCTAAATTTGACAAAACTATGTTGTTAAATGGTTTTAAGATTAACGAGTGTGATAAATGCGTTTATATTAAAACCACACCTAATGTAATTGTATGTCCGTATGTTGATGATATACTAATTATGGGTAGTAATTATGATATCATAACAAATACCAAGAAAATGTTGACAAAATATTTTGACACGAAAGATATGGGATATTGCAGATGTAATATTAGGAATTAAAATCCTTAAAACATCTTGGGGACTTGTCTTATCTCAATCTTACTATGTTGAGACTGTACTTAAGAAGTTTCATATATATATGATGAAAGTCCAATTAAGACACTGGTAGACTTAAGTCTACATTTGGCCAAACATAAAAGCAAACTCGTATCTCAACTAGAGTACTCTTAGATAATATACAGTCTAATGAATATTACAAACTGCACTCTTCTGAATATTGCATATACAGTGAACAAACTTAGTAGATATACAAGTAACCCAAATAATGACCATTGGAAAGCATTGGTAAGAGTTCTTAGATATCTACGATACACCTCAAAGGATTACATTATACTAGATATCCAACTGTATTAGAAGGGTACAATGATACTAATTGGATATCAGATACAAAAGACTCAAAATTCACTAGTGGGTATGTTTTTACCATTAGTTGTGCTGCCGTATTTTGGAAATTCTCTAAACAAACATGTATAACTTGATCCACGATGAAATCTGAGTTCACAGCTTTAGATAAAGCTGGAGAGAAAGCATGATGGCTTTGAGATTTTTTAGAAAATATTCCATGTTGGCCTAAACCTGTGCCTCCAATTAGAATATATTGTGATAGTCAATCGGCTATCGGTAGAGTACAAAGTAGTATGTATAATGGTAAGTCTCGATTTATTCGTCGAATACATAATAATATTAAGCAGTTGATCTCAAATGGTGTTATTTCCATAGATTATGTAACGTCTAGAGAAAATCTCGCGGATCCGCTTATTAAAGCTTACCAAGAGATCAAGTATACTGTCTATCAAGGGGAATGAGCTTAAAACCTATTAACGCAAGAATCTTTATAATGGTAACCCAACCTTGCTGACTAGAGATCCCAAGATTTTTGTTCAATGGGACAACTAAGTTATGAAGATTCAAAGAATCACTTTAGAGTTAACTCCTACCCATTCTTACGATAAGAAAGTGCTATCGGTAAAAAGTTTTAGGTTAATTTATACTTTTAATTATTCATATATCTTAGACTATCTAAGTGGGGTATGACAAGTACTCTTAATACGAGATCACCTATATAAGTGTGAAGTGTGACCGCTTCTATGAGAATGTTTCAAAGGCTTGAATTATCTAAAACACTTATAAAATCCAAGAGTTGTTCAGGGCTAAAATGAACACAACAGTGAGAACTCGAAAATGTTAGGGAGGTTATTGTGTTGATACTATTGTGTTGGTTTACACTAATGGCTGACAGTTGAAGACACCATGTTCACTGATTAGCTAAGAAAATTCGATAGTATTCTACTACGGAAGGTTCAAACCCATAAGGTACCTATTCGGACATGATAACATTCTGCCTGATCTCTCTATAGGGTCTGCATAGTCTATTGAATTAATTTCCATTTATGTGAAGGATTGTTGGAAAATTGATTTTAATTAGTTGGTTTGACCAACTTTGATCAATTATTTTAGTTGATCCCGTTAGTTGGACAAAATATTTCTTTGATCGAGTGTGTTCTACTCCATGATTAGATTAAGATTATGTATTTATTTTCTCAAAACCAATTTAGGATGAATGAGAAATTAAGGTCAAAAGATGGTCACTTGAAGTTAAAATAAATTACAATAAAAATTGGTGAAAAATTGGAAAAGTGTCTATCCCACATAGGAAACTCGAAAAATATAAACCAATTTATATTGCTCAGCTTGAGACTTGGGTTTGGGCCCCAAGGGGTACCAATAGTTTTTGAAGAGAAGAGAACCTACATGCTAGTAGGTTGGGCCAAAGCCCACACGCGCACACCGTCGTCGCCGTCCGGCCGACACGACACGGGCACGGGTCGTGGGCTTGGATTTGGATTTGGGCCAAATGATATATATTTTTAGTAAAATAATATTTAATTTATATTATTTTATTATTATTTAAAATAATAATATATTTTATTTATATTATTTTTTCCCTTTTCTGTGTGTGACACATGGATTCTTCTAGAAGGATGGTTGACGGTTAGCGGTTGATGGTTGAACTGGTCTAAACAGTTTATATCTGTTAAAGACAACTTTTTGGTTGTTGAATCTTTTCAACTTCTATAAATTGGTCCACATACCCCGGTTTCATTCACTTCAAAATCAATTCTGATTTAATTCCTCTTTCGAAATTATTCTTCGTCCCTGCATTATTCATATTTTGCAATTTAGCTTCGAAAAATAATTTTCGTACATTTTAGTCTTCCAACTTTTAGAATGATCAAAACGTGAGTAGGTTCGTCGGGTCTTGTAATTTGTAGTGCTGCTATTACAAGTCGAGGTCGTTGTATCTTGGGAGACGAGTGCTGGAATACCCTCAGCATCAGTGCGGTGCATTATCGTTTTAAGGAGAAATAGTCGAACTCTTGTCTCAACCATTAACATTATATAGCATTCACTTTTTCCTGATGTTATTCTGCCCAAATTAATTTACGGTGATATTATTACTTGCTTACTTCCAACATTTAATAGCCAATATATGACAACCCCTTAATCATTTATGTTCAACTATTTATTTTCATTCAATCTGATGATTCACGTAAAATGCAGACATCAACCAAATTAATGATTGTTCTATTTATCTTGTAAAATGGTAACAATTAAGAGGGAACATGCTTAGCTTTCCAGTTTCTATATCTGATTTCATAGCCACAGTTAGTAGAAATATGTTTCGCTAATTTTCGAAGTCGGAGAAAATGCTTGGCGATTGTTTGTGAGGTCAGGTTTTCTTTCAGGGCTAAAGAGATTGAGAGAGATTTTTAGTTCAACGGTTTGACGGTGGCCAGAGATGGTGAGTAGCGTGACAGCGAAATTGACTGCAAGTGAGGGCTTTGGTTGTTGGCTTTGGAGGGTTTCGATATTAGGGAAGAATTATTCTTATGGTACATCACAAGATACATAAAGGTGTCCATAATGGACACTCGGCGCCCCCTATTGGTGGGGTGGGCTTGTGGGACCGGCACCCCAACCATTGAGAGAGCGCCGGATGTCCATTATGGACACCCTGATGTAACTTGTGATGTACCACAAGAATTGTCCATTGGGGAAATGAGATGACGATGTGTTTGGTTTTCTTTTCATTATTTCTTCTGTTTTTTATTTTCCTTTTAATGATGGCCACCCCACCCTTGTAACTCCCATGTGAACCCAACCCCTGTACACTTAGCGCAATTGATATATTATGTCGATTTATATTGTGTGTACACTCATCATGACGCCCTCTCACATGAGAGGTGGAGCCTACGATTATCAATGTGTACATGCAGCATGACAGTCCTCTCACATGGAAGGTGGGGCCCGCGATTATAAAATAATTGCATCCCCATCGCCTGTGAGAGGGCTGTCAATCGGGGAGTATACCAAGAGTGTACACCTAACACAGCGTTATTATTTCACATGATTGTTTGACATCCATAATTTGATTTCCAATTCTACACCATTGAATGAGTGGACAACTAACTTGTTTCTATCATTGCTTCTTTATGCACTGCACATATATCTATGCCATGAGTTGATTTTTGTCTAAGTCAAAATTAATAATTAATTTTACACACTTATTTCAAGGATTCATAACTTTTCAACCACATATTTTATCAATTTTTTATATCAAAATTTACTCAAAAATTGTTTTTAATCTACATCAAACAGAGACAAATTTATATGAAGCTCGTAATCATTCATTTTGTTGGATCATGAGCCATGGTTGAAAATATTAAAATTTGAGTTTCCATCTTAAAATATCAACTTTATTAAGAAGAGTATTATTGACTCTAATAAATTGGTTTACGTTGATAAGTGTCTTTTGTATAGTTATTTGGATCATTAAATTAGAGTGTTTGTTATTGATTTTGATGAATCATAGTTTAATTTTGCGTTAATCTTGTTTGTTAGGTAAAACTCAATGCTAAATGGCGGAATTGGAAGAAATGAACAAAAAGGGGGTGAAAAGAAAGAAATTCAAAGTTTGGGGACTAAATTGCAAACATCCAATGTTAAGGAAATAATATTGTTGGATTGGGTAATTAGTTAAAGGAAAATTGGTGTGTATATATACTACAGTCAACTTAAAATGCTCAGGAGGGAAGAGTTTTTGCCATGAAACAATAGTGAAAAAGTCAAGCTTTAGACTTTAAATTGAGTGTTTAATGGGAGGCAATCCATTTTCCTATCACTTATCTCTTATTTTAATTAAGTATTGCATTACAAGTAGATTTTTAGGAATTGCATTAGAATTTTAGGGTCATATTTAGGAACTCATGCATTTAAATGGTTTGTTTTGAACACATTTTAAGTAGTATTTTAAGATTTGCATTAGTAACTTATGTATGTTTACTTATTGAGTTCGATTTACTTAGGCTCATTGATAACATCCTAGCAGAACGCAATTCGGCAGCAGGAAAAATAATTGAAAGCAACGGGCAGAGAGGGAAAGAGACCGCCATGTTGAGTTTATTCAATGGGGAGAAGAAGAGAAACTAGAAGAAAAGGTACACGCGGATGTTCGGGGTAAGTACTTGAGAGAATTTGCAATCAAATCACTTGAATGTCAATTCAGTTTCTAGCCCGTCTTTTTCTGATGTTAAGCTGAGGATGCAAAGATGGGATTCGTATGCCTTCAACGGGATGAAACATGCGAATCAATCCAAAATCCCTCCCATATGCGAGTTAAGATGCCAGGGTCATACTAGGACAGCTATCGACGGTGCAGGCCAAGATGTCTCTATAATCCCTGGATATCCTGAACGAATCGTAAACTTTACCGTCTCTGCTTTTTTTGTACTCGAATAACAGGTTTGAATGGTCGAATGCTGTCAGTTTCACGAACCCATAATCAAAATCTCGGAAAATACTCCAATTTGGTTTGATGGTTGTAAACTCAGAGAGGCTTGCTCCTCCTCCCCCAGCAGCTACGTGTATTGTTCCGTTTAAGGAGCCCTTATAGAACTTCTTCTCCTTATTTGTACAGATGTTCTGCAGAAACAAAAAGGACGATAAATATAGGTTATTCCAATCGTCACTATATCACTTTTTTTGGTTGAATTTAGCTGATATAACCACAGGAGACTAATCGATTCACAAGGCTCTTACATTACCTGGTAAACAGGACATGTCCTTTCATAATTATGAACGTGTCCAAAAATGGCCATATCGACTTTATACTTCTGCCAAAGTTTTTGAAGGTCTCTCCCCATTGGTTCCGCAAAAGATCCTTCATATGCATAGGAGTAATCTGAAGAATAACCCAAAACCCGATGTGCAAGGAATATCAGCCAAGGTTGCTTTTGTCTATCCACAGATGCCAAACAGTGCTCGATGAATTTATATTGCTCTGTTCCCTCTCTCCAGTCATGTTCTGTGTCACCTATGCAGAAGCGGAACATTCCATAGTCGGTTGAATACCTGAGAGAATAAGACAATATTATTTAAATCTCTTCATTCTTACATCTCTCAAACTATAAGAATTGATATTACACGAGATTAATTGTTAAAAATTACTCCTACCCCAACTTCTCTCCTCTTAGATAATGTTTCCATTTAAGTAGGTTGCATTCTAGGTCTCACCAAAGATCGCAGTCTATCCTAAACTATCCGTAACTGGGGCAATATAGAACCAAATGCAAAAGTCTAATTATTTTTTCTGAACTATATTAACTGTCACATTCAACAATCAAAAGCAATAAAATTGACTGAAGGAATGTTTGGGAAGCTACTCGGGAAGAACAAAGGATAGATTACAAGTAGCGTATTCTCGTTACTGTAATTCTTTCAAACTTCTATGTCGGTTGTGATCCATGAAGAGTTGCACATATAGACAAAGGTACCAGAGATTGATATTTTATTTCCTCAATTCTGAAAAATGACAGGGTAAGTTACTTAAGGATATTTTATTGATGCATAAACCAAATTTGCTCGTGTTCTAAAAATAAAATTAATCTAAAAGGAAGTTCAACCCCACCAGAATTTATCTCGGTTTTCAGCAGGAACAAAAAACATAGTTTCAGCCAAGACACCACATTCTCCGCCGGAATCCATGTTCCCATAGAATGACCCTGTCCCAGGCCAGTCTCGCTCATGGTTGCCACTGCAAAGATGAACATCGAGCATAATCAAAACTGTTGAAGACTAAATTTAGCTCACGTTCAGTAGAAACTAAAATCTAGATTTTAATCTAAGTCATAGTCAACAACTAATTATAACTACACATTTTATGTGACCCACAAATTTTAATCACACATTTCATCAACTTTTATCAAAATCCACTAAAATTTTTATTTTAATCCTCACCAAACAGAAGTTTACATAGACATCGTGTCCACACTATAGGGGCTTATGCTTTCAGATGAGGTGGGTACAAGTCTTATCGCCACCCATTTACGAAAATTGTACACTTAGCTAGCCTTTGATGAATATATACATCTAGTGTGCATGTGGGAGTGTGTAAAAAACTAAATTTCACTAAATAAATTTGTCCCCTCTCTAATAGCTCAAGTTATTAGATGAGGTGGTTCAACTGAAGCATATGCGTTCAAGTTCCTAAAAATCAGCAATGGACCTTGCAATCATGTAAGGTATGCTAGAAGCGATTGGCTCAATCTGAGAAGTAAACTGATCCCACTGTGAAACATATCCATTGGCATAACAGATATCTCCAATGTGGAAGACTATATCCATGTTCTTCAAGTCATTGATAAGTTGCTTGGTAGTGTTAAGGGAGCCACGTTGAAAATTATTATACTCATTGGAGCCATCATATTCATCCTGCATACACAAAGTCATAACAAAAAACCATAAATACATTACAAGAATGTGACTAGGCTTCTGGATTAAGACTCCGACATTTGCCATATCAACTAAGTACTAGAACCTGAAGCTGCATTATTTGTCAACAGAACTCAAGATAACAGATCCCGTACCTCAAAAATCTTTACATAAAGTTTATAAACTTTTCATTATATAATGAGAAATGATCAAATACAACACTTTTCTTGTTCAAGTATTAACTGAATCATAACTATTATCACCAAGGAATTGTGTGTGCAAATAGCATGCTTATAATTCAGCCAAAGAATTCAAACCTTTCCCATGTCACCAAAAATGACAACTCGTTGTAAAGAGTTTTGACCGGGATAAGGAGATGCTTTGAATTGGTAAGTCCGAGTCCATATGTATGTACCACTGAATAACTTATGGCCCAATTTGTAGGTGTACCTGCAAAATCAATATGCAGCTTTGTTAAATTTTGATTCCCATGATCTCAACATGTTCAAATCTTGAAAAAAGGTGAGAAGAAGAAATCAAATATATAAAATTTAATTTCACTTGCTTGCTTAGGAAAATTAAGGGGAAACCAAATGGTGGGAGAGAACTTCACAAATTTTTTTTATTATCTGTTGTGTTCTATGTTTCTTAATTTTTGACTGTATTTGACAAATTTGAAACTCATCCTTAATGGAAAACCACATTTCTCCTTCATTGTTCATTTTCTTTATTTTTCCCCCAGCTAAAAGTTATAAACAGTAGTAAACAGATGAGGGGAGAGGAGTGAATCCCCCAAAAAGATCACCATGTTTCCGAGAAATCGACCTAAATATAAATTGAAGATTCAACATACACTGAATTGGGCCACAACTCCTTCAGAAAACCGGTATGAATGAATCCAGGATCGCGCCATCCGACAGTTCTAGCTGGTGCACCTGAAATTTTGTATATTAGATTAGAATACACTCCATAAATTTACAATTTTTGTTGTTTTCAGTCGATGAGTTGCAAGATTGAAAGACTAGCTATAATCAATTATGAACAAAGAGTGATCGAATGAAAAGAATATAAAAGAAACAACTTAGAGGTCCCATTACTCACCGCACATGCTGTTACGATCAAAAGTGAGTGTAACAGCTGGAGAACGTTTTTGTATTTCTCCTTTCGGACCCCATTCAACAAACGGCTCTGCCTCGCTGATATCATATCCACTTGTCCATGTTACAGTCATCTGAGATTCAATTCCAAAATAAGTCATTTCTTCAACTTGCCAGCAAGACATGCAGAGGATATTAAAAATGTTAATAAATCTCTTATAAATTAAATGCTATGGCAGTGTTATTGAACAAAACAAGATATTAACAAAGGAAGAAAAAGAGAGGTGGTGATAAGGTCGTGATAAATTAAAATAGCAGAGCAAACAAACTCACTTCATTCCATGTTTTTCCTTGTGCCAAGCGTGGGTATACTGGTGCATTTGGATTAGCAAAGGCAACTGTATTTGAAAATGCCACCAACTTCGGCTGTCGAGAGTGGAAAGGGACTATGAAAGCAAAATTTTCCACAAATAACATACAAGAAACGTTTTCAAGGGTAAACCGAGATAAAAGACCAAAAAAAAAAAAAAAAAAAATTAAAGAAAAGATATTATGCTAGAACAAAATACCAAGCATGTGTGATTTATGTATATTGTGAAAAGCAAAGAATCTATTAGCTATTCCCTCAAAAGCTCATTTCCATTGTACGCAGAACAATCAATTTTCCGTCAGTGGAAGAATTTGAAACTAGAAAATGAAGATATTTGATGAGTTTCAAGTAAATTTAAATCATCTGATACTTTTAACTTAATCAACTTTCTGAGTATTCATGTAAATGATAGTCTGGCAAAGTTCTATGTTGGCTACAATTCAACCAGCTGGAAAGATAGAAATCAAGAACATAAAACCGATTATAAGTTTACCTAGTATCCCGACTAATTTTGAGGGGAAAAGATATTTTATTACAGTAAAATATTGGAGACAGTTCAGTGTTTTATAATTTGAGTCAATAATAAACTAAAAGGAATTTTTCAAGGCAAGAAGTAACAATTATGCAAATATATAATATTGCCACTCTAGAGAGTTTATCTATGCACTTTGTGAATTCTAAGGAACAGTAAGTCAGCTACAAGGTACATACATTTGAAACTCCACCAGAAAATAAACCAAATGAAAAGTTGGATCTTTGGTTAATCAACAGAAACCTCAATGATCCTTTTCCTGTACGCTTATACTTCAGGCTGGTGTAGTTAGCAAATTGATACTGCATCGAAAAAGAAAACAATATTAAATTAATATCCTCTTTTTACATTTGATAAAAAACCATGCCCTCTCAATGAATAAAAATCATGAGACGACAGGATGGCTCAAACCTTTATAGGTGCAGTACACAAAAATGGTGGGCCCACTCGTGGATTTTCAGGGAGGCAGGTAGATGAGCTAAATAGAAATTATAGAAATTCGTCAAATTAGCTTCACGCCATCACAAAATACAATAAATATAAGCTGCAGAAGAATCATTCAAAACTAACTGGAGGTAGAGCTTCTGAAAATTAAGATGACAAAAATTAATGAAACAAGCAAAAAATTTAAATGCATCTACTCTACCTAAAATTAGACGGAGAAAATACTCCAATCCAATCATCATTTGATGGCCTTGGGTTGTTATATTCCAAAGTCACCCATTCTTTGTTTTGCTCCTGAAGCACAGATGAGAGGTTCAGTAACTTAGAACATCGCTTTGAATTTTCATTTCTAAACTCGCAGCACAATTAACTAGTCAGATACTATTGTGCATATTTTATAGAATGCAACCAATTTCTTGTTAAATTGAAGAGGAATGTAATGAAGAGGACTCAAATCATAAATTTGGAACTTACATTAATTCCTAGAACTGACGGAGAGGCTTTAATATAAGCATCATTATCAATAGCAAAAACAGTCTTGTGAATAGCAATTCTCGAAAGAGGCTGAACTCCATGTGATATCACCCTTTCAAGGCTCATCAGAGCCCAGAATACCATCAGCAGAGCCATAAAAACTCGCATTGCCGCAAACCCAATATCTGAAATAACTGAAACAAAAAAAAAAAAAAAAAAATGACTAAAAACAAACAAGAAGGATCATCTTTGTATAGTACAACGACCAATAGCAGACGGAAACAACAACGAGAAAAAACTAAGCCGTGTCCCATTAATTCTTTTGTCGCCAATTGTTTGGTTGTTTGCCTCATAATAACCACTATTCGATATTTCTCTGAATCAAGGGAACTCGTTCCATAAAAAGATTTCCTCTTCCTTGCCATCACGAGGCCTTGAACAAAACAATCCAATCCTCAATGTCCATATTAAAATTATAGTAAATTTCTCCAAACAGATAAGAAATAGACCAGATGCTAGAAGATTAAGCCTTGTTTTGTAGGAATTAAAATCTAGATAATCTAAGTAAACGTCTACAATTAATTTTAAACTTTTCAACCACACATTTCATCAACTTTTATCAAAATCTACTAAAATTCTGATTTTAATCCCCACCAAAGGAGGGAGACTAAATTCATATAAGAGATTAAATGCACAGAACGTATTCAGTTATATATAAAGATATACACATAGAGAAACTATTTCTTTCATTACTTTGGGCCTTTGGGGTACCGAACAATCAAGAATCACTCCAAGTGGGAAGAGGAAGAAGCACAATCTGGGAGCAACTAGGTAATTAAGAACACTGAAAAATCAGCAACTGGGCATTGAACATAAACTTAATAAACTCACAAAACAATTAAAACAATCCGATGTATACAAAGTGGACTGACCTTGCTGGAGTCAAAAGGGTACTGAATTTCAAGCAGAAAAAGGAAAGTGCAAGTTCTAGATGAGCGTGCTGATCTGAGAAGAAGTCGGAGGATGAACTGAGAGTGACTATAATAAATCAACGGGAGTCTTCGTAACCGGACCTAGTCAATGATTTTGGTTAAAAAAACAGAGTCTCAATGTTTTTTTTTTTTTGACGAAATGGCCTTCAACTATAAAAAATAATAAATAAATAATATCAAAGGTCATAAATATCATTGGAAAAGACCCTAAGACCCTTATCATTCCATCTAAATCCCCTCATTTACTTTTTGATCTCAAAATCACAATAACTCGTTTTCTTCTCTTCAATTATTCTTGCTGCTCTAAAATCATATTCTTCATTGTATTCTTCACATATTTGGGTATCTTATGAATATATATCAACTATATTAAATCTCATTTACATTTGAAGAAAAAAGAATTTACATTTGAAGAAAAAAGAAATATAATTTTAGAAATCTTATGTAAATTGTACATTTATTAATGAATATAGTATTAAATAATATTTAAGTTGGTGTTGTTTTTGTACTTAGTGTGTTTTTTATGTTGTTTGTAACTATTGGAAGGTAATGACACTCCAATTGTTATCCGAAACGTAGAAAGACACTCCAGTCGTTTTTCGCTACGTAAAAAGGCACTACAGTTGTTATCTACTGTGATTTGATTTTTTTCAATGAAACGACCTCTAATAATGGACTCCTAAAGTAAATAACTCAGAAAAATTGTCAATGTCACAAAAAAATGTTGAAATGACATTGCTTTTATATTATTGAGATGGTGAAACCACAATTCGTTCCACTCACATGTGTCGATTAAATTAATGAGCATATCTCTTAACTTTTGTACATGTTATGTGCATATTACAACGTAAATAAGCTCAACCTATTATTTTTCAAGGCACGAATAGGTCATGGCTGCTTACATTCGTGTTTACACATGCAACAGCACATGTGCCGTTTTCAAGTCCAATAACGACAGTTGTGTCGTTTTCAAGTCCAGTAACGACACTTGTGTCGTTCTGAAATTTTTACCTATATTTAATTTTTTTTTCAACAAAATATAATTATTGAGTGCAACTCTCAAATTTTTTTCAACAAAATCATTGTATTGATTCGTTAGAAAATATAATTAATGAGTGTAACTCTCAAATTTTCTACACGGCATGTCCATCATGTAATTTGAATAAATTCGAATTATCAATTATCGAGGTTCGGAGGGGTCGTCGTCGCTCGTACTCGTGTTTATTGACAAAACGCCACGAATGTCGTGTACCGGCACATGTGTCGTTCTGATGAATTCTCCAATATTTTCCTTCATTTCCGCCTCAATGACCTTAAGCATTATACCCCATGACTTGAGGAAGTCAGAAATGTCGATAAGTTGTTTTATATACTTGTTTATTGACAGAAGGACACAAGTGTCGTTTAACAGCACATCTGTCGTTATGATAATTTTTGCAATATTTTGATTTATTTCGTTGCTACGACCTCAAGCATTGTACCCCATGAATTAAGGAAGTCGAAAATGTCGATCATGTGAAAAATAACGATAGAATTGACATAGATTATATGATATCTTGTTGGTGAACTCACAAGTCATTGTATTGATTCGTTAGAAAATATAATTAATGAGTGTAACTCTCAAACTTTCTGCATGGCATGTCTATCTTGCAACGTAAATAAGTTCGAATTATCTTTTATTGAGATTCGGATGGGTCGTGACCGCTCGTACTCGTGTTTATTGACAGAATGACACAAGTGTCGTGTACCGGCACATGTGCCGTTCTGATAATTTCTCCAATATTTTCCTTCATTTCCGCCTCAACGACCTTAAGCATCGTACCCAATGACTTGAAAAAGTCAGAAATGTCGATTAACCATTTTAGATACTTGTTTATTGACAGAAGACACAAGTGTCGTTTAACAGCACATGTGTCGTTCTGATAATTTCTGCAATATTTTGATTTATTTCGGCCACTACAACCTCAAACATTGTACCCCATGAATTAAGGAAGTCGAAAATGTCGATCATGTGAAAAATAAGGATAGAATTGACGTAGATTATATGATATCTTGTTAGTGAAATTACAAGTCATTGTATTGATTCGTTAGAAAATATAATTGATAAGTGTAACTCTCAAACTTTTTGCACGGCATGTCTATCTTGCAACGTAAATAAGTTCGAATTATCTTTTATTGAGATTCGGAGGGGTCGGGCTGCTTGTACTCGTGTTTATTGACAGAACGACACAAGTGTCGTGTACCGGCACATGTGCCGTTCTAATTATTTCTCCAATATTTTCCTTCATTTCCGCCTCAACGACCTTAAGCATTGTACCCAATGACTTGAGAAAGTCAGAAATGTCGATTAGCCATTTTAGATACTTGTTTATTGACAGAACGACACAAGTGTCGTTTAACGACACATGTGTCGTTCTGATGATTTCTACAATATTTTGATTTATTTCGACCGCTACGACCTCAAGTATTGTACCCCATGAATTAAGGAAGTCGAAAACGTCGATCATGTAAAAAATAACGATAGAATTGACGTAGATTATATGATATCTTGTTGATGAAATCACAAGTCATTGTATTGATTCGTTAGAAAATATAGTTGATGAGTGTAACTCTCAAATTTTCTGTCTATCTTACAACGTAAATAAGTTCGAATTATCTTTTATCGAGATTCGGATGGGTCGTGGCCACTCGTACTCGTGTTTATTGACAGAACGACACAAGTATCGTGTACCAGCACATGTGCCGTTCTGATGATTTCTCAAATATTTTCCTTCATTTCCGCCTCAACGACCTTAAGCATTGTACCCAATGACTTGAGAAAGTCAGAAATGTCGATTAGCCATTTTAGATACTTGTTTATTGACAGAACGACATAAGTGTCGTTTAACGGCACATGTGTCGTTCTGATGATTTCTGCAATATTTTGATTTATTTCGATCGCTACAACTTCAAGCATTGTGCCCCATGAATTAATGAAGTCGGAAATGTCGATCATGTGAAAAATAAGGATAGAATTGACGTAGATTATATGATATCTTGTTGGTGAAATTACAAGTCATTGCATTGATTCGTTAGAAAATATAATTGATAAGTGTAACTCTCAAACTTTCTGCACGGCATGTCTATCTTACAACGTAAATAAGTTCGAATTATCTTTTATCGAGATTCTGAGGGGTCGTGGCCGCTCGTACTCGTGTTTATTGACAGAATGACACAAGTGTCGTGTACCGGCACATGTGCCGTTCTGATGATTTCTCCAATATTTTGCTTCACTTCCGCCTCAACGACCTTAAGCATTGTACAGCATGACTTAAGGAAGTTAGAAATGTCGATAAGCTGTTTTAGATACTTGTTTATTGACAGAACGACACAAGTGTCGTTTAACGGCACATGTGTCGTTCTGATAATTTTTGCAATATTTTGATTTATTTCAGTCGCTACGACTTCAAGCATTGTGCCCCATGAATTAAGGAAGTCGAAAATATCGATCATGTGAAAAATAACGATAGAATTGATATAGATTATATGATATCTTGTTGGTGAAATCCCAAGTCATTGTATTTATTCGTTACAAAATATAATTGATGAGTGTAACTCACAAATTTTCTGCATGGCATGTCCATCTTGCAGCGTAAATAAGTTTGAATTATCTTTTATCAAGATTTGGAGGGGTCGTGGCCGCTCGTACTCGTGTTTATTAACAGAACATTGTTTTTCTTTTCATAACGATACTCATACCATTCTACTAAATGTTATATTCCGAGACAGAACGACACAAGTGTTATTTTCTTGATAGTAACGGCACTTGTGCCGTTCTCATGGACTTATTTGCACAACATAACGACACATGTGCCATTCTGATAGACGTTCAACCTGGGAGTGACGGCATAAGAATATTTAAATTAAATGCATCAAAACCGTAGGACACTTGTATCATTTTCATCTTTCTTTTTGATCATGTAATGACCATATCTATTGAATATTGTGAGCGGCGTGTCCATCCTGCAGCTTAAATGAGTTCAGGTTATCGATTATCGTGGTTCGGGAGGATCGTTGCGCTTAATACACGTGTTCACAGGCAGAATGACATTTGTGCCGTTTTCTAAATAGTAACGACACTTGTATCGTTCTCGTAAATCATTAAATTATTATGGTTTGGATGGGTCGCGGCTCTTCAAAATCGATTTTAGAGCCAGAACGACACTTGTGCCGTTTTCAAAACAGTAACAACAGTTGTGTCGTTTTTTTTCCTCTTGATTAAGTAATGAGCATAAATTTTGAATGTTGTAAGCGGTGTGTGTTCAGTTGGCAACGTAAATGAGTTCAACTCATCATTATCGTGGTTTGGATGGGTCGCGGCTCTTCAAAATCGATTTTAGAACCAAAACGACACTTGTACCGTTTTCAAAACAGTAACAGCAGTTGTGTCGTTTTCGTTTTTCCTCTTGATTAAGTAATTATCATATATTTCGAATGTTGTAAGCGGTGTGTTGAGCCTGCAACTTACATGAGTTCTACTCATCATTATCGTGGCTCGGACGGGTTTCGGCTCTTCAAAATCAATTTTAGATGCAGACGACAGTTTTGTCGTTCTAGTAGACGTTCTCAAAGCAGTAACGACAATTTTGTTGTTTTGTTGATTTCTTCAATATTTTACTACTTTTCTAGCAGAGCGACATCAAGTATTGGACCCTATAACTTAAAAAGGTCGACAAGCTGATTGTCTTTTTGGATAGTCAATCTAGCTTGCCTATTTTAGTACTTAAAATCGTTATTTTCAATCTTCTTAGTTAAAAAAAATTTGGGGGCGGAGGGAGGGGGGCCCACCCCCCGTATTTTCGCCAATACCTTTTGTTGATTTCTCCAGTATTTTTTGCTTCTTTTCCGCAACAACGACACTTGTGTATCGTTGTAATGTTATTTGTACAGTCATCTTAGATATTTTCATAACTTTCTATGTTACATACTTTATGGAGTCCATTAAAATATTGTTTGTTGAAAATTTCGGAACGACACCGTGTCGTTACTGGACATGAAAACGACACTTGTCATGTTACATATCTAAATACGAGTATAAGTAATCACGGCCTATTCGTCCCATGCAAATAATAAGTGAAACTTATTTATATTGTAATATGCACATGACACGTATAATGTTGAAATGTATGTTCATTAACTTAATCGACACATACGAATAAAACAACTCGTTCTTTCATTATCTCGATAAATATAAAAGTTATGTCATTTCAATCGTTCTTTCTAGTTTGTCAATCTTTTTGTGTTATACATGTTTGTAAGTCCATTATTAGAGGCCATTTCGCTGAAAAAGCCAAATTACAACAGATAACGACTGTAGTGTCGTTTTACATCGCGATTGCGGATCTTTTTCAGCAACAGCATATCAAATTGGTGCATTATTGGTCGATGTTAAGTCATGGTGTTCGTCGTCTGGGTGAGTGCTATCCACTGGTGGTGGTGCGCGACCATGGGTGTCGCCGGAGGTAGGTTTTCCTGCAGAAGAAGGGTGCGCGAGAACTAATTTTTTAGGTTGGTTTGTTGCTGATTGTGGTGGTTTCATGGATAATTGTTGATTGGAGGTTGTAAATGGGAGTGAGACGAGACTGGGGATGGTGGAGTCCAATGGTTTGGGTAGCCGAAAAGTGGTGGAATTGGGCTCCAAATGTGGTTGCTGAAAATGGGCAAAAATCATCCAAAATGAAGAAGAAGGAAAGTGGTGAAATGAAAGAAGTTTGGTGAATAATTTGATATAAATTGAAGGAAAACTTTGTCATTTTAACATTAAAATATTTTAAATCTTTTTTATTCTATTTCAATGTTAGTCAAAGGCCATTTCTCCAAAAGTATTGTTGAGGTGGGTTATTTGGCCAAATTTCCGTAAATGAATTAACTCAAAGCTAAAGCATTTTTTAAATTTCAAACAGTTCTTGGAATCTTGTACGGTAGATTCGATAAATGGAGCTTAAGCATATGGACTATTACAGCAACTTGTGTCCAAATTAATACAATACCGTGTATAAAATTGAATCCTGATCTTCTGAGTTCTGAGATTGTGTTTGTTTACTATAGTAAAAAAAAACTCGTTCAACACGAAATTTGTAGAGTCCCGCCCTGAACGAAACGGGGATTACCCGCTTAATCGGGTAAACGGGGTTGGGATAGGGTAAGGGTCATTGACTCGAAGAGAGTACGTGAATCATAGTCCCTGTCCTGTTACCCGTCCAATTTAAAGTTAATTTTAAATTTAAGTTTTTTATCAAACGAAAATAATAGATTTATCATATTTTTAAAGAGAATATAAGTTGTTTCTAACAAATTGATAAAAAAATATATATATTTACTAAATAAAGACATAAAAATAAATGCAAAAAATAAAATATAAATATAAATATAAATATAAATATAAATATAAATATAAATGGGGCAAGGAACCTATATCACCCCGCCTCTATCCCATCCCGCTTTAAACGAGTATGAGATGGAATAATGTAACAAAAATACTCGATGGGGCAGGGGTGGAAATGACTGACCCGTCCCATACTCTCTCCGTTGTCATTCCTAACATCAGTCCCGCTACAGGTACCCGTTCCAATACACTTTGGGTTACCTGCTGACGTGGCAACCCGGTCCGAAAATGTGACACGGCCCAAATCTTAAAAATCCCCAAATTCAAACACCATTTCTCATTTCACAATTCGCTCCCCCCAAAATCAAAGGAAACCGACTGCGAAGGAAACCCAAAATCAAGGTGAAATCTCCCAAATCACTCCCCCGCAATCTCGATAACCATCGACGGCGACGGAACCCCAACCCCCTCCTTATACACTGAACGAAAGGAAGCTCCCTGAGTGCGAAGAGAGCTGCCAAAAAAGTTCAAAAATTCGATCTGAGTGTGAAGAAAGCAAGCGAAGGAAGCTCCCAAAACCCGTATCTGAGTTTGAAGAAAAGCTCCCAACAATCTCCAGCAGCCCTCCCCGAGTGCGAAGGAAGCTCCCAAAAATCTCCCAAAACCCATCTCTGAGTTTATCATTTCTGTTTTTGTTCTTTGTCTTGGATCTTTTGAAAATGGAGTTATTACCGATTATTGCTGTATTTTTGTAAATTTGAAACAAGTCTCAGTTTAACAGAATTTTCTCTCTAGTAATTTGAGTTGTTTAGACAGACACTCTCCTTCAAATCTGTGATGTCCGCCATAATATGAAGTTTATGGTCTTCCATAAAAATCAACATTTGAGATTTACAATTTGAGTTTTTTATGGCTAATGTGAGTTCAAATGGTCGTTTATAATCTTGCTAGATGTAGAATTTCAAATATGGTTGCAAGAGGTCGCCCACAGGGATATTAGAATCTGGACCAGCAGCTGCTTTGGTCGATGAGTTGCAACACATTGATGAGGTTGAATCTGCAAGGATGAGAAAGGAAAGGGAACGGAATAGATGACGTTCAAACACCTTGGCAGCCACTTCCCTGCGGTCTTCATGCAGTGAGAACAAAATAGACGATCTTTTGTCAATGGAGTCTATATATTTTGTCAATGTATTTTAGATGTCCTCTAATGGATTTTATAGTGTTTCAAGTAGTTGCTGCTGGCTGTAAATGTGAATTGTCATTGTGAATTGGGTGTAGACCTTTTGATAATAGTATATCAATGTTTACATTTTCTGTTTCTCACTTGCCGTTTACAATTTCTGTTTCTTTCCCATTAAATAAGAAAGCATTAGCATTTCTCATCCACTGTAAAATGCATGAACTGGAGCCAGGTATCCCTAAAAGCTAAATCTAAGAAATATATATTGCACATTACCATCACATTTCTTTCCACCAAATTTACTACTTCTAAAGACAAATCTATCTGGCTTTCCAATTCAACAGTCAACTTATTCTACCGTTCTTATTATTTTTCTTGGTAAATACCTCCTATCCAAAATTCAGAAGTAACACTGCTGAATTTGTTTTTCGAGCATACTATATACAATTAAAAGGTAACAAACCAGGCCACCAGCGAAGGCTGTTTAATAATTGAACCTGAACATGCTTTCCACAAATGAAGAAATGACTCTATGAATGTTCATATTTGCATTACAAGTTCAGGGACTAATCAAACTTTTTTACTCCATTACAGACACAGCTTAAACCATGGACTCATTTCTTATAACAAAACTACAGAGTTCCTGAAATTTCCTTGGCATCTAATATCCGCCAAAGGTTATACATTCCGTAGGTAGACAACAAGAGCATTCGGATTCAGTAGACAAAATCATAACCGAAAACGAGCCCCAAAAAATTGTTTTTGCATTCAAGTATCACTCTGCTCATGTGTCCCAATATTTGACAAAGCGACTACTAGTCCAGATATATGCATCTCTGTGCACGTGTCTCCCATAAACGTAGGTGTAGGCATGAACTACATTTGATGTTCGTCACACATCTCGCACAACATATCATCTTCATCCAAAGCCATATCAACATCAGATTGACAGAAATCAAGGTCTTCCTCATAATCGGTAAAGAACATAAAAACAATACTTTTACACATTTATTCATCAAAACTCATAACCGTTTTGAGATAGGGCAAGGGCGTAGCTTCCGGCAGCAGAGCCAGCTATTCTTGCTCCAGATGCACTGCCTTCGTCGCGTTTACAACGGAGTAGGGGCTTGATTGTGAGTTTCGGGAGCTTGACGCCAGTAGTGAGGAGGAATTTGACATTGGGCCTGGAACAGAGTTGGGCGGAGAAGAGCGATCGAGACTGGAAGGTGATTAGGGTTTGTTGCAAAGCGGCTGCGGTGGCCATTGCTAACTCGGTGGACGAAGAAGGGAAGGATAGAGATAGGGAGAGAGGGAATTTAGATTGATTTTGATTTCCCGGTGGCCATTTCAAGAGGTTTCAATTGATTTTGATTTCCCGGTTATTTGGTGGGTTTGGTGGGCATAACGCTGGTTTCCCTCCTTTTGTTTTCTTTTTTGGTTTTCTAATTTTTTTCCCTCATTTTCCACGTCAGCGGGTAAACCAGCAAGTGGACGGGTACCTATAGCATTTTTCTTCCTCACATTGGGCACAATGTAGTGTGGTCCTTGTTTGGCCCATTTTTATAAAACTCTTTTCTTTTTTTTTTCCTAATCTCATTTTCAATTTTATATTTTATAGAACTCATAATTTTTATCAATTTTTTAATTATACATCTTACCAATTTTTATTAAAATTTATGGAAAATATGTTTTTTAACAAATTCATACAAGGCTTAATGATGCATCCTAGTATGGTAAAAAAGTAATCATTACAATATGTTCCTTTCTATTTTGAACATGTTTGATGTAAATATTATAAGTGATTTTTTTTTTTTTAAATATGTGATTAAAAAATAAGAAAAATTATGGACCACGTACAAAATTATTTTGTTTGAAAATGTATAGTTGAAAATAGGTTTGAAAAAATAAGTTTAGTGAAAGTAATTTCTTGATTGCTTGGTCACTAACAAGCCTTCGAAGAGAGGGAGCATCTACTTTAGAGCCCATTTGATGTCTTTTTTTGATAATAAATTTTGTGAAAATTGATTTTTTTTTATGTATAATTAAAAAGTAAATAAAAGTTATAGTTTTACATGGAAAATTATTTTATTTGAAGAAAAATAAATTTTAAAGAATCTGCACCATATGGGAGGTTAATTACAACACATTTAAGTATAAATTATACTTAAAATTGACTTGTAAAAAGAAAGTTCTCGATTTACTTAAAAACTCACACTGAATGCCCTTTATGAGCCCAACACCGCAATTCTAACCAACATAACTTTAAAAGTATGTGATCTTTATCAAAGAATCTCTAAAGGTAAAATGAATATTTGATTTCAAGACGGCATAAACTTTAGTATTATTTCTCTTTAATCTATTGTAGATTTTCAAGTAGCACTGGATGTAACAAGTTGCACCGTTTAAGTGATTTTTAATCGACTAGTGAAATGCACAAAGATTGAAAGCATCTGCCAACTTAGAAAGGATCTAAAGTAAAATGCATAAAGATCAACAAGCATTCCCGAACAACGAGAAAAAGTTTAGCTAAAGATCAAACAACATCCATAGATGGAGATAGAGTGACTTGTGACAACTGAAAAGTGACTAAAAAGAGGCTACCTCTCATAGTTACAGCATCTCTAACGGTGGTGAAAAATTATGTGTAAATTGACATCTTCAAAATCACTTTTGCATCACCATTTACATCTCTGCGGATCTAAATCCAAATTATGCTCCAATGAAAAGATTTAAAACATTGGGTGCAAGTGGATGGTAGCTTTTTGACTTTTGTGGACTGGGATAGATGACATGTGTTTTACTCACGAGTTTTACACTCTTTTATCTTGATTATTGGCTATATCTTATGAGTATTGAACGTTTTTAATATGTTTATTAACGTTATTTTATAGATTTGGTAAGGTGGTATAAATTATTGCAAAAGTGGAGAAAACATACTGGTATAAATCGAGGAGAAAAGATGAATAAAAGGGCAAAATAGTCATTTTCTTACATCAAAAGAAGAAAAAAAGGAGACATATACTCGAGAAGTGGCGCTCTGATGCCCCGCCATAGAGCTAGCAAGAAGCAAAGCACGTGTCGCGCTGGCACACAGAGATGTGGGGCCTAGGCGCCACTCCTATGGCGTCGAGGTGTCGCCAGATGTAACTAGGGCGCATTTTTTTGCCCGTTTTGCAATCCATAAAAGCTCTAAATTCCTTTTAAACGTGGGATGAAGTATAAATACAAGAATTGAGGCACTTTTGAGGGATTCCACACATTGAGATACATAAAATACAACTTGAGGATTAAATAGCAAAAACAAAGGAGAAAAACAACAAATCAAGAGTCTGGAATCAAAAAGAGGAACTTGGTGCAAGATTCATCCACTTTTATACATCTCAATTCAAAATCCAGTGATGTTCTGCATAATTGTTATCTGTTTTTCTTCATACATTATGAGTAATTAAACTATTTATTAGGGCAAGTAATGTAATTTATTTGATATTATTTATTTCTTTTATTCAAGATTCTAGTTCTTTCATCATATGTGTTAATTTTATTCATGAATTTAATATTTTGAATTACTCGATCAACAATTCAATAATTTTGTAAATTTTTTACGAATCGAGATATGAGTTTTAGATTTAGACCACATAGTAAAATTCAAAATTTAGTATAAAACATAGATATACTTATGCTAATTATTGCGGTCGTTATATGAATTCTTAGAAGATATATTGCATTTAACTAAGATTGATTGACATGGAGATATGCTATCAAATTAATTAAATATACTCAATGAAAACTCGAGAGTGTGAATTGAATACGATAGAAGAATTTGATCGAACACTACATTAAATTTTTGATTCTTGAAATAAGATTTAAATGTAATCAATAGATGAAATTGTTATACCCCTAATATCTCATTACATATTTGAAATTTAAATCGATCTTTGTGTGCATCCTACTATTTTCAATTAGTAGATATAGTTAGAAAAACAATCACAATTCTTTGCTTTCATCAAATAGAAGTTAGAAATATTAAATGAAGTATTAAAGTATAATCATCATGAAATAGATAATTGGACTCAAAGATCCACTACATTACTTTTACGATATTGTATACTTGTGATAGAAAAACGCAACATCAGATCTACTATGGGAGCAGTGGAACCAGCTACCTCCACATTCAATTTCAAAATTTTGATCTACAAACTAAGCTCTTATTTGAGCCACATTATTTTTTTCATTATCATCTTTCTACTCATTTTTAATCACACATTTTTCAATAAAATAATATTTTTCATCACATCAATAACTTTTCATTCTTTTTCAATCACATATTCAACGTCACATCAATCAAAAAAATGCATTCTTGAAGCAAAAATGTGAACCATATAGAAGTTAAATAAATTTTGGTTATACGGTCTTGTCCTTACAATTAAAGTTTTGTACTTGAAAGTGTTAGAACAAAAGGATATAATATAATATTTTGGCAATGATAAAATTTTTTGGTACTTTTCATCTACCGAGGCTTCCATTGTACTTCTTTTTGCTCATTCCCAAATCAATTAAACCACTTGTACAAAATTATTTTATCTATAAAAATGCCAGAATACTCACATGGGGCCTGGGGGTGAGCCCCATGTGAATAAAATATTATTATAAAAAATGGGGCCAACCCCCCATGTATGTTTTCTGTTATTTTTACGGAAGTTTTTTACTGTAACAATAGCATTGTTCTTTCCAAATACTATGTAAACTATAAAATAAAAAAATGAAGTGCATTTTTCGACATAATCTTTATCGATTTTTTATAATATTGGAACTGTAATTTATATTATTACTTCATTTACCTCCATAACTCTACAATCCTAGCTCAATTCGTACTTGTAGAACTCACAAGTAGATCTAAAAATGAATCTTGCTACAATTACCCGGGGGGGGGGGGGGGGGATTGACCCCCACCATTGTGAGGGGCCGGTGAGGGGGGTTGTCAACCCCCCGGTACAAATATAATTTCCCATCTAAAAATATATTTCGAAAAATGCACTTTACACCTCTCAGTTAGACGGGTTTTCGATTACTTTGAAAATTTAAATCATAACTTGAATGTAATCATTAGAGTTGCTCTTACAATTTAAATTGGTCTTATTCTATGGTCAACCTTACCAATATCATTGCATGCGCAAGCATGGAACGCTACTAGTGGGCGAGGCCCATGGTTAAATCCTTATCATTTTTTTTCTTTTGAGAAATGTCAATCTTCTGAAATGGGGGCCAGTGCTAAAGTTTGACAGTTGATTCTATATCCCTAAAAGAGCCAGTTTTAAAAACACTGTTCACAATTCCGTCCTTTGAAACGACGTCGTTTTGGCGTGAATCACTACCAAAAAAAAATTCGTTTGCTCCATTTTCTGACTTTCCCCATTTCTACACTCAATCGAAGCACACTTTCCCCATTTCTGCACTCAATCGAAATCGAGGTTTGATCTCTTATCCACTCTTTACCCATTTCTACACTCAATCGAAAACCTAGACTCTCCCGCATTTCACTCTCACTTTCACTTTCATTTCCTCTCCCGCGCTCAATCCCTCGACACAGGCGCGAATCCGACCAGGAAAATCCCACACCCATGTAATGGATGGGTTAGCAGAGCAATTATTCTCCTTCTCCGATGTGGTAACCAGCAGATTTGAAGGCGGAGACAGTGGATTTGAACGTACCACTGGTTCAAATGGTAACCTTTTTTTTTTCCCTTTCCATTCAAGATTCGAACATGGTTGACGAATTAGATAACCATGTTACAACATTAACGTATGATTTTCCTCCTTCTTTGTCCGTCCCAATTTACATGTGCGACTTCAGGTGTTCTTATATGCTGCTGTGGCAATGCTTCTTATTTTTCCCTTCGATATTTTTCATTTGTCATCTAGCTACTTTTTGCTGAGGACTATTCGACACTAATTCAAATCCCATTCTTAATTCAGTTTTTTTTTTTTTTAACAAATCTAAATTTTGTGACTGAAATGTTAATTACTGATTGAGCTAATTGATTTTCGGGATTTGACTTGGATATGAGTTCGATTTCTTTTTTTGTGATTAATTGAATCCTATGTGATTCGCTTGCATTTTTTGGTCTTTATTTAGAAAGATAAAATTTTGGATTGTTTTTGGACAAAAAGAAAGATAAAATCTTGGATTGTTTTTAGAAGAAAATAAATTAGAACATTTGAAATTTTTGAGATTTTACATTGGGCAATGATTTTGCAATATTTTGTAAAACTTAAATGATGAAGCTTTAGATAACCAATTTTACACACAAATATGCAAGTGTTTGCACCTTCTAAACTTTGATGCTGGGGTTTATGGTGGCCATACTTTTCTGGTCATATATATTCTATTTTTTGTTGTCTGTTCTGTGTAGCAAAAGGGGTTTTTTGGTACGAAAACAAACCAAAAATATAGATACCATTTTGCTATTTGGAAAAGGGGTTTCACATTCCGTGGGGATATAGAATTTTAGTAGCTAAAGAGTCATGGACAAGAGATTCTTTTATCTTATTGAGCTGCACCAATTTTAGTTTGTCGCGGAGCGCCTTGGAGTGTTTTATTTCCAGAATGTCAAGGGCTAACATTAGAGTCAACCAAGTTCTTGCTCTGGTGGCATGTGGATCAAAACAGTTTAAAATCAATGTTCTTTATTTGAAACATTGATAGGGAATGTTGTGGTGTAAATCATCAATTCCTTCACAGCTTAATGTAGTAAATTTAAAGTCCCAGCTGATCCACTATCCTTTATTTCAGCAAAGAAGAAATTTGGAAATAATGGTTTTTAAACCATTGACAGATTGCTCTTGTTTCGCAATCAATCTGGTGCTCAGTTATTCATATTACAGGCGGATGTAAAAAATCATATATGCAAAAACCAATTCATTTAAGTGCTAAATGTTAGTGTTTATATAGTCGTTTAATCAAGGTATTTGCTAAATAGATAGGAACTCGGTTCTCTTTCTCCTATCATTTCATTTTTTAGTAGATGAGAATTGGTGACTAATTGAATTGTTAAATTTTTCTAGAGTTTAGGCTAAACTTAGAGAGGTGCTTCATTGGAGGGACATCTTCTAAAGAAGTTTAGGGATGCATTGGAATGCTTGAAAGGACGACTGGGAGGACATAACAAAGCCGCCTTCTCACCAGCTTTTAGAAAAAAAAAAAAAAAAAGGTAAATCGTTTCTTAGTATTTTGTTATCGGTCAATTGTTAATATTATGAGAGAAGTGAAGGGAAAAAATTTAACTTCACTTAAGATTCATTGTTTTGAAAAAAAAAAAATAGTTCCTTTGTTTTTGGTAGGTTTCTAATGATTAATTGTTTATGGTTTATCTTTATTTCTCAATTCTTGAAAGAAAGTGAATTAATCGTGTTTAGAGGTAGTGTACGTAGTAATAAATTTGCAACATTTTAAGGTATTAGAGTGTGCAGGAATTTTAAGCATTAACAGTTGTAGAATTAATGAATTATTGCTCGATTGAACTCTGTAATTACTATATTAAAGTTTGATTTGTTCGGTTTCGAATGTCATTCTATGGTGAGTGTGTTGGAGTCTCTAATGGAAAAGATGATTAATAATTTTTTTTGATTGCTGGGAATTGGGATATCAAATTATGACCGTAAATAGTGTTTTGCGCATACTAATGCAATATGAACTTTATTTTAGATGTTTGAGAAAAAACGTTCTCCTTATAAAATTAGTTTGTCCAGCGTTAATGGAAACACATTTTCTCAATATTTAGCGCTTGTGTTCGTTCTCTAAATCGCAGTCCTTTGTTTGCACATTCAATGCTAATTCTTGGTCTTTAATGCTGGTGGGAGTGTATGCTAATGCAATGCACATGATGGAATTAGATTTGATATTTAAGAAACAATGAGCATAATGTTTTGTAAACTCTCTTTTTTTTTTTTGTAAAATAAAAGTTCAAGTTTAACGGGCCTATATACTTTGTAGTTGCAAAGAAACTTGGAAGGAGAGACTGGCTGTTGAAAGAGAGATGTTGAAGCAATCAAAGCTCTACTGGACTCATCCATGCCTGAAGAACATCTTGGTTCCATTTAAGAATTGCAGCAGAACTGTTCATGTAATTGTTAGATTTTGCATGGCTATAGTTAACCTCTTTTAATTTTCTGTTGAAGGTTGGTTCTTTTCCTCTACAATCGTTTGCCGAGAAGGCTTAAGATGGCAGAAGGGTGGATGAGTAGAACAGTTTGGAAGCAGCCAGCAGGTATATAATCTTGACCATGCTTCATGAGTATTGAAGTCTAATTTTAATACTTTTCCTATTTCAATTGTTTTTCTGATGAGAGTCACCATTGGTTATATTAAGGGTGGTTAATTATTTTCCGTTTGAGATCAATTATGCTTATATTGGGGGATTGCAAACTGATGTATATGTGAAGTAATGGAAACAAATGTTCGGACAAGTTAGCAAGCTTGATGCTCTTGCAATGCTAACAGGTCAAGTAGAGCTACACCTAGCTTCATCATCTGGCTTAGGCTTATTACCGAACATTTGTTTCTTGGGTCTCCACTGTACCTGAAAATAGGAATGAAAATACCCTGCCATAACTTTAAATGCTGAAACAGTACTTCCAAACTAAATTTTTTGTTTTTGATCTATTGTTTTTGAAATTCTTCTTTATTTGATACATGTACGGGAGAAAACATCCTACTGGATTAAAAGACATTGATGGTCTCATATAGTATAAACTTCATTAATTCCCCTATTTGCATTTTTGAAGAGAGGGCGAGGATGGTAAAACATATTGATCCAATTCCAGGGAAAAAAGAACTCAGATTTTTCAAATTATTATTGGATTAAACATTACAACCGGGGGAAGTAATATGGGATATACAGGGTAAGATAAGGATGTTGCTGAATGGAAGGGCAGCAAAAACAAAAATCACTCTACGTGTTTTGCGTCGCCGTGGAAAGGCATTTCATGTTGGCATCCCAGAACTGGCAATATATGAAGGGAGATGGGTGTAAGATCAGCCTTTCGTCCCAAATTATTTGTGTCAAATGTTATCATTAGATGTAAGTTCTATCAAGAAAGAAATCCTGGGTGAATTTAGTACAACTATTTATATATGGACAACTAACGGGGTGTAACCGTTGTTTTACACTTTTTTGGTCACCAAAATATGTTTTTTTCATATATTTTTTTAAATAAATGTATGCATGTGTGTTTTGTAAAGATAAATAATAAATTTGTTGTTTATATATGGACGTCAAAACCTAAATATAGCTTCTCAGATTGCCAAACACGTCAAAATATTGTTTTCATACTTTTGTTTTGCTGTCTTGCATTTTTCCTATTGGCTAAATATTGAATTCTTTTCATTTTCTATCTGTTTTTCCCTTCCATTTTGGTTATTTACTTGACAAACATGAATTGTATGAAAAGACTGTTTGTATGCTATAAGATTAGTAACAGGTTCTCATAAGATTTCAGTGAGAACAAGGCTAGAGCAGAAATTACTCCAGTCGCTGCATTGTGTACAAACCTATCATTTTATGATCCATCTTTTTGGAGAACCTGTTTCAATGTGTGGTCTTTCCTTGGAAATAGGGTACTAACCATTAATTTGCCATTTTGCATGGACAAGAGTTAAACATGTTTGACTTTGCATTTGCTCAAGTTCTTTTTTTATGAATCAATTTCCTATCTTAGAATAGTAGTTGTTACGACCCTTTTCATTAGTAGTTTATTATTTTTGCAAGAAAGTTTCCATTCGTAATTATATAATTAAATAAGTTGTTTTTTTAATGTATAACGTGATTAGGTGAATTTAAAAGGAAATTCAAGATACATCGAAATAAGCTCGTGTTTTTTCTTTTTTTTTCATTCTTTCAAAACTCTTTTTTTATTTAACCACACAATCACACGATAAAATCTTGTGAAAACTTTGTTCAATGTTTCTAGAACATCTCTTCAGCTATTGTCATACTGTTAACGAATGGTTGCCACACTGTGAACTTTTAGGAAGAATATCTCTTCCATCGAAAAAATACTTTAAAATCATTTCACGCTATTAAATACCCAACTAAACTGTAACATGTGCATCGCACGTGCGTACACTAGTACTCTTGAAAAAGTCACTGTTTTTCTCTTATTTTCGGGTCCTTTATCAACTGCGAATGCTGTTTCCAGCCAGAAATTGTTGCCTGCCATATGGATGTAAATACTACTGATCCATCGACTCCCAGCCATGGCAATTTCAAAGGGCTCAATTTCCTACCAAGAATCTAAGCACTTCCATATATATGTGTGTGTGTGTGTGTGTTTACATTGGGCACAATTAATGTAGTGTAGTCCCCTATTTGGCACATTTTTATAAAACTCTATCAAATAGGACTTAACGTTCAAGACTATCTTTAACACCAAACTAGTTCTGTGGTGAAAGTAGTTCTCCCCAGATTGCTTGGTCACTGACGAGGGCCTTCAAAGAGGGAGCGCCTACTTCAGAGCTTCTTTGATGTAAATTTTTTGAGAATAAATTTTGTGGAAATCGATTTTTTTGACGTGGAGTTAAAAAGTAAATAAAAGTTACCGATCTACATGAAAAATTATTTTATTTGAAAAAAAATAAATTTTAAATATCAGTACCATATAAAAGCTTAATAATAATGTTACAAACACATTAAGTATAAAATACTTTTAAAATTGACTCATAAAACGAAAGTTCTTAATTTACATAAAAACTTGTAATGAAGATCTTTTAGCCACCACCAAATTCTAACTAGCATAACCTTAAAACGTTGTGATCTTTATCATAGTGTGTTTGGTGCATATTAAAATGAAAGAATGCATTTTTTTGAAGTGATGTGATGGAGAATATATGGTTGAAAAATAAGGAAAAATTATTGATGTGATAAAAAAATATTATTTTATTGAAGAATGTATGGTTAAAAATGAATAAAAGAATAGAATGAGAATGAAAAAATTAATGTGACTGAAACAGAGGCAAAACTAGAAGGAGTAATTGATTTCAAGACCGTCTAAACTTTACTATTATTTCTCTTTAATCTATTATAGATTTCAAAATAGCATCGGATGTACAGAAGTTGAACCGTTGAAGTTTGTTTTAGTCGACTAGTGAAATGCACAAAGATTGAAAAGCATCCATCAACTTAGAAAGGATCTGTAGTAAAAATGCATAAAGATCGACAAGCATCCTTGGTTTAACAAGGAAGAGTTCAGGTAAAGATCGAGCAACATCCATAGAAGGAGAAAGACCGACTTGTGACAATTGAAAAATGACTAAAAAGAGGATACTTTCCAAAAGACAGATCATCTCCAATGACGGTGTATAGTTGGAAGTAAATTAACATCTTCAAAATCACTTTTACATCCCTATGAATCTAAATTCAAATTCTACTCGATTGATAACTTTTCACCTCATGTGGACCCCATGAGAAGATCTAAAAATAGATTTAAATTTACATTTTTTTATATATTTTCTTTTAAAAATGCACTTTGCATTTTTATTGCATCTCTCAATAAGAAGGGTTATCGACCTCTTTGAAGATATTAATAACAATTTAAATCTAATTTATATCACCGTTGAAAATGCCCTTACCTTTTAAATTGGTCTTATTATATGGTCAACCCACCCATAACATTGCACGCGCAAGCATGGAACTACGGGCGAGGCCCATGGTTAAATCCTTATCTTTATTCATTTTTGTCCTTTTTCTTTTGAGAAATGCCAATCTTCTGAGATGGAGGCCAGAGCTAAAGTTTGAAACTTGGTTCTGTGTACTCTTGAAAAAGTCACCGTTTTTCTCTTATTTTCGAAAAAGTCACTCCCTCATTTCCCAATCGAATTTCTCTACCACCGTGAATGCTGTTTCCAAACAATTAAACGAGAAATTGTTGCTTGCCATGTGGATGTAAAGACTACTGACCCATCAACTCCCAGCCACGGCAACTTCTAAGGGCTCAAATTCCTACCTAAGAACAAGAGAAAAGAACACTCGTCTATGTGGGAACAAATGTAGAAAAAGTAATATTATTTATCATCACTGATGGTAAAACACTCGTCTATGTGGCAGTAAGTGTCATTAAATAAATTACATAATTTCACATTTAATTGAACATATTACATAATGTCACATAGACTGGTGCTCTAGCACCAATGCATTATTCAAGTAGAAAACACAAAGGTTTAATACAAAATTTGAAAGAAGCAAAATACACTAGGATGCTGTGCCTCGAAATTACAAGCTTCAACAGTTGAATCTCATGAGAGTCACATAAATCGAGTAATTTCATGAATAAAGAAACTTAAACTACACTCACCTCCAATTTACAGTCGGTCAGGAGGAAGATAGTAGTGCGTGAACAAAATGAATTTGGTTGAAGTTCATTACAGTGCTGCAATCATCCAAGGCCGATAAGCACTACTTTCAAACCAAGAACTTGGGTTAGTAGTATGTGAAACAAAATGAATTTGGTCAATGTCCATTCCAGCCGTATGCTGCAATCATCTAAAGTCGATAAGCAGTAATTCCACAGGTGTACTACTTTCAAACCAAGAACCTGGGTAAGTTTTGTGTGCACGTTAATATTTAGTAGCAGTGACAAATCATTGCTTGTACCTGATGCATTATTGGAAGAGATTTTATTATATTTAGTTTCCAGTTTTAAAACATATTTTAGGAAACATTATTAGGACTGATTTACTAACTATTATTAGATATTTCCTTCTTAGAATAGAATTTTTAAAACTCTATATAAAGGGGTCATTTGCATTGTAATAAAACAACTTTTGAATGAACGAATAATTTATATTTCTCACCTACTTCTCTCCCTCTTCTTCCCTCTTTTCCTCCTCCTTTCTCTTCTTCCCTTCCCTTTCCTCTTCTCCTATAATTATCCTCTTGCACCCAGCATTAATTTGATATCAGAGCTCAATTCGTTTCCTTTGGCCAACACTCCATCCACCACCACAATAAACCATCGTAAAATTTTACTACCAGACTTACACTCATATAAAGACAATCAAATTTCAGTTTTAATTAGCAGCAACAAAAAAAAAAAAAAAAAAGTTAATGTTCATACGTACTGTTCATGGGGGGTGCTGTTCACGCCCGAGAATTCATTTTTAGATTTTTCTTTCGTCAATTTCACAAAAAAAAAAGGGTTGTCTCAATCTACAAAAAAATAACCCACACCTAAACCATTCCATATTTTCCTCTTCCCAAACACAACCCACATATCACACAAGCGGAAATTACACGGTTGCAGGTATATTAGATTCACAGTCCAAATTTCAGATGAGAAGTTTTTTTATGCATTGATCTAATACTTGAAAGATCTAAAAGCAATGTAAAATAAAATAATATTTTGGCTCCCTCAACTAACCACCACACCCACATCCACCCAAACTCTAAAAATCTCAACCAATTCAACATACCGATCAACCACAACCCTCTCACTCACTCTCACACGCATAACCTAGCAATTTGGCGGAGTCGATGGGCCGACCTCCACTGCGATGGTATCACCGCAGCACTCACCTTCTCCAAAGTGACAATCGACTTCTCTAGGTGTCGCAGCTCACAATACAGCTATGGAGTCGATGGGCCGATTATTGCGTGCAACGACGAGCAGTTCCTCTTGTCAATGGGCCAATCGTTGCAAAAGGTAGGTTTTCTTCTCTCTCTTTTTTCCTGATTTTGCTATGGCCAGAGTTGCGACGGTGGTCATTTTCATGGTTTGCTGTGGGATGGTTTTTTGTTGCCAGTGGATCTAATAGTGACAGTATTGTTGGTGGTGGTGTTGTTCGTGGTGTTGGTGTTGTGGCAGTGGTGACGACGACGACGCGATAGGGGTGATCTCAAGTGGCGGTGGTATGTGACCAATTATTTTGTTATTTGTGACCAACTATATGATTATGACCTAAAAATTCGATAAATTCTAATTGAAAAATAATTTGTGATCGACAATAAACTATGACCTATCAAAATTTTTTATTGTGACCATGAAATAATATGTAATCAATTAATTTGATAATATGTGACATGAAGTATAAGTACGCACATGTGACCATTAGTTGTATAATTGTGACCTTAATATATTTAGTTCATAAAATATTTTTTAATTAATTAGTTAATACTTGAGTTTTGCATTTTAAAACTTAAAACCTGAAAATTGAATTGCCCCATACTTAATACCTGACTTTTGAACCAATTTCGTCGCTTCTACGCTCACCGCTCTCGCGTCTACCAATCCTTTTACCGACGCCACTTTCAGCTATCTCCACCGCCATCTACAGCGACCATCGCCTGCTACACTTGCAGTCAGCTCCACCCACTATCGCCGACATCCTTCTAATCATTTTCTTCTCCAGTCGCCTTCAACAACCTATACACATAGAAAACCTAACCTTTCATAACCAGCTCTTAACATAATCGGCAACTTTATCCATTTCTGCAGCCACGCAAGAATTGGACTTGAGTTGAATCTCGTGAGGTGCAAAGACATGAGTTATTGAAAAGGGCAAGGAAAGGCATTTGACAAGCAATTTAAGCAACAACTTTGGAATTGGAGTCCAGGGTCTAACACATGTGGGTCAATTTACACCTTATGAGGTAAACTGATTTTGTTATTTGATAACTTTACTTTCTATTTTAGTGTTCGTAGCCCATCATATTCCCAAAAATAAGTAAAAAAAAAACATACAATACAAAATATGCATACAAATCATACAACAAACAATGCATATAACAATTCTTACACCTCCAACGTGTCCTTGGGCCATTATCACAATCATGTACCCCCAAAGGTTTGAATCCTAAAATCATACGTCATAACATTCCTTCACCCCAATCCTTGGATGAAGCTTACTGACAACCCAACTTATGGGACATGTCCTTCCATCTTTGTCAAGCCTTTTGTAAGCTAGGTAGATCACCTCAATCCAAATAGTCACCTCCCGAGTCTAGTTGTGTTGCTCTTGAACAAGAAATCAAGGTTTCTATTGTTGAGTCAATTGAATATTCTAATACCAGGATGAAGAATTATCTATATTGTTGCCCCTAAGTCAAACAGCCCACCTATCATCGAATTAGTGCCGAATTTGATCTTACCCAATCTATTGTATGACTATTTGCATAATTTATTATATGACTCTAACATTGACTTTTATATGGTTTTACCTCCACCGTGTGATGCTTATCAAGTTACCACGTTATCCAATGTTATTGTTCGTTCAAACACTTTTCCCACACATGTACCTAATAAAATCTGCACTTCAGTGGAGGTTTTATTTTCAATATAGCAGAATCGTTTCCTTATCGGTACATTTGGGCCACCATTTGCATGCCGATCTATTGTGCTAGTGCAACGATCCTTATGTGGTTTTTGTGGTTGTTTTTGTGAATAAGTTGAACATATTGTTGCTCACTGGCTTCCTCATGGATATTTGGTTAAAAAGAAGGATCGTCTGCCTTGGTCAACAACCCATACATAGAAACCTAACCTTTCATGACCAGGTTCGGGCATAATCAGCAGCTTCAACCATTTCTGCTGAAGACCCAGCAAGAATTTCTTTGGCAGCTTGCTCTCAGTTAAACTTATCCACTTGCGGTTAAATTTTTGAATCAATAGGACCTCAAATCTATTGTGCACAATCAGAAGCTTGAGTTAAATCTCGTAAGGTGCAAAGACAATGAGTTATTGAAAAGGACAAGGAAAGGCATTTTGACAGGCAATTTAAGCAACAACTTTGGAACTGGAATCCAAGGTCTAACACTAGTGGGTCAATTTACACCTTATGAGGTATACTAATTATGTTTTTTGATAACTTTACTTTCTATTTTAGTGTTCGTGGTCCGTCATATTCCAAAACATAAGTAAAAAAATGACATCTACCAATCAACGTAAAGTAGTTAGTCTACCATCTGAAGCGAAGGAGGATATCAATGTTATGTAGGGATGGCAACGAGGCGGCCCTCCCCGCCCCGCTAAGAAATTCCCCGGCCCGACCCAGCCCCATGTCGGGGCGGGGACGGGGGTATGTCCATTCCCCGTTTAATTTTTTTTTTTTTTTTAAGTTTTTGATAATTTATTTTTATTGCCCATATTCATTAGATTTATACAAATAATTTTAGTTGCTATTTTCTATTAGAACTAACAAAAAATTTTATTTAAAGTATTGAATTCTAAAAAAAAAAAAAATTAAATTTAAACTGGGCGGGGCTGGGCGAGGACCCCGTTACCCGTTTAAGCGGGTTTTCCCCGCCCCGTTGGGGCGGGGCCCCGCGGGTATCGGGTTTGTCGAGTTTTTTTGTCATCCCTAATGTTATATGCAAGAAGGAATTTCAGTAACACCAAGTAGATCTGACAAGTGACATATTAGCATGATAAAGACGACGCGAGTCACTTAAGTTATGAAAATCAAAGAATTTTTCAAGAGAATCAAGCCAATTAAGAAATCAGTCAGGTCCAGTGAGACCATCAAAGTCCCATAGTTGGAGTGCGACTTGCCTTTCCTCGCTAAAGGTCCTAGACGAAGGATAATAGTGTTGATAATTGGAGAGGGAGGGTACATGATTGTGATAATGGCCAATGACGCGTTGGAGATGTAAGAATTGTTATATGCATTGCCCATTGGGTGGAATCAAAAATATATTCTATTAATCATTCGACTGATTGCTTATCCAACGTCCCTGTCACTTCGTGAGATGAAATGAAACGAATATTAAATAACAAATATGCTCATGCGTACTATTGATCTCAATTGCTAGACCAATTCTTTTTAACCTGTAAACAAGGTACATCAATTGTTAGGGAATATTTAGCATATTTTGAAGAGTTATTGCACAGTTGTGATATTTATGAAGTTCCCCATATCACGGCATCTAAATTTATCATCGGTTTGAATCCTGAAATCATACATCATGACATTCATGAACTCCAATCCTTGGATGAAGCTTACCGACATGCCAACTTACGGGGCACATCCTTCCATCTTTGTCAAGTCTTTCATAAGCTAGGTATATCACCTCAATCCAAATAGTCACCTCCTGAGTCTAGTTGTGTTGCTCTTGAAGAAGAAATCGAGGTTTCTATTGTTGAGTAAATTGAATATTCTAATACCAGGATGAGGAATTATCTATATTGTTGCCCCCTAAGTCAAACAGTCCACATATCCTCGACTACGTGCCGAATTTGATCTGGCATAATCTATTGTATGACTCTAACGTTGACTATATGGTTTTACGTCCACTGTGTGATGCTTCTCGGTTTACCATGTTATCCAATGTCATTGTTCATTCAAACACTTTTCCCACACGTAGCGAAAAAATTGGATAATTCACTTGAACTCAATCTAGTTGACCAGCCATTGCACTTAAGTGAAGGTTTTCTTTTCAATATAACAGAATTGTTTCCTTATCGGGGTACATTTGGGCCACCGTTTGCATGTCAGTCTATTGTGCTAGTGTGTTGTGCTCCTCATGTGGTTTTCGAGGTTGTTTTTGTGGATGAGTTGCACATATTGTTGCTCACTGGGTTCCTCATCGATATTTGGTTAAAAAGAAGGATCGTCCCCTTTGGTCAGTTCAGGTATTTGGGATTGATATTCAAATCCAGTTGTTGTCGCATGGTTGGTTCCGTTATCTGCTCAAGAAGAAAGATTGCCCTCCTTGGTTAAGAAGTCTTAGTCTATCTTGCCGGAGTCAAGTTCCCTCAACCGAGGAAAAATGATGCAATATTAGAATAGATTTTATTATATTTAATTTCCAGTTTTAAAACATATTTTAGGAAACATTATTAGGGCTGATTTACTAGCTTTTATTAGATATTTCCTTCTTAGAATAGAATTTTTAAAACCCCATAGAAAGGGGTCTTTTGCATTATAATAAAACAACTTTTGAATGAATGAATAATTGATATTTCTCTCCTACTTCTCTCCCTCTTCTTCCCTCTTTTCCCCCTCCTTTCTCTTCCTCTCTTCCCTTTCCTTCTCTCCTATAATTATCCTCTTGCACCCTGCGTTAGTACTAGGGGTGTCCAAAAGTCCCGAACCTAACCCGACCGAACCGAACCCGAACTGAACCAAACCGAACCGAGCGGTTCTTCATAAATTAAATACCCGAACGGGTACCCGAATCGAAAACCGATGGGTTTGGATCGAGTCTCGGGTCTAGACCAAAAATCGAATAACCGAACAAGAACCGAAACTAAATAATTTTTTTATTTTTTATATTGAATTAATTAAATTATTTTATTTTTTTCTATACAAATTAGCAAATTAATTAAATAAATTAGATTATTTCATAATTTTAATTTTTAAGCCCAAATCATTTTAAAATCCATTAGCTCATTTTAATTTGAAGCAAATGAATATACTTTTTGTAGTTTTGCTGTAATATTAATATCTACTTTTTGATATTTGTATGCATTGAATTAATCTTATTGGACGGTTAGTTTTGTATATGTTTTTGAATTGGGCTACGTTAATTTGTAAAAGTTACAAATGAAATGTCATTAATTGTATTTATGTAGTGTTGCTGAAAATATTAAAAAATTTAATTATGGTACGGAACCGAATGGAACCGAACCGACCCGAACCGAACGGAACCCGAACGGTTCCATAATTATATTTGGACCCGACGGGTCCATTTATTAAATACCCGAAAGTTTTGGGTCGATTCGGGTCTCTTCAGAACCGAACCGAACCGAACCGACCCACGGACAGCCCTAGTTAGTACCTCTTCGAATCAAAGAAGGAAATTCAGAGAAGGAAAATAAAACTAGCATACTGATAAGCATCTGCTATTACACGGAGGGGTAGTTTAGGAAGTGTAGAGAATATGTATCTCATAGCCAAGTAATGAAGAGGAGGAAATGGGAAGCAAAAATTAAGGGTTGATTTGGGAGCGTCCAGGCCTCTCAAATGCCTTGGATAAATTGAAGTACAAATATAATTTGTCTTCCTGTTCTTGAATATCAAACTCAGCATATGCAATTCGTTCAGGATTCTATCATTTAAATGATAGATACCAAAGCAGATTATGAAACAAGCAAACAGAAGTAACTATAATGAAATTACAAGGTTGATGAGCATTCGAGAGGCTCATCCCTCTCCCAATTTCACACTGATTTCTACCTGCCCAAATTAAACTAACCTCCCTCGATTTACAGATAAAAGCCTATACAATTAATTGTATTAAACTCCCATAATACCCCCAATGCTAATGATAATTGAACTAGCTATTAATATGGGATTCTATAACATACCTGCCTTGAAGGAAAAACATCATCCATGAGAGCAAGAACCCTGAAAACATCAAAAAGATAACGAAAAATGTAGGATATGAAAGCCCAAGAGAGCACATTGGGACATAGATTTTACTCACTGAATATCAGTTCTGCTACTACGCAGAATGTTAAGGTTTTCTTTTCTTTTCCCTTTTTTGAGATTTTGATTCAAGAGCTCCTTTGAAAAATGAACATTTTCTATACAGAAACCGGTTCAACATAAGCTCCTATTACTGGACTAAAAGAAAGTGCAATCTATACAATATTAAATAAAGATGCCCCATGCCAAAGGAAAACTTCATAGTGACACTGCCACACCTATCGTGACAAGAACCACAAGACAGTGATGCTACCAGGTAATAGCATAGCAGATCGTGGACAAATAAAAGTGAAAAATATGATAGACAGGGCATAGTGACTGCGAGTGGCCCAAGGAGTCAGTTGTTTCAATTCTCAACAGAACAACACTATTTAAATCACAGATTATAGCGTCTCTCTTTCAATATAGTCACTGCCAGTTCTTGATACATCCACCAATCAATTGTTTGTCATAGAAAGTATTCTTGCTGTTTACAAAATAACACATTAAAATTACCACGATATAGTTCGAATGGCGCATCTGATAGTTAATTGACATCATAGTCCAACGACGCCAAGTTTCCTAGTAATGCATATTGCAAGAAGCAAAGAATGCTCAATGAGTTCGAATTGTAAATTCTCTTGTTAGAGATCTCACTTTATGAGCATGACAAGTACAACAGAAAATATTCTCTATATTTTAGATGGCTTTGGTTTCTGCACTCTCACCTATTTCCTTGGACCTTTCTTGTTAAAATGACTTAACCACTTCATAACAAGCTGACCACTTCATTATGACACTATGTGATGCTAAAATTGTAATCTACAAGTAGGAGTTGTGTAAGAACCTCGACTTCATCGATTCTGACAAGGAGAAATCGGAACTCCAGTACTCACTAAGACTTCGCTTGAAAGGGGAACACCATCACTGCTGCATCATTACTGAACTGGAACATTTCTGTCCTGACATACACCAATGTCTTTCACCACTTTTTCTCCCGATGAATTATTTACAGCTCCACAAAGTTCGATAACACAGAGCACTATTAAGTGTAATAAATAACAACAACAAATCCCTGTGAAAGTCATGTTGCATTATTCCAATTTCACCAAGCAATAAAACTTTTCCCCTTTCCATGAGCTCACCCACAAATCCCATTTTCTAAACAACAGAATCCAATAAAAGGAAAAAAGAATAGAATCGGGTTGCATCCGAAGGTCATGCATCAAAATTCACAATTCTTCTGCAACCAGAAGTAAGATTGATTTCCAACTCCAACTACAATGCCGCCAAGGAGCTGTGCAGCTTTATTTTTAGATAAGGCCTCAGGGACTTGTAAACTTGAAAATTGGCGGTGCTAATTTGAAAAGGCGATAGATAGCCAAACATGTTGCTTTATGATTATTAGCCGACTTAAATTTTAGATTGTTGTCAAGCAAGCATGTAGAGAAGACAGAAACTTATGTGATAATATTAAGATGCAGATAAATCGCCATAATTAGTCATCAACCAGTCAAACCAGCCCAGTTTTTAAAGGCAACCAATGCTTCCATTTTCCTAAAGTTTCTCTTCCTCAACTTTGACACTTTCAGCTTCTTATGTGTCTCCATGAATGCTTGTTTGTACCTCCACTTATCAACAAATATTTTCATCTCTTGAGATTTCTCGACAACTTGCATGACAGCATCAAAGAACCCACCCTTAACCAAAGCATAGAGGAAAGCATCAACCAAGCTAGTATCCAATTCGAATCTCTTCTCTCCTTCAATTGAAACCTTCCTCTTCACCTCGTTCCACAGCATCAACACGCTGAAGTATTTCGCTGCAGCCACATATCCATTAATGAGGGATAGATATGTCTGCTCATTCGGTTCAAACTGCAGGAAAATCATCCTCCTGAAAGTCCTTCTTGCATCTTCCAACCGCCCAGCCTTACAGAAGGCATGAATAATCGAATTCCAATCATGGGTACCCACCTCAGCTCGGGGGTCCTCAACAACCTCGTCCAAGAATGCTGCCATGAGCTCAGGTCGATGGTTTTCTGTTAAACCTGTCATTATCGTCAGATAACTGCCTTTCAAGTCACGTATTCTTGATTCTCTCATGTCTCTAAACAGAGAAAATGCTGACTGAAAATCTTGGCATGACATGGATGCTTCTATAAGAGCTTCATAGCTACCAACATCCAACTGAAGCCCCAAACTAGTAATTTCCGTAACCAATTGAGAAGCTTCGGCTGTTCTTTGTTCTTTGCCGTAAGCTTTCAAGATGGACGCATAGACCCCAATTCCAACAGAAGCCCCTTGAGCATTCATTTCATCAAGCACGTTATGTGCCTTGTCCAATAATCCGAGACTAACACAAGCATCAATAATAGCGTATCCTATTGATCTTTCTACTGAAATGGATGAAGATTCTAACTTTTGGGCCTCAATAATCAAATTCGCCAAATCCTTGATGCTCCCATTTTTGAGAAATACTTTGACCACCTCATTATATGTTTCTTCACTAAACTTCAAATCTTGTGCTTCTCCCTCTTTCAAAGCACTCAGAATTGTAACCGAAACAGATTCCAAATTACCAGATTTCAGATATCCGCTAATCAGATTCTGAAGAAAAACCCTTTTATCAGAAAAACCAAACCTACTGATTAATCCTTTTAACTCGAGTATCTTCTCCTCAAGCCCCTTAGTGGCATACAAATAAGCAAGTAACCCAAAACTAAATTCATCAGGCCTAGTGCCCAAAACAGACATTGTGTCAATAACCTTTTCAGCATCACTAACTGATTCAAGCTCATGACAACAACACTCCAATGCAGCATTACACAAAACCAAATCAGGCTTCATAAAATCCAACTTCTCATCCACGGCTATCCTACAACACTCATTAAAAACGTCCAGAAAACCAATAAATCTACTATTTTTTCGACAAATGTCAACTAAAACATTACCCCACATTCCAAACGGCATGAAAAACCTGTTCTTTAGCATGCACTTGACTAATGCAAAAGCAGGAGCACCAGTGTTGGCAATCCTCATAGAATCCAAAAGGGCCTTCACAGTCTCATACTCCAACAAATTTGGACTCTTCTCAAGCACAAAAACTACTGACGCATATGCTCTCTTGAGATTATGAGTATCAGAGAATGAGCACAAATGGGTGATTAAAGAATTGGTAAGGGGCTTACTGGGGAAAGAAGAACAATTGGTGAGAGTCTTGAATGACTTCCATGCCTCATCTGTGTTGCGGTTAAACAGGGATTCTTGGAGGGTGGTTTCATAGTTGGACTTCTGGGATTGGGTAAGGGATTTTGGGGCCGGATTTTCTTGGATTTTTTGTAAGGATTCTTGGGATTTTGTGGGTCTTTTTAGAGCAAAAATTGATGGTTGGAGGAATGAATAAAGGCTTGGGATCTCTGGTTCTGAAGAAAAGGGTCTTTTAGTAAACAAGAAGGAACTTCTTCTCCACATTCTCTTCTTCCTCCTCTCTCCGTCACTCGGAAGACGCGTATGCTAATAATGAAGAGGTGCTTTTTCTCTGTTATTTTATAATTCTTGCAAGTGGGCCTTCCTTCAAGTTTGGGCTGAACCGTTGGGGATCGTCATTCGAGATTTTTAAACTGCTAATTACATGAAACCATACTTTAAGTTTTTAAACTTTTAAAATCAAATTGGAAGTTTAATATTTTCAAAATCAGATATTTTATTTTAATTAAAATCTTTATAAAATAAATATGCTGCAATTAATCCCTAATTCTCACCTCCTCCTTTATCTCTCTAGATCCTTTCTCTCTCTAAATCTCGCCTCTCACCTCTCGACCCTCGCTCTCGCACCACCTCTCTCTCTCTCGACGACGTGGAACGACGATTTTGGATTTAGCGACGGCGGTGGATTTGACAGTTGGATGGCGATATGTTGTTGGTGTGTTTGGTGGTGATGGTTTCTAGTGGCAGTGGAGGTGGAGGTGGTTGTTGGTGGAGGTGTTGGTGATGGTGGTGGCATCGTCGGCCACGTGTGGGGGTGGTCGCAAGTGGCGATGGAGACATTGGATGTCGTGGTGGTACGTGACCCATTAGTTGACCCGTGACCAACTATTTGGTCACATGCAACCAATTATGTAACTGTGACCCTTAGCATTCGATAATTTGTGACTTTAAAATTCGAATTGTGACTCACAATTGATTAGGTTGTGATCAAAAAATTAATTTGTGACCTACAAAATTTTTGATTTGTGACCGAGAAATAAGTCGTGGCCAATAATTTGATAATACGTGACTAATGAAATAAACTGTGACCTATAAAATTTTTGATCTGTGACCTATAAAATTTTTGATTTGTAACCTCGAAATAATTTGTGACCTACAAAATTTTTGATTCGTGACTGATAAACAAATTGTGACCTTTAAAATTATTGATTTGTGACCATGAAATAATCTGTGACCTCCAAAAATTTTGATCTGTGACCGATATACAAATTGTGACCTATAAAAGTTTTGGACTGTGACTTGAGTTGTGACATAGGCTGTGACTCGTGAATTGGACTGTGACCTGGGCTGTGACTCGTGACCTAAGTCGTCGGAATCGAAGCAGTCGTCGAAAACGGTCACTGGAATCGGAGCAGTCGCCGTAGCGGTCGCTAGAATCGGAATAGTTGCCGGAACGGTCGTCCGAAGTTCGTCGGAGTAGGACGGTGATCAGAACGGTCGCCGAAGCGGTAGGGGTGGTGAAGGTGGGATGGATTAATTATATTATATTAGAATTAAATATTTAATAATAAATTAATTTAATAATTTATTATTTCATAAATAAAAATTTTAAAAATTTTAATAAAAATCTGATTTTGGTAATTTCAAACTCGTTTTCTTTTTTTTGAAATAGGCTAAACTTATTCTCTTAAATATGTAATCTTCCCATTTTTAAATGGCATGATCAAATCTCATATTTCCATTTTCAATTTTCAACAATGGCATTCTGAATTATAAAAGATAAAAATGTTCTTATAAACAATACAATTACAAAAAATAATTTTTAACTAAAAGACAATATTATCCTTTTAGTTAATAAATAAAAACCAAACACTTTCCACATAAAATTTCGAAATCAGCTAATTTTTCTTATCTGTTTATTCCAACACAATTAAAAATTCTTTCATTTTTCATTTATTTTAACCTCAAAATCTCATAAATTGATCAAAGACTAAACAAGAATTTTTTTGTTTTTACGTCTATCATTTCGAATCAGTAAATACAGTATGTTTAATTTCGTTTTCGCTAAATTAGTATACATTTTTAATCGATAAATCTTATTTTGAAATAGAGTAACATGTAGATAAAAAATTTTAATAGATCTATAATTTTTTTAAACGTAAACAACAAAAAAAATTCATCCACATATCATGATCGTCGTAACAGCCGGCTGTTGGCCAGCAGGCTGTTACATCTATTACGGCCAGTGGTTGGGTTGATTTTTCAACTATTTTTTCTATATGATTAAATATTATATTTCGTCGTGTAGATGTGGTTGTAGATCCAATTTGTTACTTTGATTATTATGAAAATTGTCGAGTGATATATGTGGCGGTATTTGTATTTCAATAACAGTCGGCACATCAAATGCGGAAATGTACCATGATTTAGCAAAAACAAGCTCAAAGTCGATCTTTCTCAGTACGATATGGAACTGAAATTTAAATTCAACAAGCATTCATTCATTCCGATTCCACCTATGACGGTTGCTTCTGATGTTGAAGTGAATTACCTATTTGAATTGAACAACATGTGGACGACTCCTTTTTGCGTGACTTTCATAAGGAAGAATGCTACTGAAGGTGAACTCGAAGAGTCGGATGGAGACACAATGCTAATGATTTTTAAGACACGGAAGAGATAGCCCGGGAGGATGATGTGGTTATTCCCGAGACAGTTGATCCTCATTGTGATTTCGTTGTTACACACAGAATTCCATTAGTAGTTCGCGACAACGAGAATGATAATGAATTTACAAATAAAGATTTGACTGCTTTATCTCGTTAAAGACATGAGTGGGGCGGGAGCGTATGGGCTAGATCAAGTGGACCATCATCTAATTCTTTGCGAGTAGTTCCTGATGATATGGATTTGTATTGTCTAGCAACTATTTGAAATAAAGAAAAATTTGTAGGAAACTGCGATCGAATTGCACTGAAATACAACTTTGAGTTCAAAGTGAAGAAATCAAACAAGTCGTTGCTGACGATTGTCTGGGTCAACGACAATTGTTGTTGGCATTTACGAGTGATGAAAATGTACACGAATCAGTTTTTTGTAGTTCGCAAGTATACAAGGAAATGTACTTGCGAAGTGGGAATTCGTTGAAATGATCACAGGCAAGTCCGTCCATGGTTTATTGGTCGATAGATAATGCACAAGTATTAGGACCCACAAACAATCTACAGACCATCGAACATCATTAATGACATTCGTCGAGAGTACAGAGTGGTCATGAGATACCGAAGGTTTGGAAGGCCAAAGAATGCGCGTTGGAATACTTAATGGGCTCGACCAAGGAGAGTTATGCTAAATTAGCCAAGTATTGCCATAACATTGGTATAATTAATCCTGGCTCTGCATTTTTAATTGAGATAGAGGGCCAGAATTGGTTTAAATTTTTCTTCATGGCTCTTGGATAATGCATTCGGAGATTTCGAAATGCGATGCGACCCTTAATTTTAGTCGAGGTACAACTCTGAAAGCTAGATACGAAGACAAGTTAATTATTGCTACATATCAAGATGCCAACATTCAAATTTACCCTCATATATTCGGCATAGTCAATAGCGAGAATGATTTGTCAATGCGTTAGTTCATCACAAAGCTGAGGAAAGTAATCAGGAAAGTCGAGGTCCTTGCTTTTGTAACTGATCAGAGACCATCCATACTAAATGGTATCGCTGAAGTTTTTCTCGAGGCACATCATGGGTATTGCATGTACCATATACAAGGCAATCTGAAGACTAAATATCGGGACAAAGATATTATTTCATTGTTCAGGAGAACAGTCAAAACTTATAGTGTCGAAGAGTGCAATAAATTCATAGCAAAAATAGGGAATAAATCATTACCCGACATGAAAGTATCTAACAAAAATAGGAATTGAACATTGGGCGAGATCACATTTTTCAGGACGTCGATACAATATGATGATGTCAAACAATGTGAAATCTTTCAATGCATTATTCAAAAAGGATCTATAGTTACATATCCTCACAATGATTGAGAACATTCGTAACAAACTGTAGCAGTGGTTTCACAATCGACGTGCAGAATCATAGATTTGCACGAACGTGCTAGCCCTGGCTCAAGAGGATAAACTCTTCAAGGCTGCAAAAGTTGCGAGAAAGTTGAATGTGGAACCACTGGATGACTTGCGCTTCTCCGTGAAATGTCCACATAATATGGCATACATGGTGGACTTGACTGATAACACCTGCACTTGTCAATTTCAGTTGGAGAGTTTTCCATGTGAGCATGCAGTTGCAGCGGCTATGTTTAGAGGTTTTGCAGTGAGAACCTTATGCTTTCCTTATTACAATGCTGATTATTGGAGAGTAGCATACGCTGAAAATATATTTCCTCTATCGAATGAAATCGAGTGGGAAGTTCCCGACTATATTCTCCCACTTAATAATTTGGTTCCACCTAAAGTTGAACCGCGTGATCCTGGACGTCCACGTACATTTAGAATACCATCTATTGGAGAGTTTCCTCAACTGCGTATGTGTAGTAGGTGCAGAGTAATAGGGCATACTCGTCAATTTTGTATAAGTCAAATTCACCTCGATAACAATTAGACCAATGTGTAATGAGTAAATTTCGATACCGACAATTTGTTTATAATATTTACAATTATTTGACAAATAAATAAACAATTAAATTTCGATATTTACAACTTGTTTGCAATATTTATAATTATTTGACAAATAAATAGACAATTAAATTTCGATATTTACAATTTGTTTACAATATATTCAATTATTTGACAAATAAATAAATAATTGAATTTCGATATTTACAATTTATTTACAATTATTTCACAAATAAATAAACAATTTTGATATTTACAATTTGTTTACAATATTTACAATTATTTGACAAATAAATAAACAATATTCACGGATCACAATTGAATTCATATAAATTGCACGCTGACTTATTCCTTCAATTTTGTATCCAGGATTAGTTGATTCCATCAACCTTATGTGCAATACTCAAAAATTCGATATACTTTATTGCAAATATATCACAATCGCACTGCAAAGAAATAATAATGTATTAATTCGGTCAGTACTTTGTAGCGAAAAAACTAAGTATTAAAATTAAAATGAGGATTTGATTGTTTTATCCCGTCAAAGACATGAGTGGGGCGTGAGCGCAAGGGTTCGATGGAGTGATCTATCATCTAATTCTTCGCGAGTAGTTCCTAATGATGAGGATTTGTATATCGAGCAACTGCTTGAAACAAAGAAACCACTTATAGGCGCTGGTGATCATCATTTCACATATCATGTAGCTAGCTCTGAAAAAGAAATAGAAAAACTGTGAAAAGCCGTATAGATGAGTAAGCGTAGTGTATTTCACTAAAATCATAAAATACTTACCTGGGCATTGTTCTTCGTCACTCTGTCTCGAATGCTTTCCACTGGCATGGTCCACCTTCCGGAAGAGATTGAGGTATGTCCCGTCGATGAACGGTCTCATCTTCGTCTCAGTTGTGAAGGGAGAAACGACGTATTGTGACGGCAATCCCAGCCTCTTGCTGACCACCTCTTCCGACACATCAATAGAACGCTTCTTACCCTCCGTCATGATAGGCGTCTACTCCTCCTCCACCACCTCCTCCGCCGTAGGGCTCACCATCTCTTTTGTCATCGAGGCTACCCCCTCCGTCCCGGGTACATCCTCTGTCTCGAGAACCAACATTCCCTCCGCCTTGGGCTTGCCATCTCATTTACCTAAACAGTCATGGGCAATCCATAAGTATCGTACTTATGCGTGGACCCCTTAGGCATCGAGTATGATCTGATGAAGACGTGAACGGTGCCCTCAAAACATCTTTGACCCCACGGATAGTTGTTGAGGGCATCGATGTCGTCAACAACTTCAAAATAGAAAAAGGTCAATCGCATTTTTCTTGTGATGAGACCCTAGCACGCTCTCAAGGATATAGATCAATCCTAACTTCAATCTGTCCAACATCTGGTCGTACTTCCTGATTGCATCGATCAACTGCAGTAGAAGCGAGGTCCCCTATCCCTGAAAATATGTCTCGTGCAGCCTATTGCTTCTTTGGGTACCGTCCATAGCTGCTTCGTCGCCCGCTATCCTCAGTCCAGTCCTGAGGGTAAACTCAAACAGGGAGAAAGTAGCGACCTTGTCCTCGAGATAGAAGTAAAAGGCATCGTCGTCGACTAACCTAAGTAGGCGAAATAGTAACACATCAATAATCTGTCCGGAGTATTGTACTTCTCTCAACTGATACATGGGCATGAAGGATCGACGTAGGATATCTGCGTGCTCATCATCCAACAACTCCAACATAGTAGCAAAACTGTCAAAGCTACTATTCCACGTACATTTTCCTGCCATATGTCTCAATTCCACAGATAGATGGTACTCCATCCTGCAAAAATTCAAATATTAGAACTTTCACCAATAGATAATGGAATAAGCATAATTTCAAATTATTAAGCGAAACGAATTACAAACAAAAATTAAAAAATAAATTTAAGAAAATAATAAAATATAGAAATTTAAGAATTAGAAATAATTTTAAATTGAAAAAAATTAAATTAATAAAAAATATAAATATTACATAATTAAAATTAGAAAATTAAATTTTATCATAAAAAGAAAAGAAAATGAAAAAAGGGCTTTTAGGTCGACTGATTAAAACAGTTGGAAAAAAATAAACAATTAAGAAATTTCAAAACTATTTTCAAAAAATTATAATAAAAAAATAAATAAAAATAAATTATGAAAATTAAATAAATATTATGACTATTATTTAATTATTAAAATTGAAAAAATAAATTGACAAAAAATATAATTAAATTTAAAAAAATTAAAATTTATCATAAAAATAAAAGAATTAAAAAAATTTAAATTGAAAAGAAAATTAAAAAAAAAAAGGTTTTTGGACCGACTACCGACTGTGAATAGTCACCCAAAGCAGGCGACTGTGAATAAAAGTAGTCGACTGTTTCTCGCCGAAAATGGCGAGAAATGGCCATTTCCGGCGAGTTGAGGTTCACAAACTCAAATATATGTACATAAATCTCTACTACACTCAATGATCCACCTAAATAATGAAGAATAAATATTATACATAACAATAAATGAAAAATCAATCTCATAATTCCAAAATAATAATAATAATAATAATAATAATAATAATAATAATAATAATAATAATAATAATAACTTTGTTGAAGATAATGGTCAGTGTGTGGTGGTTGGCGTTGGGTTTGACTGTGAGAGTGCTTCTTCGACTAGATCCCGACTGTGGATTGTGTGAATAATTTTCAATTCCTTTTTCTTTCTCTCTCAAGCGTGACTGTTGGTTGGTAAGGAGGGTATTTTTGGTTTTTGGTATTTCATTTACAATTTATACATTTTAAGTTTTTTTTAGTGGTCAAAGGCTAGTATGAAAATATGGCCGGATCAATGAGCCAATACCTTGTATTTCCTCATTTTTATGATTAGCTGATTTTTTTGTACTATAATTTGAAAAAGAAGAAATTACACCACCCACCCCTACTTTTCTACTTCTGATTTCAACAATTAGGTACAAAAATTTTCTTTAAAAAATCAGTTCGCTCGATTTCCTCGCCCAAACCTTAATTTATCTTCACCCCAAGCCACAGAAACTGAGCTTCACAGGTCCCCGTACCCCACACCCATTGGCGATGGCGATCACACATTGCACATCAACGTTCATTGTTGAGCATCGTTGCTTCCTGTGATCTGCTGAAATGGGGGCTACTACCTGCGATCTACTCGATAAGGGTCGCTTTCTGTAACCTACGGTGCATGGTGCGTGGTGATTTCGCAACTAATGGAAGTATGTGGGCTATATGTTGGAGTAAGTGGTAGTGGCAACGCTGAATCTATGGTTTTTGCATGTATGTGTGGTTGGTTGGAGGTGGTGGTGGTGGTGGTGCGGAGAATTTGAGGATGAGGTCGTGGTGGTTTTTGGTGTAGGTGGTGGTTGGTATGGTGGTGCGTTGGTGGCAGTGGTGGGTTGTGAATCTATGGCGGTGAGACAACGCTTTAGGTGGAGGTGGAGGTGGAGGCGGAGGCGAGGTGTGGGGGTGTGGTGAGATGAGGTGAGATAGAGGAGATGAAGGGTCATTTGTGACTAATTGATTGGATAACTGTGATCAATTAATTTGATAATTTGTGATCAACAATAAGTTGTGATCAATTAATTTTGATAATTTGTGATTGAAAAACAAATTGTGATCAATTAATTTCATAAATTGTGATCGATAAATCGTGATCAATTAATTTAATAATCTGTGATCCAAAAAATTTGTGATTTGTGACTATGACGTTTTGTGATTATGACTAGTACGTAACTGTGATAATAAATTTTATGTTATTGTGAGTTTAGCCTATTTACATACCAAATTAATTAATAAAAACTATTTGATTACCTATTTGATTAATATCACCTGATTTTTGAAAGAATTTCACAAAAAAATGTCAAATTTGAAAACGTAAATTAAAGGTTAATAGTAATATATTTTTCTCACACAATACAAATATCGATTATGCTATGTGCGGTTTATTGCAAGTATAAAATTTGTATGAAAATAAAATATTTTCTACTTAATTCAATTGTTTAAAAATTATTTATATGGAAATTGTTAATTACATGTGTTTGATTGATTTAATTTTCAATTTCGAAAATATTATAGAGAGAGATGGATATAAAGCGAATTATCTGGAAAATAAAATTCTACTCACTTTAAAGAAAATATTTTCCTTGATTTTTAGGAAAATATGGTCACGATACCAAAAGTAGGAAAATATTTTTCATAGAAAAATAGCAATCAAACAATACAAAAGTAGGAATTTGAATGGAAAAAACAAATTTTCCATGAAAAATATTGACAATCAAATGCACCATAAATGTACATCACCACGTACAAATTTATTTACCAACAAATGATGTGACAATCTTTGAGAGGGTCAAAATCTCATCAGCCAAAAATAAAAAAAACTAGCTACTTTTTTTTGACACCTTATCAATTTATAAAAGATTATGTAAATGATGATTTACAACAAGCAATTTTCTAAAAATATTAATTACATTTTCACCTCTTTGTATGTTATCTTTTTATCTTTTATTAATTTCTTATAATATAATAAGCAAAGACGAACTCAGTATCACTTTACCTCTGTTTGAGCCACATTAAAATTTAATTCATGTAGTGAGTACATGAATTCACTTAATTTCATGTATCTAATTATTTTAGCCCCCTGTTTGATGGTCATTGTTGTATAAAAATGATGTTTTGAATAATGATTTTTTGGAGAATGTGTGGTTAAAAATTAATATGAAAAATAATTTTTTTTTGTTTTAAAATACGCTAGTGAACCCTAAAACTAAAATTCTCAAATACATGAACACATAATTAGTTTGGTATATATTTCAACAAATTAATGGTAGTCTCTTGGCTTAAAAGTTTTAATTTGTGTTTAGGGAAGGGTATTATTGAAATTTTCTAAAATGCCCCTGAAAATTGATCAAAAAATGACTTCAACTCATATGATACTTATGTCATCTTTGGTACGGATTAAAATCAGATTTTAATATAAATTAAAGTTAAACAATCAATATTAACCACATTTTTCATGGGTCCCGCAACTTTTTAACCATACATTTTAAAAAACTTCTATCACAATTTACTAAAAATCTAATTTTAATCCCCACCAAACACCCACTTAGATATATGAATTTTACAATTAAAAAGAAATGTAAGTTTTTTTTAAAAAAAAGTTCTTACCATTTGATTGTTATATTTTTACCTATTTTTGTACTTAACTTGTACTCCTCGTCGTTAGACTTTCGTCATAAATTAACATAGTTATCTATATATTAAATATCAAATCAAGTGAAAATCATTTTTTGGATGATTATAACTCTACTACAATTCAATTATTTCAATAATACCATACTTTTCATTTTTTAATATGTATTTAATCTGCAAACCTTTAATAAATACTACAAAATCATTGTTCATGCACTATTAATTCTTAATTAATTAACATCAACATTCATTTAATTAATATTAATTAGAATTATACATTCAAGAATGCAGTTCATTATTTAAGTCTATGTATGTTAATTAGCATTCAGTTTCACATAATTGGAAATTAAATTATATTCATTTAGTATAAATGATTTAAAATTAATTGTCTCACACACACACGTGCGCGCCGCGCACACACACGTGCGCGATAGAGATGACAATTTTCCTCTCCCCGCCCCGTCCCCGTGGGGCCCCACCCCGAACGGGTTGGCGGGGCGGGGCGGGGCATCTGAATAGAATTAAAAAAAAAATTTATTTTGGACATTTTTTTGTTTCAAGTGCTTGCTTTGAATATTGATATGAGAGTGTTTGACACTCATTTTAATGGGTTGAAAATTTTTGGAATAGTGATTGATTGGAGAATGTGTGGTGGAAAAGTAATGAAAAGTTTTAAATTTGTGTGTAATATTATTTTATTTGGAGATTGTGTGGTTGAAATGAAAAATGAGAATGAGAATGAGAAACAAAATGGGTTTCAAACAGGGGCATAGTTACTTTGAACATTATTTGCTTTGGATTTTAAAATTTTGGATTTGTATTTTAAATAAAAAAAAACAAATGGGGCAGGAAACGGGGCAAGTCCTCGTGTCACGGGCAGCAGCCTTACTTAAGCCCCGTGATGCTATTGCAGTCGCTGCACCTAGTAAATATTTCATTTAATTGTAAAATAGTTGATAATTAGAAAATTTTAGTATGATTCCTCGGCCAAAAGACGTCTACTGGTGTCATTTGGATTTTTGTTGCTAAATCTATTATAGGGGGTATTAGTATTTCAAAAATCTTTCAAGCTTTCTAGTGTTCGCCTCCTGCACTAGCCATTGTAATTTTCTGCTTTCAATCAATTGTAATTTTCAAGCTTTCTAGCAATCAATGATCAAGTTTAATTCAATGCATTTCAATTTCGTGTTGTAAGCTTTCTTTAAATTGTGATCAAACTTACTTTCATCCCGGAACGACCGAGAAAAGGCGAAAGGTAGTCTAGCGGAGTAGACTACTGCCGCACGGTGTCCCTTTCTGTGCTAAAAAGAAAGGTAACCCGTGAAAGTTGGTATCAGAGCTGCGGCTCAAGACTCTCGATAAGAAAGCGATGGATACAATGGAATCGGACATCACGGAGGTGGTGGATCCTCAAAAGAGGACTACGAAACAGCGTTTGGAGGCGCTAGAGGTGACAAAGACAAGGTTGTATTTGGCCATGGAGGGCCTCGGAGAAAAGGTCGAAGTGGCAGAGACGGAAACTCGGGAGGTACGCATCCAACTGGATGAGTGCCAAGAAGCTTGCGCAGCTATGACTGAAGCTGTTTCTCGCATACCTGATCTACAGGAGGAAGTGGGAACGTTGAGAGCTCAACTGGTAGTTCTTCAACGCGCGTTTGGCAATGGGAAAGCCACCGCGCAAGAGTCTATGCATAGGCTCAGAATCCCAGAACCGTGTACCTATGGTGGGACACGCGATGCTAAAGAAGTTGAGAACTTCTTGTTCGACATTGAACAATACTTTCTTGCAGCTTCGATTCAAGACGAAGCGAGAAAGGTTACTACAACTACCATGTATCTAGGTGGAGATGCAAAACTGTGGTAGCGGACGAAGTATGCTGATATTCAGGCCAATAGGGTCCGAATAGATTCTTGGGATCTTCTCAAGGAAGCAATCAGATCTCAGTTTTTCCCTGAGAATGTGGACTATCAGGCACGACGTGCGCTGCGAGATCTGAGACATACAAGCTCCATCAGGGAGTATGTGAAAGCCTTTTCCGGGCATATGCTGAATATTCGAGACATGTCGGAAAGAGACAAGCTATTCACCTTCATGGAAGGGTTGGAACCGTGGGCGCGCACGGAACTTCAGAGACAGAAGGTCGCTGATTTAAGCACAGCTATTGGAGCTGCCGAATGTTTGAGTGACTATCAACCAGAATTGAGAGAGGATCGATATTCAGGAAATAGTCAGTCTATCGGAGGTGGAAACAGACCTCATAGACCTAGCTCGAGCTCAAATGGGGGAGAGCGTTATTCTCAGAATCGGGGAGGAGCCCATCAAGGCAACCGTCAGAATAACAATTGGAATCAAGAAAAAGCAAAGGATGGCAGATTTGATGCCAGTCCTAAATTGAAATGCTTCTTATGTGAAGGACCACATCGGGTGGCGGAGTGTCCTCAGAAACGGATGGTGAATGCATATTACAAACTAGCAAGTGGAGGGACCAAATCAAAACAAGGTAACCCACAAGGTAGCTGCCATGGCGAGACTGACTCCGAAGAGGACGAGGATGTAGTTGGTGCATTCTCACATCAGTGCAATACACTATCGCACCGAGTTACTAAAAGGGACAGTGGTCCCTCGAAAGAGTCGAAGATGGAGGAATCGAAGGCTCGCACTTGTAGGGCGAAAGGCCTGATGTACATTGATGTGAGGATCAATGGAAAGCCAATCAGGGCTATAATAGATACCGGTGCTACCCACAACTATGTTGCAAGTACCGAAGTAGAGCGACTCGGACTTTCTCTAGAAAGAGGTAAGGGAAAGGTCAAAGCAATCAACTCTGCTGCTCAACCGATAGCGGGAGTAGCGAAATCTGTGTCGATCAAAGTAGGTCACTTCGAGGGAAGGACAAATTTGTCAGCAGTTCAGATGGATGATTTCAAGCTTATTTTGGGATTGGAATTTCTTCGGGACACGAAAACAGCAGTGTTGCCACATTCTGACTCATTACTGATGATGGGGAGTAAACCATACGTTATCCCCACACAAGCTATGAAGGCAGGCGAGAAGGGTATCTCGGCCATGCAATATAGCAAGGGTTTCAAGAGGAATGAACCCTCATTTTTGTGCACTCTTCGACTAGAGGAGATCGAGGAGGTGGCTGATCCAATTCCAAAGCATGTCAGAAGGAGTGTTGAGGAATTCGGGGACATTATACCGGGTGAGTTGCCCAGGAGGGCGATTGATCGCGGGATTGAACTTGATTCGGGTGCCAAACCTCCCAGCGAGGCACCCTACCGTACAACGCAGTCGAAGCTTGAAGAGCTTCATGCAGGTCATCAGAAAGAGGCAGGCTTGCTGAAGCCCCTTTCCGTCCCGAGTAGACCAGTCGAGAGTGGATCGATGGACTACATTGGTGGATTGTCGAAATTAGGAGATTTTGGCACTATCACGGTCAAGAAGGACCGTTTATCTGAAGATGGAACCGTTACCACAGCGCCTAAGTATACATCAGCCGAAGAGACAGCTCAACTCTTCTTCAAGCATATTGTCAAATACTGGGAACTGCCTAAAGACATCGTCAGTGATCGAGATTCTCGGTTTACTGGCATACTTTGGACCGAGTTGTTCAAACTTCTTGGTTCAACTTTGAGCATGAGTTCTAGTTTTCACCCACAATCAGACGGACAGACAGAGCGCTTCAACTCCATACTGGAATACTATTTCCGGCACTCTATCTCTGCTCGACATGAAATTTGGGTAAAACTCTCGGATGTGGCCCGGATGTGTTCCAATGCTCAAGAGACCTCTTCTCCCAACAAGAGTCCTTTTGAGATTACTACTGGCCAGCAACCGTCCCTCCCTCATACTGCAGACATCAATCAGAAACAGTACAAGAAGTCTGAAGATCTGAAGCGACTTGTGTTTAAATTGAAAAGATCAGAAATGAAAGTTGCTGAAAAGATTCTTGGCCATCGAGCTTCTAGGAATTATCTTCAAGAATACTTGGTCAAATGGAGCGGATTCAACAACGAGAAGAACAACCAACGGCTCAGAGGACTTCGCCAAAGCAAATGGGGGAGAATGTCACGGGCAGCAGCCTTACTTAAGCCCCGTGACGCTATTGCAGTCGCTGCACCTTGTAAATATTTCATTTAATTGTAAAATAGTTGATAATTAGAAAATTTTAGTATGATTCCTCGGCCAAAAGACGTCTAATAGTGTCATTTGGGTTTTTGTTGCTAAGTCTATTATAGAGGGTATTAGTCTTTCAAAAATCTTTCAAACTTTCTAGTGTTCGCCCCCTGCACTAGCCATTGTAATTTCTTGCTTTCAATCAATTGTAATTTTCAAGCTTTCTAGCAATCAATGATCAAGTTTAATTCAATGCATTTCAATTTCGTGTTGTAAGCTTTCTTTAAATTGTGATCAAACTTACTTTCGTCCCGGAACGACCGAGAAAAGGCGGAAGGTAGTCTAGCGGAGCAGACTACTGCCGCACGGTGTCCCTTTCTGTGCTAAGAAGAAAGGTAACCCGTGAAACCTCGCCCCGTACCCGCCCCAAGCCCCGCCCCGTCTAAGGTGGGAGGGGGAGTGGCGTGGTGGGGCGGGGTGGGGTGAGGGTGCCCCGCCCCGAACCTGCCCCATTGCCATCACTACGCGCATTCCTTGGTATTAACTTTAAATTAATTAACATTCAAGTTAATTCATGTATTGTATTTGCGATTCATCTTCATTTATGCATTCTAGTACTCACATTCAAATACACATTTCACTATTTATGCACATGTTTAATAATTAATATTTATTTTTAGGGACTTGCATTTCTCTCATATTTAGATCAAAAGAGTAAATATGAGTCAAGTATTATTTCACAACACTTATAAAACTTTTCAGAATAACGTACAAAGCACGTTGAACTTTGACTAGTGCCTTAAAATGATAGAATAACTTTTGCCTTAAATCAAATATATATAAAGAATAAAAAAGGAGAAAAAATAGAAGAAGATATAATATCTACGCTTGCACGCAAATTCATCAATAAGTCTAAATCATGAATGCATTAAAGCCCATTTGAAAACCATTATCCAAAAAACTCTTTTTTCTTTATACTCATGTTTTAACTACACATTCACATAATAAAATATTCTGCATGACTTTTAACCACACATTCTTTAAAAATTCACTATTCAAAATTTTGTTTTTGCCAAATAATGGCCATCAAACAGGACTTTTATCATATCGAAACATAACATAGAAGATATCAAGATTTCAAAATTACATACAAAGAAACGAGGATGTTTGCAATGATTTCACTACAAATACAGAGACAGCAAAATTCTAATGAAAGAAAGTACACATTTACAAATGTATGCATCTGTGTGTCGACCTAACATCTAGCAAGATTGGCACGCTGATATACAAGAGACACTTCACACAACTGTGGTTACTTACGATGCCCTGATGAAGCCATGAGGACGCCAACGGCCACGATAAACATTAACAACATGCTTATGAGAAATATGTATGTTCTTCTTGATGATCTCCGGTACTCCCCAAACAGAAGGATAGCCCAAAACGTGCTGACGAATGGAAGTGCCTGTGGTTACCACCAAAAGGTAAAATGAATTAGCAAACTCTATGCCAAACAATCTACCAATATGGTTCTTCAATGATTCATAAACGAATAGGGAAAGCTCAGCTACAGGTCTCAAGATCCAAATCCAAAGATAATGGAACTAACCTGAACTGCATCTGCTGCAGCATATCCTGCAGCTTGACCTCCCATAAATTGAAGACCATTTCCGAACCCACACAAAAATCCGGCCAAAAGGGCCCACCCTCTACCATTCCAGTCTGATACGTAGGCCTTGAATGACGATTTGGGCAAGTTCAGAACAGGGTTATACATGAAACTGATATTTAGAATAACGGCGATCACAAAACAGGATACTGAGAAGTAAAAAAATGCAGTATAGACATTTAAGTGGGGAACACCATCTTTCAGAATATGCCACTGATCATTAGTCGCCAAATTAAATGCTGGTGAGAAGAGAGAGAAGCAAAGTCCGGCAAAAAAGTTATCGCCAAGCCAATGAAAGTGCCCTTTCCAACAACCTGAATGTATGTACACATGCAGAATGCAAAACTTTATTAATTACAGGAAATTTTTTATATGCTTACTTATTGAGATTGAGTACGCCAACAGTTATATAGACGCATATCCTGTATAATCAATAATACCTACTCATAAATTTGATAATTAATCCAACTAAATGTGAATATGCTCTTCAAATACAATGATGACATAATTTTTCTCTTAAAAATGTGGGTTGATAATATCATTTATAGACTAATCTCTCCAAAATTCTATATAAACACTAGTGCATAGGCATAATGGGAACATAAGATTAGTAATAAAAGATGTTCACAGACCTTAATCGCCCTTTTTTTCTCAAGCTCCATGAGAAAATGTGCAGTCCCAAACTTAGCCTTCTCAATGGTACCAATTTCGTTTCCCGAATCTTCTGTTCAAATTATGGATGTTCAGTATCCCAAATGAATAGAGAACAAAAAATGATTGCTGGTCTACTACAATGGAATGTGAGATGTTAAATTGTAACTGGAAAAATATGCTCTTACCCCTGTTTGCATATGTCATCTTGGAGACAGACTCATCCTCTATCCTGTTCGAGTTAGTTTGAAAATTCACATGAGCACACAAACTTTACAAATCTATAGAAGTCTGAAACATAGGCAGTAACCATTATTTTCACAGAACTTTTACTAATCAAGGTCGTGTCAAATTTTAAGATGAAAGCGAGAGGGTCAACCAGGAGGTTTTGGAAACTCTATTAGTAGTACATGTTACAAGAAAGAAGATATTCCCATGAGGTCTCTGAAAAGGATTCTCGGCCAAGCCAAGTAATATATAAATCTATTCTAGCTCTGTTTTCGAACCATCCATACATTGTGTTTTGATCTAAGACTTTAATTCTTCCGTGTTTCACACTAAGGGGGAGAGGACAAAATGCATAGAGCGCTTATATCGACTTCTTCAAAATATCATTACGTCTTTGCTCATCTCATCATTGACGATTATTTCAACCTATGCATATGAGCATCAATATTCTATTGATGGAGCTAATGCAAAATCACTATGCTATTCTTTCCAATTTAGTTCAAAAAAATTGGTGAGAAAGAAGACACGTGATAGCACATATGATTCTTCCTTCATTTCATCTCACTGTATTGGTTTTAATGAAAACTGATGTATGACATTGACATAAGAAACTTCATCCCAACTACCTCAGCTATTAACTCTATAGTCACTACTTGTTAATAAAATAATCATCCAAAACAAATAATACATACGGCGTCCCATCTTTGTAATCATTTGAGAATCTAGAAAGCTTGGCTTCATTATCTGCAGCATTGGACGCATGCACAGCAGATCCAAGACAAACAGCAATCAAAAAGCATCCAACACCAGGAAAAAGAATCTCTGCTTTGTTAATTTTGTCATCTAAGAAGTAATTTAAGGTTGTTCCTGTACAAGCAGAGCCAGCTAACATTGATAACTTCATCAAGTCATGGTACGAACATAAAAATTCAGTGGGTAAAGTATAATACCTATAACAACAGTTATGCTCGAAGAAATCACCTCGGTCACTGACAAACCCACAAATGCCCATGCATATTGAGTTGCCAGGTTTCCGAGGCTGAGGACAATCCCACCTGCCATTGCAAACAATACGCTAGGCCAGTTATCCTACATCAATTTGCAATAGATGCATAAGAAAATTTCAACTTGTGTACTATTGTGAATAGCTTAAGTAAGAAACAAAAATCGGGCTTTTCTTCAATGTGAATCCCTGAACAAAAAATACAGAAGAACTCAGAACAAGAAAGGTAACCTTAGATTGTGCACATCCATCCAACAAAAAATGGGACCTACATTATATATAATGTGGATAGTTTTCTATTGTTGTATCAATACGCCCCAGAAACGCAGTAGTAATAGCATTTCTAGAAATAAAGTAAAATTGGCGGAATAAAAAACTAAGACCGTACAATCAAAAGTCCTCTTGATCAGTACATGTCAATGATTTTTATCCTCTATACTATAATCGCTCCTTAATATCCTACGGGAATATTTAAGGTTTCTTTTTTTTTTAAATATATATTTAAATAATATAAATTGGGCCCTGCCTAATAGCTTAAGTTTTTAGATCAAGTGATTCAACATGATATCAAAGTAGCAAAGGTCCTAGATTTGAGTCTTGTTGCCACTCATTTAAATAAAATTGTGCATGCATTAGGCTTTGGTGGGGAAAAATAAAATGGGGAGTGTTGAAGACAATATTTAAAATTTAAATGATATAAACGTGATTCTATCTAACAGATTCATGGATGAAATCAGCAGGGAAGTTGGGCAACCGGATATGTGATAGTTGCGAGAAAAGTGGACAGTAACCCTTTTCAATGAATACATCCATAGAGCCTATCGGAACTATGAATAAAATTTGTGCATTATTTTTGAAGTGATTTAATAAAATGTAAATTTATAGGAAAAAATATTAGAGTGAAACATGATAATACATGACAGAGTATATCACATTGTTGCCAATGTAATATACGACAATATGACGGCATGAGTATATTATACAACATTGTTTGACATTCTACACAAGGCCTATCTTCATTTCAGATTGCCATTAAGTTTAGTGGTAATGCCTACACATCACTTACAGGTCAAGCATATTTTTGAATTTGCAATCTTTTTCTTGTAAACTTTCACCAAATTTTCATTGAGCTCAAATATTAGCAAAACCATGAATATGAGCAGTCTCACCTGAAATAGTTGATTTAAGAAATCTGGTTTTTCAGTTGTGCTCTTTCCGATTTCACCAAATGTGAAAGCAATAATAACAGCAGCCAAAAGATTCGTGATCGTATAATCGAGGTAAATGTGTTGAGGAAGACGGCCCCGTCTTTCCAGTGAAGTCAAAATGGCAGGCCATGTTCCCAAGAAAAATAGAGAAAGAAGCATGCATGCTATTGCACCTCCTTTGCTGTCCACCAAATACATCTTCAAACCCCAAAACAAGTTCCTTTCAGATGGAAGCAATATCAATGAAAGAACTCCTAAAAGTCCTACAAAATGACAAGGGTAGCACTAGAAACACGAAGCCTGTGTTAGTTAGCTGCGCAGTATTAGACGGGAATGCAGGGAATGGATAGTATAACAAACAGGATTGTAGTTTCTTTATTAAGAAAAAGCAGCCCAAATTTATAAAATCACTGACATTTATCATCATTATGAAAAAATAACAATGCAAGATAAAAATCAGAAAACGTGAAGCAAGCATTAAAGAAAAGTCAAAATCTATCAAGAAAATTAACAATGAGAACTAAAATAGACTGTATATTGAAGTCAATACGACAATACTCATCAACACAAAAACATATCCAAATTCAAAATCTTGAAGACAATTATTCTCTTGCTATTTAGTGATTACCATAACGGGAAATGCTGGAACAATGTAAAATAATTTCACCAATCTCATTATTATTTCTGTCATGAAAAGGTAAGAAAGAAATAGAATAACTACCAATAGAAGATGATGTAAAATCACTATTTGTATAGAACCCACAAACGCATACACAAAGACTCTTCAAAGGAGAAAAAAATACCTCCAATTCGCCCCGCAAATTCACCGTTCGCTTTCGTAAACCTGGAAGTATAAAAAGGGACGAAATTGCAAAAAGCGAAATGAATAAAACACAAGGGATTTGGAATCGGTGTTGAAGCATGCAAAATGGGTAGTTTTGAGTGGAGCGTCATTACTGGGGCAGTTTTGCCCATGATTTATATACAGATAACCGTCAAATCCTGTATGCAATAATGAGACAATTATGAGACAATCATATATTCAATTGTGTGCTTTGCTGGAATAGTTTGTGTAATATTCTTAAATCTCATGGTTTACACCGAGCGATGCGCGGACATTAATCTAGGCCTGCCAAACCTTTTTAATGGAGTAATGTCATTTTACACATGGTGTTACAAGGTTAGGTGACACTAATTGTCACATTAAGTCTTATTAAATGAAAGATACAATTAGATGAGTAACATTACTTCACTTTTAATTGAACATATCGCATAGTGTCACATAAATTAGTGCACATAAATTAGTGCTTTAACATTACCGATACTAGATAGCATAGCAACTTTCAAAATTGAAGGTGGGGGCAAAAACACTCTTAGCGCCTTGACCCAAACTTGGGATATAAGATGCACGTCTCGTCCCATTGCTCATCCCATTGCCATCCTTATTGGGAAGATCTATGTTATGTCTCAAGACGACATATTGGGTTATACCAAGTTTGAGTGACTTCTAATTTGTGTCGAAATGCTCTCACTACATTGTATTTTATAGAATGACCGAATATATTGTGTGTAAATAACTTTTTAAATATGTCCTTGAACTTTAGCTTGGATGTGCAATGAATACTACGTTACTGAAGCGCATTGTACGGGCAAAGGTAATTTTTTGTTATATAACAAAATGCTTAAAGATAAAAAAGTACAAGAACAACAAAGAACTTTGTAAGACCGATACTAATAGATAAAAGCTAAGAGATCGAATACGATTAAAAGCATCCACCCAGGATTTCATTGGCTGGTTGAAAGAGAAAATAAAGCACGAAACGATTTGATCACTGGTTATGATATATGAGCTCTACGTCAATATTTGTTTTTTTTCTTTTACATCCACTCTTGCAGTGTCATTTCCCTATTCTCTATTGAACGGGACAGATATCAATTTTATATTTTAAATGCTTCTGATGAGCAGGAATTTTTTTTTTTTTCATAGTCAATATTTTCATTTTCTCCTATTTTTCCTTATCATACCAGTGACAACTTAAAAAATTACCAAACCGGGCTGCGAATTTTCTGCTAACTTGTCCTGGTTAAACAAGATGGGGCCTGGTTAAAGTGTATCTCGAACCATAACTGGGTCACCAGTTAGCTGGTTTAACTGGCTAGTCCAGTCCAGATATGATCAAACCATTTAAGAGGCAGGACAAGCTCGATGCATAGATTCGTATACTGGAAAGGAAAGTTCACTTCTCTTGATGCACTCTTATTCCTTTATAACACTCCTTACAAAAAAACAATTAGGAAGAAGATTAAAGGCACTACATTTAAGCAGTATTTGAATGCAGTACGATGTAAAAACAAACTTTTAATAACCAGGCATATAGGTATATGCTTCATGCACATTGAACTGTAACTTTCACTCTCATAAACTGCAATCATTCTTCTTTCCCGTTACTCACATTCACTCAGGCATATAGTTTTTGGACCAACACCAAATTTAAGAGCTATTCTCCGCGACGTTTTCTTTCCTGGCTACATTTTGCAAAAAATTTCCCAGTAGCCTCTGATCCAAAACCATATTAGGTACCTGCAGAATAATTTTTATCAACCTAGAGAAGTAACAACTCATTGATAGAGTGGAACTAACAAGAGTACAGACAGAAGTAATCGAACCTTGTTACCAAAGAAAATCTTGGAATTGTTAGCAATTGCTTCGATGAATTTGAGTTCTAGATATTGTGGAGTTAGCTTCAACTTGTTTGCTTCTGCTTCTTTAATTGTTCTGAACATGATGAACGTTAACATCCATAAATACCCGTTCATTTTTGTTAAAGCTTCCTTGTCCCAGAATGCATAAACAACTTCAACGGTATAAAGTAAAGGAATGTACCGATAAAAGTCAGCATCAGCCAAGCTTTTCTCCCGAGCTAAGTACATTGTATTAGAAATTTCCTCTTGCCTCCTCAAGCTGTCTTTCTCCATCAACTTCTGTTCCATCTGGATCTTGCTAACATGAGCGTGCTTTTCAGCTTCACTTATGGCAATCTTTTTCTGCGTCTCAGCTTCCTTTTCAAAAACTCTCTGTCTCTCCATTGCAATCAAGACCTGTTATATTAAAGTGCTCAACTAGGTGAGGAGGTAATTTAAGTGCTTATAAACAGTGGTCTTACAGAATGTGTGAATAATAAATGGTAGTAAGGTTATGGGTCCTATGTAATGAGTGGATAAAAAATGTGTTTGAACAGCTTAGATTATAATTTAAGCTTTGCTGTAATAGGTTGAACAGTTCCATCAAAAACAGGTTTCTCTATAAATGAGTAATCACAGACGGCAAAACATGTCATCTATAAAACTAATTTATGAGCAACAACTGTGTATATTAAGATAAATTGACAATCTCCTATAAAACTTAGTCCATTACACTTGTAGACCCTCAGTTAGTTATCCTCAACACCCCTTTAACTGATAGTTGCTGAAAGAGTAAAAATTGAAGAAACAAATTACATAACCTTAGATGGCTCAAGGTAAGTGACTAAGAAATACCTTGGTGCGTTCCTCTTCCATCTGTTCAAAATTCCGCCTTATACTCTCTGGAATGGTGGGTTTAGTGACACGCACACTAAGTATTTCAATACCTGGAGCATAACGTGTGCAGTCAGCCTGAAGTGCATCTTTCATTTTCTCATCAATCTGAAATTATTGCAATAATTATTTACCAGATCAAAGCATCAGTATAAATTAAAAGGCATTTGATGGTTGTGCAGGTGGAGAGTGACTCGGTCATAATTGAGCCAGCATTACTTTAGATGTTCCTTTGCTCACATTTTAAAGGCACCAAAAGTTGTCGATAAGAATAGTGGAAGAAGTAAAACCATTTTATCCTTGAGATTTTATAATTGACCAAAGGAGGAGAGAGAAGCCTTAAAATAAGCAAGTGGATGAAATACATTGATGTACTAGAGTTCTATTTGATCTGCCTTCTTACCTGATCGAACATGTCAATGTAAACTTGCTGCAGGGAATGAGCACTGCAGAACTGATTGATCTCATGATGGATCTTGTCATATATCCACGTGTTGTCATATTGTACACCATAGTCGCGCAATGTCTCTTGTACATAGTCCTTGTGAAGACGATTAACAACCTGAAGGAATGCTAGTTAGTGTAAACAAACTAATCAACAACACAATTACTTGGCAATCATCAAAAGAACAACATATGATAATAGCACTGAAAAATGTACTTCTATCTTCTCAAAGTTGATCATAACACCACCTTTTGTTCCACAGGGTATATCCCTCACCTGCACGGTATATATAACATGGCACAGAAACCAGGCGCTAATCAATACATTTTCAAATAGCATTGCAATGAAATAAATCATTAATCTAAAGAACTTCGAAATTAAAAAGGATAAACATTTGTCTCACCAAATCAGTCTGTAGGGTCACTTGAATGGGCTCGAAGTGGGTTATCAACGGCATTTTCAAATGAAAACCTTAATATTGAACAGGTGCTAATCAGCAACAAGAAACAACTGAAACCCATATACATATGCCTACACAAATATCCAGGATGTCGTAAACATGAGAAGTACAGTATATAAGGCACAGTAATAAACCTGGATCTGTAATTGTGTTCAGAAGGGCACCTCCTCTCCAATAAACTCCAACATGGCCTTCTGGAACTTGATGTAGGATAGCTAAGCTTTGCCTTAAGGTCGACACAGTAGGGATAATAACCTGCAAATGGTTCTTGGGCGTGTCATATGTTTCTTGTCTAATCGCAATATTTTCAGTTCATAAACTATAAAGTGGGCATGATATTTTCAAGGAAATGACAAAACGTCCTAGAAAAGTTATTTAATTTACGTTCCAAATTAGATACTTATTTTAGAAAATGTAATTAATGTTTTAATTAATAGATTTTTCAGTATTTTATTAGTTGTCTACTTTCCAAATTGGATACTCATTTTAGGAAACATAATTTGGATTTTATTTAAGCCTTGTTTGAGCCCCATTTTCCCAATACTCATTTTCCTTAAAACTCATTTTCAACCATACATTTTTTTCAATAATATAATTTTACATGTAAACCAAAAACGTTTCCCCACTTTTTAACCACACATTCTCCAAAAAATTCTTGTTCTAAAATCTATTAACCCAAAATAATGGGGCTCAAACAAGGGCTTAATGGGGTTTGTCTATTTCATAATTATTATATAAAAGGGGGTTTACGCATTTTAATATTTAGACTTTGATATTGAATAAACTGATATTTCCTCGCTCTAAATTTTCTCGTTTTTCTCATCTCTCTTCCTCTTTCTTTCTTAATCTCGTTCTTGTTCATTTGTGTTCTGCATTAATTGGTATCTAAAGTATAACAACTAATTTTTTTATTATCTCTTTTTTTTACTTTTCCCACTTTCAAAGACTTTTCCACGTCTCCACCACTCTCTTCCCTCTTTCCCTTTCTATCCTTTATTCCCTATGATGAACCATTAGGACACTTGTGTCCTACATGATACGTGTCAAACACGTCAACACGCGATTTTTAAAAAAGATACTGACACGATATATTGTCAATATATTGATTAAATTCTTTGAAATTCTTCATTTACATAGTTTAAATTCAATTTTGTTCTGTTTATTAATTTTTTTGAAGAAATCTGTTAAAATATGAGTATCTATTTGTTATTAATCAATAATTTTGAGTTAAAAATATATAATATTTTGACAAAAATTAAAAATGATCATGGTAAAGTGTTCGTATAACGGAGCTTATTTCTCTCACTCATATCTTTTACTTACCCCCACATAAACACATGTTTCGTCTACACTATTTTACTCTCTCTTACCTTTTGTCCCACTCTCTGTCCCTTCTCTCATCCCTCTCAACCCATACATTTTCACACGTCCTTTTCCACTATCTCTCCTATTTATTATCCATACTCTCTCTCTCATATATACATATTCTCCTCTCTCTCTCATTCAATAATACACGCTCATACGTCATTTTCTACTCTCTTATTATTGTTCATACACATTATCTCATATACTCTCCCCTCACTCTCTCTTTCAATCACATTCTCTCTTTCCATATTCACATATAACAACCAAAATTTTAAGTATAGAAGGAAGCAAATAGAATTTCAACAATTTCCATTTTATGTCACACTTAATTTTTGCTTTTTGATGTAGGATATGTATACATACAAGTTGGCTGCACTTTTCTTTGTATTATCTTACTTATGTAAATCTTTATGTGAAATGCTAATTGACCTTCAGGTCCTCTATGAAATAAAATGCGAGATTCATTCGGGATTTTACTAGAGAATTATACAAAATTATGTTAACTAGAGCTATCACTTGATTACTTTATGCTCTTGATAAAATGATAGTATGAATTGCAAAGTTTTATGTTAGTAACATATTATCACAATTTGGTGCACGTGTCCTATCAGGTATTTTATATTAATTCCTATTTTATTACCAATTTTAGGTTAGTTCAAGTGAGTTTGGAAGAATGGCGAATTGGTGAAGTGATGTGCAAAGGGACTTTTCTTTAAAAAAAATGACAATTAAGTTGTCTTAATTTTCTTTCAATTTCTTATCAAATTAACTAGACTTTATGAGCGTGTAATTAATGAAGTTTAGATTATTTCCAGTAGCATGACTTTAAATTTTGAATGTTATTTTAAGTTTAACTCATTTAAAGTTTAATTTTAAGTATTGAATTTAATTTATTTCAACATTATCCAACCGTGTTATGAATAAAATAGACTACGCTAATGTTTGGCCTCCATTTTTACAAAAACTCATTTTTCTAAAACTTATTTCTAAACACACATTCTCCCATAAAATAATTTTACACATAAATCTGTAACTTTTCCTTATTTTTTAAATACACATTCTCCAAAATATCATTATTTCAAAATATATTTTCCCATAAAATGGGGCTCAAAAAGGGACTATGTAACTCTTCAAATTTTAATTGAAATTTGGGCGTTACATTTATGGGATCAAAGCACATGTCTACAATTTTATAGACTCGTTAAAAATATTCTTTTTTTTTCTCTCTTCATATATGTTAAATATTAATTTTGAAGGATGATTTAATGATTAAAAGAAAAGTTAATTGGGTTAGTCAATTAATTTTAATTTTTTTGGCAAGGAGATTCAACTTTTGGAAAAAAAATAAAAGAAAAAAAAAATCTGCACGTAAATAGTTTTAATTAAAAAAAATTAGTCATTTTATTATGACGTTTTGAATGTGGGGGAAAAAGTGTTAAAAAGTACTAGTTTGGAAAATAAGTATAGACTGTTATTTTTTATTAAAAATAAATGATTTTGAACTAAAAATTAAAAAAATTACTTAAAAGTAACTTGTATTTTAGCCAGACATGCTCTAGTTGACTGGATCTATGAATGAATGACAAATTGAAAGTGGAGGTGGTTATTCTAACTATCAGTGTTCTTGATCGCACTCTGCATATAGTCTCTATTTTAAATGCCTTTTGCATTTTCTCCATTTCTGTTATAATTTCTCTAAGATGTTTTAAAAGAATATTTCATAGCCTGAGCTAGCCAAATCTGTAAAATTTGTTAACTAATCTGTGAACTAACATGTAGTGGTTAATTTATTCTTTTCTTGCACGTGTCTCTGCATAGAGCATTGAAAATTACTGCTTTACCTCAAGCTAATATGGTATTTTTCTCCCTTTTCTCAAACTTTTTGAAATTTCATGACTGGTCCCATAGCTATTCCAGTAAATTTTTCTTTCATATACAAAAAAATAATAATATATATTTATTTAATTGTTTATATAAATTGCAACAAGTATTAATATCATTTAAGTATACATTATGTGAGTTCATATGGAATCTAAACACTTTGCATGCATGCTATACACGTGTAAAGAAATAGAAAAAAATTTAAAGGCAATTAATTATCTTTAGTTAATTAAATTTATTGTATGTAATTTGCCTGCCTGCGGCATTAACTTAAAGTTTAACAAATAAACCTTAAATGCATTATGATACGAAGTCCTTAGCAAGCACTACTTACCAATGAACCATCATCCAACGGTACCAATGTATATAATGAAATGTTATGTTCCATCATTAATTTCAAGCATGATTTCGTTAATCATTTAAGCTTTAATTAATGAAACATTATATTTGTGCATATATGGTAAGCATGGTTTTAATTTATCCTTGCTTCGACCCTATGAAATGCTCCGAGCAAAATGTATTTTGCATACTATCACCGTATTTTCTATACACATTAAGGAATAAACTCGACTTGATATTGAATCCACACGAGCAAAACATGTAATGCGATATCACTAATGAAGAGGTTAGGAATTTGCAAACAACTACGATGACCACGAACAACTTTAACCACCTAGATCCTGTTTTCTATCGAGAACTACATGAATTACGAAGTGAGATGAGGCTGCAATTTTGTTCAGCAAGTGGATTGGAAGAATTCTTTAAGGTGGAAGGAATCAAGATCTTTCAAGCATAAGAAGAGACAGGTCTCTCTGAAGAGATGTAACGGAAACAAAAACTTTAACTAATAACTAAGGAATAATGGTTGTTCATGCTAGGTTTACTACCATACAGGAAATTGTGCCAACAGGAACTAAAGGATCTTAAACAAACTCTACAAGTCTGGGTCTTAACTCCTGAATCATCTAATTTATTCATACTGTTCCCAACCATCGCCACAAATTGAATAAAGTTACTCAAGTTCACCAGGAAGATCTTTCAAAAAAACTGAATGATATGGTCAAGTGTTATGGAAGGGTTACCTGGGGCAAGAAAGGCAGAAGAAGTAAAGGAAGAAAGCCAGCATAACTGGAAGGAAAGGAAGAAGAAGAAAGAAACCGAATTAACGAACATTTGAATTGAGACGACGTCGTTTGGGCACTAATCAAAACGATGTCGTTTTGTTATGTTGATTTTAATTAAATTGTAATAATTAGATTTCCCCTTTCCTGTTGAAATCACGCTTCTTCCTCAGCTGGGCATATATAAGCTTGCGTTTACTTGGTAGAGGGGTGTGAAATTTATTATGAAATTCAGTTAGTAGTGGGTTGTATTTACAATTCACTTTATTCCTCACCTCTTCTCTCTCTTTTTCGTCATTTTTTCTCCCCCCCACTTCTGTTATTTGTGCGTGTTGTTGCTGAATTTCAGCTGGTTTCAGCTGAAATAGGTTGCAGAAAACCGGATTTGAGTCCTAGTCATGACAAATTGGTATCAGAGCAGGCGTATTATACTAGGTAATCGATAAAAAAATGGATACAAGGGCTAAGGCAACTGATGAACATTTGAAGAAGTTGGACCACGAAGTAGCTGATCTGGGTACAAGCTTCAAGGTGGTTACTGGCCGATTGGAAAATAAATTGGAATCCACATATCAAACTCTTCAGGTGTTGAGTGGTAGGCAAGAGAAAATTGAAGATGCTGTGTTGGATTTGAATAAAAAATACGAGAAGGTTGTTGCATTCATGGCCCAAATCTCAACTGATTTGAGAGCCAACCAAATGATGGAGGAATCTATGGGTAATTTGAAGTTTGGGAGTGAATCCTACACACCAGGGGGCAGCAGTATGGAGGCTAGTGTTATCTCCAGAGGTGAATTGAAGGGGAACATTAGGCTACCTAAGATAGATTTCCCTCACTTTGGCGGGGAAGGACCTAGGGAGTGGCTGAGGAAAGCCAGAAAGTATTTCCAATTGCATCATATCCCAGATGAACTGAGAGTTGGAGTGGCAGAAATGTACCTAAAAGGGAAGGCTGATATCTGGTTTGATGGGTTCATCGTGAATCACCCAGGGGCTAGTTGGAACTTATTTTCAGAAGCATTGTGTTAAGAGATTCGCAGAAACCACTGGAGAGGAAGTGGTAGAGATCTTCAGCAAAATCAAACAGCTGGGATCTAGTGAGGAATATCAAGAGAAGTTTGAAGAACTTCAATCACAGGTGATGTTAGCCCTGCCACATGTTCCTGAATCATATTACATTGCTGTATTTACAAGTGGATTGAGAGGAGAGATTAAATCTATGGTGAAGATGATGAAACCAAATACCTTAGCCAAAGCATTTAAGGTAGCTAGCCTGCAAGAATCAACCATTCAAGCCTTAAACAAATACCAAAAGCCTATGAGTTTCACCCCTAACAAATGGAACCCCTACCCCCCGAAACCACCTGAAGAAAACAAACCCAAAGAGCCATGGCCAAAGACAAGTAAGCCACCAAATACCTATAGAACCATCACCCCCACTGATTTTCAAACCAAGAGAAACCTGGGGTTGTGTTACAAGTGTGATGAGAAATACACTACAGGGCATATTTGTAAGAATAGAGCCTTGAACTTTATATTGGTGGATGAAGAAAGTGAAGGAGAAGGGGTAGAAGGGAAGGAGGATGAATCAGATGAAGAAGAAGTAATGGAGATTTCAATCAGTACCTTGGCTGGGAACCCAAGGCACAAGACCATCAGAATACCAGGAATTTTGAAAAGGAGGAAGATATCTATTCTAATAGATAGTGGCAGCACTCATAGTTTCATAGATGAGAAACTGGCCAAAGAGTTGAACTACCCTATAGAAAGTTCTAAGACCATGACAGTAAGGGTGGCAAACGGTGAGAAACTGGAGAGCAAAACTGTGATTCATCCACTGGTCTGGAAAGTGCACCACTGGGAGTTCCAATATAGGATGGGGACCTTGAAGCTTGGAGGCAGTGATATGGTGTTAGGGGTTAATTGGATGAGTCAATTTGGGCCTATCCTATTCGACTTTGGGCAAGGATTTGTTCAATTCAAGCACCAGCAGAAGGAAATCACACTGAGGAGTGAAAACACAGAGCCTCATGTTAGGATGATGGAGGTGGAAGAAATGCAAAGTTTATTCAAGGGGCAACACTATGGGGTAGCAGGGCACTTGTATTCTATCACTGAGAAGGAAGAAGAGGAAATTCCAAGCCAGGTCATGGGAGTTGTCAATCAATTTTCTGGAGTCTTTGATGAACCAAAAGGGCTTCCACCTCCTAGGACCCATGATCACCATATCCCATTAAAGGAGGGTGCTCAGCCTTTTAAAATCCGGCCTTACAGATGCCCCTTCATACAGAAATCAGAAATTGAAAAGCTGGTTAAGGAAATGTTGGACAGTGGCATAATCAAGCATAGCAACAGCCCTTTTGCATCCCCAGTCCTTTTAGTTAAGAAAAAGGATGGGTCATGGCGTTTCTGCGTAGATACAGGCAACTGAACAACCTCACTGTCATAGATAAATTTCCCATGCCTCTGATTGATGAACTTTTGGATGAATTGAATGGGTCAAGGTTCTATTATAAAATAGACCTCAGGGCAGGGTACCACCAAATCAGAGTTACAGAGGCTGACATTCCTAAATCGCTTCAAAACTCACCAGAGCCTTTATGAGTTCAAGGTAATGCCCTTCGGCCTCACAAATGCCCCTGCCACCTTCCAGAGTCTCATGAATGAAGTGTTCAAGGACCAGTTGAGTGACTATGTGTTGGTATTTTTTTATAACATCCTGGTTTACAGTAAAGACATAACCTCCCACTGCCACCATCTCAAATCAGTGCTGGAGATATTACAAAACCATCAATTGTATGCAAAACGGTCTAAGTGGAGTTTTGGACAGACACAGGTGGAGTATTTGGGCCATCTAATCAACCACCAGGGAGTGTCAGTAGATCCTATCAAGGTTGAGGCAATGAGACAATGGCCCAAGCCAACTAACCTCAAACAATTAAGAGGGTTTCTGGGACTCATAGGCTATTACAGGAAGTTTGTGAGGGGCTATGGGATCATAGCCAAACCTCTCACTGATCTACTGGAAAAGGACAACTTCCACTGGTCAGAAGCAGTGGACATTGCCTCTGTTGCATTAAAAGAGGCAATGAGTTCCACCTCAGTACTAGCTTTACCTTATTTCAAACAGCCCTTTATAATAGAAACCGATGCTTGTCAGGGAGGCATAGGTGCAGTGTTGATGCAAGGAAGACGACCCTTGGCTTACCTAAGCAAAGCCATTGGGATTAGGAACCTGGGGCTATCTATTTATGAGAAGGAATTGCTGGCACTAGTAACTGCAGTTTGTAAATGGAGACAATACTTGCAGGGCCACCATTTTGTGGTAAAAACTGATCACCAAGCCCTCAAATATTTGCTTGAACAAAGAATTACTACCACACTCCAGCAGAAATGGCTCACTAAACTCCTTGGTCTCAGTTATGATATTATCTACAAAAGGGGGATGGATAATGTAGTAGCAGATGCTCTCTCAAGGAGACATGAAAGCAGTCCTGAACAGAATGTTCAGGAATTTCAGCGGTTACTCCTGCTTGGATTGAGGAAGTCATTGAGAGTTATAAAGGGGATACTGAAGCAGAAGAAAAAATCCAATCATTGATGTTAGACCCCAAGTCTGCCACTGACTTCAGCTTTGAGAATGGATTACTGAAGCACAAAGAGAAAATATATATTGGGACTCGAGGAGACATCAGGTCTCAGTTAATCCAAAATCTACATGGCTCCCCAGAGGGAGGCCACTCTGGTATACATAATAGCCTCTATCGAGCAAAGCAATTTTTTTTTGGCCGAAAATGAATCAAGAAATCAGGCAACTAGTGCTGTAATGTGAAGTATGCCAAAGGTGCAAGTGAGAGCACATTCCCTACCCAGGACTGTTGCAACCATTACCCCAACCCTTGCACTTATAAAGTCATATCAGCATGGACTTCATCGAAGGATTACACAACTCGGGAGGGAAGAATACTATTCTGGTGGTAGTGGATCGATTCAAGAAATATGGACATTTTCTAGCTATGACTCACCCTTTCACATCTTCGACAGTGGCTTAACTTTTCCTAGACAATATCTACAAACTACATGGGATGCCCCAAAGCATAATATCTGATAGAGACAAGATCTTTACCAGCAACTTCTGGTTGGAACTTTTCCGTCTCCTAGGCACTAAGCTTCACTTCAGCTCTGCCTACCATCCTCAAACAGATGGGCAAATGGAGAGGGCCAACCAATGCTTGGAGATGTACCTGCGATGCTCAATTTATCACCACCCTAAGCTGTGGGGAAAGTGGTTGGCCTTGGCTGAATGGTGGTACAATAACACCTATCACTCTGCCATTCGAATGTCTCCATTTGAAGCCTTGTATGGAATGAAAGCCCCTCAACTGGCGTTGGGTCCTTATCAACAATCTAATGTGGCTGCAGTAGATGACTTATTCCAAGAAAGATACAAACTGGATCATCTGCTTCGAGAAAACTTATCCCAAGCCAGGGCTCGAATGAAACACTACGCCGATAGGAACCGAACAGAAAGGTTTTTTTGAAGAAGGGGACTGGGTTTTTCTTAAGCTGCACCCTTACGCTGTGATCGATCGAACACAGGGCCAATCAAAAACTGGGAGCTAAGTATTTTAGCTCGTATCAGATTACTAAGAAATTTGGAGAAGTGGCTTATCAACTGGCTTTACCTGAGGGATCAAAGATTCACCCTCTATTCCATGTCTCCTTACTGAAAAAACAACTTGGGGATAAGGTAATACCAACTCTGTAACTTCTTGAAAGGCATGATACTTCCCAACTAGAGCATCACCCTGTTTCCATTTTACAAACACGGTCAATGCAATGAAGAAATCAAGTAGCAGAACAGTGGCTTGTGCATTGGTCGACTCATTTCCGTAAAGTGCTACAGGAGGATGCAGATTGGGTCAAGCGCTATTTCCTCGTGGATAGATCTTGGGGACAAGATCAAAGTGAGTGGGAGGATTGTTATGGAAGTGGTTACCTGGGCAAGAAAGGCGGAAGAAGTAAAGGAAGAAAGCCAAAGATAAGCGGAAGGAAAGGAAGAAGAAGAAAGAAACCGAATTAACGAACATTTGAATTAAGACGACGTCGTTTGGGCACTAATCAAAACGATGTCGTTTTGTTATGTTGATTTTAATTCAATTGTAATAATTAGATTTCCCCTTTCCTGTTGAAATCACGCTTCTTCCTCAGCTGGGCATATATAAGCTTGCGTATACTTGGCAGAGGGGTGTGAAATTTGTTATGAAATTCAGTTAGTAGTGGGTTGTATTTACAATTCACTTTATTCCTCACCTCTTCTCTCTCTTTTTCGTCATTTTTTCTCCCCCCCCCCCCCCCACCCCTTTCTGTTATTTGTGCGTGTTGCTGCTGAATTTCAGCTGGTTTCAGCTGAAATTGGTTGCAGGAAACCGGATTTGAGTCCCAGTCGTGACATCAAGTCCCTTTTTAGAAATTTTTAATATGCTTCTTCGTACGCTTCCTACCCATCTCTTCCACAAATATGATAATGTTACTAAAGTATCACTACCCATTTCGCCACAAATATGATGAAGTTACTCGAGTTTCACCAAGGAGATTTTTCAAGGAATTGAGGGTGTGTTTGAATCTAATTTTGAGGAGAATAGAAATTTTGGAATAGTGATTAATGTGAGAATTTGTGAAAAAGTGATGAAAAGTTTTTGATTTGTGTGTAATATTATTTTATTTGGAGAATGTATGGTTGAAATGAAGAATGAAAATGAAAATGAGAAAGAGAAATTAATGGGTGTCAAACAGGGCCGAATGATATGGTCAAATTCCTTTTTACACAGAGTTCTATCTCCAAGAGTTCAGTTCCCTCGTGTTTACAAGATAATTAACCTCGGTTGGGACTATATTAAGATTCATGAACTGCAAATAATAGAAGTCCATCCTCCAGTTTTTCTAACAATTCAAAATTTCAATTCCCGAGATAATGTTCAGAATCGATATAATACATAAACCCCAACAGCAGAAAATACGGAACTGAAAAATTCCAAAAAAACAAAGATTAAACCCTAAGTCCCGATTATAAAAAAGAAATCAATAAAACAAGGAAATAGTAACAACAACTAGCAATTTATACGTTTTTTCCATACCATGGAGGCAATAGCGATGAATGACAATAGAATAGTGAAAATGGCTGTGAAATCTCCGCCACCGCGACCGGCTTCGCCTCTTCCTCCGCCGGCCGCCGGCGGTGATGGCTGCGGAGATGCTTCTCTCTGCTGCTGCGAGTCCATGACGGTTCCAATTCCGATTATGAAATTTTCACCCAAGTCTTGAGATTCAAAATTGATAAAAATCTGACGCACCAGGTACCAAAGTAGCATATTTTTACACCATAGGTCATCTAACTTCAAGCTAAGTTTCATTTGAATCCTTCACTTATTTTCCTTTTATTTCTAAACTTGCTCTCTTTCAATCTTGTTTTTGTTTGATGAACATTAATGATTTTGTCATAAAATTTAACATTCTTTTTGTCATTGGAAAATTTCTGTCTCTTTCAACTTGGAAAAATTGTATTGAATTTAGATGGTACTGTGTTAAATTTTACATTTTAGAAGCACAATTTTTTTGTGTAAGCGCAAATTTGTATCACTTTCTAGTTAACTTTGGAAAATAAGACAAGCTCACTCAAGAAAAATTGGCTGACACATACGAGAAGATGTTAATCGAATCGTAATCTAATGGAAATAAATTTGAAACTTAATAAGCTATGTATTTGAAACTATCACAAAAAGAAGTATGAATGCATAGAATGACATTTTGCTCAAATTGGTTTATCATTCGTTAAATAGGTTGCGTGAAACTTATGGCATATTTGATACTTGGATTTGACTTCACTAGTTATTCTTTTTGAATTATGCACCTCTGCCATGTAAAATGCATGGCAGAGTCGAGCCTCTCACACATGAGCTCATTATTTTAAAAAATTATTTGCTACAGTAATATTCATCACCACGTATTTATTCAATAAAATATTCTACACACAAATTAATAAAGTTACTTTAAATTTCAACTACACATTCTCCAAAAAATAATATCCATTACTCTATTTTTCTATCAATAATGAAAGACAAACACACCCTAAAAACCATCCCAAAAATACCCACCCCACCCCTATTTGTGTGCGTTCGGTGAACCCCTACCTGTACACCAAACAAAACCCATTCTTTTTAGTCCGGTGTGGAATAATTATTTCAAGAGTAGTACTATTTGGTATTTAACATTAGTCCAAGTTACGATATTAATGACGTTAAATTATATGTTCAATTAAATGAATTATATAATTTCACATTTAATTGAACATATTACATAATGCCATATAAATTGGTAATTTAGCATCACTGATGCTAAATACTATTATTTTTATTTAAAAGTGTTTTTTATTTCATGCATAGATAAATTATAGAAAAAACATGAAAATAATTTTTGTAAGAATGTGTGATTTGAATATGAATGTGGAAAAAATGATTTTTATATAAACATCTTAAAATGACTATATGGTAGGCAAAGTAGTTAAAATTCCATACATAAATTATATAATAATAATATTTTTATTTTCATCGTTAAAGTTTGTTAACCAATGGCGAGTATTCAACTCGATCAAATTGAATTGAACACTTCTTTATCCATTTACGTCTACAATATATTAAAAGGAAGAATTGATAAGAAAGTTTTGAATATCAATTTTACCCTTACATATTTAGCAACATGCCAAATATACCCTCATTTTGTTTATAAACAAAATTAAATTAAAAGGTTGCACTAATATGTTCACGTTGGCACTAAAATATTAAGTATCAATTTTACCCTTTTATATTAAGTGATATGCCCAATATACCTTTATTTAATTTTTGATTTTATTAAAAATTAATTAATAGCATTAATTCAATTTATTCAACGTGAAATTTAAAAAATATCTTTTCTTTTTCATTTGTCAATAATTTCTAATATTGCATAAATTTTATTAACATCATTAATTCAATTTATTCAACATTGAAAAATATTTGTTATTTAAAGAACTCAAAAGATGGCCTTAAATTCCCATTTTGAGATTAAAAAAATAAAAAGTACATTCAATTTATTCAACATGAAATTGAAAAACGGATGTTGCTTAAGAAACTCAAAGGATGGGCTTAAATTCTCCTTATGAGACAAAAATAAATAAATAAAAATCTTTTTACTTGATTAATAGCATTAATTCAAAATGAAATTGAAAAGGGGATGTTATTATTAACATTATTAGTTCAATTTATTCTACATGAAATTTAAAAAAAAAAAAGGTATTATCTTATCTATGTACATCTTTATGTGAAATGTTAATTTACCTTCTGGTCCTCTATGAAATAAAATGCGAGATTCATTCGGGATCTTTTTAGAGAATTATACAAAATTATGTTAACTAGAGCTATCATTTGATTACTTTATGATCTTGATGAAATGATGATAAATAGCAAAGTTTTATGTTAGTAACATATTATCACAATTTGGTGCACGTGTCCTACCGAGTATTTTATATTAATTCCTATTTTATTACCAATTTTAGGTTAGTTCAGGTGAGTTTGGAAGTATGGCGAAATGGTGAAGTGATATGCAAAGGGACTTTTCTTTTGAAAAAAACATGACAATTAAGTTGTCTTTATTTTCTCTCACTTTCTTGTCAAATTAACTAGACTTTATGAGCACGTAATTAATGAATTTTAGATTATTTCCAGTGGCATGACTTAAAACTTAGAATGTTATTTTAAGTTTAACTCGTTTAAAGTTTAATTTTAAGTATTGAATTTAATTTATTTCAATATTATCCAGCCATGTATGAATAAAATAGACCATGTCCATGTTGGCCTCCATTTTTAACAAAAACTTACGGACTGTTCTCTTTACTGTTTTCAGACCATTTTCAATTTTCAATTTTTGAAAACACTGAAAACACGTTTATTTACTTATTTTCAGAAACGAATTTTAAAAAACGAGTTTAAAATTTACACTCATGTTTTAACTACACATTCACATAATAAAATATTCTGCATGACTTTTAACCACACATTCTTTAAAAATTCACTATTCAAAATTTTGTTTTTGCCAAATAATGGCCATCAAACAGGACTTTTATCATATCGAAACATAACATAGAAGATATCAAGATTTCAAAATTACATACAAAGAAACGAGGATGTTTGCAATGATTTCACTACAAATACAGAGACAGCAAAATTCTAATGAAAGAAAGTACACATTTACAAATGTATGCATCTGTGTGTCGACCTAACATCTAGCAAGATTGGCACGCTGATATACAAGAGACACTTCACACAACTGTGGTTACTTACGATGCCCTGATGAAGCCATGAGGACGCCAACGGCCACGATAAACATTAACAACATGCTTATGAGAAATATGTATGTTCTTCTTGATGATCTCCGGTACTCCCCAAACGTAGGATAGCCCAAAACGTGCTGACGAATGGAAGTGCCTGTGGTTACCACCAAAAGGTAAAATGAATTAGCAAACTCTATGCCAAACAATCTACCAATATGGTTCTTCAATGATTCATAAACGAATAGGGAAAGCTCAGCTACAGGTCTCAAGATCCAAATCCAAAGATAATGGAACTAACCTGAACTGCATCTGCTGCAGCATATCCTGCAGCTTGACCTCCCATAAATTGAAGACCATTTCCGAACCCACACAAAAATCCGGCCAAAAGGGCCCACCCTCTACCATTCCAGTCTGATACGTAGGCCTTGAATGACGATTTGGGCAAGTTCAGAACAGGGTTATACATGAAACTGATATTTAGAATAACGGCGATCACAAAACAGGATACTGAGAAGTAAAAAAATGCAGTATAGACATTTAAGTGGGGAACACCATCTTTCAGAATATGCCACTGATCATTAGTCGCCAAATTAAATGCTGGTGAGAAGAGAGAGAAGCAAAGTCCGGCAAAAAAAGTTATCGCCAAGCCAATGAAAGTGCCCTTTCCAACAACCTGAATGTATGTACACATGCAGAATGCAAAACTTTATTAATTACAGGAAATTTTTTATATGCTTACTTATTGAGATTGAGTACGCCAACAGTTATATAGACGCATATCCTGTATAATCAATAATACCTACTCATAAATTTGATAATTAATCCAACTCAATGTGAATATGCTCTTCAAATACAATGATGACATAATTTTTCTCTTAAAAATGTGGGTTGATAATATCATTTATAGACTAATCTCTCCAAAATTCTATATAAACACTAGTGCATAGGCATAATGGGAACATAAGATTAGTAATAAAAGATGTTCACAGACCTTAATCGCCCTTTTTTTCTCAAGCTCCATGAGAAAATGTGCAGTCCCAAACTTAGCCTTCTCAATGGTACCAATTTCGTTTCCCGAATCTTCTGTTCAAATTATGGATGTTCAGTATCCCAAATGAATAGAGAACAAAAAATGATTGCTGGTCTACTACAATGGAATGTGAGATGTTAAATTGTAACTGGAAAAATATGCTCTTACCCCTGTTTGCATATGTCATCTTGGAGACAGACTCATCCTCTATCCTGTTCGAGTTAGTTTGAAAATTCACATGAGCACACAAACTTTACAAATCTATAGAAGTCTGAAACATAGGCAGTAACCATTATTTTCACAGAACTTTTACTAATCAAGGTCGTGTCAAATTTTAAGATGAAAGCAGAGGGTCAACCAGGAGGTTTTGGAAACTCTATTAGTAGTACATGTTACAAGAAAGAAGATATTCCCATGAGGTCTCTGAAAAGGATTCTCGGCCAAGCCAAGTAATATATAAATCTATTCTAGCTCTGTTTTCGAACCATCCATACATTGTGTTTTGATCTAAGACTTTAATTCTTCCGTGTTTCACACTAAGGGGGGAGAGGACAAAATGCATAGAGCGCTTATATCGACTTCTTCAAAATATCATTACGTGCTGCTCATCTCATCATTGACGATTATTTCAACCTATGCATATGAGCATCAATATTCTATTGATGGAGCTAATGCAAAATCACTATGCTATTCTTTCCAATTTAGTTCAAAAAAATTGGTGAGAAAGAAGACACGTGATAGCACATATGATTCTTCCTTCATTTCATCTCACTGTATTGGTTTTAATGAAAACTGATGTATGACATTGACATAAGAAACTTCATCCCAACTACCTCAGCTATTAACTCTATAGTCACTACTTGTTAATAAAATAATCATCCAAAACAAATAATACATACGGCGTCCCATCTTTGTAATCATTTGAGAATCTAGAAAGCTTGGCTTCATTATCTGCAGCATTGGACGCATGCACAGCAGATCCAAGACAAACAGCAATCAAAAAGCATCCAACACCAGGAAAAAGAATCTCTGCTTTGTTAATTTTGTCATCTAAGAAGTAATTTAAGGTTGTTCCTGTACAAGCAGAGCCAGCTAACATTGATAACTTCATCAAGTCATGGTACGAACATAAAAATTCAGTGGGTAAAGTATAATACCTATAACAACAGTTATGCTCGAAGAAATCACCTCGGTCACTGACAAACCCACAAATGCCCATGCATATTGAGTTGCCAGGTTTCCGAGGCTGAGGACAATCCCACCTGCCATTGCAAACAATACGCTAGGCCAGTTATCCTACATCAATTTGCAATAGATGCATAAGAAAATTTCAACTTGTGTACTATTGTGAATAGCTTAAGTAAGAAACAAAAATCGGGCTTTTCTTCAATGTGAATCCCTGAACAAAAAATACAGAAGAACTCAGAACAAGAAAGGTAACCTTAGATTGTGCACATCCATCCAACAAAAAATGGGACCTACATTATATATAATGTGGATAGTTTTCTATTGTTGTATCAATACGCCCCAGAAACGCAGTAGTAATAGCATTTCTAGAAATAAAGTAAAATTGGCGGAATAAAAAACTAAGACCGTACAATCAAAAGTCCTCTTGATCAGTACATGTCAATGATTTTTATCCTCTATACTATAATCGCTCCTTAATATCCTACGGGAATATTTAAGGTTTCTTTTTTTTTTAAATATATATTTAAATAATATAAATTGGGCCCTGCCTAATAGCTTAAGTTTTTAGATCAAGTGATTCAACATGATATCAAAGTAGCAAAGGTCCTAGATTTGAGTCTTGTTGCCACTCATTTAAATAAAATTGTGCATGCATTAGGCTTTGGTGGGGAAAAATAAAATGGGGAGTGTTGAAGACAATATTTAAAATTTAAATGATATAAACGTGATTCTATCTAACAGATTCATGGATGAAATCAGCAGGGAAGTTGGGCAACTGGATATGTGATAGTTACTGAGAAAAGTGGACAGTAACCCTTTTCAATGAATACATCCATAGAGCCTATCGGAACTATGAATAAAATTTGTGCATTATTTTTGAAGTGATTTAATAAAATGTAAATTTATAGGAAAAAATATTAGAGTGAAACATGATAATACATGACAGAGTATATCACATTGTTGCCAATGTAATATACGACAATATGACGGCATGAGTATATTATACAACATTGTTTGACATTCTACACAAGGCCTATCTTCATTTCAGATTGCCATTAAGTTTAGTGGTAATGCCTACACATCACTTACAGGTCAAGCATATTTTTGAATTTGCAATCTTTTTCTTGTAAACTTTCACCAAATTTTCATTGAGCTCAAATATTAGCAAAACCATGAATATGAGCAGTCTCACCTGAAATAGTTGATTTAAGAAATCTGGTTTTTCAGTTGTGCTCTTTCCGATTTCACCAAATGTGAAAGCAATAATAACAGCAGCCAAAAGATTCGTGATCGTATAATCGAGGTAAATGTGTTGAGGAAGACGGCCCCGTCTTTCCAGTGAAGTCAAAATGGCAGGCCATGTTCCCAAGAAAAATAGAGAAAGAAGCATGCATGCTATTGCACCTCCTTTGCTGTCCACCAAATACATCTTCAAACCCCAAAACAAGTTCCTTTCAGATGGAAGCAATATCAATGAAAGAACTCCTAAAAGTCCTACAAAATGACAAGGGTAGCACTAGAAACACGAAGCCTGTGTTAGTTAGCTGCGCAGTATTAGACGGGAATGCAGGGAATGGATAGTATAACAAACAGGATTGTAGTTTCTTTATTAAGAAAAAGCAGCCCAAATTTATAAAATCACTGACATTTATCATCATTATGAAAAAATAACAATGCAAGATAAAAATCAGAAAACGTGAAGCAAGCATTAAAGAAAAGTCAAAATCTATCAAGAAAATTAACAATGAGAACTAAAATAGACTGTATATTGAAGTCAATACGACAATACTCATCAACACAAAAACATATCCAAATTCAAAATCTTGAAGACAATTATTCTCTTGCTATTTAGTGATTACCATAACGGGAAATGCTGGAACAATGTAAAATAATTTCACCAATCTCATTATTATTTCTGTCATGAAAAGGTAAGAAAGAAATAGAATAACTACCAATAGAAGATGATGTAAAATCACTATTTGTATAGAACCCACAAACGCATACACAAAGACTCTTCAAAGGAGAAAAAAATACCTCCAATTCGCCTGCAAATTCACTGTCTGCTTTCAGAAACTGGAAGTATAAAAAGGGACGAAATTGCAAAAAGCGAAATGAATAAAACACAAGGGATTTGGAATCGGTGTTGAAGCATGCAAAATGGGTAGTTTTGAGTGGAGCGTCATTACTGGGGCAGTTTTGCCCATGATTTATATACAGATAACCGTCAAATCCTGTATGCAATAATGAGACAATTATGAGACAATCATATATTCAATTGTGTGCTTTGCTGGAATAGTTTGTGTAATATTCTTAAATCTCATGGTTTACACCGAGCGATGCGCGGACATTAATCTAGGCCTGCCAAACCTTTTTAATGGAGTAATGTCATTTTACACATGGTGTTACAAGGTTAGGTGACACTAATTGTCACATTAAGTCTTATTAAATGAAAGATACAATTAGATGAGTAACATTACTTCACTTTTAATTGAACATATCGCATAGTGTCACATAAATTAGTGCACATAAATTAGTGCTTTAACATTACCGATACTAGATAGCATAGCAACTTTCAAAATTGAAGGTGGGGGCAAAAACACTCTTAGCGCCTTGACCCAAACTTGGGATATAAGATGCACGTCTCGTCCCATTGCTCATCCCATTGCCATCCTTATTGGGAAGATCTATGTTATGTCTCAAGACGACATATTGGGTTATACCAAGTTTGAGTGACTTCTAATTTGTGTCGAAATGCTCTCACTACATTGTATTTTATAGAATGACCGAATATATTGTGTGTAAATAACTTTTTAAATATGTCCTTGAACTTTAGCTTGGATGTGCAATGAATACTACGTTACTGAAGCGCATTGTACGGGCAAAGGTAATTTTTTGTTATATAACAAAATGCTTAAAGATAAAAAAGTACAAGAACAACAAAGAACTTTGTAAGACCGATACTAATAGATAAAAGCTAAGAGATCGAATACGATTAAAAGCATCCACCCAGGATTTCATTGGCTGGTTGAAAGAGAAAATAAAGCACGAAACGATTTGATCACTGGTTATGATATATGAGCTCTACGTCAATATTTGTTTTTTTTCTTTTACATCCACTCTTGCAGTGTCATTTCCCTATTCTCTATTGAACGGGACAGATATCAATTTTATATTTTAAATGCTTCTGATGAGCAGGAATTTTTTTTTTTTTTTTCATAGTCAATATTTTCATTTTCTCCTATTTTTCCTTATCATACCAGTGACAACTTAAAAAATTACCAAACCGGGCTGCGAATTTTCTGCTAACTTGTCCTGGTTAAACAAGATGGGGCCTGGTTAAAGTGTATCTCGAACCATAACTGGGTCACCAGTTAGCTGGTTTAACTGGCTAGTCCAGTCCAGATATGATCAAACCATTTAAGAGGCAGGACAAGCTCGATGCATAGATTCGTATACTGGAAAGGAAAGTTCACTTCTCTTGATGCACTCTTATTCCTTTATAACACTCCTTACAAAAAAACAATTAGGAAGAAGATTAAAGGCACTACATTTAAGCAGTATTTGAATGCAGTACGATGTAAAAACAAACTTTTAATAACCAGGCATATAGGTATATGCTTCATGCACATTGAACTGTAACTTTCACTCTCATAAACTGCAATCATTCTTCTTTCCCGTTACTCACATTCACTCAGGCATATAGTTTTTGGACCAACACCAAATTTAAGAGCTATTCTCCGCGACGTTTTCTTTCCTGGCTACATTTTGCAAAAAATTTCCCAGTAGCCTCTGATCCAAAACCATATTAGGTACCTGCAGAATAATTTTTATCAACCTAGAGAAGTAACAACTCATTGATAGAGTGGAACTAACAAGAGTACAGACAGAAGTAATCGAACCTTGTTACCAAAGAAAATCTTGGAATTGTTAGCAATTGCTTCGATGAATTTGAGTTCTAGATATTGTGGAGTTAGCTTCAACTTGTTTGCTTCTGCTTCTTTAATTGTTCTGAACATGATGAACGTTAACATCCATAAATACCCGTTCATTTTTGTTAAAGCTTCCTTGTCCCAGAATGCATAAACAACTTCAACGGTATAAAGTAAAGGAATGTACCGATAAAAGTCAGCATCAGCCAAGCTTTTCTCCCGAGCTAAGTACATTGTATTAGAAATTTCCTCTTGCCTCCTCAAGCTGTCTTTCTCCATCAACTTCTGTTCCATCTGGATCTTGCTAACATGAGCGTGCTTTTCAGCTTCACTTATGGCAATCTTTTTCTGCGTCTCAGCTTCCTTTTCAAAAACTCTCTGTCTCTCCATTGCAATCAAGACCTGTTATATTAAAGTGCTCAACTAGGTGAGGAGGTAATTTAAGTGCTTATAAACAGTGGTCTTACAGAATGTGTGAATAATAAATGGTAGTAAGGTTATGGGTCCTATGTAATGAGTGGATAAAAAATGTGTTTGAACAGCTTAGATTATAATTTAAGCTTTGCTGTAATAGGTTGAACAGTTCCATCAAAAACAGGTTTCTCTATAAATGAGTAATCACAGACGGCAAAACATGTCATCTATAAAACTAATTTATGAGCAACAACTGTGTATATTAAGATAAATTGACAATCTCCTATAAAACTTAGTCCATTACACTTGTAGACCCTCAGTTAGTTATCCTCAACACCCCTTTAACTGATAGTTGCTGAAAGAGTAAAAATTGAAGAAACAAATTACATAACCTTAGATGGCTCAAGGTAAGTGACTAAGAAATACCTTGGTGCGTTCCTCTTCCATCTGTTCAAAATTCCGCCTTATACTCTCTGGAATGGTGGGTTTAGTGACACGCACACTAAGTATTTCAATACCTGGAGCATAACGTGTGCAGTCAGCCTGAAGTGCATCTTTCATTTTCTCATCAATCTGAAATTATTGCAATAATTATTTACCAGATCAAAGCATCAGTATAAATTAAAAGGCATTTGATGGTTGTGCAGGTGGAGAGTGACTCGGTCATAATTGAGCCAGCATTACTTTAGATGTTCCTTTGCTCACATTTTAAAGGCACCAAAAGTTGTCGATAAGAATAGTGGAAGAAGTAAAACCATTTTATCCTTGAGATTTTATAATTGACCAAAGGAGGAGAGAGAAGCCTTAAAATAAGCAAGTGGATGAAATACATTGATGTACTAGAGTTCTATTTGATCTGCCTTCTTACCTGATCGAACATGTCAATGTAAACTTGCTGCAGGGAATGAGCACTGCAGAACTGATTGATCTCATGATGGATCTTGTCATATATCCACGTGTTGTCATATTGTACACCATAGTCGCGCAATGTCTCTTGTACATAGTCCTTGTGAAGACGATTAACAACCTGAAGGAATGCTAGTTAGTGTAAACAAACTAATCAACAACACAATTACTTGGCAATCATCAAAAGAACAACATATGATAATAGCACTGAAAAATGTACTTCTATCTTCTCAAAGTTGATCATAACACCACCTTTTGTTCCACAGGGTATATCCCTCACCTGCACGGTATATATAACATGGCACAGAAACCAGGCGCTAATCAATACATTTTCAAATAGCATTGCAATGAAATAAATCATTAATCTAAAGAACTTCGAAATTAAAAAGGATAAACATTTGTCTCACCAAATCAGTCTGTAGGGTCACTTGAATGGGCTCGAAGTGGGTTATCAACGGCATTTTCAAATGAAAACCTTAATATTGAACAGGTGCTAATCAGCAACAAGAAACAACTGAAACCCATATACATATGCCTACACAAATATCCAGGATGTCGTAAACATGAGAAGTACAGTATATAAGGCACAGTAATAAACCTGGATCTGTAATTGTGTTCAGAAGGGCACCTCCTCTCCAATAAACTCCAACATGGCCTTCTGGAACTTGATGTAGGATAGCTAAGCTTTGCCTTAAGGTCGACACAGTAGGGATAATAACCTGCAAATGGTTCTTGGGCGTGTCATATGTTTCTTGTCTAATCGCAATATTTTCAGTTCATAAACTATAAAGTGGGCATGATATTTTCAAGGAAATGACAAAACGTCCTAGAAAAGTTATTTAATTTACGTTCCAAATTAGATACTTATTTTAGAAAATGTAATTAATGTTTTAATTAATAGATTTTTCAGTATTTTATTAGTTGTCTACTTTCCAAATTGGATACTCATTTTAGGAAACATAATTTGGATTTTATTTAAGCCTTGTTTGAGCCCCATTTTCCCAATACTCATTTTCCTTAAAACTCATTTTCAACCATACATTTTTTCAATAATATAATTTTACATGTAAACCAAAAACGTTTCCCCACTTTTTAACCACACATTCTCCAAAAAATTACTGTTCTAAAATCTATTAACCCAAAATAATGGGGCTCAAACAAGGGCTTAATGGGGTTTGTCTATTTCATAATTATTATATAAAAGGGGGTTTACGCATTTTAATATTTAGACTTTGATATTGAATAAACTGATATTTCCTCGCTCTAAATTTTCTCGTTTTTCTCATCTCTCTTCCTCTTTCTTTCTTAATCTCGTTCTTGTTCATTTGTGTTCTGCATTAATTGGTATCTAAAGTATAACAACTAATTTTTTTTTATTATCTCTTTTTTTTACTTTTCCCACTTTCAAAGACTTTTCCACGTCTCCACCACTCTCTTCCCTCTTTCCCTTTCTATCCTTTATTCCCTATGATGAACCATTAGGACACTTGTGTCCTACATGATACGTGTCAAACACGTCAACACGCGATTTTTAAAAAAGATACTGACACGATATATTGTCAATATATTGATTAAATTCTTTGAAATTCTTCATTTACATAGTTTAAATTCAATTTTGTTCTGTTTATTAATTTTTTTGAAGAAATCTGTTAAAATATGAGTATCTATTTGTTATTAATCAATAATTTTGAGTTAAAAATATATAATATTTTGACAAAAATTAAAAATGATCATGGTAAAGTGTTCGTATAACGGAGCTTATTTCTCTCACTCATATCTTTTACTTACCCCCACATAAACACATGTTTCTGTCTCCACTATTTTACTCTCTCTTACCTTTTGTCCCACTCTCTGTCCCTTCTCTCATCCCTCTCAACCCATACATTTTCACACGTCCTTTTCCACTATCTCTCCTATTTATTATCCATACTCTCTCTCTCATATATACATATTCTCCTCTCTCTCTCATTCAATAATACACGCTCATACGTCATTTTCTACTCTCTTATTATTGTTCATACACATTATCTCATATACTCTCCCCTCACTCTCTCTTTCAATCACATTCTCTCTTTCCATATTCACATATAACAACCAAAATTTTAAGTATAGAAGGAAGCAAATAGAATTTCAACAATTTCCATTTTATGTCACACTTAATTTTTGCAGTTTTTGATGTAGGATATGTATACATACAAGTTGGCTGCACTTTTACTGTATTATCTTACTTATGTAAATCTTTATGTGAAATGCTAATTGACCTTCAGGTCCTCTATGAAATAAAATGCGAGATTCATTCGGGATTTTACTAGAGAATTATACAAAATTATGTTAACTAGAGCTATCACTTGATTACTTTATGCTCTTGATAAAATGATAGTATGAATTGCAAAGTTTTATGTTAGTAACATATTATCACAATTTGGTGCACGTGTCCTATCAGGTATTTTATATTAATTCCTATTTTATTACCAATTTTAGGTTAGTTCAAGTGAGTTTGGAAGAATGGCGAATTGGTGAAGTGATGTGCAAAGGGACTTTTCTTTAAAAAAATGACAATTAAGTTGTCTTAATTTTCTTTCAATTTCTTATCAAATTAACTAGACTTTATGAGCGTGTAATTAATGAAGTTTAGATTATTTCCAGTAGCATGACTTTAAATTTTGAATGTTATTTTAAGTTTAACTCATTTAAAGTTTAATTTTAAGTATTGAATTTAATTTATTTCAACATTATCCAACCGTGTTATGAATAAAATAGACTACGCTAATGTTTGGCCTCCATTTTTACAAAAACTCATTTTTCTAAAACTTATTTCTAAACACACATTCTCCCATAAAATAATTTTACACATAAATCTGTAACTTTTCCTTATTTTTTAAATACACATTCTCCAAAATATCATTATTTCAAAATATATTTTCCCATAAAATGGGGCTCAAAAAGGGACTATGTAACTCTTCAAATTTTAATTGAAATTTGGGCGTTACATTTATGGGATCAAAGCACATGTCTACAATTTTATAGACTCGTTAAAAATATTCTTTTTTTTTCTCTCTTCATATATGTTAAATATTAATTTTGAAGGATGATTTAATGATTAAAAGAAAAGTTAATTGGGTTAGTCAATTAATTTTAATTTTTTGGCAAGGAGATTCAACTTTTGGAAAAAAAATAAAAGAAAAAAAAAATCTGCACGTAAATAGTTTTAATTAAAAAAAATTAGTCATTTTATTATGACGTTGTGAATGTGGGGGAAAAAGTGTTAAAAAGTACTAGTTTGGAAAATAAGTATAGACTGTTATTTTTTATTAAAAATAAATGATTTTGAACTAAAAATTAAAAAAATTACTTAAAAGTAACTTGTATTTTAGCCAGACATGCTCTAGTTGACTGGATCTATGAATGAATGACAAATTGAAAGTGGAGGTGGTTATTCTAACTATCAGTGTTCTTGATCAGTACTCTGCATATAGTCTCTATTTTAAATGCCTTTTGCATTTTCTCCATTTCTGTTATAATTTCTCTAAGATGTTTTAAAAGAATATTTCATAGCCTGAGCTAGCCAAATCTGTAAAATTTGTTAACTAATCTGTGAACTAACATGTAGTGGTTAATTTATTCTTTTCTTGCACGTGTCTCTGCATAGAGCATTGAAAATTACTGCTTTACCTCAAGCTAATATGGTATTTTTCTCCCTTTTCTCAAACTTTTTGAAATTTCATGACTGGTCCCATAGCTATTCCAGTAAATTTTTCTTTCATATACAAAAAAATAATAATATATATTTATTTAATTGTTTATATAAATTGCAACAAGTATTAATATCATTTAAGTATACATTATGTGAGTTCATATGGAATCTAAACACTTTGCATGCATGCTATACACGTGTAAAGAAATAGAAAAAAATTTAAAGGCAATTAATTATCTTTAGTTAATTAAATTTATTGTATGTAATTTGCCTGCCTGCGGCATTAACTTAAAGTTTAACAAATAAACCTTAAATGCATTATGATACGAAGTCCTTAGCAAGCACTACTTACCAATGAACCATCATCCAACGGTACCAATGTATATAATGAAATGTTATGTTCCATCATTAATTTCAAGCATGATTTCGTTAATCATTTAAGCTTTAATTAATGAAACATTATATTTGTGCATATATGGTAAGCATGGTTTTAATTTATCCTTGCTTCGACCCTATGAAATGCTCCGAGCAAAATGTATTTTGCATACTATCACCGTATTTTCTATACACATTAAGGAATAAACTCGACTTGATATTGAATCCACACGAGCAAAACATGTAATGCGATATCACTAATGAAGAGGTTAGGAATTTGCAAACAACTACGATGACCACGAACAACTTTAACCACCTAGATCCTGTTTTCTATCGAGAACTACATGAATTACGAAGTGAGATGAGACTGCAATTTTGTTCAGCAAGTGGATTGGAAGAATTCTTTAAGGTGGAAGGAATCAAGATCTTTCAAGCATAAGAAGAGACAGGTCTCTCTGAAGAGATGTAACGGAAACAAAAACTTTAACTAATAACTAAGGAATAATGGTTGTTCATGCTAGGTTTACTACCATACAGGAAATTGTGCCAACAGGAACTAAAGGATCTTAAACAAACTCTACAAGTCTGGGTCTTAACTCCTGAATCATCTAATTTATTCATACTGTTCCCAACCATCGCCACAAATTGAATAAAGTTACTCAAGTTCACCAGGAAGATCTTTCAAAAAAACTGAATGATATGGTCAAGTGTTATGGAAGGGTTACCTGGGGCAAGAAAGGCAGAAGAAGTAAAGGAAGAAAGCCAGCATAACTGGAAGGAAAGGAAGAAGAAGAAAGAAACCGAATTAACGAACATTTGAATTGAGACGACGTCGTTTGGGCACTAATCAAAACGATGTCGTTTTGTTATGTTGATTTTAATTAAATTGTAATAATTAGATTTCCCCTTTCCTGTTGAAATCACGCTTCTTCCTCAGCTGGGCATATATAAGCTTGCGTTTACTTGGTAGAGGGGTGTGAAATTTATTATGAAATTCAGTTAGTAGTGGGTTGTATTTACAATTCACTTTATTCCTCACCTCTTCTCTCTCTTTTTCGTCATTTTTTCTCCCCCCCACTTCTGTTATTTGTGCGTGTTGTTGCTGAATTTCAGCTGGTTTCAGCTGAAATAGGTTGCAGAAAACCGGATTTGAGTCCTAGTCATGACAAATTGGTATCAGAGCAGGCGTATTATACTAGGTAATCGATAAAAAAATGGATACAAGGGCTAAGGCAACTGATGAACATTTGAAGAAGTTGGACCACGAAGTAGCTGATCTGGGTACAAGCTTCAAGGTGGTTACTGGCCGATTGGAAAATAAATTGGAATCCACATATCAAACTCTTCAGGTGTTGAGTGGTAGGCAAGAGAAAATTGAAGATGCTGTGTTGGATTTGAATAAAAAATACGAGAAGGTTGTTGCATTCATGGCCCAAATCTCAACTGATTTGAGAGCCAACCAAATGATGGAGGAATCTATGGGTAATTTGAAGTTTGGGAGTGAATCCTACACACCAGGGGGCAGCAGTATGGAGGCTAGTGTTATCTCCAGAGGTGAATTGAAGGGGAACATTAGGCTACCTAAGATAGATTTCCCTCACTTTGGCGGGGAAGGACCTAGGGAGTGGCTGAGGAAAGCCAGAAAGTATTTCCAATTGCATCATATCCCAGATGAACTGAGAGTTGGAGTGGCAGAAATGTACCTAAAAGGGAAGGCTGATATCTGGTTTGATGGGTTCATCGTGAATCACCCAGGGGCTAGTTGGAACTTATTTTCAGAAGCATAGTGATAAGAGATTCGCAGAAACAACTCGAGAGGAAGTGGTAGAGATCTTCAGCAAAATCAAACAGCTGGGATCTAGTGAGGAATATCAAGAGAAGTTTGAAGAACTTCAATCACAGTGATGTTAGCCCGCCACATGTTCCCGAATCATATTACATTCTTTGTATTTACAAGTGGATTGAGAGGAGAGATTAAATCTATGGTGAAGATGATGAAACCAAATACCTTAGCCAAAGCATTTAAGGTAGCTAGCCTGCAAGAATCAACCATTCAAGCCTTAAAAAAATACCAAAAGCCTATGAGTTTAACCCCTAAAAAATGGAACCCCTACCCCCAGAAACCACCTGAAGAAAACAAACCCAAAGAGCCATGGCCAAAGACAAGTAAGCCACCAAATACCTATAGAACCATCACCCCCACTGATTTTCAAACCAAGAGAAAGCTGGGGTTGTGTTACAAGTGTGATGAGAAATACACTACAGGGCATATTTGTAAGAATAGAGCCTTGAACTTTATATTGGTGGATGAAGAAAGTGACGGAGAAGTGGGTAGAAGGGAAGGAGGATGAATCGGATGAAGAAGAAGTAATGGAGATTTCAATCGCACTGGCCGGGAACCCAAGGCACAAGACCATCAGAATACCAGGAATTTTGAAAAGGAGGAAGATATCTATTCTAATAGATAGTGGCAGCACTCATAGTTTCATAGATGAGAAACTGGCCAAAGAGTTGAACTACCCTATAGAAAGTTCTAAGACCATGACAGTAAGGGTGGCAAACGGTGAGAAACTGGAGAGCAAAACTGTGATTCATCCACTGGTCTGGAAAGTGCACCACTGGGAGTTCCAATATAGGATGGGGACCTTGAAGCTTGGAGGCAGTGATATGGTGTTAGGGGTTAATTGGATGAGTCAATTTGGGCCTATCCTATTCGACTTTGGGCAAGGATTTGTTCAATTCAAGCACCAGCAGAAGGAAATCACACTGAGGAGTGAAAACACAGAGCCTCATGTTAGGATGATGGAGGTGGAAGAAATGCAAAGTTTATTCAAGGGGCAACACTATGGGGTAGCAGGGCACTTGTATTCTATCACTGAGAAGGAAGAAGAGGAAATTCCAAGCCAGGTCATGGGAGTTGTCAATCAATTTTCTGGAGTCTTTGATGAACCAAAAGGGCTTCCACCTCCTAGGACCCATGATCACCATATCCCATTAAAGGAGGGTGCTCAGCCTTTTAAAATCCGGCCTTACAGATGCCCCTTCATACAGAAATCAGAAATTGAAAAGCTGGTTAAGGAAATGTTGGACAGTGGCATAATCAAGCATAGCAACAGCCCTTTTGCATCCCCAGTCCTTTTAGTTAAGAAAAAGGATGGGTCATGGCGTTTCTGCGTAGATTACAGGCAACTGAACAACCTCACTGTCATAGATAAATTTCCCATGCCTCTGATTGATGAACTTTTGGATGAATTGAATGGGTCAAGGTTCTATTATAAAATAGACCTCGTATGTGGTACCACCAAATCAGAGTTACAGAGGCTGACATTCCTAAAACTGCCTTCAAAACTCACCAGAGCCTTTATGAGTTCAAGGTAATGCCGTTCGGCCTCACAAATGCCCCGGCCACATTCCAGAGTCTCATGAATGAAGTGTTCAAGGACCAATGAGTGACTATGTGTTGGTATTTTTTTATAACATCCTGGTTTACGAGAAAGACATAACCTCCCACTGCCACCATCTCAAATCAGTGCTGGAGATATTACAAAACCATCAATTGTATGCAAAACGGTCTAAGTGGAGTTTTGGACAGACACAGGTGGAGTATTTGGGCCATCTAATCAACCACCAGGGAGTGTCAGTAGATCCTATCAAGGTTGAGGCAATGAGACAATGGCCCAAGCCAACTAACCTCAAACAATTAAGAGGGTTTCGGGACTCATAAGGCTATTACAGAAGTTTGTGAGGGGCTATGGGATCATAGCCAAACCTCTCACTGATCTACTGGAAAAGGACAACTTCCACTGGTCAGAAGCAGTGGACATTGCCTCTGTTGCATTAAAAGAGGCAATGAGTTCCACCTCAGTACTAGCTTTACCTTATTTCAAACAAATGTTTTATAATAGAAACCGATGCTTGTCGGGGAGGCATAGGTGCGGTGTTGATGCAAGGAAGACGACCATCGCTTACCTAAGCAAAGCCATTGGGATTAGGAACCTGGGGCTATCTATTTATGAGAAGGAATTGCTGGCACTAGTAACTGCAGTTTGTAAATGGAGACAATACTTGCAGGGCCACCATTTTGTGGTAAAAACTGATCACCAAGCCCTCAAATATTTGCTTGAACAAAGAATTACTACCACACTCCAGCAGAAATGGCTCACTAAACTCCTTGGTCTCAGTTATGATATTATCTACAAAAGGGGGATGGATAATGTAGTAGCAGATGCTCTCTCAAGGAGACATGAAAGCAACTGAATGTAATGTTCAGAATTTCAATGATTACTCCTGCTTGGATTGAGGAAGTCATTGAGAGTTATAAAGGGGATACTGAAGCAGAAGAAAAAATCCAATCATTGATGTTAGACCCCAAGTCTGCCACTGACTTCAGCTTTGAGAATGGATTACTGAAGCACAAAGAGAAAATATATATTGGGACTCGAGGAGACATCAGGTCTCAGTTAATCCAAAATCTACATGGCTCCCCAGAGGGAGGCCACTCTGGTATACATAATAGCCTCTATCGAGCAAAGCAATTTTTTTTTGGCCGAAAATGAATCAAGAAATCAGGCAACTGGTGGTGCAATGTGAAGTTTGCCAGAGGTGCAAAGGAGAACACGTTCCCTACCCAGGACTGTTGCAACCATTACCCCAACCCTTGCACTCATGGAGCCATATATGCATGGACTTCATCGAAGGATTGCCCAACTCAAGAGGAAAAAATACCATTCTGGTAGTAGCTGATCGTTTCACGAAATATGGGCATTTTCTAGCTATGACTCACCCTTTCGCAGCTTTGATAGTGGCTCAACTTTTCCTAGACAATATCTATAAGCTACATGGGATACCCCAGAGCATAATATCAAATAGAGAAAAGGTCTTTACCAACAAGTTCTAGCTGTAACTTTTCCATCTCCTAGGCACTAAGCTTCACTTCAACTCTGCCTACCATCCTCAAACGGATGGGCAAACGGAGAGGGTCAACCAATGCTTGGAAATGTATCTGCGATGCTTAGTTTATTACCACCCTAAGCTGTGGGAAAAGAGGTTAGCTTTGGCTGAATGGTAGTACAATATCACCTACCACACTGCCATTCGAATGTCTCCATTTGAAGCCTTGTATGGAATGAAAGCCCCTCAACTAGCGTTGGGCCCTTATCAACAATCTAATGTGTCTGCAGTGGATGACTTACTCCAAGAAAGATACAAACTAGACCATCTACTTCCAGAAAACCTATCACAAGCCAGGGCTCGAATGAATTACTACGCTGATAAGAATTGAACGGAAAAGTCTTTTGAGGAAAGCGACTTGGTTTTTCTTAAGTTGCACCCTCATGCCCAACAGTCAGTCGAACACAGGGCCAATCATAAACTAGGAGCTAAGTATTTTGGCCCGTATCAGATTACTAAAAAGATTGGAGAAGTGGCTTATCAACCGGCTTTGCCAGAGGGATCAAAGATTCACCCTGTATTCCATGTCTCCTTACTGAAGAAACAACTTGGGGATAGGGTGATACCAACTCTACAACTTCCTGAAAGGCATGATACCTACCAACCAGAGCATCACCCTCTTTCCATTTTACAAACACGGTCAGTGCAACGAAGAAATCAAGTGGCGGAACAATGGCTTGTGCATTGGTCAGACTCATTTCCAGAAAGTGCTACCTGGGAGGATGCAGATTGGGTCAAGCGCTATTTCCCTGTGGATAGATCTTGGGGACAAGATCAAAGTGAGTGGGAGGATTGTTATGGAAGGGTTACCTGGGGCAAGAAAGGCAGAAGAAGTAAAGGAAGAAAGCCAGCATAACTGGAAGGAAAGGAAGAAGAAGAAAGAAACCGAATTAACGAACATTTGAATTAAGACGACGTCGTTTGGGCACTAATCAAAACGATGTCGTTTTGTTATGTTGATTTTAATTCAATTGTAATAATTAGATTTCCCCTTTCCTGTTGAAATCACGCTTCTTCCTCAGCTGGGCATATATAAGCTTGCGTATACTTGGCAGAGGGGTGTGAAATTTGTTATGAAATTCAGTTAGTAGTGGGTTGTATTTACAATTCACTTTATTCCTCACCTCTTCTCTCTCTTTTTCGTCATTTTTTCTCCCCCCCCCCCCACCCCTTTCTGTTATTTGTGCGTGTTGCTGCTGAATTTCAGCTGGTTTCAGCTGAAATTGGTTGCAGGAAACCGGATTTGAGTCCCAGTCGTGACATCAAGTCCCTTTTTAGAAATTTTTAATATGCTTCTTCGTACAGTTCCTACCCATCTCTTCCACAAATATGATAATGTTACTAAAGTATCACTACCCATTTCTGCCACAAATATGATGAAGTTACTCGAGTTTCACCAAGGAGATTTTTCAAGGAATTGAGGGTGTGTTTGAATCTAATTTTGAGGAGAATAGAAATTTTGGAATAGTGATTAATGTGAGAATTTGTGAAAAAGTGATGAAAAGTTTTTGATTTGTGTGTAATATTATTTTATTTGGAGAATGTATGGTTGAAATGAAGAATGAAAATGAAAATGAGAAAGAGAAATTAATGGGTGTCAAACAGGGCCGAATGATATGGTCAAATTCCTTTTTACACAGAGTTCTATCTCCAAGAGTTCAGTTCCCTCGTGTTTACAAGATAATTAACCTCGGTTGGGACTATATTAAGATTCATGAACTGCAAATAATAGAAGTCCATCCTCCAGTTTTTCTAACAATTCAAAATTTCAATTCCCGAGATAATGTTCAGAATCGATATAATACATAAACCCCAACAGCAGAAAATACGGAACTGAAAAATTCCAAAAAAACAAAGATTAAACCCTAAGTCCCGATTATAAAAAAGAAATCAATAAAACAAGGAAATAGTAACAACAACTAGCAATTTATACGTTTTTTTTCCATACCATGGAGGCAATAGCGATGAATGACAATAGAATAGTGAAAATGGCTGTGAAATCTCCGCCACCGCGACCGGCTTCGCCTCTTCCTCCGCCGGCCGCCGGCGGTGATGGCTGCGGAGATGCTTCTCTCTGCTGCTGCGAGTCCATGACGGTTCCAATTCCGATTATGAAATTTTCACCCAAGTCTTGAGATTCAAAATTGATAAAAATCTGACGCACCAGGTACCAAAGTAGCATATTTTTACACCATAGGTCATCTAACTTCAAGCTAAGTTTCATTTGAATCCTTCACTTATTTTCCTTTTATTTCTAAACTTGCTCTCTTTCAATCTTGTTTTTGTTTGATGAACATTAATGATTTTGTCATAAAATTTAACATTCTTTTTGTCATTGGAAAATTTCTGTCTCTTTCAACTTGGAAAAATTGTATTGAATTTAGATGGTACTGTGTTAAATTTTACATTTTAGAAGCACAATTTTTTTGTGTAAGCGCAAATTTGTATCACTTTCTAGTTAACTTTGGAAAATAAGACAAGCTCACTCAAGAAAAATTGGCTGACACATACGAGAAGATGTTAATCGAATCGTAATCTAATGGAAATAAATTTGAAACTTAATAAGCTATGTATTTGAAACTATCACAAAAAGAAGTATGAATGCATAGAATGACATTTTGCTCAAATTGGTTTATCATTCGTTAAATAGGTTGCGTGAAACTTATGGCATATTTGATACTTGGATTTGACTTCACTAGTTATTCTTTTTGAATTATGCACCTCTGCCATGTAAAAGGCATGGCAGAGTCGAGCCTCTCACACATGAGCTCATTATTTTAAAAAATTATTTGCTACAGTAATATTCATCACCACGTATTTATTCAATAAAATATTCTACACACAAATTAATAAAGTTACTTTAAATTTCAACTACACATTCTCCAAAAAATAATATCCATTACTCTATTTTTCTATCAATAATGAAAGACAAACACACCCTAAAAACCATCCCAAAAATACCCACCCCACCCCTATTTGTGTGCGTTCGGTGAACCCCTACCTGTACACCAAACAAAACCCATTCTTTTTAGTCCCGGTGTGGAATAATTATTTCAAGAGTAGTACTATTTGGTATTTAACATTAGTCCAAGTTACAGTATTAATGACGTTAAATTATATGTTCAATTAAATGAATTATATAATTTCACATTTAATTGAACATATTACATAATGCCATATAAATTGGTAATTTAGCATCACTGATGCTAAATACTATTATTTTTATTTAAAAGTGTTTTTTATTTCATGCATAGATAAATTATAGAAAAAACATGAAAATAATTTTTGTAAGAATGTGTGATTTGAATATGAATGTGGAAAAAATGATTTTTATATAAACATCTTAAAATGACTATATGGTAGGCAAAGTAGTTAAAATTCCATACATAAATTATATAATAATAATATTTTTATTTTCATCGTTAAAGTTTGTTAACCAATGGCGAGTATTCAACTCGATCAAATTGAATTGAACACTTCTTTATCCATTTACGTCTACAATATATTAAAAGGAAGAATTGATAAGAAAGTTTTGAATATCAATTTTACCCTTACATATTTAGCAACATGCCAAATATACCCTCATTTTGTTTATAAACAAAATTAAATTAAAAGGTTGCACTAATATGTTCACGTTGGCACTAAAATATTAAGTATCAATTTTACCCTTTTATATTAAGTGATATGCCCAATATACCTTTATTTAATTTTTGATTTTATTAAAAATTAATTAATAGCATTAATTCAATTTATTCAACGTGAAATTTAAAAATATCTTTTCTTTTTCATTTGTCAATAATTTCTAATATTGCATAAATTTTATTAACATCATTAATTCAATTTATTCAACATTGAAAAATATTTGTTATTTAAAGAACTCAAAAGATGGCCTTAAATTCCCATTTTGAGATTAAAAAAATAAAAAGTACATTCAATTTATTCAACATGAAATTGAAAAACGGATGTTGCTTAAGAAACTCAAAGGATGGGCTTAAATTCTCCTTATGAGACAAAAATAAATAAATAAAAATCTTTTTACTTGATTAATAGCATTAATTCAAAATGAAATTGAAAAGGGGATGTTATTATTAACATTATTAGTTCAATTTATTCTACATGAAATTTAAAAAAAAAAAGGTATTATCTTATCTATGTACATCTTTATGTGAAATGTTAATTTACCTTCTGGTCCTCTATGAAATAAAATGCGAGATTCATTCGGGATCTTTTTAGAGAATTATACAAAATTATGTTAACTAGAGCTATCATTTGATTACTTTATGATCTTGATGAAATGATGATAAATAGCAAAGTTTTATGTTAGTAACATATTATCACAATTTGGTGCACGTGTCCTACCGAGTATTTTATATTAATTCCTATTTTATTACCAATTTTAGGTTAGTTCAGGTGAGTTTGGAAGTATGGCGAAATGGTGAAGTGATATGCAAAGGGACTTTTCTTTTGAAAAAAACATGACAATTAAGTTGTCTTTATTTTCTCTCACTTTCTTGTCAAATTAACTAGACTTTATGAGCACGTAATTAATGAATTTTAGATTATTTCCAGTGGCATGACTTAAAACTTAGAATGTTATTTTAAGTTTAACTCGTTTAAAGTTTAATTTTAAGTATTGAATTTAATTTATTTCAATATTATCCAGCCATGTATGAATAAAATAGACCATGTCCATGTTGGCCTCCATTTTTAACAAAAACTTACGGATCGTTCTCTTTCTTTGTTTTCAGACCATTTTCAATTTTCAATTTTTGAAAACACTGAAAACACGTTTATTTACTTATTTTCATAAACGAATTTTAAAAAACGAGTTTAAAATTTACACTCATGTTTTAACTACATATTCACATAATAAAATATTCTGCATGACTTTTAACCACACATTCTTTAAAAATTCACTATTCAAAATTTTGTTTTTGCCAAATAATGGCCATCAAACAGGACTTTTATCATATCGAAACATAACATAGAAGATATCAAGATTTCAAAATTACATACAAAGAAACGAGGATGTTTGCAATGATTTCACTACAAATACAGAGACAGCAAAATTCTAATGAAAGAAAGTACACATTTACAAATGTATGCATCTGTGTGTCGACCTAACATCTAGCAAGATTGGCACGCTGATATACAAGAGACACTTCACACAACTGTGGTTACTTACGATGCCCTGATGAAGCCATGAGGACGCCAACGGCCACGATAAACATTAACAACATGCTTATGAGAAATATGTATGTTCTTCTTGATGATCTCCGGTACTCCCCAAACAGAAGGATAGCCCAAAACGTGCTGACGAATGGAAGTGCCTGTGGTTACCACCAAAAGGTAAAATGAATTAGCAAACTCTATGCCAAACAATCTACCAATATGGTTCTTCAATGATTCATAAACGAATAGGGAAAGCTCAGCTACAGGTCTCAAGATCCAAATCCAAAGATAATGGAACTAACCTGAACTGCATCTGCTGCAGCATATCCTGCAGCTTGACCTCCCATAAATTGAAGACCATTTCCGAACCCACACAAAAATCCGGCCAAAAGGGCCCACCCTCTACCATTCCAGTCTGATACGTAGGCCTTGAATGACGATTTGGGCAAGTTCAGAACAGGGTTATACATGAAACTGATATTTAGAATAACGGCGATCACAAAACAGGATACTGAGAAGTAAAAAAATGCAGTATAGACATTTAAGTGGGGAACACCATCTTTCAGAATATGCCACTGATCATTAGTCGCCAAATTAAATGCTGGTGAGAAGAGAGAGAAGCAAAGTCCGGCAAAAAAAGTTATCGCCAAGCCAATGAAAGTGCCCTTTCCAACAACCTGAATGTATGTACACATGCAGAATGCAAAACTTTATTAATTACAGGAAATTTTTTATATGCTTACTTATTGAGATTGAGTACGCCAACAGTTATATAGACGCATATCCTGTATAATCAATAATACCTACTCATAAATTTGATAATTAATCCAACTCAATGTGAATATGCTCTTCAAATACAATGATGACATAATTTTTCTCTTAAAAATGTGGGTTGATAATATCATTTATAGACTAATCTCTCCAAAATTCTATATAAACACTAGTGCATAGGCATAATGGGAACATAAGATTAGTAATAAAAGATGTTCACAGACCTTAATCGCCCTTTTTTTCTCAAGCTCCATGAGAAAATGTGCAGTCCCAAACTTAGCCTTCTCAATGGTACCAATTTCGTTTCCCGAATCTTCTGTTCAAATTATGGATGTTCAGTATCTCAAATGAATAGAGAACAAAAAATGATTCTTTGGTCTACTACAATGGAATGTGAGATGTTAAATTGTAACTGGAAAAATATGCTCTTACCCCTGTTTGCATATGTCATCTTGGAGACAGACTCATCCTCTATCCTGTTCGAGTTAGTTTGAAAATTCACATGAGCACACAAACTTTACAAATCTATAGAAGTCTGAAACATAGGCAGTAACCATTATTTTCACGTAACTTTTACTAATCAAGGTCGTGTCAAATTTTAAGATGAAAGCGGAGGGTCAACCAGGAGGTTTTGGAAACTCTATTAGTAGTACATGTTACAAGAAAGAAGATATTCCCATGAGGTCTCGAAAAGGATTCTCGGCCAAGCCAAGTAATATATAAATCTATTCTAGCTCTGTTTTCGAACCATCCATACATTGTGTTTTGATCTAAGACTTTAATTCTTCCGTGTTTCACACTAAGGGGGGAGAGGACAAAATGCATAGAGCGCTTATATCGACTTCTTCAAAATATCATTACGTGCTGCTCATCTCATCATTGACGATTATTTCAACCTATGCATATGAGCATCAATATTCTATTGATGGAGCTAATGCAAAATCACTATGCTATTCTTTCCAATTTAGTTCAAAAAAATTGGTGAGAAAGAAGACACGTGATAGCACATATGATTCTTCCTTCATTTCATCTCACTGTATTGGTTTTAATGAAAACTGATGTATGACATTGACATAAGAAACTTCATCCCAACTACCTCAGCTATTAACTCTATAGTCACTACTTGTTAATAAAATAATCATCCAAAACAAATAATACATACGGCGTCCCATCTTTGTAATCATTTGAGAATCTAGAAAGCTTGGCTTCATTATCTGCAGCATTGGACGCATGCACAGCAGATCCAAGACAAACAGCAATCAAAAAGCATCCAACACCAGGAAAAAGAATCTCTGCTTTGTTAATTTTGTCATCTAAGAAGTAATTTAAGGTTGTTCCTGTACAAGCAGAGCCAGCTAACATTGATAACTTCATCAAGTCATGGTACGAACATAAAAATTCAGTGGGTAAAGTATAATACCTATAACAACAGTTATGCTCGAAGAAATCACCTCGGTCACTGACAAACCCACAAATGCCCATGCATATTGAGTTGCCAGGTTTCCGAGGCTGAGGACAATCCCACCTGCCATTGCAAACAATACGCTAGGCCAGTTATCCTACATCAATTTGCAATAGATGCATAAGAAAATTTCAACTTGTGTACTATTGTGAATAGCTTAAGTAAGAAACAAAAATCGGGCTTTTCTTCAATGTGAATCCCTGAACAAAAAATACAGAAGAACTCAGAACAAGAAAGGTAACCTTAGATTGTGCACATCCATCCAACAAAAAATGGGACCTACATTATATATAATGTGGATAGTTTTCTATTGTTGTATCAATACGCCCCGTAAAACGCAAAGAGTAATAGCATTTCTAGAAATAAAGTAAAATTGGCGGAATAAAAAACTAAGACCGTACAATCAAAAGTCCTCTTGATCAGTACATGTCAATGATTTTTATCCTCTATACTATAATCGCTCCTTAATATCCTACGGGAATATTTAAGGTTTCTTTTTTTTTTAAATATATATTTAAATAATATAAATTGGGCCCTGCCTAATAGCTTAAGTTTTTAGATCAAGTGATTCAACATGATATCAAAGTAGCAAAGGTCCTAGATTTGAGTCTTGTTGCCACTCATTTAAATAAAATTGTGCATGCATTAGGCTTTGGTGGGGAAAAATAAAATGGGGAGTGTTGAAGACAATATTTAAAATTTAAATGATATAAACGTGATTCTATCTAACAGATTCATGGATGAAATCAGCAGGGAAGTTGGGCAACTGGATATGTGATAGTTACTGAGAAAAGTGGACAGTAACCCTTTTCAATGAATACATCCATAGAGCCTATCGGAACTATGAATAAAATTTGTGCATTATTTTTGAAGTGATTTAATAAAATGTAAATTTATAGGAAAAAATATTAGAGTGAAACATGATAATACATGACAGAGTATATCACATTGTTGCCAATGTAATATACGACAATATGACGGCATGAGTATATTATACAACATTGTTTGACATTCTACACAAGGCCTATCTTCATTTCAGATTGCCATTAAGTTTAGTGGTAATGCCTACACATCACTTACAGGTCAAGCATATTTTTGAATTTGCAATCTTTTTCTTGTAAACTTTCACCAAATTTTCATTGAGCTCAAATATTAGCAAAACCATGAATATGAGCAGTCTCACCTGAAATAGTTGATTTAAGAAATCTGGTTTTTCAGTTGTGCTCTTTCCGATTTCACCAAATGTGAAAGCAATAATAACAGCAGCCAAAAGATTCGTGATCGTATAATCGAGGTAAATGTGTTGAGGAAGACGGCCCCGTCTTTCCAGTGAAGTCAAAATGGCAGGCCATGTTCCCAAGAAAAATAGAGAAAGAAGCATGCATGCTATTGCACCTCCTTTCTTTGTCCACCAAATACATCTTCAAACCCCAAAACAAGTTCCTTTCAGATGGAAGCAATATCAATGAAAGAACTCCTAAAAGTCCTACAAAATGACAAGGGTAGCACTAGAAACACGAAGCCTGTGTTAGTTAGCTGCGCAGTATTAGACGGGAATGCAGGGAATGGATAGTATAACAAACAGGATTGTAGTTTCTTTATTAAGAAAAAGCAGCCCAAATTTATAAAATCACTGACATTTATCATCATTATGAAAAAATAACAATGCAAGATAAAAATCAGAAAACGTGAAGCAAGCATTAAAGAAAAGTCAAAATCTATCAAGAAAATTAACAATGAGAACTAAAATAGACTGTATATTGAAGTCAATACGACAATACTCATCAACACAAAAACATATCCAAATTCAAAATCTTGAAGACAATTATTCTCTTGCTATTTAGTGATTACCATAACGGGAAATGCTGGAACAATGTAAAATAATTTCACCAATCTCATTATTATTTCTGTCATGAAAAGGTAAGAAAGAAATAGAATAACTACCAATAGAAGATGATGTAAAATCACTATTTGTATAGAACCCACAAACGCATACACAAAGACTCTTCAAAGGAGAAAAAAAATACCTCCAATTCGCCTGCAAATTCACTGTCTGCTTTCAGAAACTGGAAGTATAAAAAGGGACGAAATTGCAAAAAGCGAAATGAATAAAACACAAGGGATTTGGAATCGGTGTTGAAGCATGCAAAATGGGTAGTTTTGAGTGGAGCGTCATTACTGGGGCAGTTTTGCCCATGATTTATATACAGATAACCGTCAAATCCTGTATGCAATAATGAGACAATTATGAGACAATCATATATTCAATTGTGTGCTTTGCTGGAATAGTTTGTGTAATATTCTTAAATCTCATGGTTTACACCGAGCGATGCGCGGACATTAATCTAGGCCTGCCAAACCTTTTTAATGGAGTAATGTCATTTTACACATGGTGTTACAAGGTTAGGTGACACTAATTGTCACATTAAGTCTTATTAAATGAAAGATACAATTAGATGAGTAACATTACTTCACTTTTAATTGAACATATCGCATAGTGTCACATAAATTAGTGCACATAAATTAGTGCTTTAACATTACCGATACTAGATAGCATAGCAACTTTCAAAATTGAAGGTGGGGGCAAAAACACTCTTAGCGCCTTGACCCAAACTTGGGATATAAGATGCACGTCTCGTCCCATTGCTCATCCCATTGCCATCCTTATTGGGAAGATCTATGTTATGTCTCAAGACGACATATTGGGTTATACCAAGTTTGAGTGACTTCTAATTTGTGTCGAAATGCTCTCACTACATTGTATTTTATAGAATGACCGAATATATTGTGTGTAAATAACTTTTTAAATATGTCCTTGAACTTTAGCTTGGATGTGCAATGAATACTACGTTACTGAAGCGCATTGTACGGGCAAAGGTAATTTTTTGTTATATAACAAAATGCTTAAAGATAAAAAAGTACAAGAACAACAAAGAACTTTGTAAGACCGATACTAATAGATAAAAGCTAAGAGATCGAATACGATTAAAAGCATCCACCCAGGATTTCATTGGCTGGTTGAAAGAGAAAATAAAGCACGAAACGATTTGATCACTGGTTATGATATATGAGCTCTACGTCAATATTTGTTTTTTTTCTTTTACATCCACTCTTGCAGTGTCATTTCCCTATTCTCTATTGAACGGGACAGATATCAATTTTATATTTTAAATGCTTCTGATGAGCAGGAATTTTTTTTTTTTTTTCATAGTCAATATTTTCATTTTCTCCTATTTTTCCTTATCATACCAGTGACAACTTAAAAAATTACCAAACCGGGCTGCGAATTTTCTGCTAACTTGTCCTGGTTAAACAAGATGGGGCCTGGTTAAAGTGTATCTCGAACCATAACTGGGTCACCAGTTAGCTGGTTTAACTGGCTAGTCCAGTCCAGATATGATCAAACCATTTAAGAGGCAGGACAAGCTCGATGCATAGATTCGTATACTGGAAAGGAAAGTTCACTTCTCTTGATGCACTCTTATTCCTTTATAACACTCCTTACAAAAAAACAATTAGGAAGAAGATTAAAGGCACTACATTTAAGCAGTATTTGAATGCAGTACGATGTAAAAACAAACTTTTAATAACCAGGCATATAGGTATATGCTTCATGCACATTGAACTGTAACTTTCACTCTCATAAACTGCAATCATTCTTCTTTCCCGTTACTCACATTCACTCAGGCATATAGTTTTTGGACCAACACCAAATTTAAGAGCTATTCTCCGCGACGTTTTCTTTCCTGGCTACATTTTGCAAAAAATTTCCCAGTAGCCTCTGATCCAAAACCATATTAGGTACCTGCAGAATAATTTTTATCAACCTAGAGAAGTAACAACTCATTGATAGAGTGGAACTAACAAGAGTACAGACAGAAGTAATCGAACCTTGTTACCAAAGAAAATCTTGGAATTGTTAGCAATTGCTTCGATGAATTTGAGTTCTAGATATTGTGGAGTTAGCTTCAACTTGTTTGCTTCTGCTTCTTTAATTGTTCTGAACATGATGAACGTTAACATCCATAAATACCCGTTCATTTTTGTTAAAGCTTCCTTGTCCCAGAATGCATAAACAACTTCAACGGTATAAAGTAAAGGAATGTACCGATAAAAGTCAGCATCAGCCAAGCTTTTCTCCCGAGCTAAGTACATTGTATTAGAAATTTCCTCTTGCCTCCTCAAGCTGTCTTTCTCCATCAACTTCTGTTCCATCTGGATCTTGCTAACATGAGCGTGCTTTTCAGCTTCACTTATGGCAATCTTTTTCTGCGTCTCAGCTTCCTTTTCAAAAACTCTCTGTCTCTCCATTGCAATCAAGACCTGTTATATTAAAGTGCTCAACTAGGTGAGGAGGTAATTTAAGTGCTTATAAACAGTGGTCTTACAGAATGTGTGAATAATAAATGGTAGTAAGGTTATGGGTCCTATGTAATGAGTGGATAAAAAATGTGTTTGAACAGCTTAGATTATAATTTAAGCTTTGCTGTAATAGGTTGAACAGTTCCATCAAAAACAGGTTTCTCTATAAATGAGTAATCACAGACGGCAAAACATGTCATCTATAAAACTAATTTATGAGCAACAACTGTGTATATTAAGATAAATTGACAATCTCCTATAAAACTTAGTCCATTACACTTGTAGACCCTCAGTTAGTTATCCTCAACACCCCTTTAACTGATAGTTGCTGAAAGAGTAAAAATTGAAGAAACAAATTACATAACCTTAGATGGCTCAAGGTAAGTGACTAAGAAATACCTTGGTGCGTTCCTCTTCCATCTGTTCAAAATTCCGCCTTATACTCTCTGGAATGGTGGGTTTAGTGACACGCACACTAAGTATTTCAATACCTGGAGCATAACGTGTGCAGTCAGCCTGAAGTGCATCTTTCATTTTCTCATCAATCTGAAATTATTGCAATAATTATTTACCAGATCAAAGCATCAGTATAAATTAAAAGGCATTTGATGGTTGTGCAGGTGGAGAGTGACTCGGTCATAATTGAGCCAGCATTACTTTAGATGTTCCTTTGCTCACATTTTAAAGGCACCAAAAGTTGTCGATAAGAATAGTGGAAGAAGTAAAACCATTTTATCCTTGAGATTTTATAATTGACCAAAGGAGGAGAGAGAAGCCTTAAAATAAGCAAGTGGATGAAATACATTGATGTACTAGAGTTCTATTTGATCTGCCTTCTTACCTGATCGAACATGTCAATGTAAACTTGCTGCAGGGAATGAGCACTGCAGAACTGATTGATCTCATGATGGATCTTGTCATATATCCACGTGTTGTCATATTGTACACCATAGTCGCGCAATGTCTCTTGTACATAGTCCTTGTGAAGACGATTAACAACCTGAAGGAATGCTAGTTAGTGTAAACAAACTAATCAACAACACAATTACTTGGCAATCATCAAAAGAACAACATATGATAATAGCACTGAAAAATGTACTTCTATCTTCTCAAAGTTGATCATAACACCACCTTTTGTTCCACAGGGTATATCCCTCACCTGCACGGTATATATAACATGGCACAGAAACCAGGCGCTAATCAATACATTTTCAAATAGCATTGCAATGAAATAAATCATTAATCTAAAGAACTTCGAAATTAAAAAGGATAAACATTTGTCTCACCAAATCAGTCTGTAGGGTCACTTGAATGGGCTCGAAGTGGGTTATCAACGGCATTTTCAAATGAAAACCTTAATATTGAACAGGTGCTAATCAGCAACAAGAAACAACTGAAACCCATATACATATGCCTACACAAATATCCAGGATGTCGTAAACATGAGAAGTACAGTATATAAGGCACAGTAATAAACCTGGATCTGTAATTGTGTTCAGAAGGGCACCTCCTCTCCAATAAACTCCAACATGGCCTTCTGGAACTTGATGTAGGATAGCTAAGCTTTGCCTTAAGGTCGACACAGTAGGGATAATAACCTGCAAATGGTTCTTGGGCGTGTCATATGTTTCTTGTCTAATCGCAATATTTTCAGTTCATAAACTATAAAGTGGGCATGATATTTTCAAGGAAATGACAAAACGTCCTAGAAAAGTTATTTAATTTACGTTCCAAATTAGATACTTATTTTAGAAAATGTAATTAATGTTTTAATTAATAGATTTTTCAGTATTTTATTAGTTGTCTACTTTCCAAATTGGATACTCATTTTAGGAAACATAATTTGGATTTTATTTAAGCCTTGTTTGAGCCCCATTTTCCCAATACTCATTTTCCTTAAAACTCATTTTCAACCATACATTTTTTCAATAATATAATTTTACATGTAAACCAAAAACGTTTCCCCACTTTTTAACCACACATTCTCCAAAAAATTACTGTTCTAAAATCTATTAACCCAAAATAATGGGGCTCAAACAAGGGCTTAATGGGGTTTGTCTATTTCATAATTATTATATAAAAGGGGGTTTACGCATTTTAATATTTAGACTTTGATATTGAATAAACTGATATTTCCTCGCTCTAAATTTTCTCGTTTTTCTCATCTCTCTTCCTCTTTCTTTCTTAATCTCGTTCTTGTTCATTTGTGTTCTGCATTAATTGGTATCTAAAGTATAACAACTAATTTTTTTTTATTATCTCTTTTTTTTACTTTTCCCACTTTCAAAGACTTTTCCACGTCTCCACCACTCTCTTCCCTCTTTCCCTTTCTATCCTTTATTCCCTATGATGAACCATTAGGACACTTGTGTCCTACATGATACGTGTCAAACACGTCAACACGCGATTTTTAAAAAAGATACTGACACGATATATTGTCAATATATTGATTAAATTCTTTGAAATTCTTCATTTACATAGTTTAAATTCAATTTTGTTCTGTTTATTAATTTTTTTGAAGAAATCTGTTAAAATATGAGTATCTATTTGTTATTAATCAATAATTTTGAGTTAAAAATATATAATATTTTGACAAAAATTAAAAATGATCATGGTAAAGTGTTCGTATAACGGAGCTTATTTCTCTCACTCATATCTTTTACTTACCCCCACATAAACACATGTTTCTGTCTCCACTATTTTACTCTCTCTTACCTTTTGTCCCACTCTCTGTCCCTTCTCTCATCCCTCTCAACCCATACATTTTCACACGTCCTTTTCCACTATCTCTCCTATTTATTATCCATACTCTCTCTCTCATATATACATATTCTCCTCTCTCTCTCATTCAATAATACACGCTCATACGTCATTTTCTACTCTCTTATTATTGTTCATACACATTATCTCATATACTCTCCCCTCACTCTCTCTTTCAATCACATTCTCTCTTTCCATATTCACATATAACAACCAAAATTTTAAGTATAGAAGGAAGCAAATAGAATTTCAACAATTTCCATTTTATGTCACACTTAATTTTTGCAGTTTTTGATGTAGGATATGTATACATACAAGTTGGCTGCACTTTTACTGTATTATCTTACTTATGTAAATCTTTATGTGAAATGCTAATTGACCTTCAGGTCCTCTATGAAATAAAATGCGAGATTCATTCGGGATTTTACTAGAGAATTATACAAAATTATGTTAACTAGAGCTATCACTTGATTACTTTATGCTCTTGATAAAATGATAGTATGAATTGCAAAGTTTTATGTTAGTAACATATTATCACAATTTGGTGCACGTGTCCTATCAGGTATTTTATATTAATTCCTATTTTATTACCAATTTTAGGTTAGTTCAAGTGAGTTTGGAAGAATGGCGAATTGGTGAAGTGATGTGCAAAGGGACTTTTCTTTAAAAAAATGACAATTAAGTTGTCTTAATTTTCTTTCAATTTCTTATCAAATTAACTAGACTTTATGAGCGTGTAATTAATGAAGTTTAGATTATTTCCAGTAGCATGACTTTAAATTTTGAATGTTATTTTAAGTTTAACTCATTTAAAGTTTAATTTTAAGTATTGAATTTAATTTATTTCAACATTATCCAACCGTGTTATGAATAAAATAGACTACGCTAATGTTTGGCCTCCATTTTTACAAAAACTCATTTTTCTAAAACTTATTTCTAAACACACATTCTCCCATAAAATAATTTTACACATAAATCTGTAACTTTTCCTTATTTTTTAAATACACATTCTCCAAAATATCATTATTTCAAAATATATTTTCCCATAAAATGGGGCTCAAAAAGGGACTATGTAACTCTTCAAATTTTAATTGAAATTTGGGCGTTACATTTATGGGATCAAAGCACATGTCTACAATTTTATAGACTCGTTAAAAATATTCTTTTTTTTTCTCTCTTCATATATGTTAAATATTAATTTTTAAGGATGATTTAATGATTAAAAGAAAAGTTAATTGGGTTAGTCAATTAATTTTAATTTTTTTGGCAAGGAGATTCAACTTTTGGAAAAAAAATAAAAGAAAAAAAAAATCTGCACGTAAATAGTTTTAATTAAAAAAAATTAGTCATTTTATTATGACGTTTTGAATGTGGGGGAAAAAGTGTTAAAAAGTACTAGTTTGGAAAATAAGTATAGACTGTTATTTTTTATTAAAAATAAATGATTTTGAACTAAAAATTAAAAAAATTACTTAAAAGTAACTTGTATTTTAGCCAGACATGCTCTAGTTGACTGGATCTATGAATGAATGACAAATTGAAAGTGGAGGTGGTTATTCTAACTATCAGTGTTCTTGATCAGTACTCTGCATATAGTCTCTATTTTAAATGCCTTTTGCATTTTCTCCATTTCTGTTATAATTTCTCTAAGATGTTTTAAAAGAATATTTCATAGCCTGAGCTAGCCAAATCTGTAAAATTTGTTAACTAATCTGTGAACTAACATGTAGTGGTTAATTTATTCTTTTCTTGCACGTGTCTCTGCATAGAGCATTGAAAATTACTGCTTTACCTCAAGCTAATATGGTATTTTTCTCCCTTTTCTCAAACTTTTTGAAATTTCATGACTGGTCCCATAGCTATTCCAGTAAATTTTTCTTTCATATACAAAAAAATAATAATATATATTTATTTAATTGTTTATATAAATTGCAACAAGTATTAATATCATTTAAGTATACATTATGTGAGTTCATATGGAATCTAAACACTTTGCATGCATGCTACACACGTGTAAAGAAATAGAAAAAAATTTAAAGGCAATTAATTATCTTTAGTTAATTAAATTTATTGTATGTAATTTGCCTGCCTGCGGCATTAACTTAAAGTTTAACAAATAAACCTTAAATGCATTATGATACGAAGTCCTTAGCAAGCACTACTTACCAATGAACCATCATCCAACGGTACCAATGTATATAATGAAATGTTATGTTCCATCATTAATTTCAAGCATGATTTCGTTAATCATTTAAGCTTTAATTAATGAAACATTATATTTGTGCATATATGGTAAGCATGGTTTTAATTTATCCTTGCTTCGACCCTATGAAATGCTCCGAGCAAAATGTATTTTGCATACTATCACCGTATTTTCTATACACATTAAGGAATAAACTCGACTTGATATTGAATCCACACGAGCAAAACATGTAATGCGATATCACTAATGAAGAGGTTAGGAATTTGCAAACAACTACGATGACCACGAACAACTTTAACCACCTAGATCCTGTTTTCTATCGAGAACTACATGAATTACGAAGTGAGATGAGGCTGCAATTTTGTTCAGCAAGTGGATTGGAAGAATTCTTTAAGGTGGAAGGAATCAAGATCTTTCAAGCATAAGAAGAGACGAGGTCTCTCTGAAGAGATGTAACGGAAACAAAAACTTTAACTAATAACTAAGGAATAATGGTTGTTCATGCTAGGTTTACTACCATACAGGAAATTGTGCCAACAGGAACTAAAGGATCTTAAACAAACTCTACAAGTCTGGGTCTTAACTCCTGAATCATCTAATTTATTCATACTGTTCCCAACCATCGCCACAAATTGAATAAAGTTACTCAAGTTCACCAGGAAGATCTTTCAAAAAAACTGAATGATATGGTCAAGTGTTATGGAAGGGTTACCTGGGGCAAGAAAGGCAGAAGAAGTAAAGGAAGAAAGCCAGCATAACTGGAAGGAAAGGAAGAAGAAGAAAGAAACCGAATTAACGAACATTTGAATTGAGACGACGTCGTTTGGGCACTAATCAAAACGATGTCGTTTTGTTATGTTGATTTTAATTAAATTGTAATAATTAGATTTCCCCTTTCCTGTTGAAATCACGCTTCTTCCTCAGCTGGGCATATATAAGCTTGCGTTTACTTGGTAGAGGGGTGTGAAATTTATTATGAAATTCAGTTAGTAGTGGGTTGTATTTACAATTCACTTTATTCCTCACCTCTTCTCTCTCTTTTTCGTCATTTTTTCTCCCCCCCACTTCTGTTATTTGTGCGTGTTGTTGCTGAATTTCAGCTGGTTTCAGCTGAAATAGGTTGCAGAAAACCGGATTTGAGTCCTAGTCATGACAAATTGGTATCAGAGCAGGCGTATTATACTAGGTAATCGATAAAAAAATGGATACAAGGGCTAAGGCAACTGATGAACATTTGAAGAAGTTGGACCACGAAGTAGCTGATCTGGGTACAAGCTTCAAGGTGGTTGCTTGGCCGATTGGAAAATAAATTGGAATCCACATATCAAACTCTTCAGGTGTTGAGTGGTAGGCAAGAGAAAATTGAAGATGCTGTGTTGGATTTGAATAAAAAATACGAGAAGGTTGTTGCATTCATGGCCCAAATCTCAACTGATTTGAGAGCCAACCAAATGATGGAGGAATCTATGGGTAATTTGAAGTTTGGGAGTGAATCCTACACACCAGGGGGCAGCAGTATGGAGGCTAGTGTTATCTCCAGAGGTGAATTGAAGGGGAACATTAGGCTACCTAAGATAGATTTCCCTCACTTTGGCGGGGAAGGACCTAGGGAGTGGCTGAGGAAAGCCAGAAAGTATTTCCAATTGCATCATATCCCAGATGAACTGAGAGTTGGAGTGGCAGAAATGTACCTAAAAGGGAAGGCTGATATCTGGTTTGATGGGTTCATCGTGAATCACCCAGGGGCTAGTTGGAACTTATTTTCAGAAGCATTGTGTTAAGAGATTCGCAGAAACCACTGGAGAGGAAGTGGTAGAGATCTTCAGCAAAATCAAACAGCTGGGATCTAGTGAGGAATATCAAGAGAAGTTTGAAGAACTTCAATCACAGGTGATGTTAGCCCTGCCACATGTTCCTGAATCATATTACATTGCTGTATTTACAAGTGGATTGAGAGGAGAGATTAAATCTATGGTGAAGATGATGAAACCAAATACCTTAGCCAAAGCATTTAAGGTAGCTAGCCTGCAAGAATCAACCATTCAAGCCTTAAACAAATACCAAAAGCCTATGAGTTTCACCCCTAACAAATGGAACCCCTACCCCGAAACCACCTGAAGAAAACAAACCCAAAGAGCCATGGCCAAAGACAAGTAAGCCACCAAATACCTATAGAACCATCACCCCCACTGATTTTCAAACCAAGAGAAACCTGGGGTTGTGTTACAAGTGTGATGAGAAATACACTACAGGGCATATTTGTAAGAATAGAGCCTTGAACTTTATATTGGTGGATGAAGAAAGTGAAGGAGAAGGGGTAGAAGGGAAGGAGGATGAATCAGATGAAGAAGAAGTAATGGAGATTTCAATCAGTACCTTGGCTGGGAACCCAAGGCACAAGACCATCAGAATACCAGGAATTTTGAAAAGGAGGAAGATATCTATTCTAATAGATAGTGGCAGCACTCATAGTTTCATAGATGAAAGCGGCGAAGAGTTGAACTACCCTATAGAAAGTTCTAAGACCATGACAGTAAGGGTGGCAAACGGTGAGAAACTGGAGAGCAAAACTGTGATTCATCCACTGGTCTGGAAAGTGCACCACTGGGAGTTCCAATATAGGATGGGGACCTTGAAGCTTGGAGGCAGTGATATGGTGTTAGGGGTTAATTGGATGAGTCAATTTGGGCCTATCCTATTCGACTTTGGGCAAGGATTTGTTCAATTCAAGCACCAGCAGAAGGAAATCACACTGAGGAGTGAAAACACAGAGCCTCATGTTAGGATGATGGAGGTGGAAGAAATGCAAAGTTTATTCAAGGGGCAACACTATGGGGTAGCAGGGCACTTGTATTCTATCACTGAGAAGGAAGAAGAGGAAATTCCAAGCCAGGTCATGGGAGTTGTCAATCAATTTTCTGGAGTCTTTGATGAACCAAAAGGGCTTCCACCTCCTAGGACCCATGATCACCATATCCCATTAAAGGAGGGTGCTCAGCCTTTTAAAATCCGGCCTTACAGATGCCCCTTCATACAGAAATCAGAAATTGAAAAGCTGGTTAAGGAAATGTTGGACAGTGGCATAATCAAGCATAGCAACAGCCCTTTTGCATCCCCAGTCCTTTTAGTTAAGAAAAAGGATGGGTCATGGCGTTTCTGCGTAGATTACAGGCAACTGAACAACCTCACTGTCATAGATAAATTTCCCATGCCTCTGATTGATGAACTTTTGGATGAATTGAATGGGTCAAGGTTCTATTATAAAATAGACCTCAGGGCAGGGTACCACCAAATCAGAGTTACAGAGGCTGACATTCCTAAAACTGCCTTCAAAACTCACCAGAGCCTTTATGAGTTCAAGGTAATGCCCTTCGGCCTCACAAATGCCCCTGCCACCTTCCAGAGTCTCATGAATGAAGTGTTCAAGGACCAGTTGAGTGACTATGTGTTGGTATTTTTTTATAACATCCTGGTTTACAGTAAAGACATAACCTCCCACTGCCACCATCTCAAATCAGTGCTGGAGATATTACAAAACCATCAATTGTATGCAAAACGGTCTAAGTGGAGTTTTGGACAGACACAGGTGGAGTATTTGGGCCATCTAATCAACCACCAGGGAGTGTCAGTAGATCCTATCAAGGTTGAGGCAATGAGACAATGGCCCAAGCCAACTAACCTCAAACAATTAAGAGGGTTTCTGGGACTCATAGGCTATTACAGGAAGTTTGTGAGGGGCTATGGGATCATAGCCAAACCTCTCACTGATCTACTGGAAAAGGACAACTTCCACTGGTCAGAAGCAGTGGACATTGCCTCTGTTGCATTAAAAGAGGCAATGAGTTCCACCTCAGTACTAGCTTTACCTTATTTCAAACAGCCCTTTATAATAGAAACCGATGCTTGTCAGGGAGGCATAGGTGCAGTGTTGATGCAAGGAAGACGACCCTTGGCTTACCTAAGCAAAGCCATTGGGATTAGGAACCTGGGGCTATCTATTTATGAGAAGGAATTGCTGGCACTAGTAACTGCAGTTTGTAAATGGAGACAATACTTGCAGGGCCACCATTTTGTGGTAAAAACTGATCACCAAGCCCTCAAATATTTGCTTGAACAAAGAATTACTACCACACTCCAGCAGAAATGGCTCACTAAACTCCTTGGTCTCAGTTATGATATTATCTACAAAAGGGGGATGGATAATGTAGTAGCAGATGCTCTCTCAAGGAGACATGAAAGCAGTCCTGAACAGAATGTTCAGGAATTTCAGCGGTTACTCCTGCTTGGATTGAGGAAGTCATTGAGAGTTATAAAAGGGATACACCGGAAGAAAAATCCAATCATTGATGTTAGACCCCAAGTACGCCACCGACTTGACTTTGAGAATGGATTACTGAAGCACAAAGAGAAAATATATATTGGGACTCGAGGAGACATCAGGTCTCAGTTAATCCAAAATCTACATGGCTCCCCAGAGGGAGGCCACTCTGGTATACATAATAGCCTCTATCGAGCAAAGCAATTTTTTTTTGGCCGAAAATGAATCAAGAAATCAGGCAACTGGTGGTGCAATGTGAAGTTTGCCAGAGGTACAAAGGAGAACACGTTCCCTACCCAGGACTGTTGCAACCATTACCCCAACCCTTGCACTCATGGAGCCATATATGCATGGACTTCATTGAAGGATTACCCAACTCAGGAGGGAAAAATACCATTCTAGTAGTGGTTGATCGATTCACGAAATATGGGCATTTTCTGGCAATGACTCATCCTTTCTCAGCTTCGACAGTGGCTCAACTTTTCCTAGACAATATCTACAAGCTACATGGGATGCCCCAAAGCATAATATCTGATAGAGACAAGGTCTTTACCAGCAAGTTTTGGCAGGAACTTTTCCATCTTCTTGGCACTAAGCTTCACTTCAGCTCTGCCTACCATCCTCAAACGGATGGGTAAACGGAGAGGGTCAACCAATGCTTGGAAATGTATCTGCAATGCTCAGTTTTTCACCGCCCTAAGCTTTGGGGAAAATGGTTAGCTCTAGCTGAATGGTGGTACAATACCACCTACCACACTGCCATTCGAATGTCTCCATTTGAAGCCTTGTATGGAATGAAAGCCCCTCAACTGGCGTTGGGTCCTTATCAACAATCTAATGTGGCTGCAGTAGATGACTTATTCCAAGAAAGATACAAACTGGATCATCTGCTTCGAGAAAACTTATCCCAAGCCAGGGCTCGAATGAAACACTACGCCGATAGGAACCGAACAGAAAGGTTTTTTTGAAGAAGGGGACTGGGTTTTTCTTAAGCTGCACCCTTACGCACAACAGTCAGTCGAACGCAGGGCCAATCATAAACTAGGAGCTAAGTATTTTGGCCCGTATCAGATTACTAAAAAGATTGGAGAAGTGGCTTATCAACCGGCTTTGCCAGAGGGATCAAAGATTCACCCTGTATTCCATGTCTCCTTACTGAAGAAACAACTTGGGGATAGGGTGATACCAACTCTACAACTTCCTGAAAGGCATGATACCTACCAACCAGAGCATCACCCTCTTTCCATTTTACAAACACGGTCAGTGCAACGAAGAAATCAAGTGGCGGAACAATGGCTTGTGCATTGGTCAGACTCATTTCCAGAAAGTGCTACCTGGGAGGATGCAGATTGGGTCAAGCGCTATTTCCCTGTGGATAGATCTTGGGGACAAGATCAAAGTGAGTGGGAGGATTGTTATGGAAGGGTTACCTGGGGCAAGAAAGGCAGAAGAAGTAAAGGAAGAAAGCCAAAGATAACTGGAAGGAAAGGAAGAAGAAGAAAGAAACCGAATTAACGAACATTTGAATTAAGACGACGTCGTTTGGGCACTAATCAAAACGATGTCGTTTTGTTATGTTGATTTTAATTCAATTGTAATAATTAGATTTCCCCTTTCCTGTTGAAATCACGCTTCTTCCTCAGCTGGGCATATATAAGCTTGCGTATACTTGGCAGAGGGGTGTGAAATTTGTTATGAAATTCAGTTAGTAGTGGGTTGTATTTACAATTCACTTTATTCCTCACCTCTTCTCTCTCTTTTTCGTCAATTTTGCTCCCCCCCCACCCCTTTACGTTATTTGTGCGTGTTCTTTCTTGAATTTCACTGGTTTTCATTGAAATTGGTTGCGAAACCGGATTTGAGTCCCGATCGTGACATCAAGTCCCTTTTTAGAAATTTTTAATATGCTTCTTCGTACAGTTCCTACCCATCTCTTCCACAAATATGATAATGTTACTAAAGTATCACTACCCATTTCGCCACAAATATGATGAAGTTACTCGAGTTTCACCAAGGAGATTTTTCAAGGAATTGAGGGTGTGTTTGAATCTAATTTTGAGGAGAATAGAAATTTTGGAATAGTGATTAATGTGAGAATTTGTGAAAAAGTGATGAAAAGTTTTTGATTTGTGTGTAATATTATTTTATTTGGAGAATGTATGGTTGAAATGAAGAATGAAAATGAAAATGAGAAAGAGAAATTAATGGGTGTCAAACAGGGCCGAATGATATGGTCAAATTCCTTTTTACACAGAGTTCTATCTCCAAGAGTTCAGTTCCCTCGTGTTTACAAGATAATTAACCTCGGTTGGGACTATATTAAGATTCATGAACTGCAAATAATAGAAGTCCATCCTCCAGTTTTTCTAACAATTCAAAATTTCAATTCCCGAGATAATGTTCAGAATCGATATAATACATAAACCCCAACAGCAGAAAATACGGAACTGAAAAATTCCAAAAAAACAAAGATTAAACCCTAAGTCCCGATTATAAAAAAGAAATCAATAAAACAAGGAAATAGTAACAACAACTAGCAATTTATACGTTTTTTCCATACCATGGAGGCAATAGCGATGAATGACAATAGAATAGTGAAAATGGCTGTGAAATCTCCGCCACCGCGACCGGCTTCGCCTCTTCCTCCGCCGGCCGCCGGCGGTGATGGCTGCGGAGATGCTTCTCTCTGCTGCTGCGAGTCCATGACGGTTCCAATTCCGATTATGAAATTTTCACCCAAGTCTTGAGATTCAAAATTGATAAAAATCTGACGCACCAGGTACCAAAGTAGCATATTTTTACACCATAGGTCATCTAACTTCAAGCTAAGTTTCATTTGAATCCTTCACTTATTTTCCTTTTATTTCTAAACTTGCTCTCTTTCAATCTTGTTTTTGTTTGATGAACATTAATGATTTTGTCATAAAATTTAACATTCTTTTTGTCATTGGAAAATTTCTGTCTCTTTCAACTTGGAAAAATTGTATTGAATTTAGATGGTACTGTGTTAAATTTTACATTTTAGAAGCACAATTTTTTTGTGTAAGCGCAAATTTGTATCACTTTCTAGTTAACTTTGGAAAATAAGACAAGCTCACTCAAGAAAAATTGGCTGACACATACGAGAAGATGTTAATCGAATCGTAATCTAATGGAAATAAATTTGAAACTTAATAAGCTATGTATTTGAAACTATCACAAAAAGAAGTATGAATGCATAGAATGACATTTTGCTCAAATTGGTTTATCATTCGTTAAATAGGTTGCGTGAAACTTATGGCATATTTGATACTTGGATTTGACTTCACTAGTTATTCTTTTTGAATTATGCACCTCTGCCATGTAAAATGCATGGCAGAGTCGAGCCTCTCACACATGAGCTCATTATTTTAAAAAATTATTTGCTACAGTAATATTCATCACCACGTATTTATTCAATAAAATATTCTACACACAAATTAATAAAGTTACTTTAAATTTCAACTACACATTCTCCAAAAAATAATATCCATTACTCTATTTTTCTATCAATAATGAAAGACAAACACACCCTAAAAACCATCCCAAAAATACCCACCCCACCCCTATTTGTGTGCGTTCGGTGAACCCCTACCTGTACACCAAACAAAACCCATTCTTTTTAGTCCCGGTGTGGAATAATTATTTCAAGAGTAGTACTATTTGGTATTTAACATTAGTCCAAGTTACAGTATTAATGACGTTAAATTATATGTTCAATTAAATGAATTATATAATTTCACATTTAATTGAACATATTACATAATGCCATATAAATTGGTAATTTAGCATCACTGATGCTAAATACTATTATTTTTATTTAAAAGTGTTTTTTATTTCATGCATAGATAAATTATAGAAAAAACATGAAAATAATTTTTGTAAGAATGTGTGATTTGAATATGAATGTGGAAAAAATGATTTTTATATAAACATCTTAAAATGACTATATGGTAGGCAAAGTAGTTAAAATTCCATACATAAATTATATAATAATAATATTTTTATTTTCATCGTTAAAGTTTGTTAACCAATGGCGAGTATTCAACTCGATCAAATTGAATTGAACACTTCTTTATCCATTTACGTCTACAATATATTAAAAGGAAGAATTGATAAGAAAGTTTTGAATATCAATTTTACCCTTACATATTTAGCAACATGCCAAATATACCCTCATTTTGTTTATAAACAAAATTAAATTAAAAGGTTGCACTAATATGTTCACGTTGGCACTAAAATATTAAGTATCAATTTTACCCTTTTATATTAAGTGATATGCCCAATATACCTTTATTTAATTTTTGATTTTATTAAAAATTAATTAATAGCATTAATTCAATTTATTCAACGTGAAATTTAAAAAATATCTTTTCTTTTTCATTTGTCAATAATTTCTAATATTGCATAAATTTTATTAACATCATTAATTCAATTTATTCAACATTGAAAAATATTTGTTATTTAAAGAACTCAAAAGATGGCCTTAAATTCCCATTTTGAGATTAAAAAAATAAAAAGTACATTCAATTTATTCAACATGAAATTGAAAAACGGATGTTGCTTAAGAAACTCAAAGGATGGGCTTAAATTCTCCTTATGAGACAAAAATAAATAAATAAAAATCTTTTTACTTGATTAATAGCATTAATTCAAAATGAAATTGAAAAGGGGATGTTATTATTAACATTATTAGTTCAATTTATTCTACATGAAATTTAAAAAAAAAAAAGGTATTATCTTATCTATGTACATCTTTATGTGAAATGTTAATTTACCTTCTGGTCCTCTATGAAATAAAATGCGAGATTCATTCGGGATCTTTTTAGAGAATTATACAAAATTATGTTAACTAGAGCTATCATTTGATTACTTTATGATCTTGATGAAATGATGATAAATAGCAAAGTTTTATGTTAGTAACATATTATCACAATTTGGTGCACGTGTCCTACCGAGTATTTTATATTAATTCCTATTTTATTACCAATTTTAGGTTAGTTCAGGTGAGTTTGGAAGTATGGCGAAATGGTGAAGTGATATGCAAAGGGACTTTTCTTTTGAAAAAAACATGACAATTAAGTTGTCTTTATTTTCTCTCACTTTCTTGTCAAATTAACTAGACTTTATGAGCACGTAATTAATGAATTTTAGATTATTTCCAGTGGCATGACTTAAAACTTAGAATGTTATTTTAAGTTTAACTCGTTTAAAGTTTAATTTTAAGTATTGAATTTAATTTATTTCAATATTATCCAGCCATGTATGAATAAAATAGACCATGTCCATGTTGGCCTCCATTTTTAACAAAAACTTACGGACTGTTCTCTTTACTGTTTTCAGACCATTTTCAATTTTCAATTTTTGAAAACACTGAAAACACGTTTATTTACTTATTTTCAGAAACGAATTTTAAAAAACGAGTTTAAAATTTACAAAGAAAACGGAAAATGTCAAAAAGTCGTTTTGACTATTTTCAATTAAAACCAGCAAAATTTCATTTTTTTATTTTTGAAAACAAATTTTCAAAATGACAAAAAGAACGCGTTTTCAATAATCTCAAAATGGACACTCAAAACACAAAATCCAAAATGAATACAAAACTCAAAACTAAAAATTGAAACGCGAAGATAATATCCCCTAAACTTATTTTTAACCACACATTCTCCCATAAAATAATTTTAAACGTAAATCTGTAACTTTTTCTTATTTTTTAACCACACATTCTCCAAAACATCACTATTTCAAAATATATTTTCTCATAAAATGAGGCTCAAACAAGGGCTATGTAGCTCTTCAAATTTAATTTGAAATTTGGACGTTACATTTATGGGATCGAAGCACAGGTCTACAGACTCGTTAAAATTATTCTTTATTTCTTCACTTCATTATATGTTAAATATTAATTTGAATCATATTTTAATGATTCAAAGAAAAGTTAATTGAGTTAGTCAATTAATTTTAATTTTTTTAGCAGGGAGAATTTCGACTTTTGTAAAAAATTAAAAAAAATAAAAAAATTAGTCATTTTGTTACGATGTTTTGAATGTGGGGAAAAATGTTAAAAAATACTAGTTTGGAAAATAAGTATAGACTGTAATTTTTTATTAAAAAAATGATTTTGAACTAAAAATTTAAAAAATTTACTTAAAAGTAACTTGTATTTTAGCCAAACATGCTCTAGATGACGGGATCTATGAATGAATGACAAATTGAAAATGGAGGTGGTTATTCTGATTATCAGAGTTCTTGATCAGTACTCTGCATATAGTCTCTATTTTAAATGCCTTTCGCATTCTCTTTTCCTATTATAATTTCTCTAAGGTGTTCTAAAGAATATTTAATAGCCTGAGCTAACCAAATCTGCAAAATTTGTTAACTGATCTGTGATCTAACTGATCTGTAGTGGTCAATTTATTCTTTTCTTGCACATGTCTCTGCGCATTGAAAATTCCTGCTTTACCTCGAGCTAAATTGCCTGCGGCATTAATTTCAAGCATGATTTTGTGAATCATTTAAGCTTTAATTAATGAAACATTATATTCGTGCCTATATGGTAAGCATGGTTTTCATTTATCCTTGCTTCGACTCTATGAAATGCTCCGAGTAAAATGTATTTTCTATGCTATAGCATAGAAGTGTAATATGCGTTCGCATAGTACAAAAAGTTGAAGAATTTTCTGGTTTCCTTGTATGATTGAAACAGACAGCTAATGTTGCACAAACCAAAAAGCCAAGTTGTGATGTGTGGTGCAAATCACAACACAATGGAGTACTCGATTTTGGCTCAAGGTATGGAACAAGTGGACTTCGTACAATAGGGACAACGTCAACAAATGAATCCATATTCAGAAACCTACAACCCAGAGTGGAGGAAGCACCCTAACTTCTCTTGGGGTGGTCAGAATCAGAATAGGCCACATGGTCAGTTTCAGCAGATGGAGAAAAAGTTACAGTTGGAAGATATGTTTGGTAAATTCATGAAGAAAACAAATCAGTACATGGAAGCCAACAATCGGTTTACGGGAAAAACTGAAACCAACTCTCCAAGATCAGAGTGCTGATATTAAAAACTTGGATACTCAAATGGGGTAGATGACACTATCTATGAATGGCAGAGCCCCATGTTTATTACCCAGCAATACAGAGATCAACCTAAAGGAATACGCCAAAGCAATAACAACCAGAAGCGGGGTGAGGAACAAGTGGAATAGACTGAACAGACACCTGAAGCACTTGCTACGGAGAGTTCAGAAACACCAAGGGTTAAGGAGAAAAATCCTATCAATCCTTACGAGCCTCCTATTCCATTTCCCCAAAGATTAAAAAAGCACAAGATGGATCAACAATATAAGAAATTCCTAGAGGTCTTCAAGAATCTACACATGAACATCCCCGTTCGCCGATGCCCTTATTCAAATGCCTAGCTAAGCCAAGTTTTTGAAGGACATTCTATATAACAAAAGCCAGCTAGAGGAGCATGAGACGACAATGTTAACTGAGGAATGCAGCGCTAGAATCCAGAAAAAGCTACCTCCAAAACTTAAAGATCCAAATAGTTTTACTGTACTTTCCCCTATTGGAAATTGTCATTTCGATAAAGCTTTATGTGATTTAGGTGCAAGTATTAATTTGATGCCACTTTCTATTTTTAAGAAACTTGGTTTGGGAGAAGCTAAAGCGACAACAATGACTCTGCAGCTGGCTGATTGATCCCTTACCCACCCAAGAAGGATTATAGAAGATGTGCTGATTAAAATGGAAAAATTCATCTTCCTAGCGGATTTCCTCATCCTAGACATGGAGGAAGACAAAGATGTACCATTTATACTAGGCCGACCATTCTTAGCTACTGGGAGAGCACTTATCGATGTACTGAAGAGATAGTTGATTTTGAGGATCGGCGAGGAACAAGTTAATTTTAATGTCTTCAAGGGCCAAGGCCATGAAATTCCCCACTGAGTCAGATAGCTGTTTCCAGATAGATGTAATTGAAAAAGTGGTCTAAGATACATTTATGCTTCACAACTCTTCCGACGTGTATGAAGCATATATCATATATTCCCAATCTACTTACTATGATTCTCCTAAGATTGAGACATGTGCGAGATTTTTGGAAACTAACCCATCCTACACTTGAAAACGTCAATTTGAGGAATTAGGAACTGGTCCTACAAGGCCACTACCATCTGTTCAACAGTATCCAAAGTTGGAGGATTACTTGGAGCTTAAGCAACTACCGCCTCATCTTCGTTATGCTTACTTGGAGGATTCTTCTACACATCTGGTGATTATTTCGAGCTCAGTTAGTGAGGTGGAGAAAGAAAGACTACTACAAGTACTTCGAGAAAATAAAACAGCACTTGGATGGTCTATCGCGGATATCAAAGGGATCGACCCTTCACTGTGCATGCACATGATTCTCATGGAGGGAAATTGTTGTGCTGTCGTAGACACCCAAAAATAGTCCTTAAACCTCTAAAACTAATGTAGTAATGGAAATAAGGGTCGGTCCTACAAAAAGTGTGCAATTCAACAATTTATGCTTCGTATAACGATTGGGGGATTTTGTTTATAACGAAATCAATCTTATAACAAATAACAATGTAAATTAACAAGTTGTATTAAACCAATGAAACGAGTCTTAATCAAAGTCAATTTCCACAATTGGAGATTTATAAACATTCATCAATCCACAAAGAATAATCAATCAATATTCATCGTTGGAATAAATTCCTATTTCTTCTTAATTTTAGTTAATCAGAAACCAACGTTCTAATTAACCCTAATTATCAAATAATCTCATATCAATACTGAATATTCAATTTAATAACAGTTTTAAATAATAGAGAAATCGATGAACTAGATAATACAAACACCAGCGGTTACATTCAATCTATTTAAATATTTTTCTTAAGATTCAATAACATCTATCGCAAAAAATTATCAAATCCTAATGCTTCACAAGTTAAATGATTCAAACGATTATGGATTTGAGATTTAACTTAGCTATAGATTGCAATATATGAAAAACTAATAGATCTCTTAGCAATCAAACATGGCAATCATAAAATTATGCATAGAAGAATATTCAATACTGAAAATATAAATTAAATAATAAAAATATGTGGATCTTACAGTTATAATGGTTTCCAAGGCTTCGGTATCCTTCAATCAAGCACCAAGAATTAGTTACACATGATAGATCTAAGAAAAAATAGAGAGAAAAAATGTTGGAGAGGTTCTGATGTGTTTTGGGTGTTTTTCTAGGCTTCTCGCAACCCATACATACAAAAAAAAATCCTAATTTGCACTGTACGCGCCTAGACGCTATGGGAACAGCGCCTAGGCACTGAAAATCTATTCTTTCTGGGCAACACGGCGCTTGGGCTTCTGTGTTGTAGTGCCTGGGCGCTGTGTTGCTGTTTCAAATTCTACGTCATCTTTAGTATTTTCGTCATAACTTCATCTCCCGATATCCGATTGAGACAATTAAAAATGCATTAGAAAGATAACTCAAAGGGCTACAATTTTGCTTCAATACCATCTTTGAATTCAATCATCTACCATGTCAAAAACTGATCTCAAGATGAGTCTGAAAACCAGTGAAAAACTTTTCAACTTGAAAGTTGATATATGGTAATGTTTTGGTTATGCTTCATCCATTTGAATCCTTCCTTCATCCAATTGACCTCTAACACTCTCGAATCTTCATCACAAGGTTAGAAGCGAGTTTAGAGTATTTGTACTTTAGTCCCTAAACTTTCACTTTCTTCCATTTTGGTCCCTTTTAACTTATTTCTTCCAAATTACGTCATATCCATCAAATTATCACCTAAACCAAATATGAGATTAATAAGTACATTTTGGTATAAAATAATCATACGAGTGTATTAAATAAAGAGGAAAAACTATGCATTTTACATTCATATTAGGAATTTTAAACCCTGTATAGATGGTCAGAGAAGGCTAAACCCGAACATGAAGGAGGTGGTTAGGGCTGAAGTACTGAAACTCCTAGGTACCAGAATCATTTACCCGATATCAGATAGTGCATGGATCAGTCCCGTCTAGGTTGTACCTAAAAAGGGTGGTATGCGAAACGAGAGGAATTAGTTAATTCCCACACGATTTGTTAAATGCAGAAGAATGTGCATTAATTATCGGAAACTTAATGCTGTCATTAGGAAGGATCACTTTCATCTTCCATTCATTGATCAGATGCTTGAATAGCTGGCGGGTCATTCACATTATTGCTTCCTTGACGGCTACTCTGAATATAATTAGATCCCAGTAGCACTTGATGATCAGGAGAATACTACTTTCACTTGTCCTTATGGAACATTTACTTAACGTAGGATGCCATTCGGGTTGTCTAATGCTTCTGCCACCTTCCAGCATTGCATGATGGCGATTTTCTCTAACATGGTGGAGAAATTCATAGAAATTTTCATGGATGACTTCTCGGTGTTTGGATCGTCGTTTGATGAATGTTTGGAGCATCTGAGTTTGGTATTATAGCGGTGCAGGAAAACCAACTTGGTATTGAACTAGGAAAAATGCCATTTCATGGTATAGGAGGGCCTTGTGTTGGGACATCACATTTCAGCTAACGAAATAGAGGTGTACAAAGCAAAAATCTAGGTTATTGGGAAATTACTGCCACCTACATCAATTAAGGGTGTTCGTAGTTTTCTTGGGCATGCCGGGTTTTATAGACGGTTCATTAATGATTTCTCATAGATCACAAAGCCTCCATGTAACCTACTGGTTAAGGATGTCACGTTTAACTTCTTTGAAAAGTATCTTGCAGCCTTCAACACGTTAAAAGAAAAGATGACTTTAGCACCAGTGATCATTACACCATATTGGAGTTTGCCATTTGAATTAATGTATGATGCTAGTAATATGATGCTAGTAATTACGTGGTGGGGGCAGTTTTGGAACAGCGGAAGAAAAAGATATTTCACGTGATATATTACGCAAGCAAAACATTGACCGACACTCAACTAAACTATGCCACTACAGAGAAGGAACTGTTAGCGGTGGTCTACGCCTTTGACAAATTTCGATCATATATTGTGGGATCAAATGTCATCGTTTACACTGATCATGCTACCTTAAAGTACTTGTTGACGAAGAAGGATGCCAAACCGAGACTTATCCGTTGGGTGTTACTTCTACAAGAATTTGATATGGAGATAAGGGACATGAATGGTAGCGAAAATGTGGTAGTAGACCATTTATCTCGTCTGGAGCTAGGAGAGCAGAATGATTCCATTGACATTAGTGAAATTTTTCCAGATGAGTAGATTTTCAGCATGGATGGAGTACCTTGGTATGCTGACATCGTAAATTACTTCGCCAAGTCTATCACACCAACGGACTAGTCGAGTCATCAGCAAAAAAAGTTTTTCTCTGACTTGAAATATTATTTTTGGGAAGATCCCATTCTATATAGGCGAGGAGCAGATCAGATTTTTCGAAGATGTATGCCAAAGGAAGAAATCCCTAAAATATTGGAGTAATGTCATTCATTTGTATACGTGGGTTATTTTGGGGCACCCCAAAACAGAACCAAAAATTCTACAATTTGGGTTCTATTGGCCTTCCACATTTCGGGATGCTTTTGAATTTGTGAAACAATCTGATAGGTGTCAACGCACTGGTAATATCTTGAGAAGGAATGAAATGCCTCTAAATAGCATCCTTGAGGTGAAATTTTTTTATCTATAAGGAATTGACTTCATGGGACCGTTCTCACCATCATTCTCAAATATGGTTGCTGTTAACTATGTCTCCAAATGGGTAGAAGCAGTAGAATTGCCAACCAACGATGCTAAGGTGGTGATTTGGTTTTTAAATAAGTATATTTTCACCCGTTATGGCACTCCTCGGGCTATAATCAATTATGGGGGCAATCACTTTTGAAATCATCATTTTGAGTTATTGTTGGCTAAATATGGCGTCCGATATCATGCAGCAACTCCATATCATCTTCAAACCAGCGGCCTAGTTGAAATCTCTAACAGGGAGTTGAAAAGAATACTAGAGGTAACAATGAGCTCTTCTAGGAAAGACTAGTCTAAGAAGCTTGACAACGCACTATGGGATTACAGGACAGCATTCAAAACACCTATAGGCATGTCTCCATACCGGTTAGTTTTTGGGAAAACATGTCATTTGCTAGTTGAGTTGGAGCACAAAGTATACTGGGTAGTCAAGAATTTAAACTTTGATTTGAAGGCAACTCGTGAAAAGAGATTATTGCAATTGAATGAGATGGATGAATTCCGACTAGAGGCATATGAGAATGAAAAATTCTATAAGCAGCACACAATGGCATGCCATGAATATTTAAAGATAAAAGTTTATAGTAGGACAACAAGTTATGTTATACAATTCGAGACTCAAGCTTTTCCCTGGAAGTTGAGGTCTAGATGGTCCAGGTCATATACAGTCAATAAGGTGTTTCCATATGGAGCAGTTGAAATCACTCACGATAGCAAGGGAACATTTAAGATGAATGGACAACGATTGAACCTTATTGGAGCAGTAATTTTCCAAAAGAAAAGTCCACCGTCTATCTCAGCATACCAGAGTGAATAAACCGAAGTAGAGTCGAGCTATAAACTATATAATAGCGCTAGTTGGTAGGCACCCAACATATTCTTCCCTTTTATTTATTTCATTTTATGCATTAGATTAGAAATTTTTCATATTTTAGAAATTTTTAGGCATATTAGGTTATTCATCGTCCCTAGGGATCATTAAGAGTCTATGCATGATCCAAATTGATTTTGCATGTGTTGTGCATAAATTTGGGGGTGCTAAAATGGAATTTGGTTAATTTGGTGCAAAAGTCTCGCGTTTCGAGGCAACACAATCCATTTTGAGCTTTTCGGGATCATAATGTGTTTTCAAGTTTAAAATATTTTTAGAACCACATTCATGGCATTCATGTACCCCTTGCAGTTTAAAATGCGTTTTAACAAGTTTTGGGGTTGTTAGACAGGTGAGTTTCATTGTAGATAGCAAACCGGGATTTTGATGCAAATTGACTAAAAACGATTTTCACATAATCAAGTTTGTAGGAAAATTTTTCATGTTGCACTAACTCATTACACTGATTCAAATTTGTTTTGCACGAAAATCGAGGATTCGGGGGTCTTGAATGATCTAATGTATTCATTTTTGAAACCTGCCAAAAAATCCCTCCTTGGTAGTCTATGCGACCGCATCCCCTGTGCAGTTGCATGCAAGTGTTTAGGGCCAAAATTGGCCCTTCCTACTTGTTCTATGTGACCGCATGACATTGTTCTATGCGGTCGCATAGAACACCCTCCGACCCATTAAGTTTTCAAACAAATGCACGCCACTCTCACATGATTCTTCACTCACTCACTCACTCATTCACACACACACACACACACACGGCCTTATACAACAAAACCACCACACCAAATCACTCCCTAGTGCAATTCTCTCCATTCTTCTTCATCACCAAATCAAGGTATGACATCTACCCTTTTTGCCCTTATCCTATTTAACTTCTTATTTCGCTTTTGAGTATGAGATTGAATGCATGGTTACGGAGTGGGGGTAATAGGTCGATGATGGAGTTTGTGATGGTTGAGTTTAATTGACAAAACAAAAAATTATGGTTTAGTTCATAACCAAGGTCTTGAAATTTCCATGAAAAATGAAGCGCGTGCAACGTGTTCGATGAAATGCATATGTGAACTTTTGTGTGGTATTAGGTTTCATTGCTATTTTAACATTGTTGATATGCATTTTCAATTGCCTTTTGTGTTGAGGTGCCTTGCCAAATGTCATTGGACACACCAAAATGAAAAAGGAAGGTACATAGGCACAACATGGCTAGGCACACGACACTTCACGTCCCTCACTTTGTCCCTCGGTTTCCTAACCCAAACGACGTCCATTTGACGTCAATTTTGAGTATGTGTTAGACTAGTATACCCTATTTCGTATGCCCAAAGGTTACTCTAGAAAATTTCGATTTTCCTTGTCAGTGTCCGGAAGCGAAATTGCTTGGTCAAACATAGTCTTATATGCATAACTTTCATTGTTTGACTTGATTTTGGGTTTGTTCACTACATGTTGAATTTGTATCCTATAATACCCTTATCTACACATTTCGTTGAAAATGTCCTCATTACATCGTATTACATTTTGTTTCATCGATTACATAACATCTTTAATTACGCACGTAGCATGCATGCTTTAACATATGTTTAGAACTTTGATGCTAATTTGTCTTTACTATCTTTATATATTATTCAATTATTCATCACATATGCCTTACATGTTTCAATTTTTCCGTGTTGTAGAATGCTTCCTAAATGTACTTCGAAAGGAAATGAGAAAGTAGCATTCACATCGGGCATTGCACGTACTTGAGGACCTAAAGGGGACTTACGATGATTTCTCAATCAAGAGGCCATCATTCGTTACTCTGATATCATTGGCCATTAGGCCCTACTTCCATCAATCCGACTAAAGGATTTTTTCGATTTCGAGATAGTCACCTTGGTCCATAACTGTGGTTAGGAAAATGTCATAGAACGACCTCATCCGGTGTACGAAGGACTAGTTCGAGAGTTCTATGAAAACTTCAACATGGACATCGACACCCTTGGGTCCGAATGTCAACATCAGACATGGGTGCAAGATAAGTGGATCATGTTTACACCTGAGGTCATTCATGACTACTATCAGTTAACGTGGGATAACATCATTTTTATTCCCAGTTATTTCCATTGGAGCACGGTATGGGGAGTTCTACTTGGGCGTGAGGATGCTTGGTCGTTACATACTTTTGTGTTGCATCAGATTGAGCTTATACCGTTAATAGCCATTATTTGGTCGTTCATTTGCCACAACATCGAGCCCACATCACATAGGACCACATTTACTGATCCAACAGCCGATCTATTGTATAACTTGGTACGAGGATAGAAGATTGATTGACAACCTTTATTTATGATCAGATTCACTCTCAGGGTGTTTGGGGAGATCGACACCATTCTCTGATTTTTTCGAGTCTCATCAATGGCATCAGCAAATGGGCCGGCGTTACTATCCCATCTGGGGAGCTTCCTGAGAAACCTAGTCCTTTCATTAAACAGACTACCTTGGAGGCTCAGGATCGAACCAGGACACAACATAGAGAGAAGCAAAAAAGGGCGCATTTGAGGCAACACATGATCTGGCTGCACATGATCAGGAGATTGAGGATGCTGTGATGCTTGAGCCACAGTCGACACCACTGGAGGTCGACATATATCTATTAAGATAGATGTTCGCTACTATAGGTAGAGTCTTGGGCAGGCTATTGGCACTATGGATACGACTATCCAGACGATTATGATGACATGCTAAGAACCCAAAACTTTACTTCAAACGCCAGTGGGAAGTCCTTGGCTGCGAGATGAGAGGTTGAGATCATGAATGGGTGATTGAACAATTATGTGGGCAGAGTTGATGGGATTCAGTTCAGAGCTAACGAGTCATGGGACCGTTTGGGTAACATCCAGGTTGAGGTTCAAGATCAATTTCTCCACATGCAGGGTATACAGGCCGAGTTAGTACAGCAATCCAAATTAATGAGACAGATTCTTGCCCGTCTCCCACCACCATCGGCTGACGGTGCATCCAGCTCTGGTTTCTATCCACCACCTCTATACTAATTAGAGGAGTATTCTGAACCCCATTTTCTTTGACTTAATTGTGCATTTGTCCTTATTGTTACGTATTCTTTATATTGCTGTTTGTTATTTTTCAAAACATTAAGGACACTTGTTTTATATACGTATGGGGGTGGCATTCATCATATTTTACTACAGATTGCGTGATGGTGTAAAAAAAATATTGAATTTTATCTTTTGTGCAGTTTTCATTTAGTTACTTTCAGTTTTTATTCGTTTATTTTCTAGCATTAGATTGAAGTTTTGTGTGTTTGAGAACTTTGCCAGCTATGAATTGTAAATAATGAAAATAGTGCACTATTATATTAATTAAAGGTTGCTAGTGCTAAACTGAACATTTTCTATACACAATACTCATGTTCACATATTAAGTTGGTGATTTATTCAGTATTTAGAAAATAATTGAAAATAGTATATAAACCCGAATAACCTACATCATATGAATCGATAATCCAACTGTAGCGTGGTTTGGAGATGGTTGAGTTATTACAAGAGAACATTAAGATGATTAGAGATTCCGTGCATGATATCAACTTGTGTGGATTGTCCGAAACCAATGAGACGAAGACGAGGTGAAAGTTGTAAATTAGAGGTTAGTTATAGAAACTGAATGTTTAAAAGAAAATGGGTATTGCACTAATCTTTGAATAAATAAAAGCATCTTCTCGAGCATGTATAACTCGAGTGATTAAGTCTGTAAGGGTGATTAAAAACTTGGTGTCCTATGGTCATCTGACTTGGGAGTTATCGACCTAAAGCTCATTACATAGGTTATATATAAAGAAAATGAGAAGATGTTATATGTATTTATAAAAAAATTAAAAAAATAACACAAAAAAATATACATTTGTATATAAAATTGCATTGATTAAGCTCCAGAGATAGAACTATACCTTTAATGAGAGGCAAATAACTCAATTTAGTCTTAAGGGTTGAAGCAATCAAAAATAGAGGAAAATCTCGACTTGTTGAAATGGAAACTTGTAATAGTAAGACCTATCCGACTAAAGAGAGGGTAAGGAGTAAATGTAAATGAGTTCAACTTTGGAACACACCCCGAGAAAATTGAGTGAAAAAGAATAAGTTTGGGGGTGTATCTCTTAAGCGAAGTGAGGAAATATTGGTCTACTATGGGTCAGGTATTGAGCTAATCATAATCTTAATATATTGGCATTAGTTTTCACACACATACATGTCAAGTTATGCATGTAACAGGTGGAGATATATTGATTTTGCACTGATGAATTAATTTATTACCGAGTTGCAATCCTGAGACACGACATGTTGTCAAACCATGTTTATTGTGGAATTAAGTTACAGTTTTGTTTGAGAACAAATATTACGTGAAAATCCCGCAAGCGTACGGGTTCATTATATAAGTAATAATCGTGATGAGTGAGTTATCGTCCCACGGGGAATAAAGCTCAATTTTAGAGTATTCTATATATTTAAATTCGCAAATGTAATAAAAGATAATTGATTTTTAGTTAACTATGTTCTATAACTACGAAAGCAATAAAAAAGATTTTTAAATCAAATGAGGGTAAGCGTATTGGATTTCCGACTCCACTATTCAATTCTTAATTTCAATTCTCAACCAGTGATAATCAATTTAATTCATGCAATTGTGACGATCGATAATTCCAATTTTATTTACTATTCTTTCCTATGATATAATAAACCTGTGACTATCATGAGATGATTATATTCCTAGTTCGAATTCATATGGCAAACATGCATTGACGTTTAGGATTATCAAATATGATCGCACACGCCATAAATATTATTCCTAATATTTATTGTCCGTGTGTTCCATAAACAGTTTTCTACCTACCGTGAGTTTTCCAACACTACAAATAAGCAAATAATTGTCCTAATGGTGCGCAAACATTAAAACAATGCACTTAAGCATATTTATGAAATCACAACGCAAGAATTAAATTAAAATCACATAGTTTTGAATTAAAAACTAAAAATCAAATAGTTAATCATCTACCAATACAAAGGAATTTAGCCTAGCATGTTATCGAGATTAAACGTATAAAAGTGGAACGGCATCACCTATAAATTTGACGAACATGATTAGTTCCCAATTTTCTTGCTATACATATCTTCCCTCGTTCCTCTACGTGCGTGCGTGCGTGATGTTATGAGTTTCAGCAGCAACTGCCCACTTCTTCTCAATTAATTTTAGCCCCTTAATCTGCCAATTTTCAGTCCTAAATCTGCCAAATTGAGTATAATCTAGTATGAATAGCAGCCGGCCAATGAGTTCTTCCCTGTGGGCGTGTATATGTATGTTGTTTACTATTAATTCAACAACCAAATCCTTCCACTTTAACCTGCAAGTTGCCGCCTACTTAAAACAAATTATCTCTTTAATTCTGCCCACTAATGTGTGTGTAAAGAATAAAATATGGTAGCCACCCAAATTCTCACTTTATTCTCGCCGTTTTCTACCCTTTTTCTCTCCAATTTCCGCCCCGACTCTCCTCTTTTTTTTTCTCTCTTCACGTGCATATATATAATTCAGATAGCAGAACCCTTTTTTTCTTTAGCAAGAGATCCAACCCATTAACTTTATTTTTCTCCCAGTCATTCCTTTTTTAGAATTAATGCAATTAAGTCCTTCAACTTCTATAGTGTAGACTTTGATCCCCGTACTTTGGATTTTTCCATTTTTCGAAACATTTTGCGTCTTTTCTCCAATTCTTCCTCAAACATTGAGTTTTACCTACAAGATGCAATATAACACAATTTAGGTTGTATTTTGCCAAAAGAACCATAAAATTCTATAGTTTCAAGCCTCGAATAAGTGTAGAAAATACACTTATCAACAAACAATAGTTTAAGTTTATGGCAGTTGATAAGTACGTTTTACACACTTATTTTAGGTCACAAACATGGATAATTGTTAATAAACATGTGGAACATAGGTTAATTCGATGTAATTTGTGTTTTGCAGGGCAACAATGATGAATATGGCAGAAATTATGAAAAAAAATGAAAAAATGACTAAAACAAAAGAAAATCGAAGTTCAGGGACCAATGTGCAAATAACTGAAAGATTACCTGGAGGAGAATGTGAAGATGTGACAATAGCAAGATCCAATAGAACATTGGGATAACACATTGGAGGAAGAAGATGTGAGAAAATAGGTCGAGGTTGGAATGACGAAGTTTGAAGACTAAATTCAAGAACTTGTAGAGTAACATTACTATGTGGTCGCATAGCTTAAAAAGTTATGCGGTGGGATAGACCCTTTCAGCAAAAATAAAAAGGGTTTCCAGTTCTTCTATGCGACTACATAGAAGTGTACTATGCGGTCACATAGTACAAAAAGTTGATGAATATTATAGTTTCCTTGTATGATTGAAACACTTATGGAAATAATATGATGGTCGTGTATTTAAACCCTAGAGCCGTTCAGAATGAGGGGATGAGATTGAGAAGGTTTTTAAGAGAAGAAAAGAGGCAAGAACATGGAGAATAACACCACGACGCGAAGATTGATCTCAAGACTTGAATTTGTGATGTCGTTCTTCATTGATTTTTCTGATTTTCTTTATTTCACCATGTTAGGCTAGATTAATTCTGTACTAGAGTTAGATGAACTATGTAATATGATTTTTAAACTTTAGTTTTACAATTCTTGACATCAAAAGCACGTTTTGGATATTTGAATTATTTATATGAGTTTTTTTTTTCCATAATTATTGTATACATAATTGTATGAGTTTGATGGCTTGTTTCATGCATTTCAAAAAAGTGGAATAGGTTCAACGTGATATAAATCATCATAGGGTCCGATATGGGGTAGAAATATACTACTATGCCCTATGTGAATCATTAATTGTTCACAAAAACTCATGTATTCTTGTATGTTCGCATCCATCATAGAGATATAGTCGGGTCACATATTGGAATATGTTTAACTTTACTCGAGAGAGACTGTTAAATAAGTTAGGAGCATTGATTCTTCTGTATTCCAATCATGTCTCAAGATGTAGAACTAGGTTTAGAGAAAAATATTACATAGAGATTCGTGATCTTTGTACATTCATCATACATTAGAAAAACTTCACTTTGCACTCGACATCAAATTCATTAAGTTTAATTTATCACTCGTAATTGTATCCGCATTTTTATTTTAGTTAGAAGTTCATCATAATAGACAACATATTTTTATTGTTTCGGTTAAGATCGCGATAATTTGAATTAGAACTAATCAATCATTGTGGGACGATATTCAGACTAGAAAAGTCCACTTTATTATTTGTAACGAACTGTACACTTGCGGTGATTTTAATTCGACATATTTTCGTGAACAACTACGATGACCACGAACATCTTTAACCATCTAGATCCTATTTTCTATCGAGAACTACATGAATTACGAAGTGAGATGAGACCACAATTTTGTTCAGCAAGTGGATTGGAAGAATTCTTATTAAGGTGGGAGTAATCAAGATCTTTCAGGCATAAAAAGAGACAGGCCTATCTCAAGAGATGTAATGGAAACAAATACATTAACCAAGAACTAAGGAATAATAGTTGTTCGTGCTAGGTTTACTAGCATACATGAAATTGTGCTAACAAAAACTAAAGGAACCTCGCCGGATCCAACGTCTTAAACAAACTCTAAAGTCTGGGTCTTACTCCCTAATCATCTAATTTATTCGTACTGTTCCCAACCATATCCGCTACAAGAGTTAAATGTTTCATTAGCCATTAAACTTCGTATTGTGTCACGACTTACTCACTGAACTTTCAAAATTGTCTCAGTGGCCACTGAACTTCACTCCATCCAACTCCATCACTCACCCATTTCAAACCGTTAACAGATGCGTCTACGTGGATGATGGAAAAATGACTTGGCCAGTTAAATCCTTCCAAATAAGTTATCATTCGCCAACTCATTAGCCAAATAAGGAAGCTCCCAACCAAACACACCATTACCAATTTTTGGAAACACGACTCCGGTAAATCTTATATGCCAAACCTAATTTGGAAAGTTTCCCCAAACCTAAGCCGTGAGCACGAAATCCTTTTGTCCCAAATCCATCTCAAGAACCCTAAACCACAAAAAAATCAAATCGGTGAGAAGCCCATCGTTCGTTACCAGTAGAGAGCCCAACTAGAAACAACGTCTATTTGATTTTGAGAAGTTTGACTTGGAGCAAGAGCGTGCACATGGACGGAACTGTTGAAAGTAACTTCAAGTTTTTGGAGATGTTTTTCTTCTTCATAATGAGGAAGCATAGATAATGAAATATTAGAATTCATTTTTGAAGTTCGGCCATAGTTATTTGGTGACGTAGGGTAGGGATTGACACAATATTATGTATTTTCCTCTAAAACACAGTCCGATATTGACCTTGTTGTTGAGCTTTATGATAAATTAATGAATGTTCAAAAGGTCTGTTTCCACTATTACACTCGTAGTATTGTTTACTATATACTTCAATTTCATTATATAACTTTGAACTGCATCAAGATTTCTTCTGGCATTTTTGTGTTTATTTGGGTAAATAGGATGTACTACAGTGTGCAATTTCTTTGATTTGCTTTACTGTGGATTGTACCGCGAAAGGGCAGGAGACAGATAAATCGGAGAAAAAGAACAGATGAAGATGTGATAGTGCATTCACAAGAGAGGACCTATAGTCGAAGAAATGGGAGATTGATGATGACATGCACATTATACGGACAGTAGGGTTACAACAAGCGATACCACTCTAGACCGGATGCACCAGATTCTGTGAGTACAATCTTGCTTTCATTGATGTTATAAATCAATTCACATACTATAACTTTTTTTTTAGTTAACAGGATTGGTATGAAGGACATTTAGAAGCAGTTGGCACACATTGCGACAGAGTGGTCGATGAACGTGTCAGTAAATGTTTGATTGAGTACATGATGTGACCTAGTAATGCAATTATGTTACTCCTGACAAGTAATAGAACCTTTCTAGTCACAATAACTGCTGATCAAGTGTTCCCAAAATGTCAAATATTAATTGATACACTAGCTTTTATGGAGGTATTGAATCCCATAAATTCACATATAATAACTGGATATTCTAGTACTCAAACACCGAAAAAGAGCATAAAAGTTCTTTATATATTATGATGCTTATTGTTTTAACTTTACCTCTGAAATTCTAGCTCTGAAGCTTGCCAAAAGTCTCACTGGTCTGAACACAAGAAGAAATACAATGATTTACAACTGTCTCGTAAAGCTAATTCTATCACTCTTTGTTCTTGAATCTTGAAGGTGCATTGCTTCTAAAATGAAAATGTGATTCTATCATGCAGGGTAAAATGTTGACAGAAATGGGACAGCGAGCATCGAAGGACCACAACCCCAGGAATGAACAAACTTTCCATTTCATTCCAACCCCGATGGTGTCTCATGAAGTTCGATCTAGCAATCTAAAATCTGGTCCAGCATCAACAATGTACACGCAGTCGATTTTTCCTGAAGTTCCAACTAATGATGTGAACTTTGACGATGTTGTGGACGACTTAAATGATAATGGAGATGCGGAAGCTGCCTGTGTAAGAGCTTCAAGGGCAGGAAAACGACGCTAAAAAACGATGTTTGAAGTCAGCTTAGCTTTTTTTGTACATGTGCTAAAAAATGGGAGTTGCTGGCATTTTTGACTTCTAGTCTGTTGTGGGAGTTACTAGCCTTTTTTACTTCTAGTATTTTGTTGACAGACTTTTAGATGGTGTTCCCACATGTGCAAAAGCTCCACAACACTGGTTTTTTTGGAAAATGGTATTGAAATATTATTTTGTCCAGTGTAAAGGATTTAGGTATGTAAATTGTAAACATATTGTTCGAAATGACAGCTTGGGGATGTATTTTGACATTGGCTTGCTTGAAATTATTATAGTGCAAAATAGTGTTCTTATTGTTTAAAGCTATCATTTCATCGATAAATTTCACTTTTGTATCTTTTTCAGCCTGTTCTGCATTATTTCTGATGTGTGGCCGATCCTATGTGCTTAATTCTTTGTATATAGTTCTATAACCATGGTGATAAAAACAAGACAACAAAGAATATAATGAAATCTCACTTCAATTTTCCATCAGTAATTCAACCTGGTCGTTTTATATCCTAAGGCAAGACATTGTCATCTTCATAAGTAAAAAAAATAAAGGCAATGCAGCAACGGCATTGGTAACAGATTTAACAGCTACTTGATTTTGAAAACATTGAAATTATGAACATAAATTCCAAATTACAGCTACTTAATTCTGAAAACATTGAAGTTACAAACATAAACATACAACTAGTGAACTACACAAACTAGACAATAACGTAAATGGTTTAGTTTCACAAATCTCCTCCATTTTGTTTCCCGTTCTCCTTCTCCACTTTTCCTTTGCGAAAACTAAACTTGACAGAGATATCAATGTTATTTTCTTCGGTTGTTTTAGCAACATGCTTCAACAAACCCGACAACTCGTGAACTTCCAATGCAGCACTTGATTGACCATCATATTGACAATATTCATCTTCGTCGAGCCACTTGAAATGAGTGCAATCATTAGTACAACAGAAGAATAACCGACCTAATTTTTTAGTCCTCTTTTCAACCTCCATGCATTTTTGAATTCTCTTGCTGCATACTAGGCACAATTTCTTCGTCGGACAATCCAATAAGTAGTGGCCTAACTTTCGGTAACCATGACAAATCCCTTTGTTCGTTCCTTCCATTATAATCTGCTGATGCAGCTAAAAAAGGAAAATAAAATCAGGAATGAACATTTATGCTTACAGAAATATGGGAACTTATACAGATGGCAGTTAAGCAACAAGACATAAGGATCCACTCCAAATCACGCTAAGCCTTTCTGTGATGTTCATTTTTTGAGAAGTGATTTTGTTTAAAGTAATTTTGTGATAATCTATTTACTATATTAAAGGAGGATAGTTTCCTGCCCATTTGCTTCAACAATTTTCCCGTCGCTCTACCGCCGCTTGAGTACATACAGAATGACAAAACAAGGTTTTTAATATTATTTTGTCAGGATATTTATATCTGCAGCGATATTTTTCAAGATATTTGCAGGATTTGCAGGTTTTGATTGACATGATTGAAAAAAAGGCAAAACAATACATATCTTAAAACAATACTTTTTAAGTACAATTATCTCCTCGCAAAAAGTGTTATATCACCATTTTCAAGTTTCACTGTTTCCCATATATTTTCGTTCATCATCAACGCTCTCCTCTCATGTAAGCGACCGGCCCTTTTTTTTTTGGCGTGTTTTCGGAATCTAAGTTAAGTATGAAGGAAAATTTCAAAAATTAGCTTTGTTTATTTTCATGTGCAGTGAGATGGCTCCCATCATAGATATGCTCACGGACATCGTTCCTACCAAAACCAAGTGGGCATTCCGTGTTCGCGTTGTTCAACTTTGGGAAAATCTTACGTTTGGAAAATCCGAAGACATTTACAGCTTGGAGATGGTATTGATCGACAGAGATGTGAGTATATGAACTGCAATTTATTCTTGATGTGGAAGCAAATCTGTTGTGATTTTGTTATGTGTGATTTTTAAATATTGGATGGTATTTTTTAAATCCATTGTCATTAACAGAGCTTTCAACTTAATCCTAAGTTATGTAAATTATTCATAATGAATTCCATGTGGGATGTGTAATACTAGGGCACTAGAATTCATGCATCGGTTAAACGCAACTTGATCAAGACATTCAAGCCCATCATTCGTGAAGGACTCTTATATGTTATGCGTGACTTCGTTATTGGTTACAACAACTCAAAGTACAAAGCTTCGAGTCACAGATACAAGCTGAATTTCATGATGAAGACATACGTCAATGAAGTTGAAGATAGTAGCTTTCCATCCCATATTTATGATTTTATTCCGTTTGCTGATCTGTTGTCGGCTTCTGAAATAGATGAAAACAAGTTGAGTGGTAATGTTCACTTTTAATGTCTCATGTCATATTTTATGAAGTTCCAGTTTAAACACAAATGGATTCATGATTTTTAATGTTAATCGTTAACGGAGAATAAATCAATATTTCTGTCTCTAGATGTAATTGAAGAAGTTGTTGGCAAGGATACAGTCCGCTCAAAGGAAATCTCAGGGAGAAGTACAAGAATGATTGATATTTTACTACAAGATATTGAGTATGTCCTTCGTTGGCAGCGAATAGTTGTTATCTTAGTTATCTAATTACGACGATTAACACTTACCGCTTCTTATGCAATAGGAATAATCGGTTGTCCTGCACCATCTGAGGTGAGCAGGCTGATGAGCTTGGCAACGTCCTGGATACTGAAAATCCAGAACCAGCCATATTATTACTTCAGATGTGTCGAGCTAAAAAGTTTAGAGGTATATTTTTTTACACTATTACATAACTGAGAGTCAGTTTCATTTTTCATGATGATTATTAATTAATATTTATGATATATTGTTGTAGGTGAGGTGAGAATATGTAACACATATCATGTGACGAAATTATGTGTCAACGCCCAGCTTGCGGAAGTTCAGGCTTTCCGAGATAAGTATGTTATCCTGTACCGTGGATAGACAATGTATTTTTGATTATTTTCATTGTACATTAGTTAATATAGCATTGAACATCTATTGAAGGTTGTTTACTGGAAACGAGAATTTGACCCAGAGGATAAGTCAGATATCCTCGAGTTCTGTTTGTGATGTGTCAGATGACTTAGCAGGTGGAGGTTGCGATGTCAAGAGTATTGATCAACTACTGGATTCGTCTGAGGTAATATTTGCGGACAAGTATATCATATATAATACAATGATTTTTGGTAAGGATTATATTATATATTATGAAAAATATTTTTTCCTATGTATTAGGTTGGTCATTGTTACATTTATGCTACTATTGTGGCTGTTGAGAATGATCGGAATTGGTGTTATCTATCGTGTAAGAAGTGCCTGAAAAAGGTTAACCCTATAGAGACCAGATTCCATTGTGAGAAGTGTGATAGTTTCAGCTGAGATGGAATTCTTAGGTGAATAATCGTTACTTTCTTCTTAGGTGAATAATCATCGCAGAAAATGTAGTTGACAAATCTTTTTTTCCATTTAAGGTTTAAGGTTCAATTGAGGGTAATAGATGGAACGGGTAGTGCATCTTTTCTGATGTGGGATCGTGAATGCTTACAACTTATAGGGAAGACTGCTGCTACTCTAAATGAAGATATGGTTCAGGTAAGTTGTAGTATATATAATTATTATTTCATAATTAGATATAATTACATGTGACCTTAGAAAGATTTGACCTACTAGCAGAATGCGGAAGATTTGTCTTACCCGAACGATATCGAAGCATTGGTTGACAGGAAAATACTGTTTAAAGTTCAAGTTAAACAACAAAACATCGAGCAGCGCAGTGATATATTTACTGTGATGAGGTTAACCACTGATGATTCTTTAATATCGAAGTATGTTGTATTTCCGAACATAGAAAGCCAAGTTAGTTAAATTAATTACATGGTTTATTTAGCTTAACTACATAGCTTTTCTTTATTTTCGTAACATAATATATTCATCTCATATTGTAGGGTTCTGATATGTTTTTGAAGTCTGACAAGAATGCCAACGAGGAGCTAAATGTCTTACATTTATCAATCCTTTTTAGATTACGTTATATTAATTTTAGCTGATCGTTGGTTTTTCTTTTCACTCATTTTCTGTATTACAATAGGATTCTACATCTGATATATCTGATAACGAGGTTAACATGCCGACCAAGACGCATCAGAAGCCACTTTCCTTGGACAAGCTCGAACCCAGTAACAAAGCTAAGAGAACATTGGACGTATACTCATCCACGCAATTGTCAGGCAACAAGAGCCGAAGGATAATAAAGCAGGAGAAGCCTTGAAAGGGTTGCTAAACAATTGGAACTTTTGGAAAATATTTTGAAGCTCACTGCTGAAGTGGGGTTTTAGATGGCAAATAGACCTTTTGAAAATATTTTGAAGCTTACTGTTGTGCTGAAGGGGTGATTTAGATGCTTCTGAAGGGGTGATTTAGATGCTTGAAAGGCTTTCTAAGCAATTGAACTTTTTCAAAAGATTTTGAAGTTGACTACTGCTGCTGAATGAGTGATTTAGATACTACGTGGTCATTTTGCGAACTCGGCACTGATCTTAATATGTATTTGTCCACATTTCTCTTATATTAGCAAATATATGTAGTTGACTATACATTTCTCTTTTTAATCCTCCACCCAGTGCTAAACCATTAATAGCAGCCATCGAGAGCTTTCTAGCTGCTGAGAACAAAGTCACCCATGAACAAATAAAGTAAGAAAAACAAATCAATAATTATATACTACCAGTGAATAATATAAAACAACATCTTGCCTTCACATCATCTCTTCACGTAATCTCTTCCAAGCTAAAACTGAAAAAAAGGAAAAAAATGAAGTTAGGCAAATATCTGAGTGAACGACCAATCACTACCCCGAAATGTCCCGTTCTCCCTGTGTATTTCAAATAACACATGCAGAAGCTCCGCACACGGAACTTGAAAGCTCCCTGTGCGGAGGTTGAAAGCTCAGTGTGAAAATAATAAAAAGAACTGCAAATTTGGTCACCATTGACACAAAAATCTTAATCATGGATGGTGAAATTGTGAACAATAAACCTTGGATGTTAAAATCAGATTTGAGTCATTCCGAATGGATTAATTAAACCTCCGCAAGCGGAAGTCTTGCGGAGGTTGAGAACTCCGCTTGCGGAGGTTGAGGCCTCCGCACGCGGAGGCTTAAGCCTCTGCCTTGCGGAGGCCTCAACCTCCGCTTGAGGCCTCCGCAAGGCGGAGGCTTAACCTTCCGGTTGAGGCCTCCGCAAGGCGGAGGCTTGACCTCCGCTTGCGGAGGTTGAAACAATTTTTCTATTTTTCTCTATTTTGATTCGATAAAATCGACTATACTTTTAATTCGTTTATAGCCCAATTTTTTTCCTTTATATTCACAATTTCTTTTTTATTTTATATTAAAAAGTGAAATGAACAGTTACCCTTCAAATAATAATGAAATGTGGGAAAAGTAGTGAGATATTTTTTAATGGATAGTTACCCTTCAAATAATAATGAACAGTTACCCTTCAACAATAGTTATTTATTGTGGGAAAAGTAGTGAGATATTCTGAAACACTAATAAATGATCACTAACAAGTCACAGTACGGCGGCCACAAAGAGCAATACATCACATTAAATCACATTAAATGCACCACAGACGTTCAATGTTTCTTTGAAATTTTGTACAATAGTTTTCCTTTTCTTTTTCTTTTCTATGGCTACAAAATCTGCAAAAGCAAATTTTCTACGAAAGCTAAGCAAGCTTTCCTCTCACTTATACCTTATTGCCAGAGGAGAAAAGAAGATGAGAAACCATTGAAGCCATGCTTACTGTCGGAGGAAAAATGGAGATGATAATACTTTGACAAACTTGATATTGAACGACGAAGGTTAAACGTTGAAACCAACGAGGAAGGTTAAACATTGAAGCCATGGATGGACGTAATTCAAAATGTCAGAGAATGATAATAAATGGAGGTCAGCTTATACGTTGTTTACACCACTAATATGCTGTTGCAGGAATTTAATGAAGCCATAATTTTTTGCTCTAAAAAATAGTTTTCTCATATATGTTTAACAACCGATAGCAATTAATTATTCTCAATTAATGACACTGATAATCTTACCGTCGGAGTTTGAAAAATGTCATATTGTTAATATATTATTTTTGAGGTTGGGATTTTCAGACTTTAAATGTCAATATTTTATCTTCATGTTCATTCACCTGATTGGCCTCTATTTTTTTTCTTTATGTTTATTATTTCGAAATTTATACTCAATTTTTTTTTACCGATCAAATGCTTCCTATAGTTACACATACAAATATAATAAACAGGAAATTCACGAAACAATGCATAAATTGAGGTTTCTAAAACCCTGTTGACTTCAATATTTTATTTTATTGTATGCTTAATCAAAGTTGTGGATATTCTCAAACTAGCATAAAAAAATTGGACTTCATAAAATGAATTTCGTTAATTTGTAATAAATGAATGGGTTTCTTTTAAACTGAATGTTGTTTTAATTGTTCATTAATTTTGGAAGGTACAGACTTCATTAACTGAAGTCTGATTATTGAATGTGTAATCTATTAATTTTGGAAAGGTACAGGTTACAGGAAAGATTGTGGACATGGCCTAGATACTGCAGCTGAATGCTCAAGAACGCCATTATCGAATATTTCAAATTGTGAGATTTCATTTCCCTATTATATTCGCATTTTCATTTACAATTGTAATGAATGACCATAAAAACTAAAATGAAATATGTTTTCAGTGTCCTTCACACCACTTCAAAATGGCAGAACCATAATATCACGTACATCATTACATGTGCTGCCCTCTGGAAAGCACATAATACGTAATGATGTCTCTGAAAGTTCTACAAACTCACAGTCAGTTTGTTCTGACGATGAAACTCTATCAGTTAATCTACAAGGGACGTCTGTGAACTTAATGAGTGGTACGAATGTTTTTCATGGTTTTGAGCTAATGTTTTCATATACGGTCAAACAACCATTTCTATCTAACGTTTTATGACAATTGTAGAATGTCTTATTTGCATACAGAAAATACTCAAGCTCAGAATAATAAGAACCGTCACACGGGTACTGCTCCAGTTCGCTCACGAACACCATTGAGCAATGTTACAAATGGTATGATTACCTATTTCACTATACATTTTTTATTACAATCTGAATGTTCATAAATTTCAGTTATATGATTCTAACTGAATTTTTCAATTACAAGAGTCTTAACAAATATTTATTTATGTTATAGGTTTTCGGGACATATCTAATTCTATAGCGCATGCAAATAAACGTAGAAGAGTGCGTCATCTTTCTACGTTCGGAAAACACAGAATACACGACGGTCTAATTGAGAAACTTAGTTTTGATTTGAGTGATGGTAAGTTAATTTGTTTTAATTGCATATTAAATATTAATATTCATATTAATTATCAATTTAAGCTAACATTATATTATGTGAAATGTGCTCAATGTTTACATTTTTTTTCTTTATTTGTTATAGTAGACGATGCTGGATCTGGAAATGATTTGAAGAGAGGTGATTTTCTTTCGTTTTCTTCATAATAGTGACTGAAGTGTATACATTTTTATCAATTTTTTGTAATTAAAATATCTTCTTCTCAATCTTTTGGTTTGTTTGAAATTATTGTCAATCATGTTACTTCTATGCTGTTTGAATATATTCAAATGTATAAATTACAACAGATGATTATCCTAATAAAACTCACCGAATCATTAGATTCACAATTGTGTACCATTACGTTTCAGGTGCCATATCATATTTCCAACTTGTACATAAGATTAAAGCAATGTAGATAGTTTATATCAATTTCATACAAACTGTATAGAGTTTTATTAGAGAGTAAACGGGATGCATTAAATCTAGGTAATTAAGTGTAGATTAAGCACTTATCGAAATTTCTGTTCTGTATAACATGTTGAAATTTTAAATTCTTTACTCTTCATTATAGGAGAGGATGTGGAATCTGAAATTCTTTTAAATAAAGGTAAAGTTCTTCCATTTTCATTATGTTTAGAGTAACTTCCGAGACTTTTCCTATACGAATTTTACACTAATACATATTTTATGCAGAATATTGGGATATTGGAGATCCTGTTTATAAATGTGAATATTCTGGGGCTTCATTCTGGTATGATGAGAGGATTGGGAAGCATTATACAACATCGAAACCAAAGTTTTCTTTGTGCTGTATGCAAGGAAAAGTGGTGCTACCGAAGATGCGACATCCTCCGCAAACCCTTTCTGATTTACAAAATGGGGCAAGCGAGAAAAGTAAACATTTTCTTCAAAACATTCGTTTGTACAATACAATGTTTTCTTTCACTTCGTTGGGTGGAAAGATTGATTCTACTGTAAACCAAGGCAAGGGACCTCCTATTTTTCGGATGCACGACCAAAATTATCATAGGATTGGAAGTTTGTTGCCTGCTGAAGGTTGCCCACCGAAGTTTGCTCAACTCTATATTTATGATACAGACAATGAAATTTCAAATCGAATTCAAGCTGTTTGGTAATTATCGTATTTAGTGTTCTGTAGTTAGAATACTTATTACAGTTTTATTTTATATAAATACTAAAACTTTGTATTCATTTGCTAACTTGACCCAAACACGAAGTCAACAAGATTCATCTTTGAGATTGTTGCTAACTTGAAGGCAATGCTTGATGAGCACAATGTGTTAGTAAAATCATTTCGAATGGTGAGGGACACAATTCGTCAAAATGTTTCGTCCGATCTGAAATTGAGGCTCATTGGAAGGAGAGAACAAGATGGTCGAAGGTACAATCTTCCATCTGTCTCTGAAGTTGCAGCATTAATTGTTGGAGACTTTGAAACATCTCCAGCTGATAGAGATGTCATAGTTGAAACAAAAACGGGGCAACTAAAGCGAATTAATGAATTGAATGCTTCATATCTAGGTCTCCAATATCCCTTACTCTTCCCATATGGTGAGGATGGATATCGAGAGGATGTTCCTTTGAGGTATTCAAACATGACTCCTTCGACTAGAAGAAAAAAGATAACAATGAGAGAGTTTTTTTCATACAGATTGCAGGAAAGGGAATCTGAATCTTCGAATATTTTGTGTGCAAGAAGGTTGTTCCAGCAATTTTTAGTTGATGCATATACAATGGTTGAATCTTCGCGTCTATCATACGTACGTGCTCATCAGAAAGAGTAGAGATCTGATATGTATAAAGGATTGACCGAAGCAATTCTAAGAAGGGAAACTGATCCTTCTACTCAAGGAAAGCGTGTGATTTTGCCTTCATCTTTCACTGGTGGAGCACGATACATGGTCCAGAATTATCAAGATACAATGACAATTTGCAAGTGGGCTGGATATCCCGACTTATTCATTACATTTACATGCAATCCCAAATGGCCAGAGATTGTGCGTTTCATCGAAAGTAGATGTTTGAAACCCGAAGATCGCCCAAATATTCTTTGTAGAATATTCAAAGTGAAATTAGATCATTTGTTGAGAGATCTTAGAGTAAACAAGATTTTTGGAAGAGTCAAAGCAGGTACTTTGCAAAATCCATAAATTTTTTTTCCTTATTTCAATAAATTAATTCCTATTTAATAATATTCATTAATAAGTAATGGTAATATAAATTTTTCATCATACTACAGTTATATATACAGTCGAGTTCCAAAAACGCGGTTTGCCACATGCACATATTTTGCTTTTCCTGTATCAAGAAGACAAATATCCCTCTGGTGAAGATATTGACAAGATCATCTCATCTGAAATTCCTTCTGAAGCTACTGATCCTGTGTACTACAATGCAGTAAAAAATTTGATGATGCATGGGCCTTGCGGCAACGTTAATAAAAATTCTCCATGTATGTTAGATGGAAGGTGCTCAAAGCATTTTCCGAAAAAGTACACAGAATGTACTATTGTTGACGAAGACGGGTATCCAACTTACCGGCGGAGGGATGACGATAGAACAATAAAAAAGAATGGGATTGACTTGGATAATAGATATGTGGTGCCACACAACCGCTTCTTGCTTCTGAAATACAGTGCTCATATTAATGTTGAATGGTGTAACCAGTCCCGGTCTATAAAGTATCTCTTCAAATATGTCAACAAAGGACATGATCGTGTTACTGCAGCGTTTTATCGAAGTAGCGAAGATAATGATGTGCAAAGTCCGGTTGACGAAATAAATATGTACTACGATTGCCGGTACATCTCACCATGTGAAGCTGCTTGGAGAATATTTGGTTTTGATATTTATTACAGAGATCCTCCAGTTGAAAGATTGCATTTTCATCTTCCACACGAGCAGAATGTTATATTCTCAGATCATGATGCAATAGATGATGTCATCAGTAGGCCGACGGTAAATTCGTCAATGTTTTCAGCTTGGATGGAAGCCAACCGTAACTATCCAGAAGCAAGATCTTTAACATATGCAGAGTTCCCCACTAAATTTGTGTGGAAGTCTCCATTGAGGGAATGACATCCACGAAGGCGTGGATTCTCAATTGGACGAATTTTTTATGTGCCTCCTGGATCTGGTGAACAATATTATTTGAGAATTTTACTTAACATAGCTAAAGGACCAAGAAGTTATGAAGAGATAAAATGCATAAATGGTGATCAATATAATTCATTTAGAGATGCTTGCTATGCTCTTGGTTTATTGGATGATGACAAAGAGTATGTGGATGGGATTGTTGAAGCAAGCCACTGGGGATCTTCAAACTGTTTGAGAATTCTGTTTGCGACTTTGTTATGTTCGGGTTCTCTTTCAAGGTCTGAATTCGTATGGGAAGAGTGCTGGCGGTACTTATCAGATGACATTCTGTATAGACAGCGCACCATTTTGCAACATGAATGTATTCAAATCCTACTTCATTTCTTATATAAAAAATAAATAAACAATTACTACAGTTACATGTTATGTCATCTTCTTAATTGTACTTCTTTATATGTTGTACCGTACAGATTTACAACTCAATGACGATGAATTAAAGGATTATACACTTGCTGAGATTGAAAAAAATTTGCGTAGTACTAGCAAAAGTTTACGTGATTTTCAGACGATGCCCTTCCCATTGATGGTTGATCTTTCGGTTCGCCAAAACAGGCTAATTCAAGATGAGTTGCGTTATGACAGAGATGTCTTAGTTGACGAACATAATAGATTTTTATCGAATCTAACAGATGAGCAACGGAACGTCTATGAAACAATAATGCATGCAGTTGATAATGGTAAAGGTGGAGTATTCTTTCTTTATGGGTATGGAGGTACAGGAAAAACATTTGTATGAAAAACACTATCTGCAGCAATACGATCGAGGGGACAGATTGTACTAACCGTTGCATCAAGTGGTATAGCATCTCTTCTTTTACCAGGTGGTAGAATAGCTCACTCCAGATTTGCCATTCCTCTTATTCCCACCGAAGACTCAACCTGCAACATTAAACAAGGCAGTCCTCTTGCAGAGCTAATCATCAAAACTGATCTTATCATTTGGGATGAAGCTCCTATGATGAATAAGTATTGTTTTGAAGCTCTAGACAAGACTATGCGAGATATATTAAGATTTAGCAATCCATTGAGTTTGACACAAACATTCGGAGGTAAAACCATTGTTTTTGGAGGAGATTTCAGACAAATATTACCCGTCATTCCAAAGGGTACCAGGCAAGATATCGTTCTTGCAACTATTAATTCTTCCTACTTATGGCAACATTGCAAAGTTTTGAAATTGACTAAGAACATGAGGCTCCAAAGTCCAAACTCAAACATTGATCTACGAGAGTTAAAGGCGTTTTATTTGGATTTCAAATATTGGAGATGGTACAATTGGTGGGCCAAATGATGGGCATGTTTCGATTGAAATACACGATGATTTGCGATAAAAGAGAAAGAAGATTTAGTTGAATCAATAGTGGATAGTACATATCCAAATTTATCAGAAAGAGTCGGCGATCCTTTATATTTGCAAGAAAGAGCCATCTTGGCTCCAACACTGGATGTTGTTGAAACAATCAACGAGTATATGGTCTCTCTTAATTAAACAGAGGGAACAACTTATCTAAGTTCTGATACAGCTTCCAAATCAGATTCCAATATTGATTTACTAGATGATCTACACACTCCGGAATTCTTGAATGGAATAAGATGCTCGGGTGTACCTAATCATGAGCTGAAGTTGAAGGTTGGCACTCCTGTTATGTTATTAAGAAACATTGATCACTCTATTTGGTGTGCAATGGGACTAGATTGGTTATCACAACACTTGGAAAACATGTTTTGGAAGCTAAGGTCATTACTGGAAGAAATGAAGGACATAAAGTGTTCATTCCAAGAATGTCGTTAACTCCATCAGATTCAAGACTACCTTTTAAGTTTCAAAGAAGACAATATCCTTTGATAGTGTCATATGCTATGACTATTAACAAAAGTCAAGGCCAATCACTATCGCATGTAGGACTTTATTTGAAAAGGCCTGTTTTCAGTTATGGCCAACTTTATGTTGCAGTGTCCAGAGTTACAAACCGTTCAGGATTGAAAATTCTTTGTTGTGATAGAGATGGAGAACCATCCAATTCAACAACAAATGTTGTTTTCAAAGAAGTTTTTCAAAATTTGAATTAGTTATGTAGTGTATATATAGTTTAAAGTTTATTTTATGAAGTGTTTTGCATCTAATTGGATTCGAAAATGAATTCTAATAAGTTGTTCGTGTTAAAATTACAATTGCAATTATCTACTGATACCATCTACAATGCCGATCAACAATTGATATCTTTATCTCGTGGATAAATGTGAGTGGAAATGTCAAATATATGATTGTAGCCACAGTAGCCACACACCAGACGAAGTAAAACTACATGCAAGAGCAACATTCGCTTTAGTTCAAGGGTTATTGATGTCTTCTAACTTATTGTCTAGCAGACATGAGTTAAGAAAACATAAAAACAAAAAAATGGAGATGAACATTATGCCTTATATCCCTTGCAGAAACAGTGGGTAAGCATTTAAAATACTAATTACCAGAGTGTTAAACTTATAGTTCAATTTACTTTCATTGTAACGATACTAATAAGGCCTAATATTTTGTTGTTTCAGGCCTAATTGTGGAGTTTTTTGTGCTGAAGTACATAGAATGCTTCAAATTTAAGTGTTTTCAATTGAGAATTTTATGGATTTTAATGAAATTTATTAAAATTTAAGTTCCCCAATTTAAATTTTAATGAAATCCTTCGAAATTTAGATAGCTGGTAGATTTCTACAAATTTTATTAATGGATGGATTTTAAAAGATCCACCAAAATTTTAGTTGAGGACACCCGCGTAGTACCCCCAACTTAAGGCGCTGTTTGGGAGCTTCATTTTAGTTCTGATGCGGCGGAAGTAGAATTTCCAGATGAACAAGAAGAAAGCGCCGCTATGCATCAAAAATGCAACGCAATTAGTGGGACTGTTTTCAAGATTTCTTGGCTCAAAGTCAGTGAAGTTAATGTCTGTATAACAACGCCGTTATCCAAAAATAATTGTCCTCATATACAATTGAATTGTAATCGATGGAATAATTCACTTGACAATGCGACTTAAAATTAATGGGTTATCAAATACTAATTGAGACTTTACTATTGCACCGTGTATGACTGCAAATGCGGGGACATTTTCCTCTCCATTATTGGGTTATCAAAAACTAATTGAGACTTTACTATTGTACCGTGTATGACTGCAAATGCATGGACATTTTCCTGTCCAAGGAGAAGGGAAAAGAATAAACAAAATAAAAGTATGTATACCATTTTGTAATTTAAAAGAAGGACTATTGGTGAAATTAAATAAATATATTTCTCTTCTTCCTTCTCCATTTTGCATATCACAATTTGCACACCACCCGTTTTCAAATCACAAGTCAGAAAGACCCATTTGCAAATCACAGATCGCAGCTTCACGGATCGCAACACACAAAGGTATGGATGGAAAAACCTCAACCGCCGCTTGCTCAAGCGGAGGCTGCTGGGCTCCGAACGCGGAGGCTGCGTCCTCCGCGTGCGGAGTCCCCAGCAGCCTCCGCACGCGGAGGCAAGCTGCTTGCCTCCGCACTTGGGCATTTCTTGGAATTATTTTTTTTCCCCTGTGATTTGATTTATTTTGTGTGCAATTTCAAAGTAGTTAAATTTATGAAATACAAAAATTTAAATGCAATTTATTATTTATTATTAATTTGTTCAGATGTCTCTTCAATATATCCTTCCACCAAATGCGTGGTTCTCCGCTACCATCACCCAATTTCCGATCCATGAGTATATTAAAGATTTTATAGAACTTATCGACGAAGATAAACAAGCTTTATTATTGTCCAGTAATAGCAGCTTATTTGGATTTATTTATGGAGCTATCTATAGAGCGGAGCAACAACAATTCTATAGCAGATTGATACACGAATTTATATTGAGAATTGTTGACTCTGGGAAAACAAACGAAATATGGATACGATTAGGTGATCAATTTGCTAGATTTGGTATGCAAGAATTCTGTCTCATCACAGGATTACCCTGTCATGAAGTGTCTTTCGAACTTAACTCCAGTGACGACCGACTTCGACGGGTTTATTTTAACGGGATGAGAAGAATTACTATGGTAATGCTTTTCGAAGCATTTCACATGTGTGAAGATGCGGATGATAAATTTAAACTCGGCTTGATCATGATGGTGGAGTGTATTTTTAAACCAGTTAGAAGGTACATTGATCACAAAACACTGGGTATGGTTGAACATCTTGAACAATTTCTCATGTATCCATGGGGCCGCGTATCATATTTTGTTCTCTTGAATTCGCTGCGACGACCGCATAGAATGCAGCAAACTTAGCAAATAGAACGAAAGTATTCACTGCATGGCTTCCCGCTTGCATTTCAGGTATTTAAATTATATATTTTAATTCCGCGTATCTACGAAATATTTTGTTTCATTAAATATTTATTCCCAATTATCTTGCAGTGTTGGATATATGAAGTATTTCCAATGATTGGACAACAGTTTGGGCGTCGTAGACATAGAACATTACAATGCCCAAGAATGCATAAGTGGAAACCAAACAAATTCTTGACTGAGAAAACAGTTAGGGAATTTCTAGCATTTTTGACCAGCCAACAGGTATTGTATAGTCCAATGTACATTTAGTTATTGCATTTTATGGCGTTATGAAATTGTTTGTTAAGAAAAGTGAAAGTATATAATTCCAATATTTCTTTAATCATTGTAGATTGAAGTAGTTACAACACTAACGCCTACAGAAGAGGAGTTAGAAATAATGTGGTACACAACACTCTCGCTGCCTCCGGATAATGAACATCATGTGTTAGATTCTATTATCAGTGGGGAATTTCAGAACATAGCAACAGAAATCCCACCTGATACCACGCATGAACACCATACAAATATTCTAGGTACTTCATTTGAATTTCAAGCAGGATCTTCGTCGTCCCAGTCTGGTTATATCACTAGAGAACACATGGAGGAATTATTTAGCACCTATAAGCAACAGGCAGTATCAAATGTGTCCACTATGGTCGATAATTTCACAGCACGCATGGTTGGGGAATCTGCAAAACACGACGTCCGATACCAAACAATTCTCGACAACCAACAACAACTATTTCAACAACAACAACAGCTGCAACATGATTATCATGAAAAATTTCAATCCATGCGCTCCTATGTAGATAACACCGCAGATTCAATCAAGTCTTTTATTCAGGAGCAGAACAATAATGTGTTGGATCAATTTTCTGGTTTGAAATCCAATATGGACGTCATTATAAACTCTCTACAACAAGATGTTCATATCCATCGGAGTCGAGGTCATGGTGATCAACCTATTCATCCTTCAAGCTCTCAACAAGTTCATCAAATTCAACAATTAACCACATACAAAGAAAGTAAAAGGAAAACCACCGAATCTTCGTCATCGTCCGTAGATCCTTTACAATACTATCCCATGGATAGGTACATAGCTATCATAGATTTTATACAGACGCATGAACCAGAGTAAGAAACCCATTTCCATTTTATTCGTTCACATCTTAGAATTTTCATTCCATTGTATTCTAATTCAGGCACCATGTCGCTTGCAGTGAGCTTTGGAAAGATAAAAGTGGGAACGTGTACAGACGAGATTTCTTACAAGATATACAGGATACATTCAAAAATATCCATATTGCGGTTAGTTAAATTTACAATTGATAACAATAATAACGTAAATTTATAGTTAATGTATCTAATTTACTCTATCTATTTCTGTAGATTCTTAACACAGAGTTAATGTTGTTGAGAAGACTTATTCATAATGGATTTCCTGGTGTGTCTAAAGAGTGTGCAATTCTAGATTTTTCGTTCGATGGTGAATGTGAGCGTCATTTGATATGGCAAAACAGTGTGACACAAGGAATTGCAACTAGCACTCAGCCAAACCATCAGGTTCTCCATCAGTACGTAAGTGGTGTATCACCTGTAGGTGGAATCCCATGGATGAAATGCAATTATCTACTCATACCATCTTCAACCTCAGTCAACAATTGGTATCTGTATGTTGTGGATATACGTGGGTGGAAATTTCAAATATATGATTGTAGCCACAACATCCACACACCAGACCAATTACGACAAGGAGCAAAATCAACGTTCAAATTAGTTCAGGGGTTAGTGGTCTCTTCTGGGATGTTGCAAGTTAGAGACGAGTTAAGAAAATTTTCAAAAAAAGATATGAAGATGCAAATTATGGCTCCTTGCACAAATAGTGGGTAAGCATTTACATACTAATAACCATGCTAGTAAATTTATTTTCCAATTTACTTTCGTATTAACAATACTAATATATTCTAATTTTATGTTGTTTCAGGCCTAATTCTGGAGTGTTTTTGCTGAAATACATAGAATCCTTCATTTTAGGACGACCAATAGAATTAGTTTCCTCAAACAACATGTGTGGATACCGAAGAAAAATATTAGTCGATGTTGCTTTCAATCAATATTTCTTACATACCAGTTAAATGTTTTTAGAGTTCGTACTGATAAGTGTCCATGTAACTTATTAAATTATCCACAGTAGTATTAATTTATAGTATGTGCATCTCACCGTGCATCGCACGGGTGAAATACTAGTATGCTATAAAGAAGTAAGAAAAGTTATCAATCCATGTATCCCAATAATTCACATTTCTGACAATTAAAACTACCAAAGGCTATAAGAAACATGTACCTTTTCTGAATATTACAAGATTTTTACACCAATCCTACAACATACACACACAAAAACTGCAATGGAAGGAATCTTGTACATTGTTTGAAATTCTTTACTTCTTTACCAACAGATTTCAAAATAAAAAGGCAGCATATATAGAATAAAATCGCCAAAAAAGATTGAAAACATATATAGAATGCAACAGATTCAAATGAAAAAACAAAACTCGCCAAAAACATTTGAAAACACAGTTCATTGAAGCCAAAAACTCAACTCTGGGACAAAATACTTACACTGATCTGATAATTTTGACAAATGTATGGAGATTCCAATCGAGTTTCGAAATTTTCCCCACGGTTTTTTCACTGATTGGAACAATTCTTTGATTTAGGGTTCTTGAGGGAGATGGATTCACACCTCACGACTTGGGTTTGGGGAAACTTTCCAAATTGGGTTTGGCATATAAGATTTACCGGAGTCGTGCTTCCTTAAATTGGTAATGGTGTGTTTGGTTGGGAGCTTGCTTATTTGGCTAATGAGTTGGCGAATGAGAACTTATTTGGAAGGATTTAACCGGCCAAGTCATTTTTCCATCATCCACGTAGATGCGTTTGTTAACGATTTGAAATGGGTGAGTGATGGAGTTGGACAGAGTGAAGTTCAGTGGCCACCGAGACAATATTGAAAGTTCGGTGAGTAAGTCGTGACACAATCCAAAGTTCAGTGGCTAATGAAAAATTTAACTCTCGCCACAAATATAATGAAGTTACTCAAGTTCACCAGAAAGATCTTTCAAAAAACTGAATGATATGGTCAAGTCCCTTTTTAGACATTTTCAATATGCTGCTTCTTTGGGAACCCATCTCTTCCACAAGTATGATAAAGTTATTAAAGTTTCACCAGCGAGAGTTTTCAAGGAATTGAATGATATGGTCAAATTCCTTTTTACACATAGTTCTAATATGCTCCAAGAGTTCAGTTCCCTCATGTTTACAAGATAATTAACCTCGATTGGAACTATGTTAAGATTCATGAACTGCAAATAATAGATGTCCATCCTCCAGTTTTTCTAACAATTCCAAATTTCAATTCCCGAGTAATGGGAGAAATTTGAGGAGAAACTTTTGAATGTCAATTTTACTCTTACATATATAGCTACATGTCAAATATACCCTCATTTGGTTTATAAAAAAAATACAAAAAAATTTAATTAAAAGGTTGCATTAATATGTTCACGTTGTCACTGAAATATTGAATATCAATTTTACTCTTATATATTATGTTCTATGCCCAATATATCTTTATTTAATTTTATTTTTATTAATAATTAATTAATAACGTTAATTCAATTTATTCAAAGTGAAATTAAAAAATCTCTTTTCTTTTTCATTTGCTAATAATTTCCTAAATTAATATTTTTAATATTACATCAAATTTTTTAATTTCATCAATTCAATTTATTCAACATCAAGCTGAAAAATAGATGCTATTTAAAGAACTCAAAGGATGGCTTAAATTCCCATTTTGAGATTAAAAAAATAAAAATACATTCAACTTATTCAACATGGAATTGAAAAACCGATATTTCTTAAGAAACTCAAAAGATGGCCTTAAATTATCCTTTCGAGATAAAAAATAAATAAATAAAATTCTATTTACTTGATTAATAGCATTAATTCAAAATGAAATTGAAAAAGGGATGTTGTTATTAACATTATTAGTTCAATTTTGCCCCCGTTTGGCACTCGTTCTCATCCTTTTTTAACCAGCCAATTTCCAACATTTGTGGGCCTCATGTACGTTAACCTTTAAATTTAATTTGACAATCTCTCATGCTACACGCCTGATATGGCCTTTATCATTTACCATTATTTTACTTCCCACCATTGCCCTTAAATCTGTCATGGACAATTTGAAGCAATCTATGAAAAAGTTTAAATTATTTCTTGAACATTGGCATGTGAAACGAAAAAACGAATACATTGAACATACGTTTCAAATTTAGGCGTGTTCTATAACTACTAACGTTACACTTGTGCTATGCAACCGCGTAGTTATTGCCACGTCATGTCCTCTTGAACTATTGCATCTAGCTCGATGGCAATTTCGTCTTCTTTATCAGGTAGATCTATCTCGATTTCGTCATCATCTACTTCTTGGACACTACGAAAACCCTCAACCAGTAGACCGTTTCTCCTCATGAAGTTATGTATACCCATTGTGGCCAATTTGAAGCAATTCATGGAAAATTTTAAATTATTTCTCGAACATCGGCATGTGAAATGAAAAACACGAATACATTGAACATACGTTTCAAATTTAGGCCCGTTCTATAACTACTAACGTAACACTTGTACCATGTAACCTTTTAGTTACTGCCACATCATGTCCTCTTGAACTATTGCATCTAGCTTGGCGGTAGTTTCATCTTCTTTATCAGGTAGATCTATCCCGACTTCGTCGTCATCTACTTCTTTAACACTACGAAAACCCTCATCCAGTAGTTTCTCCTCAAGAAGTTATGTATACCCATTGTGGTCACAATCTCAGCTACTTGTACTCTCATATTGTAAGTAGGCATTCAATCAATGATCTTCCATCTCTGTTTCCAAACACTGATGCACGCTCAATAACATTACGGAATGAGGAGTGATGGATATTACTCATGGGCATTTCGAAACCGACAGCGTTGTCCTGTCCCTGCGTTGTCGAATTTTTGAAAATGATATCTAATATCAGAGCTCTTATATGGAGCTGCCTATGTGTGAACCCGAAGCCATCTAGGTAATATTTCCCATCTACAAGTTGTCGAAAATTGATTTTCAGACTATGTACAGCTCAGGCCAATATGCGACTGTCGTGGGTGTTCCGTGGCTCTCGGCAGCACGAGCGTAAAATAAAGATTGAAATTACAGACGGCCAGTACATTCTGTGTCGGAATCCCCTTTCTTTCAATGTAATTCTCTCTTATATTTCGTGGCAGCACAGCTCTCACATGTGATCCATCAATCGTACCAATGCGATCCTGTCATTTTACGATCATATCAACACAATTCGTTTCGTAGCGAACATAACCTGGAATAGGGGATACCATTCCATATACGGATAATGGTGAGCTGCACCTTCGCTGTACCTCGAATATGGTTTAATCATATTCGTCACGAAAGCTACGCATGCACGCAGGATTATCTTAAAATAATGTGAGATGGTCTGCAACGAATGATCGAACAACGTTTGAACTTATCGATATCCTTTGTCGTGTGCTAGTATACACAAGAACATTCCCACTTGTTCGTATATGTCAATGTTCACGCTGCTGGAAATGTCGTACTCATCGTGGAAGATGTGCGAAAAGTACATAAACATCGGAGGATACATCCTAAATTCCTGAAAACATGTTTGTGGATAAACATGCATATTTTGTAGCATAAAAATGTGACCTCATCTCGTTGTCGGGAATAAATATCGACGTCCTCTATTCGGTGCCAGTATTCGCGAGTAATGCGCTTGGCTATTCTATAATATTAAAGACATGTGTTAATGTCCTCCTCTAACTGTTGGATTAAATTTTCATTATAACTCGTATTGAATTAGGTATCGATTCAACGTTGCAATCTGTTTCTGAAGATGAGTACACCTCCGAATTGTCCGACATCTCTTCGAACTTGTTTACGTTATGTAGCGATGACAAATATTCATTTCAAATATTTTCCCCGAATTTCATGCCCGAAGAACAAGCTCGTAAGATTCAAGAGCATATGATTTGATATTACTCTATGTAGGTAGTCATGAAATAATGACGTGCGTTTGCATTTTCTATTTATAGAATCAAAGTGGGAGTAATAATTTGAAGCAAAAAAGACGTTGAAATGTCAATCATTTGTCCCTTTTTATACTTTTCAAATCAGGATGTATGATTTAAAATCAAGATGCAGGGAATATATTCTCTACATTCCATGCTTTATTGTTTTGATTCACTACTTATAGAATGAAAGTGGGAGTAATAATAGGGCTTATAAAGAAATATTAAAATGTCACAATTCTATACCCATGCCTACTTTTCCAATCAGGATGCATTCCCTACATCCACTGCATTATCACCGAGGAACTATTTACGAACAACAGCGATGTGAAAACAGAAATGGAAATAACTGAAGGTACATATTACAACCACGATTCGAAGCTACTTCCCAACGCCAATAAAAAGATACAAGAAAACTCAAACAAAGGTCCAATACACTTAAAACCATACGAATAAAAGGGAAAAACATTACACCGTAGCATATACCAACAAACGGAATGCTCACCCCTTAAGTGGAAGTGTTAGATTGTCCCGCTCGAAGCAGTACTCTGCAAACTTAAACCGCAAATAAGGTGTCTTGGCAGCATAGTACGAATTGCGATTTTCTTTGTTTCATAGGAACCACAGGGCAAAGAGGTGGAGCGCATCAACTTCTTGCACATGGCCAGACAATAGAAGTTCATTGACACACTCGTCGACTGACATTCCTTCCTTCTGATGCGATCTCGAAATTGAGGAAAGATCAGTTCTAACACTAACCATTTGTTCAAGTGAAGCTAAAACCTCTTAGGCACCGTACATTTTCTTCTTTCCTTTCACCTTTTTGTGTTTGTATTTTCTTTTATCCCCACTATAGTTCCCAGACATATTCAGGGAGGAGTTAGCTCTACCTTCGACTGGGCTGCCACTGGAATTGGTTACCTTTGTGTTAATGGGCAACTTGTCGCCTTCGTGCTCTCTTTCGCTATATGTTCCCAAGTCGAAACCATACAGCGACAGCTTTGTTGGGGACAATGCATAATTCGTCGAGTCGTTGAAAAATTTTCCATATGTGTCATATATCTCACTGCAATCGGAGTTCTTGTTCTTCATATACTTTGGGTTCTCCTGCTGGATGAGGTAGATGACACATAACATTCGACTATAAAAGACATACTCACATTTTGCATTAACATGTATCACACCAGTGGAATGTGGGGATGAAGAATGAATGGAAATGCAAGCAAACTAATACATTCATAGGCACAAACAGTAATGAAGCATGGAAATATGGGGATGCAGTAACAATCCTTAATTTGCTTCAGAATTCGTAAGACATAACCAACTTAAGGACCTGTACGGGACTGGGTAAGATGTATTAATTTCTCGACTATCAATTTTCCATAATTGACCATATAATCTAATGCGGAATTGAACCTTAGACATTGTAAGCACTGTTAGGACTTTCAAGAAGTCGTGGTTCAACTGGTACTCACATTCTGACCATGTCAAATCATTCTAAGATGTATAAAAAAATTAATGCCGTTCATCATGTTCAATCTTGAAGATCACCAATACCAACACAACCAACATAATCACCAGTCACAATTAGCATCTCGAACAGCAGCTGAACACGTAAAAATTATCACTAGCCTACTAATTGGATCGAGTCCCGTTCTCATTTTTTGATTGACATTAGTTTAGGAATGTTTTGGCACAAACTGAGGTGAAAAAATTTGGTACCTTAATTTTTTATTCCCACTAATGTTACGGGGCATGAATTCTTCTGTTACCCGAGCGATACTCAATTCCGATGCATCATACCAACTCGAAGAGGTGGTTGTGTTCCGTTCGTAGTTTATTCCAATAATTCTTCATCTACAATATAGTCCAGTTATTCCCCGTTGAGGCGTTGAACATTTCTGCGATACGATGCCATCCTTTCTAGGAAAAACATTTGCCTCGTCGGTGGCTTTCAGCTATGACAAATTCACAGGTGTCGGTGAAGACTTTGTGCTTTGACGGGTTCCATTTTGCAGACTTACGCACCATAGGCTGGGCTCTTGAGGGTTGGAAGATGCACAATTCAAGGGGTCTGGGCTCCCACTTGTGTACCGCTGCAAGGGAAAAATGGGTTTAAGAGTTACGCGATAGTGGTACAAATGAAAAAACCATGAAACAAAATCATTTTCCATCCTTAGCTGCAGGGAGAAGTGCCAAACCACGATATGCCAAAAACTTGATGAACGAAGAGAAAATTCAAATCACCGTGTGCAGAAAGTTCCTTTTAGGGAAAATTCAAATCACCGTGTGGAGAAACTTAATAATTTGCATAATGCTACATATATTGATGATTTGACATCACTGGTAATCAATGGCATTATTCTTATTTAAAAGTGTTTTTTTCATGCATGGATAGTAAGTGGAAATAAATTATAGAAAAACATGAAAATAATTTTTGTAAGAATACGTGATTGGAATATGAACGTGGAAAAAATATTTTTATATAATCATCTTAAAAGGACTAAATGGTATGCAAAGTAGTTAAAATTTCATACAGAAATTATATAATAGTAATTTTATTTTCATCATTAAAGTTTGTTAACCAATGGCGAGTATTCAACTCGATCAAATTGAATTGAACACTTATTTATCTATTTACATCTACAATATATTAAAAGGAAAAATTGAGGAGAAACTTTTGAATATCAATTTTACTCTTACAAAATTAGCTACATGCCAAATATACCCTCGTTTGGTTTATAAAAAAATACAAAAAAAATTTAATTAAAATGTTACATTAATATGTTCGCGTTGACACTAAATTATTGAATATCAATTTTACTCTTATATATTATGTTATATGCCCAATATATCTTTATTTAATTTTAGTTTTATTAATAATTAATTAATAACGTTAATTCAATTTATTCGACGTGAAATTAAAAAATCTCTTTTCTTTTTCATTTGTTAATAATTTCCTAAATTAATATTTTTAATATTATATCAATTTTTATTAACGTCATCAATTCAATTTATTCAACATGAAACTGAAAAATATGTGCTATTTAAAGAACTCAAAGGATGGCTTAAATTCCCATTGTGAGATTTAAAAAATAAAAATACATGCAACTTATTCAACATGAAATTGAAAAACCGATGTTGCTAAAGAAACTCAAAGGATGGCCTTGAATTCTCCTTTTGAGATAAAAATAAATAAACAAAAATCTATTTACTTGATTAATAGTATTAATTTAAAATGAAATTGAAAAAGGGATGTTGTTATTAACATTATTAGTTCAATTTATTCTACATGAAATTGAAAAATGGGCGTTCTTTAAGGAACTCCAGGGATTGCCTTGAATTTACCTTTTGAGATTAAAAGAAATTCTTCTAATTTGATTAATAGCATTACTTTAAAATGAAATTGAAAAACGGATATTAACATTGATTCAATTTATTCAACTTGAAATTTAAAAACGGGTGTTGTTTGGAACTCAAAGGACGTGGTTTTGAAGAATATCCCGCCACATAAGCTAATCTTGAAAAAAATTGCCAAGTAATGCTCCTAAGAAATCTGGACTCATCCAATGGTCTTTGCAACGGAACAAGAAAGATTTATCGTGATTTCAAGAAACATATTATCCACGCAGAAATAATCGTCAGACAACGTGTTATAAAACAAATTTTACATTCACACATCATATTAACTCCGGCAAATGATAAAGGATATTATTCAAATTCAAGAGAAGACAATTTTCAATATGTTTATGATTTTCAATGACTAGTAACAAGATTCAAAGAGAAATAGTGTTTACTATTTCCTAAATATGTATTCTCTCATGGGCAACTATATGTCGCTCTTTTTCGTGCAGTTTCAATACAAATAACAAACAGTACACCAAAAAAGGGCTTTTGCAACGGTGGAAAAACGCTGCAAAGACCTTTTGCAGGTTTTTCCAAGTGTTGCGGTGATCGGTGTTGTCGTTGAGGGAAGACTTTTTGTAGCGTTTATTCACCATTGTGAAAAACTCTTTTGCGGCATTTTTTAAACGTTACGATAGACCCTTTTACAGCGTTTTTTAAACATTGCGGTATACTCATTGAGAAAAACTCTTTTGCAGCGTTTTTTAAACGTTGCGGTAGACTTTTTTTTTTTTTTTTACAGTTATGGTAATTAAGTAATTGACCCACAAATTAAAAATAACACTTTCTGAACACATTTTGGAATTTCATAAAAATTGATAATTTCATTATAAATTTTTGAATCAATACAAAATTCGAATGTGATACAACACAACCTATCTAAAAAGGAGTAAGATAAACAATACAATTATTTCATCCATCATTCCACTAACTACATTGCTGGAAGAAGTAGAGACATAAAATATCATCCCCAAATGCGTGTTATACAAATTTCTCTGTGCTACTCTTCAAGCAAAAGCTGCCAAAATTGCATATTCCACAAAAATAAATCATTATGGAAATCAACAAAATAAGAACTAGAAAATAGATTTATTGTAAAAACCCAAATAAGAACTCACCAATTGAATAATGGGGAGGGTTTATTGTGACCTAGGATTAGCACAGACACCTTAAGCTTCTTCACTTGGCTCATGACGATCCCCAACTTTCGACCTTGGATCATTAATGCTTCTACTTCAACCTTACAATAAAAAGGAAAAAAAAAAGAAATTTAATTAGATGAGAAAAAAATTGTATAAAGATGACAAGGATATAGGTTTCTTGAGAATATTCTATAATAAGATTATGAGACGAGTTTAGGGAGTTACTTGGGTCTGAACCGATTGGCAGATATAGGCTCCTTGAGAAGAACATTTAACGCGTACAAAATATTACGGGGCAATACTTAGCTACAATAACTCAACGAAATCCGATGGGTTAGCAAATATATTGTAACTAAATTCTTTTAACAAACTCATCGAAATCTTCCTCAATAAACCAGCAAATATTACCGGGCAATACTTAGCTACAAGAACTCAACAAAATCAGATTTTTCAACAATTCATTCAGATAAGAATTGAAAAGAAATACACTTACAATTCAACTTCTTTTTGCCTCTTTAAAAGCTCTTCAACGACCTGTATATTACCATTAGATTGAGAAAAATTAGGTATCCTCAAAAATGAAAATAATTGCTTAAATAACTAAAGTTAAATCTACAAAAACCCTATGTGTAATTGAAAATTATATACTTGAGCTCTTAATTCATCAGCAAGCTCTCCCTGTCGGTTCTCATCAGGAGCCTTCTCTCCATTTCTCAAGCATGCCATGTGTGCAATTGCCTTAAATAAACACCTCCCATCCGCAAGCACCCCTACATAGTGTTCATTATACATTAATCTTTCAATTTCATACATGTTTTAAAATTACAACTAAACAACCAGGTAACGAAAAAATTAACAATGAATAATTTGAACAATATGTAATGAAAGTCAGCAAATCACTAGAAAGAAATGTGCTGGACGACAAGAAGAAAGATCCATAATTGGGGAGATCCATCAAAAGGCAGAGAGTCCTATATAGCCACTGTTTGGTGCACATTTTGTAGTCAATAATGCTTATTTTTTTTATGTGATGGGGAATATATGGTTGAAAAAAAAGGAAAAATTATTGATGTGATGGAAAATATTATTTTATTGAAGAATGTGTGAATGAAAATGATTAGAAGAATGTGAATGAAAAAAATACTGTGGTTCAAATAGAGGCATAAATGTAAATTTCTTATTTGGTGCAAGACAGCTTTTGTACAAGGTGTATTTTATAAAATTCAGACTAAAGCACAATCCTCGTTAATTGGGAGGATTGAGCAAGTACCACACAAAAAGGTACGTTTACCCGAGTGACAATAATAGGTAAATAAAGAACTACTATGGTACAAAAGTAGGGGTGTCCAAAAGTCCTGAACTGAATCGGACCAAACCGAACCCGAACCGAATCAAGCAGTTTTTCATAAGCTAAATACTCGAACGGGTACTCGAATCGAGAACCGATGGGTTTGGAGTGGGTCTAAACTAAGAACCGAAACTATAATTTTTTTTATTTTTTAAAATGAATTAATTAAATTATTTTATTTTTTTATACAAATTAGCAAATCAATTAAATAAATCAAATTATTTCATAATTTTAATTTTAAAACTCATTAGCCCATTTTAATTTGCTCATGACTATTCGAATTTGCTCATTAAATTTAAAGTTCTCAAATGAGATAAAATTCTATGACCACTTCACTCTCCTGAAACCACCCTTAGCAAAATTTCCAGAGCCACCGTCCAGTACTTCTAAATTAGGTACCCATTTATGCATCTATTTAAGAACTATACAAATTTTGTTTTTATAATTGTGTTCAACTTCCATAATAGGGATCTGGTACGAATTTCTTTTCTAGGAGAGGATTTTTGATTTATAATTCTTATGTCATATGCGGTCGTTTTCATTTTTTAAGTAGTGTTACTGTAATATTAATATCTACTTTTTGGTATTTGTATGCACTGAATTAATCTTATTTGACGGTTAGTTATTTATATGTTTTTGAATTGGGTTACGTTAATTTGTAAAAGTTACGAATGAAATGTCATTAGTTGTACTTATGTAGTATTACTGTAAATATTAAAAAATTTAATTATGATACGGAACCGAACCGAACCCGAACAGTTCTATAATTGTATTTAGGCCCGACGGTTCCATTTATTAAATACCCGAAAGTGTTGGGTCAGTTCGGTTCTGAAAAGAACCGAACCAAACTGATTCACGGATAGCCCTATGCAAAAGTGTCACGTTAACCCATCTAGTAGTCTATGAAATACTTGTGAATATTGTCACATGTTAGTGTTGACTATATTTTGTAGCACGGAGAACAACGATAAAGTCAATACATACCATTTGACTCAATATTTGTATATCATTATTGCTTAAATTTGATCGTTTTATCATTTCATTCTATATCGATAATTTGTTATAAACAAGATTTACCAGGTAAACATTGAGATTGTGGTATGTAAAATACTTTTTGTAGATGACTCTCTAACGCGTATATGAACATATATGACTTAATGTCGATTTTGTTATTAAAAGAATAACGTCACAAGTTCTATTTCAAACTTGACCATGGACAAAGATAAAAAAAAAAAAAAAAAAAAGCTTGGATATCTAGGAATTGAGTTTCACAAATTAGTTCGAGTTTAATCTCCATTTTTCAAAATTTATTTTTTTAAACTTATTTTTAACTATGTATTCTCCCAATATAAACATAAATATAAATATAAATAAAATAAATTGAAAAATATAAATAAATTGGAAGTCTGTTGTACTTTCGCAATTTCAAACAAAGAAACGTCTCTTTTTCGTGGATTTAACTTTCTAATAAAATAATTACTTGCTTACTACAAATTTTACTTTTTCACTTGCACTTAAAACTTATGAAATAACTTATAATTAAGCATGTTTTCCCTTAATGGCCCCCATGTAAACAAAAGACAGAGATAATTGTAGTCACAGTCCCAAACTTCTTAAATTATTGTAACTTTCACTCTAACCTTTCATTTCTTGCATCAACATTCCCATTTCATACAAGCGTACGGTTGAAGAACAAATGAAAGATTTTGTCCACAATATCATTAGTTGACCTAAAAAATTGACTTTGACCACGTTTTGACCAATTTCGAAAGGATAAAATAATCACTTTACATTTTATTACATAAAATAAGTTAAAAATTATATTAAAAACCAAAAAATAAATAAAAGAAAATAAAAACTTATCTTCTTTAAAAAAGTGACATTTGGCCAAGCGACTCCTCGCTCGCTTGCTCGGCTCGTTTTTGTTCAGCCCATGGGCTATTTGAGCACAAGCCAGACTAAAAAAATTTGGGCACCACTCGAACGAGCGGCTAGTGGAAAAAAAGTGTGACCAAATGGTTACATTTTTTGAACATGTTTGAAAAAAGAAAGCTAAAATATATGAGTTCTGGGGTGAACTCGGCTCGTATCGAACAAGTCGAGCTCTTGAGCTCATTCGGATAGGCCCATTGGCACCCCTAATTCTTCTCTTCCTTCCTCTCCCACCCCAAAATTCTCTACCCTCACCACCAAAGCAAACTCACACCCATCGCATGCCGTTACCCACCCTCCATCGTCTTCTTCTTTTCTAATCCTTCTTTTTTCACGTTCACAACTAGAAAATGAGTTCTTCTCTACAAAAGTTGTTTCAACGTTTTCTCCACTTTCCCCTTTCTTTATTTCCCACTTTTTTGTATTTTGGATTCTGGGTTTCCATGTTTCATTATGTTGGGTTTTATTCTTTAGATAAAATTAAAGTTATAAAAGAGCTATAAAGTCAAAGGGTCAATTGGGAGGTTTTATAAGTCAATTAAGAGCCATTGAGTTTGAATATGGAACAAAGAAAAAACAGTCGAAATTATGCTAGTCTGACGCCAAGTTGATGTTCGAGCGCTCAAAACAGTGAAGTTGCCATCCATCGGTGCCCTTTGATGTCGCTCGAGTGGCAATGTTATTCAGGAAAATCCTAGTTCGCGTTTTAAATACTTTTTTGAGTCCTACACAACCCCAAAACACATTCTATAATATATATCTAAGCCAAATTTCGACCATTGAGGTAGTTGATCATTATATTCTTCTCATAATTCATCCGTTGGTGATTCTAGATCAATTCCCTACATTAAGATCAATCAACCACACATTGAAAACATCAAATTTATATTCTCAAATTACAGAACCACCCACTTCTTAAATATGTATCAGTATTGAAGATTCGGAAACGTGACTAGAGTTCCGATAGGAAGAGAACGTGGGAGTTCTTGGTGATCTACATGAGATAGACGATTCTAGAGGTCGGGAGCTGGTGTAAGAGCCACAGTCCAAAAGGGCGTTGGTGATTACAGAAAGTATGTCCAAAAAATACTTAAAGTTAGTCGAGTTTGAACCATATTGTAAGTCAATTCGTTTATAGTGGATTTTACGGCAGTGTGCCAGAGTTTTTTTTCTCTCAATGAGTTTTACACGTGAATTCATCTAGATTAAATATTTATAGTGACCTGTCCTTTTAAATATTGGTAACTTTAAATTTCGCATAAAACACATATTCATCATCTAGGTGTTAGGTGGATCAAATTTCGATATTTTACATTCCAATAATCAAAATAGTACTTCCAAATAATGATTGCACTTGCACTGTAGAGATTTTTCACAGCGCATTATCCCCAAGTAGCCAACTTTATGTTTTAATGTTGTATATGACTACAACGAAAATAGTGAAAATGATTATTATGAGATAAAATTCAAGTCCTTTTTTTTTCGCACAAATGATATGTGATTTTGGTTCAAGTTGTTTTACACCTCGCTGGTACTGAAGCTTTGGCAATAATCAAAGGACTGATAACAATTGTGACGGGCCCAAGAGAGTTTTGGATAATGGGTCATGTGAATCTAAAAAAAATGGAGTCTTGGGACAAACGTGTCATGTGAATCAGAAAAAATGGAGTTTTGGACAAGATAGTTTTGTGAAGAGATCAGTTACGGTGGTGGCAGTAGGTGGATAGCGGTGGCGGTGGTGGCACCGTGCGGATAAAAAATTGGTTGGGCATTGGGGTGGGTGAGTGAAGAAGGTAATGTTTTATTTTTGCTTATTTTTTTATTTAACCTTGACAATCATTAAAATAATTATGTTTTTACAAACTCATTTTTGTTGTGAAAAAAGAGAATAAAAGTTAATAGATTTGTGTGTATTATAATGAGAACCAAACCCCTATATTTATAAGACGGGATTATGAATATAATGATAATAATTTCTAGAATTGTAGGGATACAATTGTCATTCGCTAATAAACTTACCATTTACAACACTCCCCATTGAATGTCACATTACAAAATATATGTCCCGTTAAAATCTTGTTTGACAAAAATTCAATGAGACAAAAAATCAAACGAAGGAAAAAGAGTACAATTATTTTGGAGTATTATAAATAAATGTTGTCTCATTAAAACTTTGTTAGGAAAACCCAATTGGATAAAACCTAAGCGAAGGAAAAAGATTATAGTTACTCTCCCTGATGTTGATCACTAAAAATTTTTGAATCAACACATTCCAATCTTATAAACCAATTTCTTGAATGTAGATGTTGGTAGCGCTTTTGTAAATAAATCGGTCACATTGTCACTTGACCGAATTTGTTGAACATCATTGTCGTCATTCTTCTGAACCTCATCTGTATGAAAGAATTTTGGGAGAAATATATTCGTCCTGTCACATTTGATATACTCTCATTTAAGTTGTGCAATACAAGTATCATTGTTTTCAAACAAAATTGTTGGACTATCTTTTGTTGAAATTAATCCGCATGATGCTTGGATATGATGGGTCATGTTCCTCAACCATACACATTCTCGATCTGCTTCATGGATTGCAATAATTTCAAAATGATTTGAGGATGTTGCTGGCAAGAATTGCTTCACATATCTCCATGATATCGTTGTTCATCCACGTGTAAATACGTATCATATTTGTGATTCAGCTTTATTTGGGTCAGAGAGATAACATGCATCTACATATTCCACTAAATCAAATCCCAACTTTTGAGAATAAAATAATCTCAAATCAATAGTGCCCTTTAGGTAACGAAAAATATGATTAACATAATTTTAATGTCTTTATGTTGGTGTAGAGCTATATCTTGTAAAGAGATTTATAGAAAAACTATGTCGGGTCGAGTACAGTTTGTAAGATAAGTTAATGTTCCAATTGTACTACGATATGGTATTTAAGGATCAAGAACATTTTCCCATCTTTAAGTTGATGAAAATGATCATTTTCACATCAAGTGATCGACCAATCATAGGTGATGTCAATGGATGTGCATTGCTCATATAAAAGCATTTTAAGACTTTTTCTGTATATGTAAATTGATGAACAAATAATCCTTTTGAGAAATGTTCAATCTGCAATCCGAGATAGAATTTGATTTTTCCCAAATCTTTAATCTCAAATTCATTTTTCAAATAATTTGCAGTTTTGTTGAACACTTCAGAAGTTCCAATTAAATTTAAATCATCAACATAAACTGCCACAAGTGCAAATCCAATATTTGTTTTCTTTATGAAAACATATGAGCAAATATCTTCATTTTTATAGCATTTTTTCAACAAATATTCGCTAAAGCGATTATATCATATGCGTCCAGACTGTTTCAATCCATATAATGATTTTTGCAATTTAGGCCATGTTTGATTCACATTATTTTTTTCATTCTCATTCTTCTACTCATTTTCAACCACACATTTTTCAATAAAATAATATTTTCCATCACATCAATAATTTTTCTTTCTTTTTCAACCACATATTCTCCATCACATCAACAGTAAAAATACATTCTTACCTTCAAAATGTGCACCAAATGAGGGGCTTAATTGAGAACATTGTTCTCGAGCATGTATCATTTGTTTCTCACACTTTAAGTCCCTATGAACTTTCGTATATATGTTACTATCAAGTGCACCATACAAATAGGTAGTCACTACATCCATAAGGCACATATCGAGCATTTGTGATACAGTCAAACTAATTAAGAATCTAAAAGTAATGGTGTCATTATGAGAGAATATGTTTTCTCATAATCAATTCCTAATTTTTGTAAGAAACATTGAGCTACTAGTCGGACTTTGTATTATGTAATTTCATTATTTTCATTTCTCTTTTATATGAGAACTCATTTGTATCCAACAGTGATTACATTTTCAGGTGTTTGAACTACGTGTCCAAACACTTTCCGTTTCTCTAAGGAATTCAATTATGTTTGTATGACTTCTTTCTACTTTGACCAATCAATTCTATGTTGACAGTCTTTAACAGATTGTGGTTCATGATCCTCATTTTATATAATATCAAGAGCCATGTTAAATGCGAAAATATTGTCTATAACAAACATTATTTCGTTCCCATAATTTATGAGATAATATATAATTTATTGAAATCTCATTATTTTTCGGACACTTGTGATTTTTCAGGAACCATATTTTCAATATTTAATTGATCAATCCTTTTTAATGTTACCATGTTATGAAAATCGGATCGGACCGATCGGTTCAACTGGAAAAATTGTGAACCGGCCTCTAATTCGGTCTGGTACTTATATATTAATCGGTTAACAAAAAATCGGCTAATAAACCATCAACCCGGTCGGTTTAATCGTGAACCGGAAAATCGGCCGCGATTTTTCCAGTTAATAATGTTAAAATAATTTTATTTTTTTTACAAAAAAATTTAACTATCTTGATGGGGCCCACCTTGCAATAGAAGACCCAAATAACTTTTTAATACAAGTGATATTCATTTGGCTCCTTTTTAAAGAAGATTCTTCTTCCAATGATTTAGTAATCTTTCAATGTGAGATACTATCTCATTTTTAAATGAGACTCTTCTTTCAATGTTGTAATAATCTTCTAATGTTGGATACTAGCCAATTGTCAATTCTAAGTGTTTAATAGTTTACTTTATCATTTTCATTAAAAAATCATAACCCCCAACAAGATTATAATCACAAACAATTTTAATTTGAACAGAGCAAATTATTTTGGACATATTAATTGTTAGTTTTTGAGGTTATAAAATAAATTACCACAATAAATCTAATTAACAAACATGGATTATATTTACTTTGAAGTAAACTAAAATTAAAAAAACTATTATAGTTATGATATTTTATAGTTTATTTGTGTATTTATTTATTTTGTAATCTGATTTGATACTGGTTCGACCCTCTTCCTTTTCTGGGTCGATGCTCGGGTCAGTTTTTAAAACATTAAATGTTACTTCTTCAAAAAAAAATTGGTAGGTTTTTCTCTCGTACGTTTCTTTTTCGAGGTACAGAATCTTTTGAACCAACTGGTTGATTACGCTTATGGCGTATTTGAGATTCATTTGATATAGCAAATTATCTTGTAGGGACATCAATTTTTGTTGCAATATTTTCTATTAGTATATATGGCATTGTCACTTTTCTTGTGTCAACAAATATATCTGGTAATTGATTTGCAACTTTTTTACAAATGAATAATTTTTTCAATATCTCGCTCACACTGATTGTTGTGGGGGTCAAAGTGAGATAGAGTTATTTCATTCCAAGAAATTTTACCTTTTTGATCAGGATGTAGTTTTTCCCCTCCCAAAGTTGGGAAAGTCATTTAATCAAAATGACAATCTGCAAAACATGCAGTAAATAAATCACCTGTTAAATGTTCAAGATACCTAATATAGATGGCGAATCAAAACCCACATAAAATCTCAAGTTTTCGTTGGGGGCCCATTTTAATCCGTTGTGGGGTTGAAATAGGGACTTGAACAGCACAACAAAAAATCCGTAGATGAGAAATATTAAGTTTATGATCAAATGTCAGTTGCAAATGTGAATATTGATAATATGCAGTTAGTCTGATACGAACCAATGACACAGCATGTAATATGGCATGACCCCAAATAGAAATTGAGAGTTTTATTTTTATAAGTAATGGTTTATCAATAAGTTGTAAATGTTTAATAAATAACCCCGCTAAACCATTTTGTATATGGATATGTGCAACCGAATGTTCAACAATGTTAGGTTTTAGATATTTTGTAATTGGCAATTCTGTAAACAGAAGGACTAAATTGTACTATATTTAAAAAGTCAAGGAGTAATGTGCAAATAGTTGAAAATATGGTTATTAGGTCTAGGGTTTGAGAATGACAAAATGAGAAAAACGGCGCGAATTTTCGCTAGACTGTCGCCAAAGTTTGGCCGAGCTACAAAAGCAGAAACATCGTCGATGGACTGTCGCCCTTCCTTTACTCGAGCGACATGTTATCGCTCGACTGTAACTGAGTCCTCGCTCAAGCGACGTGGTTATTCGAGAAATTTTTATTTCGCGATTTAAAGGTTTTTTACCTGGCCCATTCGTTTCTTAACCTACCTATATACCAGAACAAATATGTACGAAAAGTTACAAAGTTGAACATTGAGAGAGTTTCATCTGTGAGAGATTAACCATATTTTGTCTTTCAACATTCGTCCATTGATATTGTTTTGGTGAGAAAAACATCATATCTATAATCCAAATACCAAACGGTTCTTTCCATCACATCGTCAGAGTTGCTGAAAATCGATGGAAGTTGACTGGAAGTTTCAGTCGATGAAGAACGCGGTGTTCTTCGTGGATCCACATGAGATAAACGATTTCACAAAGTTGGGACTTGTTGCAGGAGAGTAGAATCCAGGAGAGCTTTGGAAACTGCAGCTGAAAGTGGTGCAGGAGCACTAAATTCAGGAAAACTGTTGGAATTGTAGTCAGGAGATTAGATAGTACGTGTCGTCGTCTAGACTGGTAGACTGTAAGTTACAAATCGTTTATCTCATGTGGATTGTTGACTGATAAAGTGCCTGAAATTTTTCCCAATTGGGTTTCTCCGTGATCATACAGTGTGTTGATTTACTGCTTTATTCATTATTTATATAATTTGCAGTATTCAAATATAGGATTAATCTGACGTGATTGTTTAATCATCTAGAGATAACAATTGGTGATTTGTTTCTAGTTTGTTATAATATTTTTAATTCCGCATAATATACATATTCACCTCCTTCTAGGTATTGTTAGGGTCGAATTGCGTAAATTTCAAACAACAATCACAATTGACATGCAATAATCATCGAATGCTTGTGATCTAAATTTACTAGCATTGTCATCATCTTGATTAAGTAATCGAAGAATTGTGCTTGTTATTTTATGATTTGAGCAAGTAGTATAGCAAAAACTACATTTCTAGCGGAAAGTAAGCAAACATGTGATCATCTAGTAGAAGAATCAACCATAAAATAATGAAATGGCTCACATGATGGGTGTATTGGCCCACATATATCTCCATGAATCCTTTCCAAGAAAGTTGGAGATTCAATATTGACATTTGTAGTAACTTGTCTTGTGAACAAGCTACACATGGATAATTATTAGGTAAAAGAATCTTCTGATTCTTTAAAGGATGTACATGTGAGTTGTTTATTATTCAACGCATCATTTAGCTCTTGGATGTCCAAGTCGATCATGCTAAAATATAAAATTTTTTGGATCAACGAACTTCTGATTCATGATAATATTTGATTCGACAATTTTTATAAATATATAATGCATGTCAGATGGGAGTGCATGAAGTTTTTCTTTTATTTGCTCATGGCCAGATATAAAAGAAGTTATGCAAAGATATTCAACATTATTTTCTTACATTGTCTCAATGTGATATCCATTACAGCGGATATATTTAAAATTAAGCATCTTCTGAATTTGCTAAAATAAAGTGCATTTTCAATATATAATTTTGTATTATTTGGTAAAATAATACAAGTTCTTTCGGAACTTTTAACAATATTCGATGCAGCTGATATCATATTAACATTATTTTCTGTTAACATTCTAAAAAAAAAAATTATTTCAAAACTCACTTTCTTAAAAAAAAAAAACTCTTTTTAATGATTTATCAAACAAGGGCGTAATTATTTTATGTAAAATATATAAGTTATTATTTTACCCTTTTTGAAATTATAAAAAATGTGGTCAAAATCAATTTATTATTATTATTAACTAATGGACATATGAATGAAAACTTCGAAGGAATGAAACGTTTGGGATCGTGGATGAAGCAAGTGAAAGGTTAGGTTTACATTACAAAAATATAAAAGGTTTGAGACCCGTGATTGCAAACATTTCTAGAAGATAAGGTTAATGGAATTACCATAATACCCTCACTAATTATCATATCAAATTGAAGAATTAAACAAATTGGAAACCAAAACCCTAGCAACTTTCACTCCACTCTCTCGTTCCATGAAAAATTCTCTCTAGCTACACATAAAAATCTGTATTCATACAGTTGAAATCTTGCAAAAATGGCGTCAATGGCGATTCTAACGAAATCAAGGAGCATAATCAAAACCCAAAAGTATTCCAAATCCATATCCACCTTCCGACACCTCTTTCAGGAAGCACAGCTGGCGGAGCAACCACTGCCGCAAGCCACCACTCCTCTGCCACCTAACCCGGCCACTGGCAGCCCATTATACAATGAGAACTGGAGGAACCCATTTCCACCTTCTTCGTCTCCCGCTCTTGTCCCCCTTGGCCTTGGCTTCCTTAACCAGTCCTCCGCCGCGCGCATCCAATCCCTTTCCCTAACGCTTGATTCTCAGAGCCTGATGAATCAGTTTGCTGACTGGATGACTTCGCAGAGGTGGGCTGATATGAAGCAATTGTTTGAATTCTGGATTAGGGCATTGGACAAGAATGGAAAGCCTAATAAGCCGAATGTCGATTTGTATAATCACTATTTGAGGGCCAACTTGATGATTGGGGCATCGGCCGGGGAGTTATTGGACCTTGTTTCACAAATGGACGATTACGGTATCATGCCCAACACTGCCTCGTTTAACTTGGTCTTAAAAGCTATGCACAAGGCAAATGAAACACTTGCTGCCGAGAAATTGATCGAGAGGTTGGATACTTTTTATAACTTTTGTACTTTTTAACTAATTGTTACACTGCTGGTTTCAGTTTTTATTTTCCTATTGTAAACTTGTTATAGGGTACTGTTATGCTTGTAGGTTATGGAGATTTAAAATTGAATTTAGTACGAATTGTATCACATATTTTTAGTTGAGTTGCATTTGCGAAGATATTTTTGAACAGAATTAACAGTTCAATTTGTAGTCTTTGGTAAATGAAGCGAGAGCTTCAGTTCTATTTATGGTTTTAGTGTTAATCTGTTCGAAACAAAAATGAAACTATTGTTGCTCGCGAACTTTTGATGTTCACAAATTTTGGCATATTTGGCCCTACTACCATATTGATGTTCACAAAATGGATGCTGGCGTACTTGGCCTACCATATCCCGAGCACTTAAATGCTCTGATGCAGGCATACACACAAACTCACTGATCCATATCTTAGTTCTCTCATCTGCATGTAGAGATATATCCGTTTTCCCTTCCCAACACCTCTTCCACCATGCACTATCTCCACTTTTGTAGTCTGCCATCTGCAGCCATTGCCCCCAAAACCCACCATCATCAGTGACAGTATCTATTGTCAACTCAACCCAAACCTGAGACAACACACACACACAACAAAAAGAGAGAGAAAAGCTGAAACCTGTTAGGAGGCCTCATTTCCTGTTCTAAAATCAAACTTTATGTTATTAAACCGTTGGACTTCTTGAACAAACAAAATCTACAACATGGTTTTGTTCACGATCAGAGGAGGTTGCTGTGGTTCTGAGCCGTGGTGTTGTTTAGATAGTATCAGTCAAAAGAAGATGGAAAACTGAGTGCTGAAAGCTTGGTATTTCATGGTTATGGTTGGGAATGTGAAGGTGGTAATGGCAGTTGTGGGGAAGGGGCTGGTGGGTAGTTTAACAACTATTATTCATACATATTACAAACCATTAACAGGCCAAATTATGTGGATACCCTTACCCCTGGCACCATGTGGATACATTCCATTTAAGGGCAAAATTTGACCTCTAATGGAAGTTTGAGAGTCAATTTGAGACTAAATAATATGACAGACAACCACAAGTGATTTTTTAGTTATTTATGTCTTGTGCTTATGATACACAATTTGTATAGCTACTTTATCTATCCTTTGTTTGTGGCGTTACAGTTAACGTGGTAAGTACCTTAATACTATGAGTTTGTTCATTGGCATTGCAGAAATTATTGAAGAAATAATATTGCAGAGGTTTATGATTTAAGGAAATGATGTGGAAGTGAAGTTGGAATTCTTCTGAAAGTGGAAAGGGATCTTATAAAAAAATTTTGTGCTGCAGTCATGGGATTTCTGGCTCTAGACAAAGATTATAACTTTTGGTGAACTAATATTATAATAATGATTTTAACTAGGACTTAGTGAGGTATGAGAGAGTTATTTTTTTTTACTTTTTATCCCCTTTTCTTTGAGTGAGGGAGTCACAAATTTTAGCCATTGTAAGCTTTTGATGACATAGATACTGAAACTATCATCCTGAAAATCTCAATGTTAAAAGCAAGTCGTGCTTTGGCAATCGGAAAAATGTTCCGGAAAGAATTAAAAGCTTATCAGATTTCATGAAAGTTGATATTTTGACTCTGAATATATAGTGGAAATCTGGAGCCTCGTATTTGAAGAGATGCAAAATGAAATGATTTGTGTCTTCAATCATTATGTTGTAGGAGGATGAAAATATTAAGGAGACACATACAAAGAAAAGGAATCTAATAATATGATCATTGCATACCCTGAATCTAATAATATGATCATTGCATACCCTGATCATAAGATCACCATAAGTCAACTCATCCAAGATTTAGGCTCTGTTTGTTTCGGATTAAAATCAGATTTTAATCAAGTCAAAAGTCAAACAATCAATATTAACTACATTTTTCATGGGTCCCACAACTTTTCAACCACACTTTTAAAAAAATTATATCACAATCTACTAAAAGTCTAATTTTAATCCTCACCAAACACCCACTTAATGAAATCCGTATTTACTTCATAGATGCTTAGTGTCGATATCAAACAATTACCTCACCTTACCTCATGATTTGACTAGGAAACATGATACATAGATGTGAAGTTAGAGGTAGACATTAAATTGGCTCTCAGTACCCAATTTATGTGGGTTTTTTCAAGTCCTCGTGTTGATGATGAGCATGACACCCTTCACATTTCCCAATCCTTCTAAATATAAGAGTACCTCACATTAGGACCGACCACCTCTTTTTATCTTTGGACTACTAATCTAAATGTATCGTGTTGGTGGTTGGACATGCTGCTCAATGGCCTGCAAGTATTTGTATATTTTTATTCCTTTTTGGTTTATAAACTGAACAGTGCACTTAGGATTTGTTTTGAGGCCCTTCTTTTTTATCAAGTTTTATTCCTTAAGCATAAGATATAATTACTGAAATGAGCGCTGCAGAGAAAAAGTTCCACTCTTCACATGTCAAAAACTATTACCTTTGATCTGAAAATTCATTTTTATTTATTTTTCCCACTGTGGAGTGTGAGAGGTTGCGTCTATAAATAGAAAAGTATAGCTCTTCTTCTTTGCAATAGGAAATATGATAGAACCCCAGCTGCAGATGCAGATCGCCACCTGTTTTCAGGACAGAAATGAAGATGAAAGCAAAACAAGAAAGAATAGGTTGAGAATGTAATCTCTATTTCTGTATTTTTAGTAAATGGCAGGGAATTAGGCTCTGCTACTGGATTCAGCAGAAGCTTGTACAGCTATGTAAATGTAAATGTAGTGCAATGAAAATGAAAATGAACTCAAACATATTTGGACTTTCGAGAGGTTCAATTCTCTCCTTTAGATCCTTCTAATCCTCCCCCCCCCCCCCTCTCTCTCGCTTCTCCCCTGCTTCCTGTATTTATACTGTGTTCTCTAACCACCCCCTCAACCATTTCTGTTATCCCCATGTGTTGATTGATTATCGCCCTTGTTAATTTCCTTTCCTGCCCTCAGCCCTTTCTTCCGTCTGGTATACTTGAGCTGGACAGGTGGCCTATCATTACTCCTCTAAAATCCACCTTGTCCTCAAGGCGGAAGTCTTTGCTGTCTAATCAATTTGTCGTACAACCACACAATTTTCTTTGCTAGAACTCCAGCCATGGTCACCGCGAAAAAGGGACGTTTCATCCTTTTGAAGTGGACTGACTTACTGAGTCGAGCAACTATAACATGTATAGTATCCAAGGCAACTCCATAGGTAGTTGTCCCTACCCACAAAATGACCAATTTTTGAACTCGACAAGCCGCAATGAAATTCACTGCCTGGTTAATTGAATACACTATCTGGAAAGATAAGTTGGGAGGGTTAGGATTGCTATTTGGGCTGGAAATATGGAAACTTTTGTTTGGGCTGTAGTTATTATTTTAGATCTATATGGACCTGAAATAGCTTGGGTCCTTTTTAAAGGATTACTATGTCCTTAACCCTTTGGGCTAGCTCCATAATTTGGCCCAGACCTTAAGGCTTTAGCGCCTTTCCTTCTGCCCAAATCTCTGGCCTCAGTCGATTGGTAAAATTACCTTCCATCACCTCTTCTGAAATCGCCGGCAAGGGGGCTGCCAAAATCTCAAACATCTTCCGGTATTCCTTGACCGTGCTCTCTTGCCTCTTAGCGCCAAGAATTTCAACAAAATAGTTCCTTCTTGCGAAGGGGGAAACCGTTCCAGCAGCAAGGTTTTCAAGTCCTCCCATCTTCGCACGGGCTGTCTGCTTTCTTCCCATTGATACCAAGCCCTTCCCCTTCAAAACGCACTATCGCAGCTTCGATTTTCTCCCCATTCGTGAGTTGATTCATATTGAAGTAATATCCAGCCGTCCGAATTCTGCCCATCGAACATAGGCATTTCCAGCAGTTGATTTCGTATTTCGACTGTCCCTGGTTCCTCACGGCGACTCCTCACCTCAGTGCCTACCTCTGTCTCATGAATTTTCAGCGGAGCTTCAGATTTAATGGTGGGATCTGGCGAAGTGATGACAATCCCTTTCTCCTTACTTTTCCCTGCCCATCCCATTCTTTATCATCAGATCGAGCTTCTCCATCATCATAGACATTGCTCTCTTAAATTCAGATTTCATTGCACCTAGCTCGTGTAACTCCAATTGTATGCGGTCAGTTCTCGCTTCCAAAGACTACCCAACTGTCAAGAGTCATTTTCCAAGGTAAATGCTCTGATACGAATTTCAGCTGCAGATGCAGATCACCACCTGTTTTCAGAGCAGAAATGAAGATGAAAGCAAAACAAGAAAGAATAGGCTGAGAACTTAATCTCTATTTCTGTATTTATAGTAAATGGTTGGGAATTAAGCTCTGCTACTGGATTCAGCAGAAGCCTGTGCAGCTATGTGAATGTCAATGTAAAGCAATGACAATGAAAATGAACTAAAACATATTTGGGCTTTCGAGAGGTTCAATTCTCTCCTCTAGATCCTTCTACCCCCCCCCCCCCCCCCTCTGTCTCCCCTGCTTCCTGTATTTATACCATATTCTACAACCACTCCCCCAACCATTTCTGTTATCCCCACACGTCGGTTGATTACCCCCCTTTTCAATTTCTTTTCCTGCCCTCAGCCCTTTCTTGCGTCTGGTATACTTGAGTTAGACAGGTGGCTATCAAAATAAATGAAAATTCTAGTAAACAGCAGAATTTTCTATTGCTTGTCCCTTGTTAATTTCCTAAAAATATACGTTGAAAGCCTTCTGAGCATTTGTTTTGCTTTTCTCTTACCATCTTTATTTCTCTTTTCAGCTCCTATGAAGTACTAATTCTGTAAACTCAATGACCTGGATACATGTTTAATGTACTAAATTGTCTTTGTTTCATGAAGGGACGAGGTGTGTAGCATGGCCTTTCCCACTCTCAGTTTATCTCTATAACTGTCCCAAATTTTGTTTATGGGCATTTTGCATACATTTCTGAAAACGATTAATTTAAGGTTACTAATATGATAGATGACTCTTTACTTTGTTGATGTCAGGATGATACAGACAGGAAAAGAATTTAAGGAATCTTTACCTGATGATGAGTCATTTGACTTGGTTATAGGCATGCTGCTTGTAACAAACCAGATTGATACTGCCCTGAAATATATAGATCTGACCCTAAAGGCAGGTTATATGTTGTCAATGAATACATTCACGAAGTGCGTCCAAAGCTGTGTTCAGAATGTGAGGCTTGATACGTTGGTATCGATTATAGAGAGATGCAAGGTACACTGGCTGGCTATTCAATAAGATACAAAGTACATTATTAATATTTATTGTGACCAACTTTGCTTCTACTGATCTGATCAGAAAATGGATCAAAACAAATCCTTATGTCCACCTTGGGCCGCATGCAATTATATTGCAGATGTTGCGATGCAAGCGGATAACAGTGAATTAACTTACTATGCCCTTGAGTTTATGGCAAAGTGGATTGCTCGGGGGGAGAGTGCAAGGCCTCCTGTTCTACTCTCTGTTGGCGAAGGGTTAGTTGTCTCTGCCCTTGGCACTGCAGGTAGGACTTATAATTCTAAACTTCTGGATGGTTCATGGGCAATTCTTAAGCGATCATTGCGCCAGAAGAAGGTCCCAAATCCTGAATCATACCTCGGCAAGCTATATGCTCATGCTAGCTTGGGGAACTTGCAGAAGGCTTTTGGTACTCTGCACGAACTTGAGACAGCTTATGGAAACTCTACGGAAGAAGCAACCGAAGATCTGTTCTCTCCATTCACCTCTTTGAATCCTCTAGTTGTGGCATGCTCCAAAAAGGGTTTTGAAACGCTGGATTCAGTATGTTTTTCTGTCTTAGATGCATCTTATAATTTTTGGCATGTGCTAAGAAAATCAAATTCTTTAACGTGCTTCTCAGGTGCTTGGCAAACACAATCCATTTCATTTTCTTGTGGCACTTTTGTTGACAGATGACAATTGATGAAAAATTGTGACTCATATTAAACCTTTTCAATTCATTCCCCCCCTCCCTCTTATCTGAAGCTAATATTGGAAGGAAAATCAGTTAAATATTTTGAAAAGTAGATCTAAAAATGTTAAAAGTAGTTATGTACATGATGCTTACAGATGATTAAGTTATGAGAATCAACTTTATTTCTCAATGGGATTGCATTTTATTACTGGCCTTTTGCTATATCCATGGAAAAACTGCGAACTGTCAATGCAGTTGGTGGTGAGGTCTTGTGATTTGCTAAATTGGGAAAACCTTCCAATCATTCTTGGAGGTGCCTTTAATTCCATCGCACATTCACACTTTTACTAATATATAATACAACTATGTAACTGAGTAAATTGAGGTGCTATAAGCCCAGTCAAAAGAAAGTTTCTTCTCCAATTAGATTCATGGGTATTCCAACTAGAAACGATAACAGAAAATCTATAGGTCTTTACAGGTTCTTGGTCCTTGACATTGCGGATGGATAGTATTGGCCCCAATTGTTTTCAATAATTCATACGTATTGGCATTCCTGCCTTACCAATTCGATGAGACAATGGTCGTGTCCATCTCATTTCTCTTTAGATAGAATATGCATTTAGATTTAGCAGAAAATAAGGCTTACAGCCTTACAGAGTGCAATATGAAGAAAATATGAAATGAAATTTTTGAGAATCTAATTGAATAGCATTAATACATGAGATTTCTTGTATGCCAATTACCATTTCGAAATTTCCTGTATGTCACTCGACGTTGATGAGCAGATCTCAATCACCTTTGGAATATCTTGCGTTGACTTGCTGTTATCACTGGCAGTTATTGGTCTTCACATTTTACTACCAGGATAAAATTGTATTATAACGTTCTTATAAGAGTTATTTGGTTGTTGCTAACTGCATTCTTGACGTATTGACAGGTTTATTACCAGCTGGAAAGTTTGAGCCAAGCTGATCCTCCTTACAAGTCTGTTGCTGCCCTGAACTGTGTAATTCTTGGTTGTGCAAATATATGGGATGTTGATCGGGCTTATCAGACATTTAGTGCAATTGCTGCTACATTTGGATTAACTCCTAATATCCATTCATACAATGCTTTGATATGTGCCTTTGGGAGGCTTAGCAAGGTAATACTGACGTTTGCACGACACCCTTTTCTGTCTTGTTCTGGAACTGTGTAGTGCATATCATTCCCTCTGCCCTGTGAAGGCTATCTAATTCAACTTTTGTTGGACAAACTAACAAATTTTTCTCGGCACATTATAATTCACTTGTTATGCTTTCTAATCTCAAAAACTCTATACTGTAGTGTCTTCTCTGAAATTTATAATATTTTTATTTGATCCGAAAAACTAAGCAATCTTGTTTACAGAACTTGTTTATTTAACTTCGAAATTTCGAACAAGAAACACAGTGCATTCCAAAGTATAAATTTTGACATTCATATCCGCGTTTGATCATTTTTTGCTTCATAATGCGCATGGGTACATTTATAATGGTTGCTTCCCTAACATCCCCCATCAGTTTGGACTTTGAAAACACAATAATCGTAGTATAATTACGAGGGAATAACGGTCCAGTAATGGTTCTTGATGCTCACTCTTGGTATCAACGATTTTATTTTTTTGTGAAATGCTGAACTTCTACAGCATCATAATTAATGCGATTACTTGGTTTCATCGAAATATTAAATCAACGAAAGACTTATTATATATATTATTTTCTGCAGACGGATGAAGCTGTGAAAGTATATGAGCACTTTGTGAGCTCAGGCATAAAACCAAATGCAACAACATATTCTCTGCTTGTCAATGCTCATCTCATCCAACGAGATCCTAAAGCTGCTATTTCTGTGATTGATGACATGGTGGGATGCTTCCTGTGATTGATATCTTGCCATTAATTTTTCTTTTTCTTTTTTCTTTTCCTCCTTGCTGTTAATTTCTTTTATTGATGTCCAATCCTCTTGAGCAGATAAGTGCAGGATATGAACCTTCAAAGGAAATCCTAAAAAGGGTCCGAAGGCGATGTATTCGAGAGATGGACTATGAAGCTGATGATCGGGTGGACTCTTTGGCCCGAGACTTCAAAATCCGGATGGGCACAGAGAATCGGAGGGACATGCTGTTTAATCTTGAGTACAGTACAGAGTACGCATGATAGTAAGTTCTCAAGCATCAAATCCCACTTGCATCAGCAGAGAGCAGAAGATATCCTTGTAGCACATTCTTTTAGAAACTTTTTTTAACCTTCATATTCTATTCTGAATTTTATAAATTAAGAAAATCTGCTTCTTTTTCATTCTTCTGTATTTGTCTTTTTAGAATAAGAAAATTCGGGAGCTAGGGCATGTCATTAGTGTAGCCTTCTAGTTCTCGTCTTGCAGTGTGCTTGTTTGGCATTGACTCGTGCTGCTATATTCTCAGGTATGTGTAACTTCTGTACGTTCGCTTCACTGACTGCGTAGGTCGCCTAGTATTCTCGAGTTTTCTTCCATTATCCTTTGGTGAATCTTGGTCCGCTGTCTGTAAATTATGGATCCCTGGTCGGTTCGAGTTTTGATGGCATGGTAGCTTCTTTTGCAACTGCTGAATTGTCCACTCTTTATGTATTCTTTCCAGGCATAGAGGTTTTATATTGAGATTAGACATTCAGGTGTGGATGAGCAAATTTAGATTGGAATGATTTATATCTCAGAAATCTGTGTTTTCCAATTATTGCGTATTTCCATATTGTATACTTCAGCTTTTATTTCATTACTGATGATGGCTTTACCATTCTTCTAGTTATATTGTCAGAATTCTTATGGAAGAAGTGGCTGAACATGTTGCTTATTTTGTTTTTCTGGAAAAGCCAAAAAAAAAAGTGCGGAACTAGTTTCAGTGATCAAGCCACGACTCAACACATTTTACACCTGTAGGCTCACTTTGGCCTTGAATAAATGTTGCACCAAGGAAAGTATCTAAAAATTGTGCTGAATGGGGAGATTACTGTAGCAGATGACTTTAGACGGGCTTAGCCCAGGGCATGGTGCAATTGTAAAGTAAAAAGGTTCTTAACGGAGTAATGGAAGTTTGAATACCCGCGGCGGTTGGAAGGTAACATTTTATGTTGGAAGGTAGATGTCTTGTGGTGACAAAGTCATTGTGCATTTTGTCATCCTTCCGGGGTCCCATATGCATGAGGTAAAGGAGAGTCCACAAGGAGGAAAACTGTTTCTCGAATGTCTGGTTTAAGTGTGTATAAGTTATGATCGCATCCGATTTACCTGGATGGCTAATCAAGGGGGAATGTGGTCCCTCTTAAGGATTTATTTTTTTAAAGCAAAATCAAACGGTGGATTATACAATCTAGGAATTAATTTATTACGATGTTATGAACTCAAGGTCATGACAAGAAAAGTTATATATTGTTAGTAACAATTGCAAAGAAAGCATTCATTTTCGATCTAATAAGAAAAGCACAAACATGTCTACAATCAAAATTAGAGATATGAAAGGCAATTCGCTGGATAAGATTAGCCAGAAAAGCCTCCGTATTGTTCTATTCGAAGATCCTACTCAAATTCAATCTTGGAAGTACAACGTCCCGCTCTTCTAGTGTTTACCTAAACAAAATGTATCTTGAAAAATCGTTCGGCTAAACTAGTATGTAATCGACAAGGAAATTGGAATGGAGTGGATTGGATTGAATCTAGATCCAAGTCGAAAAGGAAATGGATTCTTTATTATAAATTTTTCGGACCCAACAGTAATTAACTAAGGCCCAACCCACAGTAAGCAACCTTACCCATAACTATTTCTGTGAAATCTCAAATCCCTAGCTTTCAATTTCAAAAAATAGAATCAAAATTCCCAAAAATATTCCCAAAATCAAAATTCTAAATGCCACAAGTTAATTCAAAATCTACGAATTCAATAAGTGAAAATTCAAATAAATTAAAAATGAAGCAAAATGGTAAAGCGAGGAAAAAAGTACAAGAAGAAGATGTCCAAGAAGAACAAGATCAAGATCAAGAACAAGATGGAGTCTCTGTACACTCGCCTTGCAAAATCCCCAATTCCTCTTTCCGAAAGGTACGTTTTGAGTGTATATATATAGCGCATGTATGCATTTTCTGTTATGTGTTTATATTGATAATGATATCTATTTATTTTTTAATATTTTTATTTATTTGATTTAATTGAGTTTCAGGAGAAATCGGAGGTGGAATTGGAACTGAGGCTGTTAGAAGCTCTCGAAATCTATCCTCCCGCCAAACTACGAGGCAATTTTTTTTATTAATTATTATCTTTTACCTTTTGTTTTTTTTTTTTATGTTTATTTCTGTTCTTAATCATGCTATAAATATAAATGTAAATGTAAATATGCACTTGCATGTAAGCGTATCATTATAGAGCTAAACATTTGAAATTTTATTGGAGTCGTTCTTGATGTGTGAGGAATTTGCAGAATGTTAATCACGGTTATTAATTTTGTTGGAATGCGAAATCGTCCTTATAATGTGGATTTTTTAGTAACTTAAAGTTGATCATTATTTGCTAAGCTTTTGGTTTTCAGAAGTTAAAGGTATTTAAATGTCCAAAATTCCTGTTCCTTAAGTTTATATTCAAGAACGTAATGCTGGCTGGCCTTGATTAGTAGCTTTTTTGCTTTGGAAGAGCTAAAAGTTAGATTAATAATTAAAGACAACTGAAAAATTACATGGAAGTTAGCCAGAATTATTAGATGATGTATCAACTATAATTGTTTCCCCCTTTGCAGGGATACATAGACACTTTGTGCTTTACGGTTTAACAGAATACTTGCGCAGAAGGTTTGCATATGTTTTCGTTTTTACACTATATTGATTATATCCTTTTCTAGAATTTCAAGTGATCCTTAAAATAATCATTGATTTTATTTCAAAATTTCCATGTATAGCACTTTCATACATATTGTTGATGCAGTTTCAATCAGCCATTCAGTGGGGATGATATTCTGAAATTGCTCAATCGTTTCTACAACTTGGAAATGGTGGTTAGTGTTCTTCCAGTCAACGTTGCTATCTTATCATTGGGTTGGTTCATCAGAATTAGCTAGCATTGGATAATGGAAAATTGGATTTTGAGTAGGAGAGAATATTATCAGTAAACAGATTGTGAAAGTTGTACCTCATTGCATCTTACAAATTAATGATGTAATTGATGTTTCATTTTTTGTAGTTGCTTGGGACAAAATTTAAATAAATAAATGTGTGTGGTCTCTAACAGCTTAACCTTTAGATTACATGGTTTAAAATGGTATCACAACAGACAGAGAACCTAAGTTCAAGTCTATTGCCACCCATGTAAATTGTGCTTGTTAAGCTTTTTGTAAGAGACTGAAATGTGATTGGGTGTATTGAAGTTTAAATGAATTAAGTTTTTCTCCTCTTTTTCAATTTAAACTTTTAGACAAGTTGGTGCAACAGTATTAGCTAACTATCATCAGGATTTCCACTACATGATTAGCTGATAACCTTGGAATGCATTCTCTTAGTAGAATTTAGTTGTTATTTGTTAGACGAAGAATAAGTGTTTGCTTTACTCCTTATATGCATCTTCACAAGAAATTTACCAAAATGCAGAAATTCAAAACTATCAATTTACCGTGGTTAAATATTTTACATGAGCTCTGCACATCATGTGGTAACCAGGCTTATTAGAAGAATTAGTTGCTCAGTCTCGTTCATTATGACTGAACCCTGGGATGTGTAAATTTTGGAGTTCTGCCATTCAAGTTCTCTGTCATGTTGTGCTGGTAACTTATTTCAGTATAAAACCCGGAGTTTGATACTCAATACTGATTATTCTTTCTTGTCTATGATGTGATATTGCAGAAACCAGATGATGAAGACGCTGAAATCCTGCGTCAGGAGGAAGATTTTCGCTTGCCACAAAGTTATTTCATCAGTGAAGATTCTTGAATGAGACTATTCCACATACGGTTGCTTGTTTATGAAGTTGTTCATATGTCATGCTGGCAAAAAAATTTTTTGTTTCTCCAGTAATATTACTTGTGAACGTTCTTGTAAATTGTGATGACCCTAATTTCCCTTCCAGCAGGTCTCTATATAAATTGAATAGATTTGTAAGGATTTGATAATACATGGGTACTTGTTCATTTTTGGTGGCAATGTTTAGTTTGTTTATCTTGTCTTTTGTTTGCCAGTCTTTTGAAAATGTAGCCTTGGAATCAGTTCTTTTTGTAATTCATGTCAAAATCCAGGTTAAGGAGTTGCTTGGAATGCTGCCAAGAAATTAGTATTTTGGACGTAATTTCATGAGTTACTTCAAATGTTGCCAAGATATTAGTATCTTTTTGGATGTAATGAACCTTGCTCTTTAACCCCCATATTGAATCCAATCCTTGCTTTCATGTTTGGGAGTTGTTTATAATCGTTTTAATTTATAAATAGATAGAAATTAGTGTTCAATAAGTGGGTACTACTTATATACCCTCACGACGCGTGGATAAAAAGTGGTTTGATCATAAACTAATTATAATCAAATGGCAAATGAATACATATACATGTGTGTGTGTGTGTGTGTGTGAAATTGAAAAACATACATTGATTTTGTCATGTATTGAAGTAATAGCAAATAGCAATAAACAAAATTTTTGAACTATAGAACTTTTACGCGAGAGAATGATTTTTGTGAAAGTCGGAGTGATTCCACTTCTAAATTTTTCTTCATTTTGGTTCGGAATAATTGAATCTTAATATGAGTTAGGAAACAACGATTACCTACACTTTTATTGAACTATCGTGCATAGTATGCATCTTGAATAGTTCATAATATTGAAGTGTCTGTACACAACGAATATTATTGAAATCTTTTGGAGTTTTGTACCCACATTCAAAGATACCAATTATTTTAAATAATTACAATTAAAAACTATTCAGATTAAAATGAAATAATTTCAACAAATTTCTTGAAATGTGTAAATTTTACAAGAGATAATTTAAGGATTTTTCTCCATTTGTTTCTTGAACTGAAATATACTTGAAGCTCCATGTGAGAACAATTGAATGTGCGAATGAGAGAATTGTCATTTTTATGACAGAAAATTTCTTTACAATTTTGGAAGTAGGAATATAAGATAATAATTTATGACTTTTATTTAATTTTATTTTTTGTGGCATATGAAGAGAGAGAGAGAGAGAGAGAGAGAGAGAGAGAGAGAGAGAGAGAGAGAGAGAGTCTAAAATAACATAATTAATTCGTGTTAATTCGATCCAGGGTCAGGTAATCGAGGTTGAGCTATCACTCACTCAGGTTTGAAACTAACTGCTCGCCAAACCCAATCGGGGAAAGGGCACGCTTTCTACTCTATTCCTTTAGTAAGAAATAGTTAGGCGCAACATCAAAAATTTCCTCCAACTAGAAATCTTTGCAATATTCTTCTAGGCAACACAAACAATCACAACACACAAGCATACCTAGTAATATATCTGCGTGTATTTGTTGAGTAGCTCAGCTCTCTTCACCAAGTGTTGCTCGGCTCGTTCCATGAACTTGCCCCTTGGTGAGGCTAGCCAATCTGCTCGCGAGTTGCTCGATGCTTGCCATTTTTTTATTTTTATTTTTATTTTTTACACTGACATTGCTTTTCACTCATTTATGAGGAGCCTGCTGGCGAGCCAACTCAGCGCAAGCCGACAAACAGCTTGCATGAGAAATTTGCTGTTCGACTCGCCCCACTTAACAACTCTATGCATACAAACACAATTACAAACAAACATTATATGCGAACCCCAAAAAATTAGGAGTAAAAAACCATGAATTTCGATTATCATTTCAACATCATTAGTGTTCATGTTGAGCGGCAAAAAACACATTTTGATCACCAACACAATAAACAATTATGGAAACCAAAACAAATAAATTAATGAATTGCTAACAAACTCCTTTAAAAGAATCTTCTTTTGCTCTTGAACTCATCTACGTGTTTATGCAGCATACTTTCCTCTAATCTACAACTTTCAGAAATTTCTGATTGCATCTACTTTATGGGATGGATTCTTTCTGTGAAACAAAATGCCAAGCAAATTTCATACGGAGTCCTGGTATACATTTTCAAAATCAGATTACACTTGACACATATTAAGGTAATTAGACTAGACAATAATGTGGAATTCCTATGACACTTAATAGATTGTTACAACCTTCTTCAGCTAAAGCCTCGTGTAAATCCAGACACACAGGTGATTCAAAAAGGCTTCAAAATAAAATCATTTTAACCGCTATCATGATATGTCGAATGAATGAAAACTTCCATGCATAGACACAAAAATGTATTCAGGATGAAGACAGTATTTTGAAAAAAGCTACATAGCTTATAAATAGTATGATTTTACCGTCTTAATTTCAATTTCAGCAGTAGCGGGTGGGCACGAGTTGGATTGGGAGAAATCCCGACCCGAAAACCGAAACGGATGGTTCAAAAAAACTGAGCGAGTCGTGTTGGGTTGGTTTCATCGGTTTAATGCCAGCCATAGTTCAGGAGTACAGGAATTACCAGAGGTAAAAAAATATTGGGCGGTCCTAGGAATCTTGGGAGCTTTCATAAACAGATAGATGATTTTCTCACGAATGGCTTCTGCATAATAGTATTTGATGGTCGCTACCACTCTGTAGATCAATCACACGGGTTCCCAGTGGAGCTGTATAGCCAGAGAACGTTCTTTCTCTATTGGACCAATCTTATCAGAAATAATGATCCATCCCTGCCACAAGCACACAATCTTACAAATAAAACTCGAGAGGTGAAACTAGAAATATGCACCTGTGAGGATCTAAATGAAGCCGACAGGTAGCAGCAAAACTTTCTATACAATTATAAACAAACATAACAGATTTCAATGAAGAATTACCTCAGGCCTTAGGATACGATCCATCTTGAAAAGTAAATTGATCACACTGCATCCCTTTGAAGCAAGATGTGAGAGGAGTCCCTTGGCATGAAGCATGTCATATGTTCGAGGGTATGTAGGAAAAGGTTTACACCTGTGCTCAATTGTTCGAACAACAGGATCAGCACTCCATGAAATTCTAATAGAGTTTATGTCAGTACTTAGTAGTACGCTCATGGACAAAAATTCAGAGGAAAAAGGGCGATACTCAAATCTGAGGAGGGGAAAGGAAAACAATACTTGCATACCAAATGAATATAATAATTCACTATTTTCAACTGACATGAGGCATCTCATTTCAAAATGCCAAACTCTCAAGTTCAGGCTCCAGTTATATTTTCTAAATATTTAATACTTTTTTTTGAATAATATGTATAGTTGTAGGAAGTGGAGTTCGGGAAGTTATATAAAGTCAGACAAAACATATACAACGTTAAAAGGAATCCATTGTAGCATGGCATAATATTCCCTAATAGCAATCATTTATTAAATTAATAGGTTTGTTCTTTAACACACAAATTGAACAAATGAAGATGTTAAACAATTCGAGTTTTTCATGTAACAGACTTTGCATGGATATTATTTCAACCCTTGAGCAGATTGTTCTATTAAATGGAACATAACATCAAAATAAGTCTGCAGTAGGGCCTAAATACATAACTAAAGGGTCATCTATAATTAACATATACCAGTCATGCAAAACACCAAGGAAACCTCTATCAAGGATGACAGGCAGCGTATTACGTGCACCAACGGTCACAACATTCATACCTACAATGATTTTCTTGCTTCAACAAATGCAGCATTTAAACCTCCATACTGGGCATTCATGTCCATCACGTTGTGAATCATATCGTATGGAGGTATGGGATCTTCAATATCAGGTCTCTTCGGATGGTCAGAGAAAATCAAGGGGGAAAGCAATGGCCAATAATTTCTTAAAGCAGACCGCCGAAACTCCAAGTCTTCAAAGAAATCTTCAGGATCAACTCCTGCATCCGAGTTGATCGTAATATACTAATAATATCTAAAATGGCAGGTTCTACCATGTTCCATAGATTGAAAATGAAGACAGAACAATGTAAGTAGCAACAGTTTCATGGTTTTAAAGAATATCACCTACCATGAACTTCAAGCTCAACAGAGCTGAGAGAACCAGAGGGTCTGCTCTGAATTGGAATCCATTGCTTGCTGGTTGTTCCACTTATACAATGCACTAGTGGTAGGTTATATGATTGGACATCCTCTTTTTGACAAAGAGGCACAGTAAAATTAAGAACCAAAAGTATAGTGAGGGGTTCAGGGAGTAATTGATGAAGTATGATGATAAAAGATAGGAGGGTGAAAAAGAAAAAGGAAAAGGAAGGTGCAAGGAAGGGGAAAAAAGAGGCAGGGTGAGGAGCAAAAAGAGAGATCGAGCATAGCCACTAGTCTCACCTAGAGATATATGGCACTAAGCATCTGCAGTTTTCTGCCAGATGAAAGTATCTTCTTGCTGAGCCAAAAATTTCCGACATATTTTTTGGGTGAACTCTTCGAATGGAGTTGACATGCTTCCTTGCTTTGAGCCCATTGAGCTTCCTTCCTTCTTGCTTCTAGGGGAGGTTAAAACAAAATAACCTCCTGGCTTGAGTACTCGGTCAACCTCAATAAGAAATATCCATCTGATGGATGAAATCATTATTAATACAATATAAGTAAGGTCCAAAAATGAGTTTTCCTAGGTCTGTAAAGAGTGGACATTTTACTAGAGTGGAGCATCAGTGATGAACACATCAGACCTACATGCCGGGACACAGTCCCAACACGCCTCGAATATGTGTCCTATGTCTCATATAAAACCGCAACATGTTAGTGAGAAAAATTATACAGACTTCATTATGAAAAACTTGACTACAAAATTAAGCCGGCCAATATAGAAACTATTTATAGATCATTCTGGAAGTCATGAAGATAGTGCCAAATTTCAGTTTGTATAGTCACCATTTGCCAAAGAATGTATGGTCAAAAAGTAGATGAAAGTTGAGGGACCTATAGAATATAGAACGTGTGGATAAAAATAAAGTTTGACCAACTTATAAGCAACTATAAGATTTCCCAAACATGCACACAATTAAATATAACACTGCTTAAAACCTGCTATTCTATTGTATTGGTGAAGAAAACAAAAATGGTGGGGGAAATAAGAAGAAAATAGTGTGAAATGTGGGAAGTAACCAGAAAAGAAATTCTCTGTAACAGAAATGCTATTGAAACTGATAATGAAAATGACAACAACCCTTGCATTCCTTATTACAGATTAAAATAGACCCATATTACTCAAGCAGGCCAAATATTCAGAAGATGTCTTCCCCTTTCAACTTAAATTTCTGTTATAACAGTTGGGCATCTTCTTCCTTCTCCAGGTTTGTTCCTCTCTCATCCCTTCTTTGTGACAAGAAAGAAAGCGCCAGTCAATATTATAACCCATTAGACACGAAATTCTAACTGGCAACCTTGTGGAGGAATTGCTCAACTATATACTAAGGGAAAACAAAATTAATTTCAAAGAACTTAGTTTCTTCTCACACTACATAACATTACTTAAAAGTCCTTTCTGATTTCTCGTGATGAAAATTATTGAGTTGTATTCAACTCAATATCCTTGTGTATAGCAATTTTAGGCAACTAGACATAACCACTATTGTTTAGCAACTCAAATCAAACGTCACTACAAACAATCACCAGAGGACTTCCTAAAAGATAAAGAAAAGTTAATGAAGAATTTGGCTCTAAAACAATTATCAAAAAGAATTCAATCATCCCCCTTCCCCAATGAATGTAATAACCAAGTAAGGTTAATGTGCACATGTACTGTTAAGAGGAGCTTGAGTGTCCACATGCATGTGAGTCAGGCTTATAAGGTTCAAATTATTCCCATATTGATACAATACGCAAAAGGAAGAAGGAAGCCAGTCCATTAAATAAATGATGATTTAAATGGGAATGCAAAAAAAAGTACTAGAACACGATGACAAGAATACCTTTATCATCCCAGATAATGCCACAGTGAGCACAGTGGACCATGTCATATGACAAGGATGGAAATGGGAGTTGTTTCGAGATGAAATTGCCTATGATTGCTGGAAGACCTCTCTCAAGGGCTACCTGAACTTGACTACCTGTTGACTCATATGATGCCATACAAACAGGCATTAACTCAATTACTCGAGTGAGAGCCAATGGGCGCCAAAGCTACCAAATCCACAGCCAATATCTAGAATAGTCCACACCTGTAGTTCAGCTGCAGAATACAGTAAATAGTTCTGTCATACATAATCTCCCAACAAAAAAGTACGCGAAAAAATATAAGAGTTGTTTCAAGTGTAAAAATATATAAAGACGATCAGAGAACTTTCTATATTATATTGAACAAGAGACACTTTCTCTACACAGTCAAAAACCAGTGAAGCGCACCAAAACTAAAGAAATAAATTTTCATTGTTCTTAAAAGCTGTATGAGGCTTAAGTTTTGATACCCGCCTCGTGCGCCTTTCATTAAACACCTCTAAGCTTATGCTTTAAGTACCATTTTCAAGGCCTATATTCATTTTTTACTCTATATATATTCTATTTATTTACACATTGAATTCATTATTCACACAAATATTTACTCATTTTACAGATTTACTCCATAAATTCTTAGCAATTCAACATTCATTTTCTTGTTCTAAAATTTATAGTAACTTATTAGTTACTACTGCATTATGGAATTCCACGATTTTTCTGCTGCTAATATTAATTTTAGTGATAGTTGCTCTCCAATAAATTTAGATGATACTTTGGAAATTGGATCATCTAGCCAGTAAAAAATAAAATCACATGTCTAGCAAATTTTTAGAGTTGATTCAGAAAAAGGAAAAGCAGTGCACAAAATTTGTTCAAAGGAATACATATTGGGTTTGCAGTCCAGCACACTACAGTGATAAAAAATCTCATCTTAAGGAAGTGAGAAATTTAGATGCTAGACAAACTCAAATTATTTCTTTTAAATCTCCATGTGGATCAATTACTTTTTCTAACTTTTCTTATTGACAAGAGAGTGAGAACTAAAATGTCAGAATTTTTGATAGTAAACGAGTTGCCTTTCACTTTTCCAGAAAATAAATATTTTGAGGAGTTTATGCAAAAGTATATACAACTCCGTTATCGAAACATAAGTAGAAATACTGCTCATTCCTATATTATGAAATATTACATACAATGGCATAAAATTTTAAAATTGAGTTTAATAATTTTAATGGAATTATTTCTTTTACATATAATTGTTGGACATGACGTAACGATAATGGTTACGCTTGTGTCACCGCACATTTTACCAATAATAATTGGATATTACATTAGAAAATTATTGTTTTTCGTTTACTTGAATAACAGCAGAATGATCCAAATTTATGTGATAATTTATTGCAAGGTTTCAATGAATTTGACATTTTACATGTTATTAAGCATTAGTTTTGATAATGCTAAACCTAATACTGCATGCATTTAAATTTTAATTAGAACTCTTCAACCCCAATTTGATGCTAAATTATTTCATATATGGTGTGTTTGTCATATACTTAATTTAGTTGTGCAAGATGGTTTGAAATTAAAAACACCACAAATTTTCAGAATAAGAGAGGCTATTAATTATACTACTTCAAATTCTTGACATCAAGAATTTAGAAGAATCTGCAAAAAATTTGGACTGAGAAAAAGAAAATTTCTTGATTCATTCCAAATAGATGGAATTCAATATTTTTTATGCTAAAGTTGTTGACTATGCAAATAATATTAATGTTTACGTTAATTCGAAGCAAAGTCAATTTTATGTTGAAGATTCAGATTGGAAATCTGCATTTAAGGTTAAGAAGATTTTGAAACTTTCTATAAGGTAACAAAAGTTGGTTCAAGTGTTTATTACCCAGAAGTTGTGTTGTACTTTTACTATTAGTAGACATTACTAAGCAATTTTCGAGTTACCGTTACGATGAATTTACTCAAGTTGTTTATACGATGGGAGAAAAGTTCGAAAATATTACGAAAACATGCCACTAATTTTCCCGTGGCAATTGTGATGGATCCTCGTGTTAAATTATTTGGAGTTCAATGTGCCATAGAAAAAATTTCGGAAAGTTAAGTTTTAATATAAATATTACAAATCAAGAATTGGAATGTTCTATTAATGAATTGTGTAATACCTATTTAATTAAATGCTTGTTTGGTAGAGATTTTTGGGGGAAGAATTGATTTTGAATAGTGATATGATGGGAAATGTGTGGTTGAAAAAGAAGAAAAAATTATTGATGTGATGGAAAATATTATTTTATTGAAGAATGTGTGGTTGAAAATGAGAATTGATTTGAGAATTGATTTTGAAAATCAGAAACAAACAACCCCTAAATATGGAAATGATGAAAGTGTTCGTTCCTCTACGAGTTCTGCTGCACCTTCTAAATGTAAAGCTTCTTTTTATTTCAAGATAGCTAAGAAACCTCACGGTGCGTATAATTGTAATACTACCATGACCAATACACCAGCTGAATTAGAAATATATTATCAATTTGATCACTACAGTATAATTTCGGAGGATGAACTATTAAATTTAGATATCTTAAGATGGTGGAAACAAATGCAAGATCGTATCCAAAATATCAAAAATGGCACGAGAACTACTAAAGTCTAAAAGTATAGGTATCAACAGCAGCATCCGAGTTTGCTTAGGTATTGGGAGGTCAAGGCTCGAGGAAGACATTTTAGAAGCCCTCATATGCATGAAAGAATAGATATTCACAGCTAAGAGGATGCAAGATAAAATGATTGACAACATCATGAAAACTTCAAAAACCTTGCAAAAGAAATCGTTGAAGATTAATTTGCAAATATAGAATATTTTGAACAATTGAATCATAATTAAGTAGGTGACAACCTAGTTGGGATGTACTTAAACAATATATACACAAATGATTGATAGTTAAGTATGTGCAAATTATTAATTCAAACCAATTGGATTAAGAATTTGTCCATTTGCCGCTTTGATGCTAGCCTAAATATCAACACTTGGACCCTTCCAGTAGAAGAAGATTTTTAATCCCAAGCCAACCTATAAATTGGAAATTTTTACAACATATGTAGATAATTACAGCTGTCACAATATTTTGAAATGTTATAGCAGATGCAGATTAATGACAACCTTAATTTACGTCTGTCACAATACTGTGACAACCTTAATTGAAGAGAAGGCGAGCTGGACTACTCGGGGACCACCCAGAAGTATTCCGAATTTTGGGCCATTCTTGGTCAGTACAAAATTTTGCAGACCGGTTAAGACCCGGCTCACTAACCGGAATGGGCCGACCCTATAGCAAGACCAGTCCATTTCGGGTCCTAACCATGACAGGCCGATTCCATTTTGACACCTCTAGGCTCTAGTGGTCTCAATATTTGAATTATATTTGCCATTCACCAATGAACTCATATAATATGTTATCAGTGTTTAACATAAGATGAACGCCGATACTCATTTGATCATTCTTTTATGTATATAATTTTGAAACATTTCATTGGTATGTCTAAGCCTCGTGTCTCAAACATGTGGAAACTTACACCTCAACTCACAAGGAAAAATGTCTTGGGACCCAATTTGATTTTCTTACAGCAACATTAACCACGAGACGTTGCAAGAATAAGGAGAAAAGATGTGCAAAACTACAACAGTTGCCTCACTAAGCACATTAACTACAGATTTTTTGTAAGTGCGTACATAATCCAAGTGAGCATGTTTTAATCCCAAAGGCTTTTGACTTTTTGTCATTCTTGTAATAGTTAAGTCAAAAATTTCCCAATTACTAAAGATAGCTAACTTGGATCGATAAGATTACCTTTTCGTCATGCTACCAGATGAAAGGAATTGGTCTTTGCTTAGCTTCACGTTTCCACTCCATATAACATCTCTACCAATTGGCCAGGTCATGGGAGTCTTATAATCTTTAGGGGGACGAACTAAGCAATACTATTGATCTTGTGATACTTCAGTGTCGATCAAACTCCTCTCCATCTTTAAAACCAGCTAGCAAATTTGCAGATATGTTATAGAAAGGCACATAATTTTCTCTTTCCTTGCCACGAAGATCAAAATCACTAACGCGATTAGCTCCCAGACTCCTCAACTCCAAATAATCACTCACTGCTCGCTCTTTTAGCCTTCTGTAGTTCGTATAAATGTGAAGTCTAACAGAAGCATTGACAGAATCATATACACTAGAAGAAGAAGATCCCAATAATGCAATGAGAACTAAGACACCAACTAGACACAAAAGTAACCAGTTGAGTGGTGGTCTAGGACCCAAAAACAGGTGTAGTTTATTGAACCAAGAGCTTCTCATGTCCAATCTCTGCAGTTCTCTTTACTAATATGAAAAAACCCACTCCTCAACTTTAATCTCGAAATTCTCTAAAATGGCAACCTATAATCAGATACAATATTTCATATATTATCGGATTACCCCTGCGAATAATCTTTACTAGCATTGGGAAGCCCACGTGTAATAAGCAATCACTACACCACAAAATCTGCAAACCATACCATGAAATCACATAATTAAGCCATCAAAGATCCAAAATTTAACACAGAATTGTATAATTTGCTACCATAACAACCAAATTCAGATCACCAAAAGCACTTCTTCAAATGTTAATAAACTGCTTCTCCTACTAAAAAGCTTCAAAATTTCCACGCCCCAACTAATGTCACTTATGAAACAATAAAAGTAACCGCGCAGATCAAATCACCCGCAACACGACATCAATGAACAAAAGAAAAATGAAAAATTAGGAAAAAAAACAATACCTAAATCTTATATTCAGATCAAATCCAAACAGAATCAGCATTCTTATCCGAACAAAAACAGTGAATAATTGAATACTTAAAACATAATGTGATTAGGGTTTTTGCGTACCAATTGGTAAGCATGTTAAGCAGAGTTAAGAATTAGGATTTGCAACTAACCATTAGAGAGAAAAAGCAGCTTTTTGGATGGAAAAACAAATTTCATGTAGGTTTTACAATAATCATGTGATAATGCTAGAGGAAATTTCACTGAGGTCGCCCAAGTTTGCTTCATATCGATCAGCTTAGCAAATTTATATGACCTTTAAATGATCAAGAATATGCAAAATGAGGTCGAAAAGGTGAAAAAAGTTAGTAAAAAAAAAAAACTAATGAAGTACAAACTTTGGCCAATGTTTGACTGCCAACCCTTTTTTTTTTTTTTTTTTAAGTAAAATGAAGTTTTGCATAGTGATTTTTTAAAAAAATGTACGGTTAAAAGTATGAAATTTTTTTGTGTTTGTGTAGAATATTTTATTGTGTAAATATATAATTGAAAATGAGTACGTAAAAAAGAATTTTAAAATAATGGTTGTCAAACAAGGGCTTGATGTAAACCTGTTTTGGAGTAATAAGCTATTTTAGGTCGGCGTATGGTGGGTCGGTCTGAATATTTCAATATTCAGAACCAACCCTTATATTTAGGTTATTTTGTAATTGAAATCATTCGAGTCTTTGTAATTATTGGAATGGTAATTGGCACAAAATGTTTCTACCTTTGCACGATTTTGTACAAAACGTCCTTACCTTTTATTTTTTGGCGCAAACGTATCTACCCTTTACATTTTTTGCTCAAAACGTCCTTTTGACCCATTTTTAACATAAAATGACCATTATACCCCCTGTATAAATAAAACAAAAAAGAAAAGAAAAGAAAAATAAAGAATAAATTGCAATATACTCCAAAACTTTTTAAAAAGTGCAAATCAGTCCAAAACTTATGAAAATATTAAAAATAACAAAAACTCTCTCTCTCTCTCTTCTCCTCTACCCCCTTTGCCTCCTCCACCGCCGCCGTTGCCAAAACCCAAAACCATTCCATCCCTCACCTTTTTCTCTCAAAAAAGGGGGTAGAAAAAAGGGCAAAAAAACCACCCCTTTAGGAAACATATTAAGTATGCTTTGGAGTGCAGAAAAGAGACTAAGATGAGATAATATAATGGGGGATTGCCGGGGTTTGATCCAACCACCAAAAACATAAGAGAAGAGGACTAGGTTTGCAATGGATACACTGGATCTACCACGTCCTACAGTAAACCCCACATTTGAACCCTCAAGTCTTCCCATTTCAAATCCAAATCCAGGCGCATCATGATGATAATCAGAACCATCAGAATTTGAAGTCGGTTATGATTTCTTCAAAAAAAAAAAAACCGAAGTAAAAGAAAATTTCATCCATCACCGTATTGCAATAATCGCCTCTGAAATTGAAAACCAAATTCGCCACCAGTCAACAAATTAGCAGACCGGCACATTCCCACAAAATTACAAACTTCTGCTGCCACAATCGCCCACCACCATCTATAACTCCAATCGCACATTAGCACTTTGATCATTTCTGCCTATATTAGAAACTTGAGAGAGAATTGTTTAGATTTAGATTGAAAAAATCAAATATTGTAAAGACAATTTTAGTTTCTTGGTATAATAAATTCTTCTTTACTTTCACACAAATCTTGGTCGTTGTGTGATCTATTATTTTTCATATTGTCCATATTTTCTCTTTTTTAATTATTTGGCAAGATTCTTAACAAATTGTTATTAGAGCGATTCGGTATATGAATTGTTTCTTAACAAAAATAATGAATAAATTACGTGTAAAAACACGTGTTTTTGTTTATATGACGTTTTAAGAAAATATTTTACGATGTATGATGTGCATTGTTGTGTGACATGGATATATATATATGATAGTTATACGTTTGTTTTAATTTTCAAATCCACATGTAACATTAGTTAAATTGACGGGGCTAACCATTTGAAGTGTGACTTGATTCCATTAACTAAACAGTAGTTAAGCTTTTAGTTTTAATTTACTTTCTAAATAATTTATCTCGACTATATATTTTCTTTATTTTTCACTTTAGCCATTCCCTTAAGCTTTTAGTTTTAATTTACTTTCTAAATAATTTATCTCCACAATATATTTTCTCTATTTTTCACTTTAGCCCATTCCCTTAAGCTTATCAAACATAGTTCCTCTGAAGAGTCAAAAACTAATTTAAAATTTGATCGCATTATAGATGAAAATTGAATCAGAAAACACCAAATCGGTAGATTCACCTTCGAAATCAGATTTCTAATCCACTATTTCACATTTTTATTATATATTTGAAAAATTATCTTCTAGGCTAACCTCAATCCGACCATTGACTCTACGATGATCAGACAAATTTTAAAATCGAGAATGATAAAAATTTAAATAGTTGATCTTAATTTTGTTAGTTATAAGTATGTTGTATAATTTAAACACTTTCTTAGTAATTACCACCAAAACAAATTCCTAGTGTCGACTTAATTTCTTTTTCAAAATTTAGATTTTTGCAATGAGTTAAGTTCAGATTAAATTCTAACTTCTAACCTAATATAAAAATACAAAACTATTTTGACCCTTATAAACTAAAATTATAAGTTTTTAGCCCCCAGGGCATATCTTCCAGTGGCAAAGGGGAGGGCGGTTAGGGCTCAGCGCGGTAGTGTGCGGAGTTCGATTCCCCGCAAGGTGGAATTTGCTTTGTTGCAAGCGGGAGTTACCATAGGGTTAAAAGCCCAAGGCCTATCCATAAGCTCTCCACCCTGACTCCTGAGAGGCACATCCTGAGATTTACCTCCTCCACAATGGCCCAGGGCAGGGTCGGTGAGGGGCCCTCAAGGTTGGAGTTCAACCTTTTTTTATAAATTATAAGTTTTAAAAATACAGCTCATGACGTGCATTGACACTTGTCTTTTATAATTGAATTAATTTCACAACTAGTTATTGAAGTTCAATTCAAATTTTAAATGGATCATTAAAGTATTTTTATGATCTATTCAGTCACGAAAGTTAAATAATATCATATAATTGATCGCTCCTTTATTGACATCCACGCGACAAAGATAAACAAAAGGGCAGTTAGAAAGAATTAATCACTTTAATTGTTGTTAGTTCACGCAAATGTTTAACGACGTCTACGCAATTATTCAAGCTAATTTGGTGACTAATTATGTAACATTATGCCCCGATTTGGTAAAAATTAAAATTTATATTTTAATTTAAGTTAAAGTCGACAATTAATTTTATTAATATATTTCGTAGAATCAACAATTTTTTAACCACATATGTTATCAACTTCTATCGAAATTTACTAAAATTTAATTTTAATTTGCTTTAGTGACTTATCACAAAGTTATTTTAACAAATTCGAACTCTTTATAAAATTCTCAATAATAGCGCATGCTATTTTTAACTGGGTCCCCTATCCATCCACACGTGAATGTCCTGTGAACCGGGTCATCGTATTCGGGTTTTCTTCTGATCGGATCCTTCTTCCCCCTACAAAAAACGACGCAAATAGTACCAAAAATTTCCCAATTCTATTTTTGTTCCCTCCAAGACCTCGATAATCGAATATCCAAATCTCGTCTAATTTTCCTTCAATCCTCAAATTGAACATGGGCCCCCTTCAATTCTCTTAATCCTCTTTTGATTTAGCCCCTTTTAAAACCCTGCCGTTGTGTCTACAAAATTATAGGTTTTCACTTTCAATTCTTCGATCTGTACGTTCCAACCTGTAAATTTGTTAATAATTTGCCTTTAAATATCCCTTTTGATTCTTATTTTGGTTCTTAAGATTCAGAAATAATTATTCGGAGCCCCTTTGAGATCTAGGGTTTCAAATTTTGAGGTGATCCTTTGATCTTACGGTTCTTCTGAGCAGTAAATATATTTGGGGATCTGGTATGACCGTTTCTGAATTGAATTTTAATATCTATTTTGTGGTTATCTGTATCAGTTTGTCTCAAACTAGGGTTAGGTTTTTTGTATACCAGCTCGACTTTTTTGTCCCAATAATTTGAGTTATATGTTTGATTTTTGTCTATATTTATTTATTTGAGATTAATTATTTTTTCCCTGTAAAAAGGGGAATTTTTTTTTTAATTTAATTATTTTTGAAAGAAATACTTCATTTTTAATTCTTTCTTTTATGTTAATTACTCTTTATTTATTGTGGATGAACTTATAGTTAAAAGGTTATTTTCCTTTAATATAAGAATCAAACTGTTGATCTGTCTCCTGCTGTTATTATATTTTTCAAAACACAGAAAAGTAGCATTCCTATCATTGCAGCTAATGTGTGATGCTATTCGAATGCTAAGTTTAATTGTTCATAATGTTTTGTAATGTCTTGGGTTCAATTGGTTGCAATGCATTCAATGCAAAAGATGATTGTCATGTACCCATATTTAGTTGTTATATCTGTTCTAATAGATATATTCTCCTTTCATATTTAGTTGTTATATTTTCATAAAAACACAGCAAATTGTTATATTGTTGTTACATTTGTTCTAGTCAAATGTAGTTTTTAAGTTTGTGGAAAAATGCTATGAATGCTGGTTGACATTTGGGTGTGTCTTGCATGTTGGTTTTGTACATAGGGTCAGGTCATAGATAGCATGCTACTCTCCAATATTGTATACATAAGATTCTGTATCTATGGTGAAAATATTTTTTTTTCCTTTTCCAATATTGTAGACTTGAAAGTTATTAAATGCATAAGCTTCAAAAATACATTGTGTGTAATGCGTGGACATTATTCTAAAGTTTCCTATTGAATAACTTATGGCAATAAGTAACAGATATATTGTAACCAGTTTTTCATTTCAAATATTGTCTTAAATCGCACGATTTGTTGTTTTGTCCTGTAGTGCAAGTTATGGGAGTCAAAAGGATTTTTGATGAGGAGGATTTTCAAGAGCTGTCTTTCAAGCAAGCTAAATGTGTTGAATGTGATTATAAGCTGACTCCATTTGCTGAGAATTTTCCACATTATGGAACTTCTCCAAAAGTTGATCTGCGAGGTAATATTTGCCATTTTACTTACCATGTTTGCTCATTTATTTTATCCAAAATGGTATTCATTTTTGACATACCTCTTTTGAGAAGTTTGTTCATGATATGTTGCTTTTGGTTTGCAGAGGAAATGTATCAAGTTTTCTAATTTGAAAGCTTTTCTTTACATGAATTAGGAAAACTTTCTTTGTCTATCTAAAAGTGTTCCAGTGAATTATTTAATGAAGTAGGCAGTATGTGCAGCTCTGCTTATTCATGTTGTTATCTGGCACAGCTAATGTCAGATACAGAAGTCACACAATGTGTTGTCCTTGATTGACTTTATTATTATACTTTGTTGTGCCACAGGAGATGGAAGAAACTTTTGTAAACTGCAGTTGTACGAGGGACTTGAAAATGACTGCATAGATGCTGCTTTTAATGTAGCTGATAAAGACTTGGAGACTAGTGCACCTTTATCATGGGTAACCAGCAGCAGTGGTGATGATAGTGCTGGATTTGAGGATACTTCTCGCTGGTCTCATTTAACAGAGAATTTTGACTTTTTGGATCCTATTCGAGGATCATATCAGTTTGAGGATGGGTACTCATCGTTGTTTAATGATTTTCCTACGAGAAAAGTTCCTATTGGACTAACTTATCAAGCAGATCTTCCACCATGGGATTCTAATGTTACTAGGAAAGATTGTTCGGGTTCCAACTGCTTTGTTGAAAGTGAACAAAAATTTATGGGAACTTGTATCATTCCAATGCCTGACTTAAATACTTCAACTTACAATGATGCCGAAGTTGGACGTGGCAGAAGAGACTGTAGTTGCCTGGATGAGGGTTCAATGAGATGCATGCAACAACATGTAAATGAAGCACGAGAAAAATTAAGAGAGACATTTGGGGACAAGAATTTCATGGAATTGGGATTTTATGAGATGGGAGAAGACGTGGCACACAAGTGGACTGAAGAAGATGAATTAGTATATCACGAGGTCATTTATTCTAATCCCTTGTCTCTTGGTAAAAGGTTTTGGAAGCATCTTGCAGTGGTGTTCCCAAGTCGAACAAAGAAGGAAATTGTCTGCTATTATTTTAATGTCTTTATTCTTCGGAGGCGGTCAGTCCAGAATAGATCTAAATTGTTGGAGATCGATAGTGATAATGACGAGTGGCAAGGTACAGATGGAGGCTTCTGTCGACTTGAAGGGGAGGAGGAAGAGTCTATAGTCGAGTCTTTTGATGATCAGGATATTCACACTAACTGTTTAGATGATTCTTCTTCTCAAGATGATGAGGATGAGGACAGGAATTCTGATGGGAATGATGATGTTGGTCAGCGATATGCCATTGAGATGGATGATGGTGCAAGTCAAATGTCCAGATTAGAGACTGAGAAGTTGCATGATGGCTTCAGATTTGATTATAAACCTTATCATTTGGATGGAATTCCAAGCAAGATTGAAGGAGATCCAGATGTTGAAGAACTCTTTGGTCTCTCATCCAAAACCCAATCCCAGATGACAGATTTCATGGGCTCAGTTGGTCTTGGGAGTGTGGGGCAAGATAACAGAAACAAAAACGATCATAGAAAATTCTCAAGTGAACTTGCACCCGAGTCAGAGTCAAATGACTGTTTTGGTTTTGGGTTTGTAATGGAATCATGTGATGCAAATGTTTGGAGTGACACGTATTCAACGGGTCTGATGAAATCAGTTGATCTTTTGCCAACGAGCAATATGATTGAAGAAATATTTGGACCCCATGATGCTTGGAAGAGCAAGTCAAACAATGAAAAAAGCATTAGCTAGAGCATATTTCAAGGCCTATTTGCGGTATTTATTCTACATTTTTTTGGGCCTTGATTTAAAAAGGATGAGGTTGGATAGAAAGAGGACACTTTGAAAGAAAGCTTTCGGAGTCTTCCCTTTGTATATATATTTTTGCAGAAACTCCATGACAGGTTGGAGTTTCATTCAGTACCATGTAGGACTCCATTTTTGTATGCACAATTGAAAATCTGCCAATGCGATATTGGAAAAGAATGTCCATTTTCATCATAATCCTCTCTTTTAAGTTAATATTAATGTAGCTTTGAATTTTATGGAAACTTCTTCAATTATTATTTTCGAAGGAAATTTTTCATGAATCTCTTTCTATTAGCAGATATCTGTATCTCCTGTATCACTATTGTCTCATTAGTCAGATTTTGTGCGACTCGTATGGCATGCCAGGTCTGGTTAGGGGTGTTAAGTGGGGTGAGTTGAGCAGCAATTTGGCCATGCGAGCCGCTCTGGCCGAGTGCTCACTTTTGGCACTGTTTGATTGGCAATTTTTTTTTCAAAGAAAACATTTTCCAACTTTTGGTCACGTGATCATATTTTCCCTGAGAATAAGGAAAAAATTTTATTTAGGGAGATGTGATTTTTATTTCTAGGTAATTATCCCTCTTCATCTTTCCATCAATAAAAAAGGACAAGTATAGCCCCCACGGGTATGGTGCAGTGGTAAAGCATGAGAGTTCTCTATGGAGTATCGGAGATTCAAATTTTCGCGGCAGCTGTAAGGCAACATTTATATTGGAAGATAGATGTCCTCTGATGACAAAATTATAGTGCGCTTTGTGTCCCTTCGGGGGTTCTGTTTGCACGTTGTAATGAGAGGTTCATAGGGAGGAGAATCGCTTTCCATATATCCAGTCCAAGTGTGTATAAGCTGCGATTACATCCGAATGTATTGGGGAGAAGGTCGTCACTCCTTAGGATTAGTCGGGCGAAACTCGGGGACTTGAGTTATAAAAAAAAAGGACAAGTATAATATTTTTTAGGTTGAAAACTAAATCAATCAAACATTTAATTAATAATTTTCATACAAATAAGTTCTAAGCAATTGAATTACCTATAATTTTTTTTTCCATGCTCAATGCATCCTAAGAGACAATTACGTAAATCTCCTTTAAAGTATGATAATTGCAGGAACACTCCTCCCCTTTTAAAAGTGGCAGAAACCTCCTCTCCTGATATTAACTTTCCAATTTGCAATTAATATTTAGAATTATGCTTATTTTCTTATATTTAACTCTTAGTCCATGTTTGACACCCATTTTTTTCTCATTCTATTTCTCATTTTATTTCTCTTTTTTTATTTCAACCACACATTATATTAATAAAATAATATTACACATAAACCCAAAAATTCTCCTTACTTTTTAACCACACAATCTTCCATCAATCACTATTTCAAAAATTATTTTTTAAACAAAATGGATGTCAAACAAGGGCTTAATTAATATAAGCAGAAATACATTGTTTTGGTTCAAAAAAGCTTATTCCTTTTAGGAGTAGGCACGTTTTGATTCGATCCAATTCTGAAAGGAATCGAATCGAACCGACCCGAGTACCAATGAGAATTTTAGAGATGGAACCATTGGTTTCATATTGAACAAATCGATTCTGATTCGATTCGGTCTGGGCTGGTTTTTTATATTGAAAATTTTATAAAAATAAAGTATGAAATTAGGGGTGGGCGCGGTTCGGTTCGGTTCGGTTTTTTTCGGTTCCAGAAATTTTCGGGTATTTAGTAAATGGAACCGTCGGTTTCAAATATAATTTTGGAACCGTTCGTGTTCGGTTTGGTTCGGTTCAGTTCGGTTCGGTTCGGTTCCGTACTATAATTAAATTTTTTAACATTTAAAATAATACTACATAAATACACCTGAAAATAGATACTAATATTAATAACAAAAAGTAGATATAAATACCAAATTCAATCTTAACTTTTACAAATTAATGTAATCTAATTTAATAACATATAAATAATAAGTTGTCAAATACAAATACGAAAAAGTAAATATTACTAATAAAACTTCGATAATTTATATCAATAATTCATTTGCTTCAAATATTCAAGTCTACATAAAAATAAAATATAAATTAGAAGTAATAAAGATAAAATATTTTGAAGTATTGATAATACTCACCAACTGTTTAATGTAATAATCAGTTGCTTGACTTTCCATACTAACTACTAAGAGACTATACAAGAAAAAATTGAAAAAAATACAACTAACAAACATAAATAAACTCTAAATTGTTCAACTAATAAGATTTAATAAGAAAAAAATTATTAATTTATTTAGAAAAAATAAAAAAAATTGATTTATCCAATATAAAAAAAAATTTCGGTTCTTATTCGGTTTTTCGGTTCTGGGTCTAGAACCGATAACCGAACCAAACCATTCGATTCTCGATTCGGATACTTGTTCGGGTATTTCATTTAAAAAAAACCCGCTCGGTTCGGTTCGGTTCGGTTTCGGTTCGATTCGGATATTTTGCCCAGCCCTATATGAAATTACTTGTCAAATTGAAAATAGACAAAAATAGAGTATGAAATCACTTGTTATTATTGTAATCTAACAATACAAAAAACATTTGAACAAGGCAACAAACAAAAATCAATTTCAAAGCTCATGATCAACTTAGAAAAGCAAAAAATGATATACTATTGAATACAGCATAAACGGTAAAATCTCAATCTTAATTTTTAACAAAATTCATATAACAATTGATTATTTTTAGTAATTCTCAAGGATCGCGATTATTGATGGTCGACTACTATGAAGATAACAAGAAATTTGAATTTTTATGAAATATTGAACTAAAAAAATATATTTTTCCTATTGTGTTACATTAAAACTTTGAATTTGTAAAATATTTATAAAATTATTTGGACTTGAATTTTTATTTCCCAATAAAGGAAAGAAGAATAAACGTATGGAAAATGAAATTTTAATGTGAGATAATTTTGGAGTTTAGTGTTCAAAGATCTAGTGCATCTTTGTACAAGTAAAATGAGAAATTCGAGAGAACTGAATTAATTGTTGGTTCTCAAGGCAATATCGAGAGTCGATCCAGAACCAATAGATTCATGTAAGGTCCCAAAATCAATCCATTTAGTAGAGGAATCGGAGCCGTACTGATTGGTTCTATTTGGTTCTGGTTCGGTTCCATCGATTCTGGAAAAAAATTTCGACCTCTAATTTTTTATTATTATTAATTTTTTATACATATCTATTTGTACAATTTCATCTTAGTTGTAAAAACATTATTTCTCATTTGAAAATTGAAAAAACTAAAATTCATCTAAATATTTACTACAATAAAATATATGAAAAGGAACAAAAAATAGAAAAAAAAAAAATTAAGGGTTAAAAACCTTTAGATGCCATCATTTTTTTTAAATTTACTTTAATTAATGTTATGATAATATTATTTAAAATTTCTAAACTTCATATATAGTATGTATGTTACGAGTATTCAAAATATAAAAATGAAATTTTTTATTATAATAAATTAAGTAATATAAAATATTTAATGAATTTTCAATTAGTTTTATTAAATTATTTTAAAACGTCTAATTATTAAGAGCCCGTTTGGTACCGATTAAAATCCAATTAAAATTAAAAATATAGTCGTTATTGGATTCCACTCGTGTAATAAAAGTCAACAATAACGGCTAATTTTTCAATTTTAATTCGATTTTAATCTTTACCAAACGGGCTCTAAGTATTTATGTTGAGATGTTATTCATTTGTAGGGATAGCAAGGGGCCAAAAAGAGGTCAAACCTGCCCTCCCTTCCCTATGCCATTTTAGAATTTTCGGGAGGCAGAGTTGAGATGAGCAGCATGAAAATTAAAATCTCTATTTATCGTGTCTAGATAACTATTTATTTGTTTTTAAAAATATCAATTAAATGTAAAAACATAAAAATAAAGTAAGAAGATTGGACAAGGACCATGTTTCCGTTCCCACCCCGATTACCTAAATGGGGTGAGGCAACGCGGAGATCAAAACATATAATCAATAATAATATTTATAGTTGGTATAAATGGGTAAAATGAAAATGTACATTTACGTTTTGCAAACAAGTGGGATCGGTTAAGAAAAGTGAAGCTCAAAAAAAGTTGAAAAATGCCACTCAAACAGGGCCAAGGACCGACCCAATTCAAATCAAGGGCTAAGGTGATGGCACCTCAGCCCCCTATTTTTGGGTCGATCCTCCACCCTGTTTGAGGAGCACTGTTGAAAAAAGTTTATGTAATTTTTAGAAGAGAGGGAGTATCTCTGAAATTGTCATAATATAATTGACAATTGACAAATCAAAGAATTTAGGCTCCGTTTGATTCGCGTAATTTTCCATGGAAGTAGGAAAATATTTTCCTACTTCCACTTTTTTGACTGTTTGATATGCGAAATTTTCCATGGAAAATGTTTTCCTCCCTTTTTCTAGGTTTGTCCCTTTGATGCACAAATGGTGGAAAATGTTTTTTCACCTATTAGGTGAAAAAATATTTTCCAGCTTTTTTTTTTTTTTTTTTTTTTGCAATGGGAACAAATTCTAGATACAATGGTAAAAAAAATTTTCACTTTTATTGACAACTTCCATGCAAAACAAAGTCAAACGAAGAATATTCGGTATGGTAAATTTTTTTTTTTCAAATTTTTTTTTTTTTACAATTGGAACACATTTTAGACCCAATGGTAGAAAAAATTATCAATTTAATGGACAAATTCCATAAAAAACGAAGCCAAATGGACACTAAACTTTCAACATTTTCCATGGAAAATTATACCAATCAAACACAATTAATTACAATTCTCAGTAAAACATTTTCTAAGAAAATCAATTCCCTGTAAAACATTTTCTTTCCACCCATTTTTCACCCTTGCAATCAAACGGACCCTTATTTATGAACATGACAAGAAATGAGAGAAAATATAATTATGGTGCGTTTGATTGTAAGGGTGGAAAATGGGTGGAAAGAAAATGTTTTACAGGAAAAAGATTTGCCTAGAAAATATTTTGTAGGGAAAATGATTTCAAGTGTGTTTGATTGGTATAATTTTCCACCCGGAAAATTTTTAAATTTTCTATTCGTTTTGGCTTTATTTTACATGAAAATTGTCCATTAAAGTGATATTTTTTTCCACAATTGGTTATAAAATTTGTTTCCATTGCCAAAAAGTAAAAAAAAAAAAGGGAAAAAAAATTGTTTCCTAAAAAATCATTTTTTTAATCAAAGTTTAGTTTTCGTTCGACTTTGTTTTACATGAAAATTGTCTATTAAAGTGAAATTTTTTTTTACCATTGGTTATGACATTTGTTTCCATTGCACAAAAAAAAAAAAAAAAAAAAAATTCCAGCCAGCCGGGAAAATATTTTCATCAAAAATCGGGAAAATGTACACGTATGAGGAAAATCCGGAAAATATTTTCCTTGGAAAATTTCGCCTATCAAACAGCCAAAAAAGTGGAAAGTGAAAAATATTTTCCAAAAAACACGGCCTTATATCAAGTTGCACTTACAAGGACTACTAAACCACCTCCTTAAAGTTGTTTAGGGTTGGGGACCCATGATGGTAAGAAAAATCGATAAAGTTGGGTATTTTCATAGGCATGCACGCGTCCAAGCCACTCAAAAGACAAGGAATATGTTGAGTTTTGATGGTCAAAATCATCTTACCTCTTTAAATTTAACTCGAAATACAAAGAAAAATACGAGTTGCATGTAAATTGTACCATAGCATTGAGGTTTCCTAATGAGATTTATATAAAAAAAAAAAATTCCATAATATGGACCCCTCAATTATTTGCTAATTTAATTTGAACATGTTTTCAATTACTTGTGCATAGAAATTACACTAGAAAATATGCATAATAAGTCTTAAGAGTGCTTTTGGGTCCATCAATGAATGCCTAATTTATTAATTGTCAATTTGCCTAAAAATTACAATTAATGTCCTATTCAACCTTCCATTAATACTTTTTTTTTATAATTAATGTGCTCTTAATTTTATAATTATATATCTAAGTAAATTATAAGAATTTAATTTTTGCACATTGTTGGTAAGATCAGAGCATCAAAGATAGGTGCAATACAAAATAAATTCTCTTAATTCCGTTCATATTGTGGTATGTTCCAACTTACAAAACACACACGATGCATATAAATATTTTACTACCGTGATTTTCCAAAAAAATTGAGTAATTTGAGAATCACAATACCTCCTAGTCTACCCTATATGAAAAACCCTACTATCATTTAACGTAATCGTCAAATTTGGAAGTTATTCTTGCTATACGTATTTCAAAACACTCGTACAGTGAACATTTTAACGTGATCGAGATCACGGAGCTATTCCTTGGAAGTTGGAATCGAAATCTGGTATCCCTACGGGTACCTTCGATACTCTTTACCTGACATGTAAAGATTAGTGATAATTTCGAGGTCATCACGTGCTACATCAACATTAATAATTACTTAATTTCTTTCTTTCTTCCTTTTTTTTTTCTTTTTTTCATTTCATTTTCATTACCATACCATATCAACATTGGTGTCAACTTAATTATTTTCCTATTACAGACACACTCATGAATCATGGATGTGTAGAAGCATGATATTTTCTAGTCACACTTCAATTTTACTTAAGGGTAATTAAACTAGTCATTATTATCTGTTTTAAGAGTGCTTAATCTGTAACAGGTTGAGCAAAACAATGGGTTGGATCTCACATTGGGAAGGGAGAGAGAGAGGGAGAGAGAGAGAGAGCCTAATGGCCACAAAATGGCAATTTAATAAATGATAAAGTACCTTCTTTTTTGGAAGACTTTTCTAATGTTTGGTTTATCTTTTTCTTATTTTTAAGTAACATTTTGCTGGTTTAATTATGCTTTTAAGTGCTTAAATTGTTGATCCTATCATATGTGATGATGAAAAATATATAAACTTAATTAGCCAAATGTTCACTTTGAATGTATTAATTTTTCTTACTTATCATGAAACAAAAGTAGAATTCCTTTCAAAATAAACAATTTATTTCTAATTTTGACGGTTTACTTTAAAATGTATTTACTTATAAGTAAATTTTTGAAGCTTAGCCAAACATGGACTTACATTAAAAGCATCCTTTAGACCACGAGTCTTTTGAACACATAATCTGGTTGCTTAGTACACCTAATTATTGTTCGATTTTATCACGATTTTATTACTATATTTCCCTTTATAATTTTGTCCAATTCATCCCACCAAACATAATAAATTTTGAACTATCCTCGTTCGAAAATCTTTTTCCTATAAAATCCGATATTAATCACAAGTTTTGACTCTGGAATTTATACAATTCAACCCCCAAATCACACTCTTTTTCTCAAAGCCTCTCCAAGTTGAAACGTCACATGACAAAGCTTTGACTAGTAAACGTGTGAGAAAATAAATCTCCTAAAGTTCCAAAAACCCATTTAATTAAAGAAAATCAATGAGTTTTATGGAATGGGAAAATAGATCTTGGCCGTTAGATTTGGACCGACGAACTCGACTCTTTTAGATACACGTGTCACCCATCTTTTTATTTTGTTTCCATGCATGAAATGCTCCACTTATGACTCACAAACAAGAAAAAGAGAGAGAAAGAGTAAGTGTGAATATTTACAAAAGGAGAGAGAAGGAGAAATATAGGGAAGAAAAAGTCATTTGCTTCTGTTTTATTTCTTAACTGTTCAAAAGTTCATTTTTCCAAGTTGAAATCTTCAAAAACTCGAAACAATTATCATTTATATTCCTGTTTCTCTGTGATTGAGTGAGAACACATGGAAATAGGATTAAGAGAGTTTTTCTTTTGTTCTGAGTCTGATTCCATAAACTGTCACATCCGATCCTGTTTGCATCACTTGTGCATATGAAGCCATAAATTTTATGATCTGTGCCCAATCCCACATACATGATTTGAACTTTCTCAAGTTTGTTTTATACTCTAATTCTACTTTTCTGATCTGGGTTTTTTTTTTGTTCCTCTGCTTGTTGAACTATTTGGTTGGGGCTGGATCAAGAACTGCTGCATTATTTTACAATTTGAGCAGACGATTTCTTGCTGTTCTTGCTTTTAGTATTGAGTTTTTGTTGGTGGATCAAGTAAATCAATGGAGGTGGATCAAGTTTTGAGTTTTGTTTGCAAGTTGTGCAACAAGAGTTATCCATGTGGGAAGTCACTAGAGGGTCACATGAGGTCTCATATAATTGCTAATTCTACTGAATCTGAGGAAAAAGTTGAAGTTAACATGAAAAAGAAGATGTTTGTTAACGGTGGTGGAAAGAATTTCATCAAAGAGTCGAAGGTTGTTGAATTTGGAAATGGACAATCAAGTTATGTACTAAGAGGAAATCCCAGGAAAACATGGAGGGCTGTCGGTTCGACCTTTCCCTTGCCACTTGAGAAGGTCTGCAAAGAATGTGGTAAAGGGTTTCAATCAATGAAAGCATTGTGTGGTCATATGGCGTGTCATTCGGAGAGGGAGAGGGGTTTGAAGGACGATAATTCTTGGACGGTGATGGATAGTTATTCGGATACTGAGGTTGAGGATTTTAGGCTGAGAACAAGATCAGCAAAGAGTAAGAGGTACAAGAATGTAGTTCTTAAGTCACCTCCTTTTTCTTTAGCTAATGGTTCTTCGTCTGTTTCTGAGGTCGAGGAGCAAGAACAAGAGGACGTAGCCTTGTGTTTAATGATGTTGTCTAGGGACTCTGGGAATGTGAATTCAGTTGTCGAGTCTCTTGATAATAATTCAGTTGTTCTCGCGACTAAATCTTCGTCCGTTGACATGAAAATTCGTGGAAAGGAATGCCTAGAATATGTTCAAAATGCAGGCGAGACTCCTCAAATGAAGAAAATTGCGGATAGGAAATCAAAAGCTATTGCTTTGGATGATGACGTTGCTCAAATGGACAACTCAGATTCCGGTTATTTCTTAGATGAATGCACTAAGGTTTACTCCGATATATCGGTGGATGGGTTCTATAGAAACAGTTCTTCTAATGATTCCAAGAAGCTGTGTATGAGCGTTGGAGCTAGACGTGAGGAGTCTGCTACTGAATTCAGGAAGAACTTGTATGGAGTCGAGCATTTTGAAACAGAGATAAGAAAGGAATTTACGAAGGAACATGCATATGGGATGACTTGGAATTCTGCTAAGATTGAGTCACGAAAGAGAAAGTACATTTCTGAGAGTAGAAGGATGGAAAATGGTTCTTCACAAGTACGCAATAAGGCTCAGACGAGAAGTAAATATGAATGCTTGAATTGTAAAAAGACCTTCAACTCGTATCAGGCTCTTGGAGGCCATAGACCCTGCCACAAAAAAAGCAATGTTCTTTCTGAATCACAGTACGAAACTAGTGAAAACAGCCTAGACGACAACACTCTTGATTCCAGATTTGCACGTAAGCATGGAGGGTTAGTTAGCAATAAGAAACCAATTGCTAAAAATTCATCCAACAATTTGGAGAAAAATGTTAAGCCTAAGAAAAACAAAGTGCACGCATGTCCATTCTGCGACAAGGTTTATAAGAACGGCCAGGCTTTAGGGGGGCACAAGAGATCTCATTTTATCAGTGGTCATAGGGAGAAAAACAATCAAACTCAAGAAATCAAGTCCGATCTTCCCAATTTACTGGATCTTAATCTTCCGGCTCCAGAGGATGATGACGACGATGTGCTGCCAATTCTTCCACAGCAGGTTCGGATAACCTGATGGATAAGTGTCCTCATTATGCACTGTTTGCTGCATCAAGGATAGTGCTGGAATTGCAATTAATTTTGTGTCATGTCGACTGTTAGAAGCCTTCCAATATCGTTAATTTCATCTCTAGAATAGGGCTCGATTTTTCACTTTAAATTCATCCATCTTTTTCTTTCTAGACATTGACATTGGCACTTAATTTTTCATAGATTAGTAGCAATGACTATTGTACTAAAACATAGTTGCAGAATTCAATTCCTTTTACTTATGCAATTCAAAGTTGCTGAAGCCAGTTGTGCCAAGTTTACTAACTTGAAGAAATACACTGATATGGAAATCAATCTGAAGGAGAAAAAAAGGGTCACCATCTTTTTAGGTTCAGAAACTCAAGAATAACAGCCATGGTAACATTGGATTTTGTACGTAGATTTGTGGAGTTTACTAGGTAGTGTATTGCTACATCACACTCGACTATGCCATTTAGTCCCTACTCAAACCGGAAAGCATTAATTAACTCTCCCTGTAAGCTTTTGAGTTATCACAAGTCTTACTTCACCAGGAAATATATTTATGGTGCTACATTTTACTTGACTATGCCTCTTCGTCCCTGAAAGGATTGATTGCCATTCCCTCATCCCCCCCCAATCCGAAAGCTTTTGAGTTACTTTACCAGGTAGTATGGTGTTACATTTCACTATTATTATCTTCATAGCCAAGATCTACTTTTTACTTGTAGTTGTTTTAGAACATTATCTAGCAATGTGCTCCATTTGATCCTATCTTTCATTGCACTTCCATTTCCTTTTCCTAGACAGACCTTCATGCCCGAGCCAATAAGTTGCAGAAAAGATTCATATAGTCGACCCTAAGTTTGCGCTTAATACAACTTAGTTTGTTGTTGTTAAGGACCAAGCAAAAGAGTTCCATTAGTGCATTTGCCTGTAAAATATGCTTATAAATTCTTTCCAAATTCACCCTACCTTCATAACTATATTGATTATTTTTGTATATTCAAAAGTTCCTTTGCTTTGACTTTCACAAAAAGAAACAAGAAAGTAAGTAAAGTTGAAGCATATATTATAACTATTTGGCACTCCATGTCTGTTATCTTTTTGCATCATAATCTGACCCCTAGCTTTTGACTTCACTGTAACTAACTCTGCCTGCACCTCACACAACATGTCGAAGAGAAAACAAGAATTTGTATAACTAATCAAAGCTTGATATCATGAACAAGATGTGGGAATATTGTATTTAACCCGATGGCCGCCGAGCTCGTGTTTGAGTTCTTGTAATAGACTAGATAGAGCATGGCGTTGTCAATTGGTCGAAGTGTCTAGTAGCTTCAACATGACATATTTTACCATTGAAGACAAGTTTGGTGCACAGTTGAACATAAGAAGTACTGTAAAGTCTACTTTATCGGGCCATGATGTTAAAGCAAGTTGAAGAATCGAGTTAATATATGAAATGGAAGGCCAATGGGAATGATACCGTGAATGGCATTGACCTATCACAATATTGGGCTTAAAAAGAAAAGGCATTGATAGACATGACAAAAAGCCACTAAGGTAGTAGTATTTTGTTCAACAGCTTGTTTTATTTCTCTAGTGCTTTGTATTTTGATCAGCTTTGTCAAAAGGGGGGTATCTTATGGTTGGTTCTCATCACTTGAAAACTTAGTTGCACTAAATTTGTTGCCTCATCCTTCTTTCTCTAAAGCACTAATCTTTGGGCAATGACTAGAGCAAAATAATGAAAAAAAATACACACAGTCAACTCTAAGGGTTCGTTTGATTGCAAGAATGGAATTTGAGTGGAAAGAAAATGAATTTCAAGAAATTGAATTGACTAGAACTTGTTTTACTGTGAATTGTCAATTAATTGTGTTTGATTAATATAATTTTTCATCTGAAAAATATTGAAATTTTGAATTTTTTGGTATTCGTTTGACTTTATTTTTCATGAAAATTGTTCATTAAAGAGATATAATTTATTACAATTTGGGATAGAATTTGTTTCAATTACAAAAAAAAAAAAAAAAATTAATAATAATAAATAAATAAATAATGCCTAGAAAACCAAAAATTATCAAACCCATGGGAAAACCAATTCAAGGAAAATGAGGTCACGTGAGGTATAAGTTGGAAAACCAATTGCCTAGAAATTTTTTCATATCAAACAGCCTACAAGATGGGAAATGAAAAATAATTTCCAACTTCCATGGAAAATTTTTCCTATCAAAGATAGCCTAAGTTTACTGAGAACGATAAAGTATTGGATATTTTATCAACAAATGGACGAAATGATGTAAAAAATACATGCAGTCGACTCCAAAATTATCGTAAAACATATTTTGGATTAAGCTATCAATATATTTTTTATAACTATTCAAAGCTTAAAAGTTGATAAATATATAAGTCAAAATTAACAGTTAATTTTAATCACACAATTCATGCGACCCACAAAAGAGGACTTAGTTTCTTTGAAAACTATGTGCTACAATTTGACTTAGATTAAGTTGAATTGCATTCTAATGGCAAGTCATGATACAAATAGTAGATAAATAAACAAATTGGTGTAGTGGGTAATTTACTCATTTATGTCAAGTGCCTTTGCTTCCAATGGACTTTACACAATTGATTGATGGTGTACATATAACTAAAAAATGAACTAGATGCTGCTGATCTAAAAGAGGGGAAAATCCATAGATAAAAAATAAACTAAGGCAGTGTTTGATTCCTCTAATTTTTCATGTTTTCCATTTTCCTACTATTCACTTGTTTGATTGCAATAATTTGACTTGGAAAAAATTTTCCCCCAACCCACTCACGCATCCCTTTTCTTCAAAATTGGAGAAAATGGTGGGAAAGCATTTTTCAGGTTCTGCCAATTTTTTTTTCCTTTTATTTATTTATTTATTTTGAAATGTGAACAAATTTCATAGACAATTATAAAAAAAAAAAAATTCACTTTAATGAACAATTTCCAGGTAAAATAAACCAAACGAACACTAAATTTTGATGAAAAATAATGAAAAAATAGTTTTCCAGCAAATTTTTTTTTTTTTTTTTTTTACTTTTTGACAATGGAAACAAATTTCATAACCAATTGTTAAAAAAATTCACTTTAATGGATAATTTTTATGTAAAATAAAGCCAAACATGTAACAAAAAAATCCAAAATTTTAAAAAAATTTCGGGTAGAATAGGAACGAAAACTTGATTGTAAGGAACATGAGAGGCACTTTCCAACGAGAGACACAAATGTTCGGACTCCGGCGATTGGGTTTGAGAAACACTCGCGCTGTCAACGAATGCTTGATCCGTTTAACTAAATCACTCATTTTCGTCCTTGAATATGTGGAAGGATAGATATGTAAATGTATTGTATATTCTGTGGATATCAATGTGTGTTCTCCTTATGTTTTGTAAAAACAAAGCTAAGCGTATAAAGGTGATCTTTCTTTCTTGATTGGCCCCCCTCCTTTTCAGTACAAAGAGAGGTTATTTACACTAACCTAACCGACATGGTGACCACCCGATCACATCAACTTAGCAACATCTCCTAGACCAAGGACTCACGTCAATGTCCATTCATCATATTCAATGTTTTGATAAAGGGTCAGTCGTGCTAGTAATAGGCTGACATACTAATATATTAAAAGCTACAGTTACTTTATTACAGATGTCCCATCAATCAGTTCTATGAGAATCTTCTAATCTATTGGGAGGCAGCATCGGCATTTGTGTATAGAGGTCAGCCTCGGATTCATGGACATTTGGTGCAGTTGAGATTCGGTGCTTTAGTACTTCAAACGTGAGGAGCCTCTGTATCATATAGGAGGGCTTTAAGCAGACCTTCAATATTTGAGCTGAGGGGGGCATCGGATAAACACTGCTTCAGCACTGCATGTCTTCGGACGACGGCCCCCTCGTTGTCCTTAACTTTGTTGAATCCCCCGTTGACTTTCCAACGGCTCTGCTTTCGTTTGACTATAAAGAATGCTTGGAAGTTCACGTGGATATGCTGTGTACGTGGCAGTCTGCATGGAATGCTGAACTGAAATCTCTGATTTTGGGGGGTAATAACTTACATGATATTGGGATGGATTGAAGCAAGGGGATATATTTCTTGAATGTTAAGGAATTTTACCATATTACATTTTTTAAATTAATGTTGAAATTGTTGTTCGAGTCTTTTTGTAAATTATTGTATCGTTTCGGTCTGATATCAAGTGAATGTCAAGTGGCCATTTAACATTCAAATAAATACTTTTCATTAGTTGGGAATGTGGGTGACGCATTTTTAAAATATTGCATATATGTATACAACAAATGGTAGATTGGGAACATGATGCCTTACAAAAGGTTAGGGACCCCGACCCCGATTTATCCTAATAAGGGCTTGTTTGGGAAGGATTAAAATTCAATTAAAATTGAAAATATAGCCGTTATTAGGTCCCACTCGTCTAATAAAAGTCAACTACAACAGCTATATTTTCAATTTTAATCTGATTTTAATCCCTCACAAATAAGCTCTAATATTTTACCTTGATAAAGGTGAAGATTCTACCTTTTTCACTAACCAAACTAAATAGGAAAATTGACACAAATAGCACTGCAAGAGGTGATTACGCTTTTGTAGTATGGTTTTTTTTTATACCTTAATTTGTAGCATAACTTCTGTGAGATCCCCTGGATAAAAATTTTAATTTTAATTTGCGTCGAACAATTAATTTTAATCATATTTTATGGAATTCACAATTTTTAAATCACAAATTTTATCATTTTTTATTAAAATTTATTAAAAATATTCTTTTAATCCCCACCAAACAAGGGCTAAATAAAATTAATAGGCTCCAATTAATTCATTTTTTTTGATTTACTTTATAATTGCAACAATTAATCCCCCCTTTTCTCTCTCTCTCTCTCTCTCTCTGAATCAAGATATAATTTTTTAATCATTTATTTTTCTATTTTCTCACATTGAATTGTCGAGAGTGTTTAACACATATTTGATGATCATTATTTGGTAAAAACAATGATTTGAATAGTAATTTTTTGGAGAATGTGTAGTTAAAAAATAGAAAAAAATTTGGATTTATGTGCAGAATATTTATTACTTGAATTTGTAGTTAAAAATGAGCATGGAGAAAAAGAATAATATTATTCATAGTGAAAATTACTGATAGTCGGCATACGTGATATGTATGTGGCAGTTTGTTATTTAATGAATTAATGTGGTAATTTTTTTATTTGTCTTATGCATCAAATAATAACATTGATATATGATGACTACAAGCAACATTAACTATGAATAGCATTACTCGTATTAAAAATAGTTTTGAGAAAAGGCCCATCAAACAAGAGCTTAATGATATAGGCCAAGCGTCTTGGCTCTAGGGGTCAGCTCGCCCTCCAATTGTAGGGCACCACATCGGCACCCTGTTATTGGGCCTGGCTTTGAGCCTGGCCCGAAAGCAATACACTTTTTAATATATACATAAGCTCAATAAGGGCTAAATATTTGAGATCAAGTTAGAGATTTTAGAAAAAATATTCTATTTTTTTTTTCCGAAAACTGCTTTTAAATTATATGTCACTTTTCTTGTTGAAAGTATGGTTAATTTCTTAATTTTCTACTATATCCCTATTTAATATTCGTTGTTATCAATAAATATGAATTACTCATTTCTATAATTATTTAATTTAGGGATATATTAAAAAATATATAAGAAAAAAAATTATATTTTCAACTATATTAATTATAAAATTGGGATAAAAACAAGTCTATCTTTATGGGACGGAAGAAGCATAAAATTTCGAGAAATTGGGTTTCTTTTATTTAATGTTATAATATTTTTTTATATAGGAATGTAAAGCGACAAAAATATCCTACTTTTAATTGATCAAAATAATCCATTTCTTACTTTTAGGTTAACTAATGATTAAATCGACGGTGTCCGTCATTTTGTCCTCGTGCTGAGAATATTTTAAAGAATGTGACTGAAGTAAATAAAAAATTGGAGTAAAGTCTACAAAAAATAAAATATTTAGGACCGCAACTGCAATTATTCCATATTTATAGTTATTTGTTTCTTAAAATTACGAGTTTGCACGTACACCTCGTCCTTTTCTAATCTCAGAAGACTGAATTGAAATAGGTGAAAGGGTATTATTGACAATTAAGTATATTGCCATTTGGAGTGTCGCCATCATTACATTTATTTTGTTAGTTTTATAATGTGGAAATGTGCTCATCGCAATAATAAATAATTTTTCTTACGGGATAATAAAAATGAAATTGATGTAATAAACACTGGTGAAATTGTAAGCAAGTGATATTGGTGAATTTAAACAAAATCTTCAACAAAGTAATTTATAACAAAATCGGACAAATTTCATAGAAAAGTTGCTTAGCATTTAAACGAATTAGCTACTAGCTCATTTTAGATGCACAACCCTAAAATCATTCCACGAGACAGAACCATTCTCTGAATTAGACAATGAAATATGATGATAAATTATCGAGTAACACTTTATATTAAAAGAAAAAATGCAACTGCAAACGAGTATCGTAACTAGAGATTGATGATGCAAAGAAATAGGCGAGATAAATTTGAAAATTGAGAATTTCTTACTCTTAATAACGACGTGTTTCCCTATTCTTGTGAACGAGAGATTTAGACAAAGTTCGCCTCGAAATCTTGAGTATGTTGGGAAAGGGGATGGGCCAAAGGGGTGACCTGAGAACACAAGTGCATTGGGACAAAGCCAATCCCACTTCACATGTGTTCTCAAGCTCACTCCTATGGGGTGAGCCCTTGTTCTTCAAATCGCCATGTCTGGGAAATAGAATTGGGTGCCCTTTTTATAATAATAGTAGTTGTACTTGACTAGTGTAACTATGTGGTCATTCTATTGACACTTTCCCAAATCTCGATGTGACAGTTTTATAGAAATATTTTCACATTATTGGTATATAATAGTATCTCTCGGATCTAGTAGATTATTTCCATACTTCTATACTTGCAATCGGTGTAAGATTTTTCTTTTTGGCTACTAAATTTTATATTTGTACAATTAAATCGCTTTAATTAAGAATTTGTTAGAATTGATCGATGTATCTGATGCAAGACGAAAACGTGAATAATAATGAAAGGGTTTTGTTCGTAACGCACGAACGAGTGTTGCTCGAATTTTGTTCGAACAGACGTGACAAATATCGAAATTCATCACATAACGGAAAACTGAAATATTATTATTATTAAAAAAATGATTGTAGGACTTTCGAACACTTAAAACATATTTAAAGCATCAAAGCGAAACCCTAATCCGGTAAATAAATTAGAATCAAACTAGAAATTTGCAAAAATGATGAAAATAACCTTAAATTGACTCAAAATAGAAAAATGCTAAAATGGATCCCTAAACGATTTGGCTAACATCATCACCACGACAAAACTCTAGAGAACTGAAAAGCACTTTCGAATTGCACTCGCTTGCATAAATTCGACACTCGAGCTGAAAGGTACACACGTTTTCTTAAGCATTTCTTATTTCTCCACTTTTCCAATTGATTTATATTGTTAACTTGACGAATTTGATCCCTTAATTTTATCGTTGTTTCTGATTGGAGATTGAATTTCACATCTTGCATCTTATCTATCACTCCTATGTTATCTTTTGAAAAATGAACCTATTTTATAACACATCACAATAGTTTTAGCCATGTCATGTGGTTAATTATTCTAATGCTCACTGAACTTTCATGGTTGCTTCTCATTAGTCACCGAACTTAGAATATGGTTTCCCCATCCGTAACTCCTTCCTAACCTCGTTGATGACGTGGCAAACAACTTGCCAACGTGTCAGGCAAATCAAGTTATTTTCAACCATGCATAGATAACATTTTTGCATTTCGAACGTGTTTTTAAGGTTAAAATTGAAAACTAACATTCAAATCATCCATACGCACCCACCAATGTCAACCAGATAAAATCGTGATTGGGGATTTCTAATTCTATAGTGTCTTCCAACCCAACCTTAGTATAAATTACTAAAAAAGAAAAAAAAAAACATAAATTAACAAAATAGAGAACGCAATCTAGTAAAACTTGCATTTTCGACGCATTTTGTCACAACATACTAAATTCAATTATGTATATTTTGAAGTAATGAACCATGGAAAATAAAGATGAAAGTTAAGCGACTGTTGGGGTTAAACTTTTCAACATTTCACGTCATGCAGTTACTTGTCTCAATATTCGAAAGTCAGATTCTAAATTCTCAACTTATTTAAATATGTGAATCAAAATCTCCACATGGCATAATCGTAATATAGAAGTTAATATCGCATGTGATTTTCATGCAATATAAAATTGCTTAATGTTCACATTGACGGTGTCATCACACAAGAACTCAGATTTACATATTTAAATGGGTTGCTGAATTCAAAAATTTATTTATAAAGGTCGAAAAACCCATGATAATACCATATAAAAGTTGGGAGCTCAATCCTAATCTTGCCTTAAAATGATTAACCCCGACCCCGACTGAATTATTAAGTCATGTTTGGCGAAAATTAAAATTAGATTTTTAATATTTTGATAAAAGTTCATGAAATGTATGATTAAAAAATTCCGACACATTAAATATGTGATTAAAATTAATTATTAATTTTGAGTTAGATTTAAATCCATTATATTCCAAATTGGGGGCTAAAAATAAAAGTTGGAAGACGTTGAGTTCAGAAAAATGAAACGCTAAAAATGTCAACCTTGGATACCGCGTTCGCAATTATACTCCAACTTCCTAGATAGGGCAAGTATAAACCGTGTCCCAACTTCCAACAGACGAGTGAGACGTTCTAGGCCGGTCCGGTCCGAATGTGATTCAGAGATCAAATTAGCAGAATTTTCTTGTTTTCATTACGAGTAAATTAGGCCTAAAATTACCTAAATTTTAATTTTCTCATAGTCAAGTACCATATTTTAATCCAAAAAAGTTGAAATTTTTAAAACTAGCTCTGCACCTATCTTGCTTTTCTTTTACCTAAAATTATTCTTACAGAAAGAATTTGAAATAATAGAAACTGGCTTTATTTACCAGAGTGTAGCTTGGCATAGTCAAAATCCGATCTAGCTTTTGTATCTACATCTATTTTAGGCCCTATTTTGTTCGGAATAAAATCAGATTTTAATCAAAGTCAAAGTCAAACAATCAATATTAACCACATCTTTCATGGTCCCACAACTTTTCGACCATACATTTTAAAAATTTCTATCACAATTTACTAAAAATCTAATTTTAATCCTCACCAAACACCCACTTAATCGAAAGAAATTAAAATCAATCCCAACTCAACTAAATTGGCATGAGTAGGGATGTCAACATGGCAAAGATAGGAAAAGATTAAATCCCTGTTTGACAAAACTTTTGTGAGATTATAAGTTGGTCAAACTTTATTTTTTAACCACACATTTCATTAGGTCCACAAGAGAAGAGTTGATCTGCTGTAAAAAATTAGCTGTCCAACTTGCTATCCATCAAATGATTTATTTATAGATTACTTTATTTTAACAAATAACATGTCCAACTTTTCTCTCATTGTTATTTATGCTTAAAATATGTGTAAGATAATGTGTTAATAAATAATTGATGAACCATAAATTGGACAGCCAATTTTGAACATTAGATTTCCACTTCAACATTTGTTACTTTTTCACGCTAACTTGTAATATCAAAAAGTTGTCATTGACAAAACTTTAATAATTAATCGGGTATTTGGGTTAGGGACATGGCGGGTAACTTTGTCTCGAGATGGTACGGATAATGGGTACCCCATCTCGTCCCGTTTAATTTTTATTTATTTATTTTTAGAATTCAATATTTTAAATTGAAAACTTTAATCAATTTCATTAGTTCTAATAAAAAATGACAAAAATAACAAATAATACAAGTTTTAGTTTATCAAATATATTTGAATAATTTAACTTTTAAACATAAATAAAAAATTTTAAAAATATATTATTATGTTATTTTAATAAATGTGGGCAGATGAGGCAGGGACAAGATATTTTATCATGTGAATAATGAATTGTCCAACCCATGTCCTCTCTCTTCCTGTGGTGGTTACGACGACGCGTTGACAATACTAAAAGGAAGCTTCATTCATCCTTTCTTAGTGGTATAGACTATCTCCTATATATCCACAAATTTATCCCCTCCAATAATTCATTTTCATTTCATCTCTCAACACGATATCCAATCATCTTCTTGATTTCACTTTCTCAATGGATTTCTTCTCCAACCAGAACCATGATGAAAAAGGCAAGCCCACCCCTGATCACCCCCATAATCCAAACCACCACCCAAAACCATCAAAATCTGACCTTTTGAACAGCGCCAAGGTGGTGGCTGATGCCGCCAAATCCCATCTCCGCCATGAAGAGAACAAGGTTGACAATCACAAGGTCGCTGGTGCGGCGGCGGACCTCTTAAATGCCGCCTCCGAATATGGGAAGCTAGATGATAACGAGGGCCTGGGGAAATATGTTGACAAGGCTGAAAATTATCTATATAAGTACCATACTTCTCATTCTTCCACCACAACCACCACCACTCATCCACACCACTCAACGACGACCACCACCACCACTGAAACCACACATACATCAGGGCATCCGGGTGGTGATCATGGCCATTCTAAAGGAGGGTATGGGGAGTATATTAAGATGGCAGAAGATCTGTTGAAGAAGCACTCTGGCGGCAGCGGTGGAGGCACCAACACCTCAACAGATCATATGCATTCATCAGGACATTCCGAAGGAGGTCATGGAAATTCAGGAAGTGGATATGGAGAATATATGAAGATGGCTGGAGATTTCATGAAGAAACATTGACTTCATTAATAGGCCAATAGGCATTTACCTTGTATTTATTTAATGTGTAATGTTATATTGCTTTTTATTGACTGTATTGCTGCTTTTATGATGGTTAGAATAATTCAATTATGTGGGCTTCCATCTTATTGCGAATTTTACGGATTGGATGTATATTTTGCAATGATATTATGATTAAATTCGATATGTTAGTGATCATTTGGGTCGTTTTACACATTACATGATATATTATTATAATGTGGCAATTTTAAATATGTGGACAAGAATTATGTAAATCCTAATTAGGGTTTAAATCGGTAATGTGCCGATTTTATGATTTACTATATAATGGTTAGGTCTCATCTCCTCTCTATTGTTGGTTTTAGCTTGCTCCATTGACGGCTGATTATTTGTGAGAAGTAAGGAGAGGAAGATCTAACTGATAATATTCATACATAACAATGTCTTCCGCATGTATGAATTTCGAACTATCAATTAACTATGTGATTCTTATTATTAGAATGATTGTATTGAATAATTTCAACAATTGGTATCAAAAAGGCATGTTAAGATTAGAGTCATTTAAACAATATAATAAAATAAAATTGATTTTTGAAATTCTTGCTTATCCGTCTGTATATATGTTTGTATGTATTCCAAACACAAAATAATGTAAATGGACTATTTTCTCCCCTCCTTCCCAAAATTGCAGAGCCCCGTCTGTGCGCATATGAACCCGTGTGTGGTTATGTATTGGTGTATGGATTTTGCCTTTGTTTTGTATGTGTGTATGTACAGATGGCTGAAATTGACTCAAAATCAATGTGTATAAACTGAAATTTTTTTCCCAGCAATCCTCTTTGTGTGTAAAAAAAAAAAAAAATTATTTGCCTACACCATTGCCCGTTTTGGGGGCAGCAGCGCCGAATGCTGCAGACGACAGGTGCTGCTACGGGCAGCAGCGCAGGCTGCTGCAGTTGCAGCCGACGCCTGTTGCCACGGTTGCCGTCCTTGGGCAGCCGTTAGCTGCTGTTTACTGTTATATGGTGGTCAGAGACATCAATTAATTATGTGATTCTTATTCTTAGCATGATTGTATTGAATAATTTCAACACTGATACCATGCCAAACCAAATTATTTAAGATAAAAAATATTCACTTCGACACAAAATATTGCGACTTTTCGTTTCTTAATCAGTCTTAATGTCGTAAACTGTACATATATACACATTTTGATCGATATAGAAAAGAACTTAAAAGCAGAGACATGTTGATGGAAGCTTTCCAGTTGCCCTGATTTTGTTTGCCTTAGCTTTCACTTTGAACTCTTCATTTCTTCGATTGTCCTTTGCCTGTTCCCTTGCTCCTGCAGCTATCTCTTGAATTCTCTCAATGTCACTCCGGTACCTCTCAATGGCTTTTTTTCGTTTCTTGTCTGATAATTCATTCTGAAAATTTGTTAACTTCATAGTCAGCTCAAACAATAGCAGTTCTCAGGACATGTTTGGAATATAAAACTGTAATTGACAAGATTTTAGCTTCTTTTATTCCTCAATATTCTCCAGTATTTTACAGAAAAGTAAGAACCATAAAGTACTCTAGGATGCGACGAAATGAACCTCTGTCTTTTCTAGTCGACGCATTGCTTTTTCCTTCTTCTTAGTCTCCCAGTTTTGAATTCTGGTTCGCAGCATCTCATACCTGAAATATCGTTCATTAAAATCTATACAGACTTTATTTACGAGATATAAACACGTAAACATCAATGAAGATATAATTTCGTTAAAAACTATTTCCCATGGTTGGTGCCAAGCACTGGGATGTTTTCCGCTAGGCGGTCTCTTATCTGTCAATGGATTCATCAGCAGCTTGAACTTTATAAATATAGTCAGATATGATTCAGTACCTTTCTTCAATCCTAACCATTTCAGCTTTTTCCCAAGCATCTGCCATTGTGTCTCCAGGTCTCGGTGAATACTGGTTTTTGGTTTCAACTGGTTGCGGTGTGGATTGTCCGGGGGTTGGCCAGTCGGGCTTCGGCACCACACTTTCAGGATTTTCACTACTTTTTTGAGTTGTCACCACACGTTCAGGCTTTTTACTCCTTGTTCGAGTTCGTTCCATGGATGGGGAAGGTTCAGCAGCCTTCCGAGGCACTGATTTTTCAGGTAGAGGATCAACAAAAGTCGGTGTTTTTTTCATGGATGGTGCAGGGACAATTTCCTTTTCAGGCATCTTTAATCCACTAGTTGGCATCCAGGCATCTAGATCTTGTGAACTTGTATTTGGAATTTCATCTGATACAAAATTATTTGTTAATCACTGACGATGTAAAAAGTGAATCCGGCCTTCACAAATGAATGAAGGTGCATGTTGGAGATTAAGCCCTTGTTTCCCCCCATTATATCTTATTACATTACATTAAATTTTTCTCTCTTCATCTCAACCATACATTCATCAAATAAAATAATAATACACACAAATCTAAAACTTTTCAACCACACATCTCCCATCAATCACTATTCTAAAAAATTTCAACCCCCTAAAAATCTACAATAATGGGGCCAAACAGGGGCTAAATTTAAATAAATAAATTTATACCTGAGAATGAAACAGTACGTTTGCGTAAAATTCCTCGAACTTCTGCTGCGTTGTTCGTCCTGGTGGAGGGTGCATATTCAGGACCATAGGCTGCCGTCTTGTTCTGATCCCAAATTCTTGATTCGTCAAGTGAATGAACTGCAAAAGCAGAAGCTGCAACCGCGGTGGTGTATGCGAGTACATCATCAGTGAAATCATAATCCCAACTCTGTTGTCTAGAAAACTGTCTTCTTAACCAACTCTGGCTTCGCCTTTTCTCTGCAAAACATGGTTTACATTCATTTCTTGATGCGTATGTAGATTGTTAGTTTCCACTGCACACAAATCAATACATGTAGCAGTATGGGAATTGTCAATTGACAAATAATTGTTCTTTTTCTATACTATGTTTTATTTTATATTATATTTGACGTCATATAACCTTTATCAATATCTTTAACCACCTGCACATAGTGGGTTGGAGACATGTTGTCCACCGGTGATGTGGCAACACCACCAACATGTGGTGTTCCCACATTATCGGTGGGGGCCTAAAATACTGGTGATGTTGCCACATCATCGGTGGACAATATATCTCCTATCCACATCAGTTCTGCTTTAACCACAATAGAACTGCAGCTAACTCTTTGGCCACTTAACCATCTATATCCATGTTAGTACAGTAGTTGGTCGAATTTCCAATATCGATAAAAGTAAATGGAAACTTCATATATGAAATAAATTAAGGTACCTTCGAAAGATTGAGATTTTTGAGGTAATATTTTTCTGTCTCTTACACTGCTGCTCTCTTCTTTGCGTTCCTTTCCTGTATTAGAATATCTTAACCCATACAAATGGTCAGCGATGATTGCAAAATTTTACTGCTCGTCGAATCTGATACAAGCAATCGTATACCAGTATATGTAATAATTTAAGTTACCTCGTTTGCCTTATCAAGCTCTCCATTCTTTAAGAGGACACCTGTAGGGAAACTTGCAACAGAAGAAGTGATTGATTGACAAAGTCACGTATTTGGTGTATATTTGAAGAAGCATATATGGGAAGAAAGGAAGGTTTATTATAGGATGTGAATAAGGGTTTGATGACAAGCAAACTTAGGTATTCTTTGCATGTTAGGCCTGATTTTGCATCTTTAAGCTTTGAAGAAAAGCATACTTTTCTTCTTCCTGATACTTACTTTTTTGGGGCAGAAACTTTGTATAATCTTTTGGGTTCCTTTCTACATTTTTAGCTTTAAATATCAATACTCCTCAAAGGTTAAAATAAGTAAGAGTTAATTTGAGCCTGGCCCGGTCCTGAGGCCGGATGAGGCCTGCGCCTCAGGCCCAAAACTGGAGGGGCCTCATTTTTGGCCCAAGTTTTTTTTTTCCCTTCATTCTAAATGAATAAATGGAAATTTTCACTCTCCTTCCCTTCAACTACAACAGTCGTGATTCCATCTCCGGTCTCTCCTTCCCTTTTTTTCCTCCAGTTCTTCCCTTTTCCTTCACTCTTTCACAAATCACAATTCACAAGATTCACATTTCAAAACAATAGAGAAAAAATCAGTCGGCCCTTTTTTCAACCCTAACCGCGCGAGTCGCTAGCCAAGGTCGACCGTCGACTAGTCATTACTGTGCTTCCGTTGCTACTTCCGCCAGTTTCATAGACCTTGGATTAACTACAGTCAGTTTGATAACAATGGTGATGAGTCTGATTCTGAGCAGGTAATTTTTTTTTTTTGTTATTACTCAACGTACAAGTCTGGTCTTTTCTCCTCTGAAGTAGAATCAACATCATCTGAATAACGGAAGCACTTGTAATTAAGAATTCAATTTACACCTTCCTGAAAATAACACATTTTTACATAATATACGGTAAACTTCAATCCAAAAGGCAAAAATAAGTGATCTTTTTTTCCACAATTACCTGAATTAAGGGGCTTTTGCGGCGATAATTTGCCTTCTAATCTTTCGATTCGTCAGATTGATGTCGCAGGATAAAAAAAAAAATCAGAACTCGTTTCCAGTCATTCTGGCTTATAATTATTATCCAAAATAATTAATTCTGAATTTCTACATGAAGATGAGAGTTCAGAAATTGAATAGTGGAAAATTCGTTGATTGAACTTTGCACGATTGCAGTTCCCTTTTGTGAATAACTCTAGTGGGTTTTGTTAGAGTTAATTAAATAGTTCAGAAAAATTTGCTGAATGGAATTACATTTGAAATTTTCAAGTTCAACTGCTCAATTTTATATTTAAGCTCATTTCTAGGTTCTATGTAGGTTTTGATAATCCCTTCCTATTTGGTCATAAAATTCTTGGCATCTCCAAGGTCTTGAAAGTTCTTCAAATGCTCACATGTCGACACTCTTGGAATTGAAATGATGAGATAATTTTTGTACTGTGTGTAGTTTAGCTAAAAGTGTTCTATGTTCATGTTGTTGTGTGTAGTTTGTTTTATGTTATTGAAATGGTGCACGATTAGATGTGACTACAGGCTTGTGAGATGTGGTGGTGGAATTCTCAAGGGTGTGATTCCATAATTTTCGTCGAAATTCTGCTTCTCAAGTAAGCGTTGGTTTGTCCTAACTCATTATTGAATATATTAAAAATGTTTGAAGCATTGTCGGCGTATATAAATGTGGCCTGGTCGGCTTATATGAATAGTTATTGTAGGATCAATTGCACAGACGCACACATTAACTATATTGAAAATATTTACGTTAATTTTGGGGGGCCTAATTTATGGAGTTCGCCTCGAGCCCCGAAAATAACAGGACTGACCCTGATTTGAGCACGACTTTTCTATGTTCGACCCCTTATTGAAAATAAGTTTTAGTTTAGAAGATTCTTATGTAAAACTTTTCAACTTTACTTGTACGGGTGTATATACTTAATTCAGGGAATTCTTTCCCAATAGAAAACAATTAATTTAGATTTTAAGAAGGTTGAATGACTTCTCTCTTTGCCCTAGGAGACATTGGTTAAAATAGAATATGTTATGTCGTGTTTGATAAGTTAAATTGTGCATTATTAAACATGATAAAACCAATAAAATGTTGTTTATTGTCTAATTCAAGTATCAAACATTTGTCAAAATTTGAAATAATGGATTATTTGGTAAGGGCCGTTTGGTAAGACTTTTAAGAAATCAAAAACTAATTTGGAAATTTAAAAGCTTTTTTTTTTTTTTTAACATAATTTGATAATTTTTTGAAAGTGTTCAATAGAAATTTCTTATACATGAAGCAAAAGTAAAAATGAAAGTCGTTTCAACGGATCATAAGCAAAATAGTGCATTATGAGACGTGATTAAACAAAAAAAGATTAAGGATAAAATCTTATTTGTTGTCTAGTCGATCCTAATACATCCTATCACAAATGGGCAGAGGTAGTGGGGGGCTAGGCTGGGCTATAGCCCAGTCCTGCCCCCTAGCCCATATGGAAAATTTAGAGTAAATTGTTCAATTTAGACCAAAATATTTGTATTAGCCAAACTCTAGTTTGAATTATAACTCAAGTCCAATGGTCATTTATTCAATTTTTGTTAAAAGAGAATACAATTATTAAATAATCTTTTCATGATATTCACGTTTCCAATGTTTATTTATTCAATTTTTGTTAAAGAGACTACAATTATTAAAATACTCTTTTCATGATATTCACGAAACATGAATAGATTCTTATTGTCAATTTAAGCAATTTATTTAATGCATGTTTGACTAAATTTACTTACGATAATTAAGTAAATTTTATAATTGATAATAAAAATAAATTACTTATTTTAATAGTTAGAAACACTATATGTTTTGCTAAACTTTAAAGTAATTAACTTTTTAATTCTACGTATGTTTTCATATATTACTTATTCATATTTATATATATATATAAAAAATTATTCATTTTGATCATGAAATAGACGTTATCATCATAAGTAACTTGCTCTACATCCTATCTTGTCAATAAAAGAATATTTGTTAAAGTTTATTTATTTATAAATTGATCTATATATAAATATATTCTTGAAACTGAGTCAAACATGGGTTAGGGATGGCAACGGGGCGGGGCGGGGGCGGGGATGCTCTCCCCGTCCCCCGCCCCGTTAAGAAATTCATTCCCCGTCCCAACCCCGTTCCCCGTTTAAGGCGAGTCGGGGCGAGGGCGGGGCGGGGGTAGGTTATTTTCCCGTTTATTCCCCGTTTAAATTTTTTTTTTTTTTTAGTTTTTGATAATTTATTTTTATTGTCCATATTCATTATATTTAAACAAATAATGTTAGTTGCTATTTTCTATTAGAATTAACGAAAATGTTCATTTAAAGTATTGAATTCTTAAAAAAAAAAAAAAAAAATTTTTTTTTTTTTTTAACGGGGCGGGGCGGGGCGGGGACCCCGTTACCCGTCCCCGCCCCGTCCCCGCCTCGGGGAATAATTCCCCGCCCCATCCCCGCCCCGTTACCCGTTTAAGCGGGTTTTCCCCTCCCCATTCGGGGCGGGTCCCCGCGGGTATCGGGTTTGTCGGGTTTTTTTGCCATCCCTAACATGGGTATGAATTAAATCTAATTTCATTTGACCCTCATAATTCTTAAATCGATTTTTCTCACTTTGGATGAGATTCTTCACTTATTATGAAATGAAGTGATATTGAAGAATGACGTCCATACCAAATAATATTTTGAGACAATAACATATAGTGATGTATTATTGATTGCGTGTTTCGGCTAAAGCTTTCAATTGTTTGGAAAAACTGATTGTCAAAAGTTTTTTAGAATAGTATTCATTAAATAATTTCTTAGTTTTTTATTAGTGGATATGTATCATTTGCTTATTTTGATAATGATTTGGTCAATTTATATTTTTTAATCCATGCGTTGATTTTCTATTTAGTAAGAAAATATAAAAAGATCGAGTGAGACATCTTATGATGAAATATTTAGACTTCTTTTATTTTATTGTGTGACGTACACTTTTTGTCATGAGTTTAACCTCTTAGGCGCGAATTCATTCGAAATTTTTTGAATTTCAGCTCATCCTGATGTTATTTTCTCAAGCCGCCCCTGCTTTCACACGTGTCATTTCTCATGATTTCTTTGAATATTTAAGGAGAAAGCCCATGCTTCTAATAAAGCATGTTTATTGTTACAACTCTTTACAGCAAAGCACAAATGTCTAGTAGATGCCTTCAACTGTTAGAAAAATGTAGAAATATGAAGGAACTTAAGCACGTTCATGCACAGATGATTACATGTGGACTTGAAACCAATAGCTTTGCCATCAGCAGAATCTTGGCTTTCTGTTCAGACCCATTTCACGGAAGCCTGTCTTATGGGTACAAAATCTTTGAACAGATTCAAAACCCCACAATCTGCATATGCAACACAATGATCAAAGCTTGTTTACTCAAAGATGAATACATTAAATCGATTCAGATATTCAAAGACATGTTGAGAAATGGCATTTGTCCTGATAATTACACACTTCCTTATGTGCTAAAAACATGTGCAAAGATGAAAAGATTGGATCTTGGGGAATTGATTCATGGGTATTGCTTGAAATTGGGTTTCTTGTTTGATAATTATGTGGGCAATACTTTGATTCTCATGTACTCTGCTTTTGATGACATGGAAGCAGCAAAATGTGTGTTTGATGAGTTTTCTTGGCATTGCGTTGTTTCATGGACAGTTTTGATTTCTGGGTATGCTAAAATTGGGGATGTTTACACAGCAAGATTGGTTTTTGATGAAGCTCCATTGAAGGATAGAGGGATTTGGGGTGCAATGATTTCAGGGTATGTGCAAAACAATTGTTTCAAAGAAGGATTACAATTGTTTAGGCTAATGCAATTGAGTGGCAATAAACCTGACGAAGCAATATTTGTTGGCATATTATGTGCTTGTGCTCATATGGGCTCTCTTGAAATTGGGATATGGATTCATAGTTATGTAAAGAAATTGAGATTGCCATTGAGTGTTAAATTGGGGACTGCTCTGATTGACATGTATGTGAAATGTGGGCGGTTGGATTTAGCCGATGAAATGTTCGATGAAATGCCGAACAGAGATGTTGTTACTTGGAATGCTATGATCTCAGGATATGCTATGAATGGGAATGGAGATTGTGCACTTGAGATGTTTAACCAGATGCAAAAGGTTGGAGTGAGACCGGACGATGTTACGTTTATTTCTTTGTTCACTGCTTGTAGCTACTCAAACATGGCATATGAAGGTCTGAATTTGCTGTATATTATGCTTAATGTGTACAACATTGAGCCCAAAAGTGAGCACTATGGATGCATAATCGACTTTCTTAGTCGTACTGGGCTTATCGAAGAAGCAAATTATGTAGTGCAGAGAATGCCGATTTCAAGTGCTCCATCTGAAGCAGCAATAGCTTGGAGGGCATTACTTAGTTCCTGTTGTAGACAAGGGCAAATCAATGAAGCAGAAGTTGCTGCTAAGAAAATTGTACAGTTAGAAAACCGTAGTGGAGCGTTCTGCTCTCGAATGTATACTCAGATGCTGGAAAATATGATGAAGCGAGGAGGATTAGGAAGGCAATGAAAAGTTGAGGGGTCGAGAAGACTCCAGGCTGCAGCTCAGTTGAGATTAATTGTGTTGTGCATGAGTTATTGCTGGGGAGAAGTCACATCTCCAGATGGATTAAGTATATGAACTTCTTCAAATCATCAACAAACACTTCGACTTTTCGCAAAGTAATTCAAGTTTGCTGCCTTTACAAACAGGAGGAATAAGATCTCTTCCAAATTGATTTCGCTACTGAGTTTGAAGCTTAGAAAAATGATGAGCACTTTAGTTCATGCAATCATACTCAATTTCTCCATTTCTTCCATCATGAGAAATGACATGACACAGAAGAAAACCTTAATTCATACTGAAAAATAATACAAGTTATTTATTTATTGTTCTATGATATTTTAGATGCCAATGAAGGATACTTAAGATATTTGGATTGAGTTGCGTAATGGTCCCTGAACTTTACATCATATGCCAATAACATCTCTAAACTTCAATTGACTTTATTAGTCCTTCAACTTAGGGCGTGTTCGGTAGAGATTAAAATTGGATTAAAATTGAAAAACTAGCCGTTATTGTTGATTTTTATTAGACGAGTGGGACCCAACGGATATATTTTCAATTTTAATTGGATTTTAATCACTCACAAACATGCTCTTAATGTCATAAACCCATTAGTTCCAAAAAGATATCTATAAATACTATGGAACACAGATGTGGCTCCGTTAATTGAATATGTAAGCATCCCAATCACACATTATTTGAACACGTGGACATTTTAAAATGAAAAAAATTATCTATGGAGAATTAATGTTAATGAGAAATAAATAAAAACGCAAAATAAAAAGAAAAAGGAAAAAACTCAATTTTTTACCACCATCACCACCAAACAGCCCAAGACATAACAACCATACCTTCCCAACACCCCCTCTACTTCACCACCACCCGAACAACTCCACTCCCCCAACAGCAAAACGACTAAGAAAACCATTATTGGCTTCATGCAATTGACTCAAGGAAAAGACGAGCTGTTGAAGGATTTCATTGCTTGTTTCAATAGGGCAATCTTAGGAATCGAGGACCTACAAATGTTGGCTGTTGTAACAACCAAGATGAATAGTACTTGTAATCACTTTTTTAAAATGCCACTATTAACTGGATTATATGCATGAGCTGTTGAGGAGGGTAGATAAGTATGTAGATGAAAAAAAGAAGATGGAAGTTTTCAGATGAGCACAAGTCGAGGGATGACAAAGGTAAGCACAAGGTTTATCATCGTAGTCGTGGTTGATTGGATGAAGAAAGGAAAGAATCCAACTACACCCTTTTAAACACTTCAAAGACAACATCCTAATGATGACAGGATTTCATACCTAATGGATCTCCAGATTCTTCCGTAAGTCAACTCTCCTTCCACTTCTGAACATAAGTCTCCTCAAATCAAAGAAAATATGATTTCGAAAGTGTCCCACATCTACAAGGAGCTTGTAATTCCATTATTACTGATATCACTAATCCAATCAATATTGTGTTTGGAAGTAGTGCTCGGAGTTGATCTATGGTGCGATTTAATCCTAGGATTCTACAATATATTGATTGATATTTCATCCACTTTCTAACCTCAATCTTTTTTCTTAATAAACATCAGAAAAAAGAACAAGTACGAAAAGACTCAGCTTTTATCCAAGCAGATTGGCAAACAAGTTCTCATTGCGCCCATTGTGAGATTCCTAACTTAATAACAGGCTTCATCCATGTAAAATGCTGATTAGGTGACAACAAGAAAGAAAGACGACATGTAGAAAATGCACGTGGAAATCAAAGCATATATTAACTCAAATTTGTAGCATATAAGATGAATAACCTTGTTGGCGATCAATGTCGTTCAAAAATTTGCACCATTCAACCCACCCATGGTTTGCGTAAAGTAAAGAAGCTCCATAGCTTGTAGACAATTCTTTTTATGAAAACGTTTTAGCAGTTCACTGAGATTTGGGACACTATACTATATTGTATTTAATTTCATAAACAGGGTTAAAAAAACTACTTTATCATCTCGATCCTGCCACTAATGTTCAGTCCAGCAAACAATTAGAGATTTGACACCTGGGATCGCATTCAAAGTTGTCAAAGGTATCATCCGAAGGAAATCATAAGTGCAATAAAAATACAAGAGCTCAAAATTCTAAAAGAATACTTAAGAGAGATCATAATTATACTTTAAGCAGTATGCTGACAAGAAAAATCTGAAATCAAGATCTACTTAAACCATACAAGCACTCACTAGAACACATTGCCATATAGGCATCACTACATATACACCAAATCAAGTCTCCACTTCAACAATCACAAGACTGACAAAAATCATGCACTTAGAAGCAATATTATTAATAAAACTTCAACAGCTCTAATTTGTTGCTCTTTCTAAAGGGCCAGATACAAAATTAAATTGATGAATTTGAACAGTTAAAGTAATAATCAATTTACTCACTTAAATAAGCTTAACAACAATCACAAGAGTGAAATTGGACCATAATCACAAGAGTCAAACCCTTCGCCTTCCAAAAGCTTTCCCTGTGTCTAAACAAGTAAAGAAAATGACATAAATAACCAAGTCATAATAAATTGAAAAATTATTTTTTTAATGAAAAACCACAAATAATAAAATTACTTTATAGGAAATCAATGCAAAAGAAAAACCTAGTCTTTTTCAAAGGAATTGAATCAAAGGAGATCATAAAGAACTCCGTAGAAGGTTTTCGAAGGATCCTCATATCATATGCTTAATCTTGAAACTTCACGTGGAAGACCAATTGTATGGTAAATTAACTGCAGGGAAACTTCAATTTTCAGCAAAAATGCAGCGAAACAAACTGTCTTATGAGCCCTAGTAAAATGATTAATCGTGGAGATTACGCAAAGCTTCTCGGGGAGGTGGCCATCTTCAACTCTGACCGAGGTATAGCAGAAATTTTGTTCGGCAAAGTAGATAAGAAAAATAATGAGGAAGATGGCCATCTTCTAATATTATATCATTCCTATGAATCTAAATGCACCAATATGACAACCATTGTTCCACATCTTTGGAGAGTCTCATAAGTCTCCCGACATTTAATCCTAGAATTTAGTCTCCGAAATTACCTGCCAGTCTCTGCTATAACCTTCTAGCTGAGGAACAACGCCAAAAATGTTGTGGATGTGATTCACTAAAATGTCTTGAAAGACTTGTCACTTACACTTTTGAAATGCACTACTTGAGAAATTTCGATCAGTCATTGTGGAAAGGATTATTGATAACGAAAAGGATGGGGGGAAGCATATATCGAGGTAAAAAATGTTACAAGTTGCTCTCGGCAGAGAAGGTTATTGGTGTTAGAAGCTTTGGTCTCTAAGCACTCTTAGCTGAATGAATGTCATTCTAATTTGAATATCTCTCTCTATCTAGGTTCGGATGCTGGGTAGTGGGTACAGGGCACCCTTTTCTGGTTGAGATCCAAAATGCATGCCAAGTTCCTCCTGAGGTGTTTATAGAAGATTTATAAATGAAAAATGAATGACATGTAAACCAAATGTGTGTTTTTAGTTATTATTCACATCTTTGTTATACTTTTTATTCTCATAATAGTTTGTAATTTACTCGTTCTGTACAACGCACGTGCTGATTAGTGTAAAGAATCTCAAGGGATAAAGTAATCAGGGGTGGGGACTATAAAGGAGAATCAAAGAAGCAGGCAAACTTCTTCTCTTGGAGTTATTTACTATCTTGGTTTTGCAGCTTGATGTCAATCTGCAATCACATTTCAAATACAGAGCATCTCACTTTCATTTTCCTAATGCAGCAAATTTTACAAAGAACACCTATAAGAGTTCTCCATCGTCCAAGTCCATTGGAAAGTGAAAAGATTATCCACTGGCAAAAACAATACTATATCTGTCATTTTGATGCAAGAATTTCCCGTTTGAAGTTGCAGATGACATGTATAAGAGTGATGATCAATAAAAATGGTCATAATTTAAATTTAATAAATCTTGCTCTCAACTTTATGAATTTTTAATATAAGCCAAACATTAGATATCCTTGGGATGAAGCAATCAATTGTCCTTCACACTTACGGATTGTTACCACTTTACTTTCTTTTTGCTGTATCTTGCAGTAATAATTAAATTTATGTATTCAGACCAAGCAGACCAGTGGATAGACTGACAAACTGAAAGTAAACCACTTGAGGAGAAGCTTAAACAATGATTTCACTCAAGCCTCAAAGCAGAGTACAAAGTCAGCAGCCCATCATATAAAGAGCAGAACCTAACAAGAATGACTGGGCAAGTCCTGATTACCGATTGAAACTTGGACTGACTTTCCGTATTAGCTAGTAAACTGTATTTACACGCGTTAACATACTAACAAAACTTGTAAAAATTTGCCAAATAGTTAAATCAATTAAAGAAATTTCATTACCATTATAATATCATCAATATGTCCAGAGTACTTAGTATAACTACATCAAAAAGCTATTCAGTAAGATTAATCGACCGCGCTATGGGTACCTGCCACTTTACCTGCTCCTTGACACGGTGGCGTGGCATAAGGGAACTCAAAATAAAAAAATAAAAAATGGTCCAAAACTTGAACCGGCCCAGCCCAACTAAACAAGCCAACCATTTCCCACCTTCATTTTCCCCCAAACCAGAGAGCAGCTGTGGAGGCGAAATCGAAGTTCGAACTCCAGCACCCCGTTCATCTTGACCGGAATAAGAAGCCGGTCGAAACGCCATTCACGATTCCGGCGGAGTCTCGCATCCACCTTTCATTTTCAGTTTCAATTTGGTCGATCGACGAAAACCCTTGGGTATCAAAGAAATCGAAGTTCGAAGTCCTGCACTCCCTCATCTCGACCGGAAAAAGGAGCAAACAGCATGAATGGAGCAAAATGTATAATTCAACATTTTGTTCATTTTACTGTGTTCGAAAAACTTGGTGTTTTACACTGGTTTACTGTAGCGTAATCGATTTTTATCAAATTTTCATGAATTCATAATTTTTATCAAATATTCAACTGCATATTTATCAAAATTTAAGTAATGACTAATGAGTTGTACTTCTGCTGTGCAGTTGGAGAAGGAACTTGTGACGAGGCTCGACATAACATTTCTAGTTATGCATGTAAAAGTAAGAATTCCTATTGTTCTGCACCCGATAATGGTTATGGGTATCGTTGTCTTTGCCAGGAAGGTTATGAAGGAAATCCATACCTCTATGATGGCTGTAAAGGTGTGGCTATATTTTTTTTTCCCAATATTATCTTGAAGTCATACATATAACTCTCTCATTGAATGGCCAAGTGTTTTTTACAATTTATTGAACTATATAAATTAACAAGATTTTAACTTCATTTTCTTTTTTATTATTGATATTTTTGTTATGCAGATAGATACTGATGAATGTCAAGATACAAGTCGTTTCAATATTTGTGAACATAAATGCGAGAACACACTGGGGAGTTTTTAGTGTGTTTGCCCGAAAGGTCATCATGGTGATGGGAAAAAAATGGAAAAGGTTGCATTTGCAGTGATCAACCACTCGAAAAATTAATTTCTGATGTGTACTTGGTGTTCATTTGGGTGAATGTAATGTAGGCTGAGGATAATGGTATAGAGAATTAGTACAACTAATTTGTGGTCTTGTCTATAGTATTTGGGAAGAATCTGTAATGTTTGTTCACTATTATATCAGTAATGTCATTGTGATTGAAAATATGTTCCCGTTTCAAGTTCACCAACTTCCCTGTGTTGATTCTAAATGAAAATGGGAGTTATGCATAATTTCATAGAGTACATTCATGCATAGGAGCTGAAGCTACTGGTGTCACATATAATGAAGGAGAGATACAAGATGCTTCCATTGTCACTTCATTAATAGCGTCTTGAGTAAATCAAAAATTGACAACATAACCATAAATTGTAATACAAAATGATTCCATTTACTAAATGATGTTGCTGCTTCCTTCGTTATACAAGATGCTTCCACTTTTGGTCATCCACATTCACACGTCTACGCCACTTTGGTGAGGTAAATTTGGATAATAGTACGGTGTTGCATTTCCTACCGTAAAATAATAAGCTGATTAAGGAAACTAGAAGATGAATTACATCATCCACCTCCTCCGAAATTTCCTTGACTGCAGTAAAAAAAACCAATTGCAAGGTTAATTCCCTATTTCTCCCTATTTGTCAATTCTTAACACAATACGAACAAATTGATTACGTTGAATTGAAGCTTGTGTTCATTTTAACACCAGTAATATTTATATTAAGGTCGATGCCGAATGAATTACTGGAGAGATCCAAAACACAGGGACACATAGCAAAATTAACTAGTTAGTGCAACAAAATGACATAAACTTTGCAATTGGCAGCGTATGAGGGTTCTTTTCTACACCGGACAGAGCAGCTCCAAATCATAGAAACGAATAGCCAATTTAATTATAAGTACAACAAAACGACATGCGCTCAGAAACTGGTAGCGTATGTGTTTTCTTTTCAACTCCCAAGTTTATGTTGACTCGATGACAAGTTATTGACAGGCAAAATCCTTATCTCAACACATTTCAGCTTTTATCGCAGCTCCAGTGACAGGTTTAGGCTTTCCCCAAGTTCAGCTCAACACATTTAAGCTTTCCCCTAATTCAACTAATTTCAGTTTCACAAAACAATTGGGTGAAATGTGGGTTGAACATTTAAGCTTTCCCCTAATTCAATTAATTTTAGTTTCACAGAGAAGTGAGTAAAAGAAGAGTTAACAAGATATTGATGAAGGGAAATACCTTTTTCCGCCATGTACTCGATTCAATGAAGCCGGCGATAGCTTCAAGCCGGAAGGTCAAGCCGGAAGGTCACTTCTTACCCAGGCGAATCTGTGAAGAAGCCGGAACACCAACCATTTCCCACTTCCAGCTCGTAATCAAATAAAGTGTTCGAACTCCACGCTTCCGGCGACTGACTCCCGCGGTAGATCTCAACGCACGGTGACAGAGAAATCACGGGATTCCATTTGCGTTGAAAACGACATCGTCTAATGTTAGCCCGCCAACCGTACAAATTTTGAATCTTACCGACTTAGAACACAACGGTAAATTTTCTTCATTATATACATAAATTTCACATAATCAGAAAGCCCAAATTCCCTCAATTTCTCTCCAACGGCACAATTCTGAAATCATCTTCCTTTTCTTCATAGTATATCAATTTGGTTAGAGAAGACATTTTTTTCTTGATTCCTCTTTCCTGTTGAAGAGAATCCGATTGAGTTCTTGATATTCCACTTTGTGAATTGTGATCTCTTCTTTTAAAGTGAGAAGACATTTTTCTGATTACGAGAAATTGCAGGGAATCATGGAGAATGCGCAAAGAAACAAGAATCAGAAAACTGCTTTGAAGGCCATCGAAAAGAGTTTCTTGAAGAGGAAAGATTGCATCAAGAAAAAGACCATGGAACTCTCTGTTCTCTGTGATGTCAAGGTCTGTGCCATTATTGTTGGGCCAGACGGAACAGTCGAAACATGGCCAGAAAGTCGTAATGATGTGCAGCGGGTGATCGAAATGTACGTAAACTGCCCAGTTGACAAGAGTAAAAGGCAACGGCCCCAAGAACTTGATCATGGTGGCGATGATCGCAGTAACAAAAAACGGAAAGTATGTGTTGTCTCTGAGGGAGTGAAGAAGACAGGGTTTACAGAGAAAGATTTGCTTAGAAGGATTGATGCCAAGTTATGTCAAGTAAGGAAGAGAATCCAGTTGCTTAAGTCCAATGATCAAAACACCGTGGACTGTACCATTGATAATCCGATAGAGACATCTTTCTTCCAACAAACTGCCTCTTTTGATCAGAATCATATTATAGATAACTCCCATTGGGTCGACACACAACTGGAAGAAATACACGAATTTGACGAGACTGATCTATTTGATTGGTCGGATCTTTTTAATACAGGGTCTGAAAATCCACATCTAATGGTAGTCGGTAAAGAGGACAACCATGAACTTTTGACAACTGCACCAACTCCAAAATCGCTCGACTCGTGCAGTAGATTAACTGATACATCTCAAGATTTTCAGTCGTCTACACTAGGAGTGAACTCATTAACCCCTGTTAATAAATTGATGGATACAGTTCCAATGGCATAGAATGAGGAACTCAACCAGTTTACACCAACTGTTCTGAACTCGTTTAGTCCTCGTAGTGAGTCAGTGAACTCCTTTACTTTGCCAGGTAATCTGGACTTTCAGCGTTTTACACCAAATTGGAACTGCAGCTTCTTCACTCCATCAGAGACAAAACACTATGGACTGTATCAAAACACTCCGGACTGTACCATTGATAATTCGATAGAGACATCCTTCTTCCAAGAAACTGCCTCCTTTGATCAGAGTCAGATTATAGAGAACTCCCATTGGGTCGACACACAACTGGAAGAAATACACGAATTTGAGGAGACTGATCTATTTGATTGGTCGGATCTTTTTAATACAGGGTCTGAAAATCCACATCTAATGGTAGTCGGTAAAGAGGGCAGCCATGAACTTTTGACAACTGCACCAACTCCAAAATCGCTCGACCCGTGCAGTAGATTAATTGATACATCTCAAGATTTTCAGTCGTCTACACTAGGAGTGAACTCATTAACCCCTGTTAATGAATTGATGGATACATTTCCAATGACATATAATGAGGAACTCAACCAGTTTACACCAACTGTTCTGAACTCGTTTAGTCCTCGTAGTGAATCAGTGAACTCCTTTAGTTTGCCAGGTAATCTGGACTTTCAGCGTTTTACACCAAATTGGAACTGGTTCGAAGACGGTGCAATTTTGGATGACCTGACTTCATGGCACGCTGTTGCTAATAATTTTTGGACTTAGTATTTTCTTGTTAGATAGTCATATTTTTTGGTTCTTTGATAGTGAAGTACATTTCTGTTTGAGATCATTGTAATTTGCATCCTTTTAATGCATGACTTAGGATATCAAGTATATACCTTTTTCAATCCGGAAGCTTTCTTTTGCTTTTTATATTTTTGGGTACTGCTTTTTCATTCAGTTGTTTCGGTTATATCAAGACTAATGAGAAGATTAATAAAACAAAACTGAAAACATATTTCTCATTCAAGTCTTGTTCCAAGAACTGCTAATAAGATGTGATCTATGTAGTATGTACCAAAATGTTCCCATTTCATTCATATTTCGTGAAGTATCATTAGAGGCAAAAGTATCAAGTCATAGAATTGTATTAAATTTAAATCCTAGTGTCCGTTTTCAATAATTTTCCTACCAAATATAAAAAAAACTTCTTGATTCTTGCCCAAACCAACAAGCTAGGACAGTTTTACATGATAAGGGAACTTGTATTCTTTGTATTCTGTAAACAATGATACACGATTCAAGAGAGGAGTAAATAGAATTTGCCTTGTTGAAGGATCTTGGTCAGAGGATGCCGATGTGATTTGAGGAGCAGCAGCTTAATCTTATATACAATTTTGTATAGGATGCTGATAACTCTGCGCTCAATGGCCATCTTCCCTGGAAAAGGATAAATCTGCTGTCTTCTGTATTGATAAAGATAGTGCAAATGGATTTTCTTTATTTTATCAGCATTGCTGGAGTTTTTTGTTCATCGAGATGTCTGGCATGCAGTACAGACTTCTTTGATTCTTCTCCTAATCCTAGAGGCTTCACATCGACTACTATTTTCCTGTTTCCATACAAGGAAAGTGTTTCATTTAATCCAATCATTTTATGCACTAGGTTTAGTAAAATAATACTGAAGATTTGATGGCTCGCTTAAATTTGATATTCTCCTTCGTAGAGTGGTTTTGTACCAAGTAGACTTATTGGAGATAATATTCTATTAGCACAAGAAAGACAGCATAAAGGAAGAGTGATATGGCCAAGGCATGGCCAACTTGTGTTCCACTCTATATGAGCTACATATACAACACAATGTCATGTTCAAATTAAACATGGCCAAGACGGATGATAGAATCAAGTAGAGCTTTCTCAATACCATGCTTTGGCAGTATGGATTCAATGAAGAATGGATTGATAACGGAAGAGCGACGTTCTTGCTCTTCAAAAATTTTACAGGAACGTATCTCCTTACAATTGGCATAAAAAATGTGTTAGTTGCAATTGTACTGAATCATTGGAGCATGTATTCATCAAATGGTTGATTGCTGCTGCTGTTTGGAGACATTTTGCTTCCATCGTTAGTGTCAAATCCTTAACATGGACAGGGTGGGGACCTTATTTCAGGCATGGAGCTTCTCTGGACAGTTTGTGTCTTACGGTTTCTTTGGATGGAACTAATGGTGTTATACACACAGACATGAAAATGGATGATCATTGCATAATCTGGAGACTTCATGATCTGATTACTCTGGTTTAAATGATTGTTTAGTCTGATTACAGTGATTACACCTCTCGTAGATCTCCTGACGTCATAAAATGGATAATGCCTGCAGCCTGCCTCAATTAAATGTATGCTAAAAAGGAAATCCAGATTATTGGTAGGTGGTGGTATCACGAGTGAAAGAATTTGTGTGAAATAATAAACATGGGAGTAGTACTCCCATTTCACGAGTTTAGACGATTGGCCTCAAATACTATATCAAACCACAAACTTTTGTTTATACATTTACAGTGAAATGTAAACTCCAAGCAACACATTTCATGCATAAAGGTCTACAAGTTAAAAGATGTTCTGGATTTTATAAGTGTAGCCAATATTACAAGAAAGATACAAATTCATAATTATATTTCTCAAAACGTAATTTGGCCGTGTTTTAGAAGTCATGAAACAAAGGCAGCAGTTTAAGACAACATAGCGATTCTTATTGCAGACATATTTGCATGCTAGGCTGTCAAATAATTCAATTTTTTCAATCCAATCGAGTTGGTCGCCTCAAAAGTACCCTACCATGTGTGTATTGGCAATCACTAATATGATTGGCTGTTGCAGTCCTGGAAACCCAACTGGGCGAGCTTGGTGTATAAGAAAGATGGGGTAGGCGATTGTGGAGTGCCTTGAAGCCTTCGGTTTAACATGCCCAGAAACTCTTCAGAAAATCGAAATTTGTACTGTTCATTTGACGTGGAGGTAGGCATTTTGTGTATATGTCAACTGAAACAAATTTCCTTCAAGGGAGTAAGTAATATGAATTCTTGAAGTATGATTTGGAATCTGTTGACCAAGAGAAGACTCCATTTGTCGTATTTCAAGGACACCGTCCAATGTGTACGACCGGGAGTAAAATTAGAGAAGCCCCATTGAGGGGTCATGTACATAAATATGAAAGATTTTGACCACTTCACAACTTTACATGTGGAAATTTGGAGATAAAAAGGCGTTTCATGTACGTGTTGTGAAAGGGATGGCCGGGCATTTAAGAAAAATACACGATAAGAAGAAATTTCTTTTTGCATAAGGATTTAGTTGCATTATATCATCCATTAGATCAAGCAACAAAGTCAACAATGTGGCCAAAAAAAAAAAAAATCATACAACTTATCCCGAGTATGTCCATTACCACTGGCCACTTTTGTAGAGTGAGACCATCCTAAAATTTTGTTTCTATCACTGTGAGAGAGAGAGAGAGAGAGAGAGAGAGAGAGAGTTCCCCACAATCTAATGTCACAATAGACAAAATTTTGTTATTGCAAGTGAACACTGTACAAATTACAATTTCACAATGAAAGACTTCCATGATAAAATATAGAACCAAAAAAATGTAAAGAAGCGCAACAACTGGTGTTCAGCTATCATTTCGAAAAACATAAATAGGGGTACATATTTTAGCTATCTAGAATTCAACTTGAAGTATCTCACTTCCCAAGCAAACGACGCTCACGTTGATTGGCACCTTTCACCCGATAATTTAGTTCATCCACATCATCTTGAAGGTAATTGAGGTCCTTGTTTTGCCTGTTGTCATGCAGGTATACTACACAGGTTACATAAACTCGTGATATATAAATAATGAGAAAATGAAACTACACCATGTGAGGGGAATGGGGAGGATCTACTGATGAAACACATTTACATATCATCTTATGGTCATCGATGCTACAGCAGCAATAGCTCACCACATCATTGACAAGAAATTTTACACAATTATGCGGCTTAGACTTAGAAGTTTATATCATTCAATTTATAAAACACTCTAATTTAACACAATCATGCGGCTTAGACTTGAGAAGTTCATATCATTCAATTTACAAAACATTGTTTCTTATTGTAGTATCGTGGATATAGTATGTAGACACCTCCGCACGTGGAAAGTCCAGCTTCATTGTTTCATCAAAGGCATAACACGGACACAATATTTCATAAACGGGTGAAGGTGAGACTACAATACCACTTTATTGTGCTACCTTGTTGAAATATGAGGATGATTGTGCATAATATAATTATAAAGATAATTGACCTGTCAAGTTCAGAACCCATGTCAGTAGCCATGCCCTTTAATTCACCCAATATATTGCTGAGATCTGAAAGTGCATTATCTTGCTTTGCCTTCTCTACCTGGTAATGAACATCAAAAATAATGAACACATATCATGGGTATGCATTATTGTAATAAAGGATTAATGAGAGAAATGTATGTAACAAAACAGATACCTCAACTTTCTGTAAGGAGTTTGTTGGATCCAGAGGAGGCATACGAGAAACAGACCGTCCTTTAGGTGCCAAATTCAAACCTAACTTTTCCCTTTGAGCCGGGCTACTTCGTTTTCCTATATCATTTTCATCCATTAAAACGACAAAGCAGCTTAATCAAATAAAAAATGGATCAAGTGTTACAATAGGAAACACCATATTAATCATGTACTACATCTATCTCATAAAGATAGTCATATTTCTTTTTCCACACAGATTAAGAAAAATTAGTTAATATAGTCGAAATAATAAATTTTACTATCATTTTTCCTAATATACCTCTATATTAATGCAATCAATATTCAAGATAATTAAACTAATCAAACGAGTTACCATCTTGCGGAGGCATGTTAATGGATAAAATCCCACATCGAATAAAGATACAAACATAAACCAACTTATAAAAGATTGAGTTACTCCTCTTAATAAGGTTGACCTTTTAAGATGGAACCTCAATTTTTAACAAAACTATTCTTGATACTAGTCATTGTTTAATGCAAGAATCAAGGTAATTAACATTCAAAAGTCATCCAATACAAATATAAATGGATAAATGTCAAGGAACATGAAATGATTTTTTTGATTTTTAATTTATTGTTAAAACTACAATTAAATATTGGAATGGTTTATATTTGAGATAACAAAGCACATTAAATAGGGGACATATTAGGAAACTAATATATTAACTACATCTTCAGATAAGAAACAATACTATAATTTGGGATTGACGAAAGAGGAAAACATGACTATCTTTATGGGACGAAGGGAGTATTATTTTTCAAATCAATCAAGTTTCATATAATGAAAATGAAAAAGAAAACTTTAAAACCTCTTGAAGTTAAAGGCCCTGCGATGTCCCTTGTCTTTTTTGACTTCCAAGGCATAGAAAACATGTTGCCAAGATTATTCAACAATTTCTCCCCCTGAAGGAAAATTATATGATCATCATTACTAGAGAAATATAAAATTGAACATTAGGAGAGAAATCTAGTTAGTCTAGATCAACTACATCCAACATTTCAAATCAACATGCGTAATATATAGCCAGTGAAAAAAGGTTACTTATTTTGAAATTAACTCATAAATTACCATCAAAATAAGTAACTTATTTATAAAAACATTTTTAAGCTTAGCCATACATGCTCTAATCTATCTCGGGTTCTTCTAGATGACACTACTAAATACAACACTTGTGTCTTCAATTCATGTTCTATCCATTTGTTATTTATAAAAGTATAAGATCCTAATAATGCCTAAGAACTTGAATTACATGATAGTTGTAAGGAGTTGTGGTGACAAATCAATCAAAAAACTATAAGCAGTCTAGTAAGCATTGTCTGGCACAATCTGAAACACATGCAGAGAGGCCACATAAATGAAGAGAACGCAGATATGAAGTTCCAAAGGAAGAAAAGAATTACTGAAAATTCGAAAGATTACTATAATTATGTTCAAGGTGACTTGTTACCAAATCCAATAGTGTACCAAACAAACAGTTAGTATGGCTAGAGCATAATAGACTCTGTAACTTATCCCCAAGCAATACAAATTCATTCATACTCCATAAAAGGGAAAATGAGAAAATAATTTTCTTATCCACAAGTTATTATGTCATGAAAATTATGGATGCAAAGCGAAATAAAAATGTGATACACCCTGCTCAAATCACGGTCCATATCAACAGCCACCATGTGGGTCTTGTGGATTTGCTCGCCCTGTTGATGCAAGGTCTCTAAGGTTCTAACACCATCCTGTCTAATGTCCTCTGCAATCTTCAGGCAGTTGTTCACGGAGTTTGTCGTCTCTTGAGCCTTGTTCATAGCATCACTCTCAAATTCTTGTACAGACGTGCTCTCAAGGTCTTTCTTGCCCTGAGACTTGATATTCTGCTTGTTTCTAGAGGAGTAAGAGGATGAAGAAGATGCTCCTCTCCCAAAATCATCATCATCGTCATCAAACGGATTATATTTTTGGCTTGGTGTAATGAGCACTGGTTCGGAAGAAATTCTTCTTGTGGGTGTAGTAGTTGATTTGTTATCAGATTCCGTATCAGAATCAAAAGGATTAGAAGGGTCAATTAAGTTTTGCTTAGGCAGTTCATTGGCAGGTGATTTCCTAAAGCCAAACATTTTAGCAAATTGGTTTGTGAGTTGAATTACTACCCAGAAGTCTAGTATAAATTCCTATCCAAAGTTTCTGTCCTGCTAGGATTGTGCAAGATGGACTCCAATATCCAATTGTAGCACCTGGAAGCACAATTAGTTTAGAAAATGAAAAGAATATCATAACAATCCGATTATGCTTTTCACGTTAAGAGATATTTTCACATAAGAAGATATGACATACATCACACATAAAATGACTTGGATAAAACCTAAAAGATTATGACAAGTAAATGACAAAAAATTGTCAAGTTAATATTAGATAAAGGCAATTAGAATATTCCTTTTATGCATATCACAGGAATTAAAACCATTATGCAACTTTTGATCAAATATCTCAGAGAAGGAAAAAAAATGGTTTTCAAGAGCAATTCTTCTAACGAGTCCAGTGGGAGAGTCAAAAAGTGAAAAATTTCACCAACTTTCTAGCAAATGCACAAAAACAGCCACAATTTTTCACTGTTTCCGAAACTACCCCAGTTAATGATAGATCCTTGACATTTGAGAAAGTTAAAGGAAATGTCGTCAAAACTTTTTATTTACACATTTTCCTGTTTCCCAACATCCATTCCATTTACTGATGTCCCTCACTCATACGATCACTTTTCTCTTTCTTTCATTGAAACTCTTTGTTCTCTTGCATCGGAACTCTTTCTTTCTTTCTCCTTTGAAACACCGCTTGCAACAGGGCTCGGCCAGCCCTGTAGAGCCCGGTGAGTAAAACATTTTTATTATTTCAATTATTTTTCAATAGTTGTTACATATATTATGCAATTTTGCTTTTTTTTTTCAAATAAGCTGCTATTTTTTAATTGTTGCTCTTTCTTTTTTACACATCTATAAGGATAAAGAGATAGCAATAATCATGCAATAGAAATGAGTACTTGACAATTAGTTTAGAATACCTAGTTTTAGGCATTTACTTGGCATGCCTTCTTCAGCAATTCATGCATTGATTGGGAATGCGAATAGTGAAATGTTACCCAAAAAAAAAAAGATCTATGGTTTATGTTTGACGAGATTCTAGCACTATTTAGCTTAAATGAATTTGCACATTACATGAGGTAGGGAGATACATTTTGATGGATTAAATCAGATTACTTGCAAGCAATTGGACAAACATTTCGATCATGGGATAAACCTAATGAGGAATATAAATTAGCATGGGCTATTTTGAGACTCTGTTGTGCACTTGAGACACGAAAACTTCAAATCCAAATTGATTCTTTAGGACTTGTTGAAGATGAAAAAAATCTCAAAAGATACACATGGAGCAAGTTATGTTTTCAAAGGACCACTGCATCCTTTCGAAGAGACTGGAGGAAGGGCGAGTTCAACAAATCCTACAGGTACACAACATACAGCTTCCTTATTGTTTACATGTACATTTGTATATTTAATTCTTACACACTCATTCATTATAATTGAAGTTATTTTATGCATTGATTGTTTTCTACTTGAAAAATTTGGGCATGCAAGGCAGTGCCCCAAATTGGGGAGAGGTTTAAGTAAGTAGCAGCAACAAATCTATTCTAGGATATTGAACCGAGATGCAACACAGGGCCAACAAGTAGTCAAGTGGTTGCCCTTTTTAAAACCCAATAGGTAATATTTCATTATCAACCATAAATCTCATAAGCAGGTAGTTTCAGCAAAAGTGAAAATCTTGTGCATTTGCTGGAAAAGTGACCATTTTTAATTTCCTTTGCTTGAAATGGAAAATATCTTAAAAGATAAACTCGTGATTTATATGAAGATAAAACCCAGGTTCAGCAAGAAATGCGAACAGAAATGATAAATTATGAAGAAAAAAACACATCAGTTTACAGTGATTTCTAGAAATAAACACCCGAGAACAAGGAGTCCCTCCAAGATCTAGAAACAGGCAACAATAAAGGAGAAGAGAGAAGAAATTGTACCTGAGTTAAAATTAATGAAAAGGGTCCCCAATTTTGTACTTGAAACGCTAAAATCTTTCAGATTCCAGTATTCAGCGACGCAAAATTTCTGCTTCAGAGAGGAGAAAATAACCATGCAGCAAGTTCGTCCACTATGCGGCAAAGACAAAAAAGAGAATTTTTTAGTACGATTAGAAAAATTATTTTGTGTTTTGAGAGAATGAAGAAGATTATAAGAGGCGCCGCGGAAAGCCAGATTGAGAGACATTCAAACCCTTTCGACAATTTTTTGACCGTTGGGCCAGACAACGTTCCAATTAATTTAAGAAATTACACTAGGCTTTTTCTTCTTCTCTTAAGTTAAGTAAAAAAATGAATTTGAATCGGCGCGAACCTTCTTTGATCGATTGTTCCGGTCGCTTCCCCGGACCTACTTCTTTGTTTTGTAATCCAGGAGGGCTGAGATCATCTCCTCTCACCAATAGTATCCGGATTCCAACCTGTACCAGAGTTCGCATTGCCTGAAATTCAGCTAAGAAGGCTCTGGCCTTCTCAAGCAATCTGCTTAGCAAGCATCTGTCTTTACTGCCAAATATTAAGTTGTTTCATTCAGTCCAACAGTACCACCCCACCACGAGCACCACCTCTATCTCCGAAGCACTTATTCTATCATACAAGAGCAGAAAAAATCTACGACACAAGACATGGTATCGAGGCCCCACTTCATATCAAAACCACTCTCTTTCCAAATTCAGCCTCAGGGAAAGTGAATATAACAAGGACACTGTCTTCATTCGATTCAGAAAAGTGAATATAACATGGACACTACTGTCTTCATTTGATTCAGAACTCTGCTGCAAATTGGATCGATATTCAGATGACATTTACGCAGTCATGCTTTGGATGGGATAAGCTAAGAACAGCCCGCCGAGCAAAAACCCCCTACACATGACACGGTATCAAGGCCCTACCCCCACTTCATATCAAAACCACTCTCTTCCCAAATTGAGCAGCAAGGCAAGTGAATACAACAGGGACACTGTCTTCATTTGATTTAGAACTCTGCTGCAAAGTGGATCAATATCCAGATGACATTTTCGAAGGCACGCTTTGGATGGGATAAGCTCAAGAACAGCCTGCCATTTGGAGTGTATTACATCCCCACGGGAATTTCCACCAGCTAGCCAATCCATGGAAGGAGCTTTCAATGCCATTCTTTGATAGACATAGTAAGTCTGAACCTAGATTTTACTGAATAAAGCCCGCACCATTTAAAGTGCAACATAGGGACACCACCTGGCAGTGACAGTATCAAATCAGCCATGCTGAGAAGATTATCGCCCAAGCAGTTCTGCTCATTCAACTCCATGCTTCACTCAAATCATCATAATCTTTTTGTTTCCTATGCTGTATAGTTATGGGGTGTTTTTCCGAAAAGTTCTGTCATTTTGCCCTACCTTTTAAATCAGTAAGACAGTATCACAGGCTCGCAAGAGATCTGACAATAAAACATTTAAGCCGTTGTTGAGTTGTTTCTCATGAGTAACTCCCACACTTGAGTCATCTTTTAACTTCAAAAATAAACCTAATTCAAGTTCGGAGAATCTTGATTGATCAAGAGGATCACCTAAATGCAATTTGGGCTATAACTGATGCTTAGAATAGTCACCCGAGATGCGTAAAGCAACAATTAATGCAGAGATGGCACCATCTGCGAACATAAGTCGATGTTGATGTACATGTCAGCCTGACTAGTCGCAGGTGACTTCCTCAAACCCCTTGTCTTCATCAAGTCTCGAACTCGACTGACCTGGCTCCATGCTCTATTAGAAGCATATAAATTTGACATAAGCACATAATGGCTTGCATCATGAGGATGCAACTCGAGCATTTTTTGTACTGCCATGTCCCCAAGATCGAACCTAGAGTGAATGCTGCATCCATGAAGAAAAGCACCAAAAACAGTAACATCGGGCTGAATTGGCATTTTCTCAATAAAAACAAAGGCTTCCTCGAGCCTGCCAGTACGAGACAATAAATTGACCATACAAACGTAATGCCTCATTGAGGGGACAATATCATATACCTTGCACATTGTATTAAAGTATCTCCATCCCTCTTTAATCATTCCGGTATGGCTACACGCCGATAGGATGTTTGTGAAAATTACATCAGTTGGTTCTATGTTTTCCTTCAGCATATCATGGAAAAGGGCCAGGCAATTGTTAGCATCCCCTTGTGTTCCATAACCGCTAATCATTGCACTCCATGTAACAGTGTTCTTCTCTGCCATCCTGTCAAAAACACTGCGAGCAGACTCAGCATTACCACATTTCGCATATAAATTTAGAAGTGCAGTACCAACATAGACATTCTTGGCTGACAAAAACCCTTCTTTGACAGAGTAGGCATGAAGAGAAGAACCAAATCTGATATCCCCAAGGAAAGCACAAGCTGAAAGGACAGCCACCACTGTTATGCAATCAGGCTGGATGAAATCTGATCTCATCCGATAGAACAATTTCAGCGCCTCATAAGCAGATCCACTTCGAGAATACCCGCTAATTATTGAGTTCCAAGCAATCACATCCTTATCTGAAATATTCTCAAATAAATAATTTGCATCTCCTATTCTACAATGCTTTGCATACATGTCCACTAGAGCATTTATCACACTGGCATCATCTAATCCAAGCTTAATAGCCAGACTATGAACAGATGGACCCAACTTCGGATTGGTTGATTGTGCACAAGCTGAAAGAACGCTCGCCAAGGTAACTGAATTCGGCAAAACACCTTGCCATGTCTTGTCTGTAAACAACAGCAATGCCTCTTCTGCATAGCCATTCTGGGCATAACCAACGATCATGGCAGACCATGAAACAAGATCATTAATGGAGTACTCATTAAAAATCAATCGGGCATCTCTAATAGCCCCACACTTCACATACATATCCACGAAAGCAGTAACTAAGTATGAGTTGACCTCAATCCCATTCTTGATCACATACCCATGCACCCACTTTCCCTGATGCAAAGCCCCTAATTTTGCACATGCTGTCACTACACTCCCGAAAGTGTACTCATTTCCTTCAACCAAGCCGTCTCTCATCCGATTAAACAAAACTAACGCTTCTTGATCACAATCATTCTGCACATACCCAACAATCATAGATGTCCAACAAACTACATTTCTATACAAAATCCTGTCAAAAACTTTGCGAGCAGTTTCAGTATCACGGCACTTAGTATACATATCAACAAAGCCAGTCAATACAAAATTATCAGGTTTCCCTACCTTAACTATATAACCATGCAATTTCCTCCCTTCACTAAAATTCCTCAACTCACTACATGCCTTCAACACAATAGAAAACACAATGTTATCCTGTACAATAAAAGTCCTCCTCATGAAATCATAAAACCAAATAATCTCATCAAACAAATCATTCATAAAGTACCATCTAATCATCAATTTATAAGAAGGAAAATCTGGGTCCGGAATTTCATCAAACATCAAACGGGCAATTTTGACACGCCCAAATAAACCATACAAACTAATTAATTTGGTTCTCAAGAAAGGGTCATCAGATTGACCATCAATAATTAAAAGGGCGTGGATTTTTTGGAGAGAAGAGAGGGTCTTGCAAAGATTTAAAAGGGGTAAAAACGGGTTTGATTGAATAGAATGGATTGAATCAAGTGTTGATTCAATATGATAGGAATTCGGTACTGAAGTTAAGGTTCTGGATTCATAAATGGTTCTTGAGATTGCGAAACGAGGGATGCTTCTGTGCATTAATGAGATGAGCTTCATTATTTTGTTCATTTCAGTTTTTGGTTTTGTTGTGTACAAGGACTCCCGCCATTTTTACAATTCTCTTACCTAACAGGGAAAATTACGGGCAATGTCCTTACCTCTACAATCTTTGCGAAATTAATCACAAAGTTTTCCGGAAACTGTTAAAAATTAAAATTGATTTTTAAAGACAAAATTAGTGAGAATTCATATAGTAGTAGACATGGTAATGGACCGAGCCTAGCTGACTCGACTCACCCAACCTCGAGCTCGATTCTATTCAACATGCAAGTTGGGCTCCTTTTGTTGGTTAACGAGTCATTGGCTCATTCATTCGCTCTTTCTTTTTTATGACTAGTGAAGGAAATGTGCGTTGCACGTTCGTTGATTTGTATTAAAAATAAGTATTTGTAAATTTTAGAGAAATTCAATTGTAAATAATAGTTGATAAGTGCATTTTTACACACTTATTATAAGCTCAAACATGGATACTTGTTAATAAATATGTGGAATATAATTTAATTTGATACAATTTGTGTTTTGTAGGACAATAATGATGAATATGGCGGAAATTAGGAAAACAAACGAAAAATGGTTAATATGAAGCAACGTCCAAAGTTTGAGGGCTAAATTTCAAATTCAATAATTGATTCGGACCACAAGATGATACTTTGAAGATTGATAGGAGACAATTGGATGGAATTATAACTCAAAAAGGAATGGAATATGATCAAAATATTAACACAATCAATGTCCAATCGCATAAGTTATATTCCAGATTTTTAGCCGAATATTGATACCCATTTTTGGCACTGTAAATGTCCGAATTGGAAAAATTCTATTTCAGAAAAGTTTTAGCCCTTTGATCCAGCGTTCCAACGCACTTTGAATTGCACCAATCAGATATAGGGAGAGGTCACTATTGCCAAAATACTGATTGCTGTGCACAGACAAAAAATTCACGAGCGAATGAAACATTCCTTATTCGATTAGAACTCTTTTGGAAACTAAATTGGACGTAATTTTCAACCAATTTTTGATTCTTACAAATATATAACAGTAGAATACATGAAGGGGAGAGAGTGAAAAAAATGATGATTTAAAACAAAATATATACAAACTCAACTAATTAGGAAACACCCAACTACGTAGAGAAATCACGTGTCTGCCCATTTATAAGTCATGTCATAAAATTTGGGATGGTCCAAATGCTAACAAACATGCACTTAATATATAAGCAAATAAGAATTTGCACTGTGTCAAAAAATAGCTAAAGCCCAGAAAATAATCAGATAGCAGATCCATGAAAATGACCAAAGGAGATAGTAGGAAATGAGTAACAAGAAGAAATTTATGTAAACATGTTTGGAAAAAAAAAATAGAAGACTATCACGCCAATCACTTACTTCAAGAAGCATGCTCCACAATGTTTTTGAACATAACCATACTCCACACCCACTACTGTGAACACAATTCCCACAAGAATAATGTATAACAAAAACTAAATCAGTAAACTAAAAAGAAAGAAATAGGCCCAAAAATGAATGTGCGAATGTATATACAGGATGTCAAGGTTAAAGCGATACTTTATTTGTATCAAAAAATCCACTTTAATAAAATATCAAAATAACCCAAAAATCCAATCTTTTTATCTCCCAACATAAAATATGAGCAAAAAGAATAAAACTCCTTAGCATTAATAATTACCATCTTGAGTGATCGGTGTAAAACAAAGTGTTCACGCAACGACGGAGGACACCGTGTGCGGACACGGTACTCATGACCGCACACGGTGTCCTCCACACTATACGGACACTTTTTTTTATTATAGTGCTACCAATAACATTTTCTTTAAAGTTTCAAAAACAAATTTGATTAAATAAGTCAATGAAATCTTCTCAATCCATATAAAAACGTAAATTAATTTATTTTCTTGGAGAGTTACCATAAGAGCGAAATCAGATACCATTAACATTTTCATTGAAGTTTCAAATACAAATTTGATTAAATAAGTCAATGAAATCTTCACAATCCATATAAAAAAAGTAAATTAATTTATATTCGTGGAGAGTTACCATAAGAGCGAAACCAGATACAGCGGCCCATGAATTTGCAAGATTTGAGCCAGCGAGCTCGAGGTCTCCGAGGTGGCCGGCGAACACGTATTATGTTTAAGTAGAGGTTTTTTCACCGCCGAGGAAGGATTTGGGAATTCGGGTTTTCTCTTTTGGAGTAAGAGAAATTGCAAGTTGCGACTGAGAGTTTTAGGGCTACGGTGTATAGGAAACTTGAGAAGGTAGGGTGTTCTTTGATATGAATTTAGGGCAACTTTAAAAAAAAATGGAATTATGTCAACGACGGGAAATCACGACACGTGGCAGCCAAGTTTTTGCCTCTTTTATTTTGTAGTGATTTTTCACCGTCAATGAAGGATTCGGGAATTCGGGTTTTCTCTTTCGGAGTAAGAGAAATTACAGGTTGCGGCTGAAAGTTTTAAGGCTACGGTGTATAGGAAATTTGAGAACGTAGGGTGTTCTTTGATATGAATTTAGGGCAACTTTTGAAATTTTTTTTTTTTTGAATTATGTCGACGATGGGAAATAGCGACACGTGGCAACCAAGTTTTTGCCTCTTTTATATTGTAAAAAAATAATGAAATACTACATATTGTTTAAATAATCTTAAATTATTTTATTTATATTTCATATTTTTCATAACTAATACTTATTTCTTTTCTCATAAAAGTAAATAATATTTTTCTCCTATCCTATCAAATCTACTAAAATTATATAGTAATGAAATTAGCACAACATAATTAATTTGGTATACATTATATAATTTAATACTTATTTATGTAAATTGTAAATTATACACATTATTTGTAATTTCTATATTTTCTTTCTGGACGCACTAGCTTGGATTAAGATCGCTTTTGACATCAACTCAACGAGCCCACTTGCAAAGAGATTATGTTGTGCAAATATCATAAAGTCGTGGGTTTGGCAAAGACAAAAGTCCATTCTACGCCTGTTGTTATTGACAAGAAATTAATTGAGGGTAAAATTGAAAATTATCCCCAATAATTTATAATGGATACAGTAAATGGTCTCAATCATGTCAATCGTAATGGAGTATAATACGTGAATTATGCTAGATGTACACTTTGGTATACATCATCGATGACGTTCTCCCCTTGTATAGATGGAATCTATGCAATGATGTGACGTGTCTTCAAAATTAATAAGGTCGATTATGTCACAGGGCAGAGTGTAAATTAAAGTTTATATGTAGCATGGTTGATAAAACATAACTCCAACGATCATTTACACATTTATTACTTTATGCTTAAATTGGGAGGAAAATTGGGGGAAAGAGCACAACCTTACTTTTCTGAAAGAGTAAAAAAGTAGGGGCCAGAAAGAAATCTTAAAGAAGTCAAGGGGACAAACAAAAGACAAGGAGAATTTGCACCGCTTACTTTTACTACCAAGCCAGGAGATTAATTGTACATATAAACATTCAATCATCCCATATGATGTGATTAGTTGTTTTGGACGAAATAATAAGAAATTAAATGTGTAAATACGAGACTCGCTATTTGCCTTATTAATTATTATCACTTCATATGAGGATGATCCTCGTTGAGTACTGATTAAGTGTTATTTTGATAAATAACAGCGACGGCTTTCAATCTTTAATTTCATTCGCACACTAATTCTCTAACTCTTTTTTTGGCTATTTATTTTCAAACTTCAGAAAATAGGCGGGGTGCATCTAAATGAATGAATTTCATCTATTTTCTTCTTAGCACGTGTTTGGTGACTTTTATTTCAAAAAAAATTATGTTTTGAATAGTATTTTTTTGGAGAATTTGTAGTTAAAAAATAAGAAAAATGTTTTGAATTTACGTGCAGAATATTATATTGTGTAAATATATAGTTGAAAATGAATATGAGAAATAAATTAAATTAAATTAAATTAAACAGGTGCTTACTCTAACGCAATTGACTAGAAAATTTTAAAAAATAAAAAGGGTAAAATGGTCCTTCCATCATTATAAATTGAAACATGTATAAAAACAAAAGAAAATTTCAATAAAAAATTGTCAAGGTATGCCTTAGTTTATTGGAAATAAAACACCATACCTTTTAAATATGAAACACTATAACTTGGGTATTCTTTGCCTGATTTTGCATCTTTAAGCTTTGAAGAAAAGCATACTTTTCTTCTTCCTGATACTTCTTTTTGGGGCAGAAACTTTGTATAATCTTTTGGGTTCCTTTCTATGTTCGACCCCTTGTTGAAAATAAGTTTTAGTTTAGAAGATTCTTATGTAAAACTTTTCAACTTTACTTGTATGGGCGTACATACTTAATTCAGGGAATTCTTTCCCAGTAGAAAACAATTAATTTAGATTTTAAAAAGGTTGAATGACTTCTCTCTTTGCTCTAGGAGACATTGGTTAAAATAGAATATGTTATGTCGTGTTTGATAAGTTAAATTGTGCACTATTAAACATGATAAAAACAATAAAATGTTGTTTATTGTCTAATTCAAGTATCAAACATTTGTCAAAAATTGAAATAATGGATTATTTGGTAAGGGCCGTTTGGTAAGACTTTTAAGAATTCAAAAACTACTTCGGAAATTTAAAAACATTTTTTGAACATATTTTGATAGTTTTTTTAAAGTGTTCTATAGAAATTTCTTATACAGGAAGCAAAAGTAAAAATGAAAGTCGTGTCAACGGATCATAAGCTAAATAGTACATTATGAGACGTGATTAACCTAAAAAAGATTAAGGATAAAATCTTATTTGTTGTCTAGTGGATCCTAATACATCCTATCATATATATATAAAAAAAAATTATTCATTTTGATCATGAAATAGACGTTATGATCATAAGTAACTTGCTCTACATTCTATATTGTCAATAAAAGAATATTTGTTAAAGTTTATTTATTTCTAAATTGATTTATATATAAATATATTCTTGAAACTGAGCCAAACATGGTTATGAATTAAATCTAATTTCCTTGGACCCTCATAATTCTTAAATCAATTTTTCTCACTTTGGATGAGATTCTTCATTTATTATGAAATGAAGTGATATTAAAGAATGGCGTTCATACCAAATAATATTTTGAGACAATAACATATAGTGATGCATTATTGATTGCGTGTTTCAGCCAAAGCTTTCAATTGTTTGAAAAAATTGATTGTCAATTTTTTTTAGAATAGTATTCATTAAATAATTTCTTAGTTTTTTTATTAGTGGATGTGTATCATTTGCTTATTTTGATTATGATTTGGTAAATTTATATTTTTTAACCCATGCGTTGATTTTCTATTTGGTAAGAAAATATAAAAAGATCGAGTGAGACATCTTATGATGAAATATTTAAACTTCTTTTATTTTATTGAGTGTCGTACACTCTTTGTCATGAGTTTAGCCTCTTATGACGCGAATTCATTCGAAATTTTTTAAATTTCAGTTCATCCTAATATTATTTTCTGGTTCCGCCCCTGCTATCGCACGTGTCATTTCTCATGATTTCTTTGAATATTTAAGGAGAAAGCCCATGCTTCTAATAAAGCATGTTTACTGTCACAACTCTTTACTGCAAAGCACAAATGTCTAATAGATGCCTTCAACTGTTAGAAAAATATAGAAATAGGAAGGAACTTAAGCACGTTCATGCACAGGTGATAACATGTGGACTTGAAACCAATAGCTTTGCCCTCAACAGAATCCTGGCTTTCTGTTCAGACCCATTTCACGGAAGCCTGTCTTATGGGTACAAAATCTTTGAACAGATTCAAAACCCCCACAATCTGCGTACGCAACACAATGATCAAAGCTTGTTTACTCAAAGATGAATACATTAAATCGATTCAGATATTCAAAGACATGTTGAGAAATGGCATTTGTCCTGATAATTACACACTTCCTTATGTGCTAAAAACATGTGCAAAGATGAAAAAGATTGGATCTTGGGGAGTTGATTCATGGGTATTGCTTGAAATTGGGTTCCTTGTTTGATAATTATGTGGGCAATACTATGATTCTCATGTACTTTGCTTTTGATGATATGGAAGCAGCAAAATGTGTGTTTGATGAGTTTTCTTGGCATTGTGTTGTTTCATGGACAGTTTTGATTTCTGGGTTTGCTAAAATTGGGGATGTTTACACAACAAGATTGGTTTTTGATGAAGTTCCATTGAAGGATAGAGGGATTTTGGGTGCAATGATTTTAGGGTATGTGCAGAATAATTGTTTCAAAGAAGGATTAAAATTGTTTAGGCTAATGCAATTGAGTGGCAATAAACCTGACGAAGCAATATTTGTTGGCATATTATGTGCTTGTGCTCATATGGGCTCTCTTGAAATTGGGATATGAATTCATAGTTATGTATAGAAATTGAGATTGCCATTGTGTGTTAAATTGGGAACTGCTCTTATTGACATGTATGTGAAATGTGGGCGGTTGGGTTTAGCTGATGAAGTGTTCGATGAAATGCCGAACATAGATGTTGTTACTTGGAATGCCATGACCTCAGGATATGCTATGAATGGGAATGGAGATTGTGCACTTGAGATGTTTAACCAGATGCAAAAGGTTGGAGTGAGACCGGACGATGTTACGTTTATTTCTTTGTTCACTGCTTGTAGCTACTCAAACATGGCATATGAAGGTCTGAATTTGTTGTATATTATGCTTAATGTGTACAACATTGAGCCCAAAAGTGAGCACTATGGATGCATAATCGACTTTCTTAGTCGTGCTGGGCTTATCCAAGAAGCAAATTATGTAGTGCAGAGAATGCCGATTTCAAGTGCACCCTCTGAAGTAGCAATAGCTTGGAGGGCATTACTTAGTGCCTGCTGTAGACAAGGGCAAATCAATGAAGCAGAAGTTGCTGCCAAGAGAATTGTGCAGTTAGAACGCCACAGTGGAGCCTATATTCTGCTCTCGAATGTATACTCAGATGCTGGAAAATATGATGAAGCGAGGAGGATTAGGAAGGCAATGAAAAGTCGAGGGGTCGAGAAGACTCCAGGCTGCAGCTCAGTTGAGATTAATGGTGTTGTGCATGAGTTTATTGCTGGGGAGAAGACACATCTCCAGATGGATAAAGTATATGAACTTCTTCAAATCATCAACAAACACTTGGACTTTTCGCAAAGTAATTCAAGTTTGCTGCCTTTACAAACAGGAGGAATAAGATCTCTTCCAAATTGATTTCGCTACTGAGTTTGAAGCTTAGAAAAATGATGAGCACTTTAGTTCATGCAATCATACTCAATTTCTCCATTTCTTCCATCATGAGAAATGACATGACACAGAAGAAAACCTTAATTCATACTGAAAAGGAATACAGGTTATTTATTTATTGTTCTATGATATTTTAGATGCCAATGAGAAGGATACTTAAGATATTTGGATGAAGGATACTTAAGATATTTGGATTGAGTTGAGTAATGGTCCCTCAACTTTTCATCATGTGCCAATAACATCTCTAAACTTCAATTGACTTTATTGGTCCTTCAACTTAGGGCGTGTTCGGTAGAGATTAAAATTGAAAAACTAGTCGTTATTGTTAATTTTTATTAGACGAGTGAAACCCAATAACAGTTATATTTTCAATTTTAATTGGATTTTAATCACTCACAAACATGCTCTTAATGTCATGAACCCATTAGTTCCAAAAAGATATCCATAAATACTACAGAATGCAAATGTGGCTCCGTTAATTGAATATGTAAGCATCCCAATCACACATTATTTGAACACGTGGACATTTTAAAATGGAAAAATTATCTATGGAGAGTAATGTTAATGAGAAATAAATAAAAACGCAAAATAAAAAGAAAAAGGAAAAAACTCAAATTTTTACCACCATCACCACCAAACAGCCTAAGCCATAACCACCATACCTTCCCAACACCCCCTCTACTTCACCACCACCCGAACAACTCCACTCCCCCAACAGCAAAACGACTAAGAAAACCATTATTGGCTTTATGCAGATGACTCAAGGAAAAGACGAGCTATTGAAGGATTTCATTGCTTGTTTCAATAGGGCAATCTTAGGAATCGAGGACCTACAAATGTTGGTTGTTGTAACAATCAAGATGAACAGTACTTGTAATCACTCATTTAAAATGCCACTATTAACCAGATTATATGCATGAGCTGTTGAGGAGGATAGATAAGTGTGCGTCTGGAAAAGACAAAAAAAAAGGAAGTTTTTAGATGAACACAAGTCGAGGGATGACAAAGGTAAGCACAAGGTTTATCATCGTAGTCGTGGTTGACTGGATGAAGAAAGGAAAGAATCCAACTACACCCCTTTAAACACTTCAAAGACAATATCCTAACGATGACAGGATTTCATACCTAATGGATCCCTAGATTCTTCCATAAGTCAACTCTCCTTCCCCTTCTGAACATAAATCTCCTCAAATCAAAGAAAATATTATTTAGAAAGTGTCCCACATCCACAAGGAGCTTGAATTCCTTTATTATTGATACCACACATCCAATCAATATTGTGTTTGGAAGTAGTGCTCGGAGTTGATCTATGGTGTGATGTAATCCTAGGATTCTACCATATATTGATTGATATTTCATCCACTTTCTAACCTCAGTCTTTTTTCTTAATTAACATCAGAAAAAAGAACAAGTACGATAAGACTCAGCTTTTACCCAAGCAGACTGGCAAACAAGTTCTCATTGCACCCATTGTGAGATTCCTAACTTAATAACAGGCTTCATCCATGTAAAATGCCGATTAGGTGACAACAAGAAAGAAAGACAACATGTAGAAAATGCATGTGGAAATCAAAACATATATTAACTCAAATTTGTAGCATATAAGATGAATAACCTTGTTGGCGATCAATGTCGTTCAAAAATTTGCACCATTCAACCTACCCATGGTTTGCGTAAAGTAAAGAAGCTCAACAGCTTGTAGACAATTCTTTTTAAGAAAACGTTTTAGCAGTTCACTGGGATTTGGGACACTATACTATATTGTATTTAATTTCTAGATGGGTTAGAAGAACTACTTTATCATCTCGATCCTGCTGCTAATGTTCAGTCCAGCAAACAATTACAGATTTGACACCTGGGATCGCATTCAAAGTTCTCAAAGGTACATGACCCGAAGGAAATCATAAGTGCAATAAAAATATAAGAGCTCAGAGTTCTAAAAGAATACTTAAGAGAGATCATAATTATACTTTTAGCAGTATGCTGACAAGAAAAATCTGAAATCAAGATCTACTTAAACCATACAAGCACTCACTAGAACATATTGCCATTTATTTTTTTTATATAACCGTGGATGTTCGGGTCAGCTTGCGCGCACCTCGACTAATTCCATGGGACCCTAAAGTTTACGGTTGGGTACTCACCTCAGTGGCCCTAAGAGGACTCGAACTGGTGACCATTGGGGAGTAAACTCAAGGCCTAACCAATTGATCAACCCCTCAAGGTTCACATTGCCATATATGCATCAACACATATACACCAAATCAAGTCTCCACTTCAACAATCACAAGACTGACAAAAATCATGCATTTAGAAGCAATATTCTTAATAAAATTTCAACAGCTCTAATATGTTGCTCTTTCTAAAGGGCCAGATACAAAATTAAATTGATGAATCTGAAGAGTTAAAGTAATAATCAATTTACTCACTTAAATAAGCTTAACAACAATCACAAGAGTGAACTTGGACCATAATCACAAAAGTGAAACCCTTCGCCTTCCAAAATCTTTCCATGTGTCTAAACAAGTAAAGAAAATGACATAAATAACCAAGTCATAATAAATTGAAAAATTATTTTTTTAATGAAAAACCACAAATAATAAAATTATTTTATAGGAAATCAATGCAAAAGAAAAACCTAGTCTTTTTCAAAGGAATTGAATCAAAGGAGATCATAAAGAACTTCGTAGAAGGTTTTCGAAGGATCCTCATATCATATGCTTAATCTCGAAACTCAACGTGGAAGACCAATTGTTTGGTAAATTAACTGCAGGGAAACTTCAATTTTCAGCAAAAATGCAGCGAAATAAACTGTCTTATGAGCCCTAGTAAAATGATTAATCGTGGAGATTACGCAAAGCTTCTCGGGGAGGTGGCCATCTTCAACTCTGACCGAGGTATAGCAGAAATTTTGTTTGGCAAAGTAGATAAGAAAAATAATGAGGAAGATGGCCATCTTCTAAAATTATATCATTCCTATGAATCTAAATGCACCAATATGACAACCATTGTTCCACATCTTTGGAGAGTCTCATAAGTCTCCCTACATTTAATCCTAGAATTTAGTCTCAGAAATTACCCATCAGTCTCTGCTATAACCTTCTAGTTGAGGAACAATGCCAAAAATGTTGTGGATGTGATTCACTAAAATGTCTTGAAAGACCTGTCACTTACACTTTTGAAATGCACTACTTGAGAAATTTCAGTCAGTCATTGTGGAAAGGATTATTGATAATGAAAAGGATGGGGGGAGGGAAGCATATATCGAGGTAAAAAATGTTACAAGGTGCTCTCAGCAGAGAAGATTATTGGTGTTAAAAGCTTTGGTCTCTAAGCATTCTTAGCTGAATGAATGTCATTCTAATTTGGAAATCTCTCTCTATCTAGGTTCGGATGCTGGGTAGTCTAGTCTAATTGTCACCACTGAAAAGCTAGAAGTCGTTTTAGTTTTAGTTTTAGTTTTAGTTTTAGTTGGACAATAGGTGCGATGAGGCCCCTAGTTCAAGTCCAATAGGTTTCTTGTCATTATGTGTTTATTTCTATAACAAATTATGTGTTTTGTCACTTTTTCAAATGTTTGCAGTTTTTTTAAACTTTTGTCACTTTTTTGAACGTTTGTCACTTTTTTTTAATTTATATTACTTTTTTAGTGTTTGTCACTTTTTTCTATTACCTTTTTTTTATTGTTTTTTTTTTAATTTCTGTCATTTTTTTACTTCATTTTTTTACTTAAAAAGTGATATTAAAAGTGATCACGAATTTATTAGGAAAAATACTAAGTATATCGATGATGTTTGTTGAATGTCCGAAAAGAGGAATATTGTGTATATGTTTGTTTTTGTTTAAAATTAAAGTTCCTAATTAATAATTTTGTCCTTTTATGACAAGTTCCATGGAAGTTACAGCAGTCATATTTAAGGTGGAAGGGGTGGAAACTTCAACAGCAGGCGGCTCCGTCAACTATTTCACCATTCTAGTCTTATCAGCTTCCTTCTGAGAGATCAAGTCCAAGTTCTGTCAGCTTTCCCCTTATGATGCTTGAGGAAGCTCGTAAAAAGTGGTCTTTGGATTATCTTTGTTTTGCATGTTGTCCTTTTTGCTTGAAGGTGTTCTTGATGCTATATATTTCTTGGTGGACAGTAACTCAATTCTTGTATAATTGCTTAGAAGATAAGTTTATGTGATTTAATCTTGTTTTGGAGCTGAAAATTGTGGGTTACGATTGTTTGTAAGATTTTGTCAGAAAAGAGTGGCGAATGAATGGTTTGTCACTTTTTCGATTGGTGTTTTGTTACTTTTTCGAATGTTTTCGATTGATATTTTGTCACTTTTTCGCATGTTTGCAGTTTTTTTAAACTTTGTCACTTTTCTGAACTTTTGTCACTTTTTTAGTGTTTGCCACTTTTTTCTATCACATTTTTTTTATTGTTTGTCATTTTTTTACTAAAAAAATCACTTTTTTGTAAAAGTGAGATTGCGTCACTTACTTATTTTATGCAGTACCATCCAGGAATGTCAAAATTGCTCTTCAATTTTATAAAAGTGACATTGTATCACTTTTTTAAATTTTGTCATCTTTTAAGCTTTTGTCACTTTTTAATAAGATAAAAAAAATGAAATAATTTGTTATGTTTTCCTCACATAATCGGCACGTGGATTTGCATGAACATGCTGATTATTTTAAGAACATGATTACTGGTGCTGCACGAATAGATGATTCTATTTTGTTATTTGTCACTTTTTTTGAGTTTGTGTCAATTTTTTGAATTTGTTTCACTTTTTGAGTGTCACTTTTTTTTGAGTTTTGTCACTTTTTTTGAGTTTGTGTCACTTTTTTTAAAAAAGTAAAAAAGTGACAATTTTTATTAAAAAAGTGACATTGCGTCACTTTTTTCATTTTACACAGTATTTTTTACTTCCTAAAAATCTTTCACATGATTTTTCAAAACATCCCTAATTTTAAGGTTATTTTTGTATGTACCCCAATAAAAAATGGTCCAAAACTTGAACCGGCCCAGCCCAACTAAACAAGCCAACCATTTCCCACCTTCATTTTCCCCCAAACCAGAGAGCAGCTGTGGAGGCGAAATCGAAACCTTGGAGGCGAAATCGAAGTTCGAACTCCAGCACCCCGTTCATCTTGACCGGAGTAAGAAGCCGGTCGAAACGCCATTCACGATTCCGACGGAGTCTCGCAGCCACCTTTCATTTTCAGTTTCAATTTGGTCGATCGACGAAAACCCTTGGGTATCAAAGAAATCGAAGTTCGAAGTCCCGCACTCCCTCATCTCGACCGGAAAAAGGAGCAAACGGCATGAATCAAACAAAATGTATAATTCCACATTTTGTTCATTTTACTGTGTTCGAAAAACACGGTGTTGTACACTGTTATACTGTAGCGTAATCGATTTTTATCAAATTTTCATGAATTCATAATTTTTATCAAATATTCAACTACATATTTATCAAAATTTAAGTAATGACTAATGAGTTGTACTTCTGCTGTGCAGTTGGAGAAGGAACTTGTGACGAGGCTCGACATAACATTTCTAGTTATGCATGTAAAAGTAAGAATTCCTATTGTTCTGCACCCGATAATGGTTATGGGTATCGTTGTCATTGCCAGGAAGGTTATGAAGGAATCCATACCTCTATGACGGCTGTAAAGGTGTGGCTATATATATTTTTTTCCCAATATTATCTTGAAGTCATACATAAAACTCTCTCATTGAATGGCCAAGCGTTTTTTACAATTTATTGAACTATATAAGTTAACAAGATTTTAACTTCATTTTCTTTTTTATTATTGATATTTTTGTTATGCAGATAGATACTGATGAAGGAGAAACTCAGAACCGCACTTCAATAATGAAATAGCCGTTGCAATTGAAAACGACATCGATAAACAAAATCAAACAAAATAAAAGAGCGGTAGCCCGCCAACCGTACAAATTTTGAATCTTACCGACTTAGAACACAACGGTAAATTTTCTTCATTATATACAGAAATTTCACATAATCAGAAAGCCCAAATTCCCTCAATTTCTCTCCAACGGCACAATTCTGAAATCATCTTCCTTTTCTTCATAGTATATCAATTTGGTTAGAGAAGACATTTTTTTCTTGATTCCTCTTTCCTGTTGAAGAGAATCCGATTGAGTTCTTGATATTCCAATTTGTGAATTGTGATCTCTTCTTTTAAAGTGGAGAAGACATTTTTCTAATTACGAGAAATTGCAGGGAATCATGGAGAATGCGCAAAGAAACAAGAATCAGAAAACTGCTTTGAAGGCCATCGAAAAGAGTTTCTTGAAGAGGAAAGATTGCATCAAGAAAAAGACCATGGAACTCTCTGTTCTCTGTGATGTCAAGGTCTGTGCCATTATTGTTGGGCCAGACGGAACAGTCGAAACATGGCCAGAAAGTCGTAATGATGTGCAGCGGGTGATCGAAATGTACGTAAACTGCCCAGTTGACAAGAGGAAAAGGCAACGGCCCCAAGAACTTGATCATGGTGGCGATGATCGCAGTAACAAAAAACGAAAAGTATGTGTTGTCTCTGAGGGAGTGAAGAAGACAGGGTTTACAGAGAAAGATTTGCTTAGAAGGATTGATGCCAAGTTATGTCAAGTAAGGAAGAGAATCCAGTTGCTTAAGTCCAATGATCAAAACACTGTAGACTGTACCATTGATAATCCGATGGAGACATCCTTCTTCCAAGAAACTGCCTCTTTTGATCAGAGTCAGATTATAGAGAACTCCCATTGGGTCGACACACAACTGGAAGAAATACACGAATTTGAGGAGACTGATCTATTTGATTGGTCGGATCTTTTTAATACAGGGTCTGAAAATCCACATCTAATGGTAGTCGGTAAAGAGGGCAGCCATGAACTTTTGACAACTGCACCAACTCTAAAATCGCTCGACCCGTGCAGTAGATTAATTGATACATCTTAAGATTTTCAGTCGTCTACACTAGGAGTGAACTCATTAACCCCTGTTAATGAGTTGATGGATACATTTCCAATGGCATATAATGAGGAACTCAACCAGTTTACACCAACTGTTCTGAACTCGTTTAGTCCTCGTAGTGAATCAATGAACTCCTTTACTTTGCCAGGTAATCTGGACTTTCAGCGTTTTACACCAAATTGGAACTGGTTCGAAGACGGTGCAATTTTGGATGACCTGACTTCATGGCACGTTGTTGCTAATAATTTTTGGACTTAGTATTTTCTTGTTAGATAGTCATATTTTTTGGTTCTTTGATAGTGAGGTACATTTCTGTTTGAGATCATTGTAATTTGCATCCTTTCGATGCATGACTTAGGATATCAAGTATATACCTTTTTCAATCCGGAAGCTTTCTTTTGCTTTTTATATTTTTGGGCACTGCTTTTTCATTCAGTTGTTTCGGTTATATCAAGACTAATGAGAAGATTAATAAAACAAAACTGAAAACATATTTCTCATTCAAGTCTTGTTCCAAGAACTGCTAATAAGATGGGACAGTTTTACATGATAAGGGAACTTGTATTCTGTAAACAATGATACACGATTCAAGAGAGGAGTAAATAGAATTTGCCTTGTTGAAGGATCTTGGTCAGCGGATGCCGGTGTGATTTGAGGAGCAGCAGCTTAATCTTATATACAATTTTAAATAGGATGCTCATAACTCTGCGCTCAATGGCCTTCTTCCCAGGAAAAGGATAAATCTGCTGTCTTCTGTATTGATAAAGATAGTGCAAATGGATTTTCTTTATTTTATCAGCATTGCTGGTGTTTTTTGTTCATCGAGATGTCTGGCATGCAGTACAGACTTCTTTGATTCTTCTCCTAATCCTAGAGGCTTCACATCGACTACTATTTTCCTGTTTCCATACAAGGAAAGTGTTTCATTTAATCCAATCATTTTATGCACTAGGTTTAGTAAAATAATACTGAAGATTTGCTGGCTCGCTTAAATTTGATATTCTCCTTCGCAGAGTGGTTTTGTACCAAGTAGACTTATTGGAGATAATATTCTACTAGCACAAGAAAGACAGCATAAAGGAAGAGAGATTTGGCCAAGGCATGACCAACTTGTGTTCCACTCTATATGAGCTACATATACAACACAATGTCATGTTCAAATTAAACATGGCCAAGACGGATGATAGAATCAAGTAGAGCTTTCTCAATACCATGCTTTGGCAGTATGGATTCAATGAAGAGTGGATTGATAACGGAAGAGCGACGTTCTTGCTCTTCAAAAATTTTACAGGAACGTATCTCCTTACAATTGGCATCCAAAATGTGTTAGTTGCAATTGTACTGAATCATTGGAGCATGTATTCATCAAATGGTTGATTGCTGTTGCTATTTGGAGACATTTTGCTTCCATCGTTAGTGTCAAAATCCTTCACATGGACAGGGTGGGGACCTTATTTCAGGCATGGAGCTTCTCTGGACAGTTTGTGTCTTACGGTTTCTTTGGATGGAACTAATGGTGTTATACACACAGACATGAAAATGGATGATCATTGCATAATCTGGAGACTTCATGATCTGATTACTCTGGTTTAAATGATTATTTAGTCTGATTACAGTGATTACACCTTTCGTAGATCTCCTGACGTCATAAAATGGATAATGCCTGCAACCTGCCTCCATTAAATGTATACTAAAAAGGAAATCCAGATTATTGGTAGGTGGTGGTATCACGAGTGAAAGAATTTGTGTGAAATAATAAACATGGGAGTAGTACTCCCATTTCACGAGTTTAGACGATTGGCCTCAAATACTATATCAAACCACAAACGTTTGTTTATACATTTACAGTGAAATGTAAACTCCAAGCAACACATTTCATGCATAAACGTCTACAAGTTAAAAGATGTTCTGGATTTTATAAGTGTAGCTAATATTACAAGAAAGATACAGATTCATAATTATATTTCTCAAGACATAATTTGGCCGTGTTTCAGAAGTCATGAAATAAAGGTAGCAGTTTAAGACAACAGAGCGATTCTTATTGTAGATATATTTGCATGCTAGGCTGTCAAATAATTCAATTTTTTCAATCCAATCGAGTTGGTCGCCTCAAAAGTACCCTACCATGTGTGTATTGGCAATCACTAATATAATTGGCTGTTGCAGTCCTGGAAACCCAACTGGGCGAGCTTGGTGTATAAGAAAGATGGGGGAGGCGATTGTGGAGTGCCTTGAAGCCTTCAGTTTAATATGCCCAGAAACTCTTCAGAAAATCGAAATTTGTACGTTCATTTGACGTGGAGGTAGGCATTTTGTGTATATGTCAACTGAAACAAATTTCCTTCCTTGAGTAAGTAATATGAATTCTTGAAGTATGATTTGGAACCCGTTGACCAAGAGAATACTCCATTTGTCGTATTTCAAGGACATCGTCCAATGTGTACGACCGGGAGTAAAATTAGAGAAGCCCCATTGAGGGGTCATGTACATAAATATGAAAGATTTTGACCACGTCACAACTTTACATGTGAAAATTTGGAGATAAAAAGGCGTTTCATGTACGTGTTGTGAAAGGGATGGCCGGGCATTTAAGAAAAAATACACGATAAGAAGAAATTGCTTTTTGCATAAGGATTTAGTTGCATTATATCATCAATTAGATCAAGCAACAAAGTCAACAATGTGGCCAAAAAAAAAAATCATACAACTTATCCCGAGTATGTCCATTACCACTGGCCACTTTTGTAGAGTGAGACCATCCTAAAATTTTGTTTCTATCACTGTGTGTGTGTTAGAGAGAGTCCTCACAATCTAATGTCACAATAGACAAAATTCTGTTATTGCAAGTGAATACTGTACAAATTACAATTTCACAATGAAAGACTTCCATGATAAAATATAGAACCAAAAAAATGTGAAGAAGCGCAACAACTGGTGTTCAGCTATCATTTCGAAAAACATAAATAGGGGTACATATTTCAGCTATCTAAAATTCAACTTGAAGTATCTCACTTCCCAAGCAAACGACGCGCACGTTGATTGGCACCTTTCACCCGATAATTTAGTTCATCCACATCGTCTTGAAGGTAATTGAGGTCCTTGTTTTGCCTGTTGTCATGCAGGTATACTACACAGGTTACATAAACTCGTGATATATAAATAATGAGAAAATGAAACTACACCATGTGAGGGGAATGGGGAGGATCTACTGATGAAACACATTTACATATCATCTTATGGTCATCGATGCTACAGCAGCAATAGCTCACCACATCATTGACAAGAAATTTCACACAATTATGCGGCTTAGACTTAAGAAGTTTATATGATTCAATTATAAAACACTCTAATTTCACACAATCATGCGGCTTAGACTTGAGAAGTTCATATCATTCAATTTACAAAACATTGTTTTCTTATTGTAGTATCGTGGATATAGTATGTAGACACCTCCGCACGTGGAAAGTCCAGCTTCATTGTTTCATCAAAGGCATAACACGGACACAATTTTTCATAAACGGGTGAAGGTGAGACTACAATACCACTTTATTGTGCTACCTTGTTGAAATATGAGGATGATTGTGCATAAATAATTATAAAGATAATTGACTTGTCAAGTTCAGAACCCATGTCAGTAGCCATGCCCTTTAATTCACCCAATATATTGCTGAGATCTGAAAGTGCATCATCTTGCTTTGCCTTCTCCACCTAGTAATGAACATTAAAAATAATGAACACATATCATGGGTATGCATTATTGTAATAAAGGATTAATGAGAGAAATTTATGTAACAAACAGATACCTCAACTTTCTGTAAGGAGTTTGTTGGATCCAGAGGAGGCATACGAGAAACAGACCGTCCTTTAGGTCTTAGGAATTCAAACCTAACTTTTCCCTTTGAGCCAGGCTACTTCGTTTTCCTATATCATTTTCATCTATCAAAGCGACAAAGCAACTTAATCAAATAAAAAATGGATCACATGTTACAATGGGAAACACCATATTAATCATGTACTCCATCTATCTCATAAAGATAGTCATATTTCTTTTTCCACACGTATTAAGAAAAATTAGTTAATATAGTCGAAATAATAAATTTTACTATCATTTTTCCTAATATACCCCTATATTAATGCAATCAATATTCAAGATAATTAAACTATTCTTGATACTAGTCATTGTTTAATGCAAGAATTAAGGTAATTAACATTCAATACAAATATAAATGGATTAATGGATTATTGTCATTTCATTAAACTATTCTTGATACTAGTAATTGTTTAATGCAAGAATCGAGGTAATTAACATTCAAAAGTCATCTAATACAAATATAAATGGATAAATGTCATGGAACATGAAATGATTTTTTTGATTTTAATTTATTGTTAAAACTACAATTAAAAATTGGAATTGTTTATATTTGAGATAACAAAGCACATTAAATAGGGGGCATATTAGGAAACTAATATATTAACCACATTTTCAAATAAGAAACAATACTATAATTTGGGATTGACGAAAGAGGAAAACATGACTATCTTTATGGGACGAAAGGAGTACTATTTTTCAAATCAATCAAGTTTCATATAATAAAAATGAAAAAGAAAACTTTAAAACCTCTTGAAGTTAAAGGCCCTGCGATGTCCCTTGTCTTTTTTGACTTCCAAGGCATAGAAAACATGTTGCCAAGATTATTCAACAATTTCTCCCCCTGAAGGAAAATTATATGATCATCATTAGTAGAGAAAAAAATGTGATCAAAAGCAAGGAAATATAAAGTCAAGAAAATAAAATTGAACATTAGGAGAGAAATCTAGTTAGTCCAGATCAACTACATCCAACATTTCAAACCAACATGCGTAATATATAGCCAGTAAAAAAAGGTTACTTATTTTGAAATTAACTCATAAATTACCATCAAAATAAGTAACTTATTTATAAATACATTTTTAAGCTTAGCCATACATGCTCTAATCTATCTCGGGTTCTTCTAGATGACACAACTAAATACAACACTTATGTCTTCAATTCATGTTCTATCCATTTGTTATTTATATAAGTATAAGATCCTAAGAATGCCTAAGAATTTGAATTACATAATAGTTGTAAGGAGTTGTAGTGACAAATCAATCAAAAAACTATAAGCAGTCTAGTAAGCAATGTCTGGCACAATCTGAAACACATGCAGAGAGGCCACATAAATGAAGAGAACGCAGATATGAAGTTCCAAAGGAAGAAAAGAATTCTGAAAATTCGAAAGATTACTATAATTATGTTCAAGGTGACTTGTTACCAAATCCAATAGTGTACCAAACAAGCAGTTAATATGGCTAGAGCATAATAGACTCTGTAACTTATCCCCAAGCAATACAAATTCATTCATACTCCATAAAAGGGAAAATGAGAAAATAATTTACTTATCCACAAGTTATTATGTCATGAAAATTATGGATGCAAAGCAAAATAAACATGTGATATACCCTGCTCAAATCACGGTCCATATCAACAGCCACCATGTGGGTCTTGTGGATTTGCTCGCCCTGTTGATGCAAGGTCTCTAAGGTTCTAACACCATCCTGTCTAATGTCCTCTGCAATCTTCAGGCAGTTGTTCACGGAGTTTGTCGTCTCTTGAGCCTTGTTCACAGCATAACTCTCAAATTCTTGTACAGACATGCTCTCAAGGTCTCTCTTGCCCTGAGACTTGATATTCTGCTTGTTTCTAGAGGAGTAAGAGGATGAAGAAGATGCTCCTCTCCCAAAATCATCATCATCGTCATCGTCATCAAACGGATTATATTTTTGGCTTGGTGTAATGAGCATTGGTTCGGAAGAAGTTCTTCTTGCGGGTGTAGTAGTTGATTTGTTATCAGATTCCGTATCAGAATCAAAAGGATTAGAAGGGTCAATTGAGTTTTGCTTAGGCAGTTCATTGGCTGGTGATTTCCTAAACCCAAACATTTTAGCAAATTGGTTTGTGAGTTGAATTACTACCCAGAAGTCTAGTATAAATTCCTATCCAAAGTTTCTGTCCTGCTAGGATTGTGCAAGATGGACTCCAATATCCAATTGTAGCACCTGGAAGCACAATTAGTTTAGAAAATGAAAAGAATATCATAACAATCCGATTATGCTTTTCACGTTAAGAGATATTTTCACATAAGAAGATATGACATACATCACACAGAAAATGACTTGCATAAAACCTAAAAGATTATGACAAGTAAATGACAAAAAATTGTCAAGTTAATATTAGATAAAGGCAATTAGAATATTCCTTTTATGCATATCACAGGAATTAAAACCATTATGCAACTTTCGATCAAATATCTCAGAGAAGGAAAAAAATGGTTTTCAAGAGCAATTCTTCTAACGAGTCCAGTGGCAGAGTCAAAAAGTGAAAAATTTCACCAAGTTAAATTTTTAAACACGATCATTGTTTTTTCTGCATTATTCTGGAGGAAATATATGGGGGGAAAACCATGGAGGAGAGAGAATCCGAAAAATGGCCAACTTTCTAGCAAATGCACAAAAACAGCCACAATTTTTCACTGTTTCCGAAACTACCCCAGTTAATGATAGATCCTTGACATTTGAGAAAGTTAAAGGAAATGTCGTCAAAACTTTTTATTTACACCTTTTCCTGTTTGCCAACATCCATTCCATTTACTGATGTCCCTCACTCATACCATCACTTTTCTCTTTCTTTCATTGAAACTCTTTGTTCTCTTGCATCGGAACTCTTTCTTTCTTTCTCCTTTGAAACACCGCTTGCAACAGGGCTCAGCCAGCCCTGTAGAGCCCGGTGAGTAAAACATTTTTATTATTTCAATTATTTTTCAATAGTTGTTACATATATTATGCAATTGTGCTTTTATTTTCAAATAAGCTGCTATTTTTTAATTGTTGCTCTTTCTTTTAAAACCAAGATGCAACACAGGGCCAACAAGTAGTCAAGTGGTTGCCCTTTTTAAAACCCAATAGGCAATATTTCATTATCAACCATAAATCTCATAAGCAGGTAGTTGCAGCAAAAGTGAAAATCTTGTGCATTTGCTGGAAAAGTGACCATTTTTAATTTCCTTTGCTTGAAATGGAAAATATCTTAAAAGATAAACTCCTGATTTATATGAAGATAAAACCCAGGTTAAGCAAGGAATGCGAACAGAAACGATAAATTATGAAGAAAAAACACATCAGTTTACAGCGATTTCTAGAAATAAACACCCGAGAACAAGGAGTCCCTCCAAGATCTAGAAACAGGCAAAAATAAAGGAGAAGAGAGAAGAAATTGTACCTGAGTTAAAATTAATGAAAAGGGTCCCCAATTTTGTACTTGAAACGCTAAAATCTTTCGGATTCCAGTATTCGGCGATGCAAAATTTCTGCTTCAGAGAGGAGAAAAATACCATGCAGCAAGTTCGTCCAGTATGCGGCAAAGACAAAAAAGAGAATTTTTTTTAGTACGATTAGAAAAATTATTTTGCGTTTCGAGAGAAAGAAGAAGATTATAAGAGGCGCCGTGGAAAGCCAGATTGAGAGACATTCAAACCCTTTCGACAATTTTTTGACCGTTGGGCCAGACGGGACATTTTGCAAAATGACCTATGAATAGTGGCTTTTTAAGTTTTTTGTTAAAAAGTCAGTTTTACCCTTAATGATATGGGTCATTTATTGCAGATCAAGTCCTCAATCCTTATAATTTTTTCGAAATTAGTTTTATTCTTGTTTTTATTCATCGTCACTAGACGTTTCTTCTAAATCTGATTTTTCTTCAAATATTTCTTCATTTACTTCTATTTCTTCAATATCAACTTCTTCACATTCATCTCTAATTTGTTCAAAGTCCGTAATTAATATTCTAACTTTCTTTTTTGGGCATTCAGTGCTAATATGACCTTCTTCATTGCAATTCCAACATTTACATCGTTTTTTATCTAATGGTTTTTTATTATAAGGTTTATATTTTCTTCTAAAATATTTTCTTTTTGGTTTAAAATATTTCTTTTTAAATTTATTATATTTTTTATATTTCTTGGGTTTTATTTTTCTTTTTCTTTTATAATCATAACATCCCCAATTTCCTGGTACTTCGGTATCTCTACAACAAATTCTATCTTGTATAAATCCTGATTGTTTATAAATCATTTGATTACTACACATAGTACTTATTTCGTCTTTTATAGTTCTTATAATAAATCCTAATGTATATCCTTCTTCATTTCTTCCTAATTGTTTTTCTTTAATCTTATTTTGAAAATAACTATTCCATGGTGGTGGTAATTTTCTAATAAAAACTTCCTTATAATAATTATTATCAGTTCCACTTCCAAACATCATATAATAATATTTACTATATTCGCAACAATATTCATTGAGATAACACATATTACAAATTTGTAAATGTTCCATTCTATTTTTAGCATCTTCTATTTCTTCTAATCTAGCTTTAGTACTTTCATTTACCCAATCTTCTCCAAAGAAATTCTCTATAAATTCTTGTAGCAACTCTATTTATTCCTTCTATTATACTAATTCCAAATCCTGCTTCAATACTATCTTTCCAAATACCTTTTGTTGTTTCTTCTAATCCTCTATACCAATTAAATACATTTCCTTTAAATGTTGCTAATAAATATTCAGTTCTATTTTTATTATCCGTATTACTACGATTATAATTAAAGTGTGCTATCATATTGGTACTCCATTCACTTATAGCTCTTCTAACATCTAATTCACAATCTAAATTTAAATATGATCCTGCAATTTTCATTGGGTTTGATTCTCTTAAAATTGGTTTAAATTGATCTCTATACATTCTTTCTTTGGTAGTTCTAAAATCTACTTTTGTATTAACATATCTTCTAGGGTCTATTTACGCTTCATATCTAGTTGTGCTAGTTTCTCCATATTCTTCTTGTTTAACTTTCGTGGTCCTCTGCTTATTCCAACCATATGATTTTTAGTTATTTCTTCACAAATTTTTAAGTCTTCTAAGTCAAATATTAAATTTTCCATTTCTTCGTTCATTGTTCTTCTATAATTAATTTTCCTTCTTCTTTTTCTATAAGATTTTCTTCTTGCTTTCTAAGATCAATCAATAATTTTTCTATATCTTCTTTTAATCCTCCATTAAGTTGTATTAATTCTTCATATTTTTCAATTTTCTTTCTAACTTCTTTAAGTTCTTTAGTATAATCTGGTTTAAATGGTTTTTCTTTATTTAGATTTTCTATTATTCTATTTAAAAGATTTTCTATTCTTAAAAAGTTGTTTTGTAGTCTTTCTTTCTCTTCTTCGTAGACTATTTCAATTCTAGTTATTTTTTCATCAATTGTTTTTATATTTTTCTCAATTAAATTAATTTTATCATTCATACTCATATTTTAGGTTTTTTATAAGATGGTTTTTCAATTTCAAATCCTAATTTATTTAATAAAATATCAAGTTTATAATTAATAATGTCTACTTTTTCTTCTAAAGTTGCTATTTTATTAATACTATTTTTCCGTGCAATTTTTGATATTCGATTTTGAATTTCTTCAAGTTTAGCTTCATCAAGTATTTCTAAATTATTAATTTGTTCTTTTATTTTATTAAATTGTTTAGACATATTTTTGCTTAAAACTTCTAACCTTTCTTTAGCTATTTCATCTTTTGGATCTATATTATTTATTTCGTCTATAGCTTCTACGTCTTTAGATTTTAATTGTCCTAATTGTTGCCATAAAAATGCATTAGTCCAATTTGTAGTCATATTTAACCATTCATCTGTATTTCCCCATGAGCTTAAAGGTTGAAACAGAGTTGTATTCCATTTTTTAGTTTGATAGCTTCCTATTGGTAATCTAATATTTTCTATTTCTTGTTTATCAAATCTTATTTTTGTTGGTAAACTCATATTAGTCTGTCATATTTAAGGAATTAATTATTATATTATTTATCATTTGTCTTATTTCTCTTCTAAATTGTTCTTCTCTTCTTAATTCTCTTGTAATTTCATTTCTTAATAATTCCCTTTTAATTTTATTCCAATTAGAAATTTCCATTTCTATTTCTCTACGATTATTGTCAGTTATTATCTGTTCTTCTAAAATTTTTATTTTATTATCACAAAATTTTCTAGTTATTCCAGGCATATTTTTATTCTATATCGTCAAAACTAAGATCAAAATCATATAATTCAGAAACTTCATTATAACTTACATGCTCTGTAGTTTCAAAAGTTCTTTCACTATTTTCACTATCTAACCAGAAAAATATAATCATTTTTATTATTTCTTTAGGCAATTTTTCTTTTAATCCAAATGATACAATTGTAAGGCATTTTTCATAATATTTACTATCTCTTTTTATGAAATTTATTCCTCTAGTATAACTATCATAAGTTTCCGGAATTTCTATCATGTGACTATAATCAATACTATTAGTATATCTAAAAGGTACAGATCTATAATAAGACTCGTAACTTTCCATGATAAAAGTTCTTCAAAGTAAACAATCTCATAAAAATTCTTATATAATAATTTTCATGCAACTTTTCAGACAATAAATTTTCTTGTAGCTTAAAATAAGGGCCTTACCACGCTTCGCCAAATAGCAAGAATGTTATATGTTCCTGGTCACCTTCGTCACAAGAGTTGGCCAAAGTCCGACAAAGATCACAAAGAAAAATGGACACAAAGGCACTCAAAACTCTCAAACAGACTCACTGTGTAGAACAACACTCAAAGCGTAATAAAAGATTTATTTCAAACTCAAAAATTTTATTGATCTGAAGATAGCTTGAAAGCTATTATACAAAGATTTTTATAGAGATTGATACTCCGAAGAGTGGTTTCTACTCTCTAAAGAGAATGATTACAAAGATCATTGTTGAAGGTTTTAGATGGTAGTTCCGGATGAGATTTCAGATGGCTAATTTTCGATGATCCTTTCTAATGAGAAGGGTCTCAATTTATAGAAAGGCTCGCACTTCACCGAGAAGCTTCTGGCCAATCGATTTTTACAACACAAAAGTAAGAAGTACAATAATTTCAAATGTGGTTGAAAATATTAAAAGTGGTTGTTGGTTGTCTTTATTCCGATGTCGGCAATTTGTTTTGATTCCACTTGACAATTTGTCTTCTTATCTTCAAAGTTCACATGGTGTCGATCACGTTTTTCTTGATCGTCCTTTACTTGTGGACGTGTCCCATAAGTCGGCAGGCTTCTTTAATGCATTCTTCACTTCCGGAAAATTGATCGTTCATAATTCCACGATTTTTTCTTCAAGAATTTTTGATTCTTTATCTCCTCTCTGAGATAAGGATCCAATTATTACTCATACCATAGACCACGTATCTTTCTCCATAAAAGAACCGCATTGTTGAGCAGATCGATTTTATTCCGAGAGCTCGTCTGTAAATCATCCATTTTCTATTAATAGTGGGCAATTCTTTAAAAATCTGAATCTCCTTGAGTGGATTTCCATTATTTTTCCGAATTGTGATGAGATGATGTTCTCCATACCACTGTTCTTTATATTCAGACTAATCGTATAAAATCTCGCTCAATCGGTTGTTTATCGCTGAATTTTTTAACACAATTAACAAATTCTTTGTCAAACTGTTCAATTTCTTTTAGATCTATCCTCGGGAAGAGTCGATCTAAAAATCCAAATGCCGCCAATTTTCGAACAATATTAGGATCTCGCTCCTTGAACCGCACCGATCCTTGGATAAATCGCCGTTGGAAGGGAATTTGTCAAATATAGAGAACTTCCTTCTCTCGAAATTATATACCCATTCGAGAATTCATAATACTCCTTTTCCATTGGATGTAGATTAGCTCGATATGATGAGTAGCAATTATTCCCTTTGGTGATTTAAGGTCACCAATTGGTGATTTTTTATCTTCTTGGAATTCACCGATAACGTAGGTCGTTCCAATGGGCCTTTTGATAAGGATGTTTGAGTACTAGACTCGGCTCCTTTTCCACTTGTAAATTTTTCCAACAATTTGTCCATACCGATGTAGTTGATGTGGACCCTTTTTTATGACTTATTCCTCTTGCGAGGTAAGAGAGTCATTTCTCTTAAATTTTGATTCTCCACTCGATGTGGATGTATTAATCTCCCGAAATGGGATATGACTAGCCTTTCGGCTGTATTCACCTTTTAAAGGAGGATAATCCTGGCTACAATTTGCAAAAAAGTCTAAACATTCTGACAATTTTTCAACTATTTTTTCTTTGTTATCATTCAATTTTTCAATCTTTTTCCCACTTTCAACAACTTTGCTTGATAAATCACACAAAGTTTGTCGAATATCAAGATGATTTTCTTGAACAGCAAGATAATCTGCATTAAAATCTGTTAGAAGATCTTGTAATTCCTTTGTAAATGCTTCAATCTTTTCCATATTCATGATTCCTGCTCAAGAAATCAGCAAATAAATTATCTTTTCCTTTAATATATTCAAATTTAAAATTATAAAAAGATAGTAACACTTGCCATCTATGTAACCTTCTATGTTGGGGTGAATTTGGTAATTTATTATTTACTAGTCCGTTTAGTTGTGTATTATCAGTTTGAACAATAAATTCCTTGGGTAACAAAAACATTTTAAATTTGTTTATTCCTTTAACTACGCCAATAATTCTTTCTCATTGGTGGAATAATTTACTTGACATTATTAAATGTTCCACTAGTATACCCGCAAATTTCATTTAAATCAGCTTTTAATAAAGCACTCCAATATAAATACGAAGCATCGGTTTGAACTATTAATTTATCTTTTTCATCAGAAGTCTAAGTTTAGGTAAATTTTTACAATTTTCTTTTAAATTTTTAACACAAAGAGTATGTTCTTCATTCCAACCTAATTTATTTGATTTTCTTAATAGTTTTCAAGTTTATTTCTTTTTTACGCAAGTTTTTCTATAAATCCTTCAAGATAATTAAGACAACCCAAAAACTTTTGAATTTGTTGCTTATTTTCTAATTTATCGAAATAAAATTATTTTTTCTGAAATATGAGGTTGAAATTTTATTCCATCACTATTTATTATCATTACTAAGAATTCAATTTCATTTTTTGCTACTTCTGCTTTTTTCTGACTAAGTATTATACAATCTTTTGAACAGTGTAGCAAAAATTCTAAGATGTTTAAGATGATCTTCATATGTTTCTGAACAAACAAGTATATCATCAACATAAACAATAAGAAAATTATAAGTTTTAAAGACTTCATCCATTCTTCTTTGATAAATTTGTGGTGCATTTTTTAATCCAAATGGCATAACTAACCATTCATAATGTCCTTGAGGAGTACTAAATGATGTTAATGGTATACTATTTTCTTCTAGTTTAATTTGCCAAAATCCAGATTTACAATCAAATTTTGAATAATATTTTTTATTCTTAGCTATATTTATTAATACTTCTTTATTTGGTAAATAATATCCATCAAACTTAGTGTTTTTATTAAGTTCTTTATAATTTACTACCATCCTAGGTTTTCCTCTTTTTATTTCCGAATGATTTCTAACCATAAAAGCTGGGCTACTATGAGAGCTATTACTTCTCCTTATAAGTTTTTGATTAAAAAGTTCTTGAATTTGTATTTGAAATTCTTCCTTATCTTCTTGATTATAGAGCATAGGTTTGACTCTAATAATGATTGTTGGTTCTAATAGTTCTATTTTAGCCGTTGTTTTTTATTTTTCCCATTTTTCAAGTGGGTTTTCATTATAATTTTTAGCTAAAAGATCTTTTATTTGATCAAGAGTAATTGTTTTGATTGAATAATTGAGTAATTTTGGTATAAATTCTATTTTTTCACCACGCTGAGCTGGCTGAACTCGGAATGGTTTAAATTCTCTAGCAATTTTTAGTAAATGTCCACATGGTGTTTTTAATTGAATAGTATAAATATTTTGACTATATTGACTAAACTGTTGTAGAAAGTCATTTCCAAGAATAATATCACAATCATTAATATTATATTGGTAAACATTTCTTATGGTTACTATTTTAGATCCTATTATAACTTCTATATTTTCATTTTTATATTTTGAAGATTCTCTTACTCCAGTTATTCCTTGTAAAGTTAATTGTTGTTTATTTTCTATCCACTTTGATAATAAAAATTCTTTAAAGACAGTTATCTCAGCTCCTGTATCAATTAGAGCACAAGTAGTTATTTTTGATTCAAATACAGTTATTTGTATATATACACTTATTGGGAATTTTATTTCTCTACTCATTTTTCTTTAGGGCAATATGTAGTTATTCCTTGATGTGTAATAAGAATTCCTTCCTTGTCTATTTTATAATTATCAAGACTATTTAAAAATGAATTTCCTAATAATATTGGATGTTCATCAAAATTCATATTATTATCAATATAGCATTCTATGCTTAATAATAAATTTCCTAATTTAATTTGAATTTGTCCTATGATATCACAAGAGTTTATTTTTCCTTCAAAATCTCTATAACTATAAGGTTCAACTTTTTTCTTTTAATTCCTTCATCAATAAGAGAGCAAATATGATTCTGACTTGCTCCAGTATCAATAAGTATTTTAATTTCATTTATCCATTTATTTCCATTAAAAAACTTTCCTTTAATTCCATAAACACTATTATTTTTACTTTGTATTATTTTTGAAATACTATGTCTTACTGTATTATTTCCAATAATTATTTTATTTTCTTTATATGTTATTTGTTTTGGTATTATAGGTTGATCAATACTTATAGCATCATCATGTCCTATCTTAAAATTTTCTATTTCTTCTATGTCTTGTTCTCTTGGTAAGATTGCTTCACCTATATCCCTAAATTCTTCGTCAATTTCTATAAAAGGTTTTTCTTTATATATATTTCCATAATTACTATTTGTATAACAATATAATCCTTGATATAATATAGTAAAAACTTTATTATCATCTTTTAATATTTTATTAGTCATCTTAAAATGTAGACTAAGACAATCATCTAAATTTTTATCATTTATATGTACGCAATATCTTGGATAACAAGTAAATTTTAATTTTTTATAGGCTAAATTTCCTTTTACTATTCCTAAATTTCCATTTTCTCATAGCTTATACATCTTTCATCTTGTAAATTAAGTATTATAGGACTATTAATTCATTCTTTAAAACATGATTTTATTATTATTTGTATTCCAAGAAGGTAAACATAAGATATTTTATCTCGTTTTTCTTGTTTTAATTTTCCTAGGAATTCATTAATATTTCTTTTTGTTATAAGATTTAATTTTATTTTTCCTTGTGTATGTTTAATATCTATGGCTTTTTCTATTTCATGATATTCATTAATGACTAACTTTTTTCTTCTAAAGGCCGATCCTAAAATATTGAATAATTTATTTTCTCCTGGTGGTTTTAGACTTAATTCTCGCTCTATTAATTTTTCTAAATTTTTCCCAATCAAATTTTCCTTTTAAGGCATATCCCTCTACTCCTTCGTATACTTGACTTCTATATTTTCTCGAATTTTCTATTTCCATGATCCTTAGGTATCTAATTCTTCAATTCTCATAATTTCATTATTAAGAACCCTTTGTATTCTTTTTAAAGTTTTCATTTCTATAAGAATAGGCATTTTAACAAGATATCCTATGTCTTCGTCTAAAACTTCATCAAAATCTATTAAAAGAAAAGTAATTTTCTTTTCAAATTTTTTCTTTATTTTAAGACTATCGGAGTCTTTTATTTTATTAATCAAATTTCTTGATTTATTAACAAGATGTTGAATATAACTATCAGTATCTAAATATTCAGTAGAATTGTTAACGTACCATCCTATGCAAATTTCGTTATTATCTTCCATTCTCTAATGTCTTTAAATCCTCAAGATATAGGGCTCTGATACCATTTTTATTGGACCTAAAATGCAAAAATTCAAAAATAAAATTATTAATCAATATCAAATTTTTTCGGCTCAAGATAGGTGGAAAGAGTTGATGGTGAAGAAAAGTTAATTTTTATTGCAAGAGGCAAACAATTTTGTCGAATCCAAAATTAGAATTAAAGTTATGAGGACTAAAATAACTTATTTTGAAAATTTTTATATTAAGGGTATTTTAGGTAGTTTATATATTTGAATAGTGAAATGGGTTAGTTTGGGGTTAGTTTGGAATTTTAACTTTGAATTTGGGTCATTTGCTTGTATTTCCCGGGCCAGACAACGTTCCAATTAATTTAAGAAATTACACTAACACCCTGCATTATCTAAATATTTCACTGACAGCCTCAAAGATTATAGAAGCCTCAAAAACAAATCTGAGATCCTCAGTCTATACAAAAGACAGCAATCAGGTCCTCAGTGTATTTAAGACAGATAAACATCTGGTCTATGGCATGGAACATTATTCAAAAAAGAATTACATATTTTAAAAACAGCAGTCTAGATTTCAATCAGAAATTGCTTGGTGACTCCCCGGCCCATATCGTTTGATTCGAACATGATACAGCAAATTTTGCATGGGCTACATAGTTCAATTCCTGCCTTAATGGACAAAGTAAAGAAGGAAAACAACTCATTAAGTCAAAAATTCTAGAAGAGCTCCCTTGGTTGCATCAACATGATGGTTCTTCGCAGCTTGGCAACATTAAAACAATCGTACTCAATCGTGGAGACTGCAAGATCATGCGTGCAGGCAAAGGTCAATCCTTCAAGTATAGAAAGGTATTCTGCAATATACAGTGTAATTCTTTCAGGGGCCTTTTTCTAACAGCCGACTTTCGGCACACAACGCCCATGCCAAAACAATCACCTCCAACCAGCAAAGAAGCGTCCACATTGAGGCAGCCCAAGGAGGGCTGAGAATCACCTCCAACCAGCAAAGAAGCGTCCACATTGAGGCAGCCCAAGGAGGGCTGAGATCATCTCCTCTCACCAATAGTATCCGGATTCCAACCTGTACCAGAGTTCGCATTGCCTGAAATTCAGCTAAGAAGGCTCTGGCCTTCTCAAGCAATCCGCAGCAAGCATCTGTCTTTCTTGCCAAATATTAAGTTGTTTCATTCACCCAACAAGACCACCCCACCACGAGCACCACCTCTATCTCCGAAGCACTTAATCTATCATACAAGAGCAGAAAAAATCTACGACACAAGACATGGTATCGAGGCCCCACTTCATATCAAAACCACTCTCTTTCCAAATTTAGCCTCAGGGAAAGTGAATATAACATGGACACTGTCTTCATTAGATTAAGAAAGGTGAATATAACATGGACACTCTTGTCTTCATTTGATTCGAACTTCTGCGCAAATTGGATCGATATTCAGATGACGTTTACGCAGTCATGCTTTGGATGTGATAAGCTAAGAACAGCCCGCCGAGCAAAAACCCCGTACACATGACACGGTATCAAGGCCCTACCCCCACTTCATATCAAAATCACTCTCTTCCCAAATTGAGCAGCAAGGCAAGTGAATACAACATGGACACTGTCTTCATTTGATTCGTAACTCTGCCGCAAAGTGGATCAATATCCGTATGACATTTTCGAAGGCACGCTTTGGATGGGATAAGCTCAAGAACAGCCCGCCATTTGGAGTGTATTACATCCCCACGGGAATTTCCACCAGCTAGCCAATCCATGGAAGGAGCTTTCAATGCCATTCTTTGATAGACGTAGTAAGTCTGAACCTAGATTTTACTGAATAAAGCCCGCACCATTTAAAGTGCAACATAGGGACACCACCAGCGTTGACAAGATCAAATCAGCCATGCCGAGAAGATTATCGCCTGCAAGCAGCTTCCGCTCATTCAACTCCATGCTTCACTCAAATCATCATAATCTTTCTGTTTCCTATGTGTATAGTTATGGGGTGTTTTTCCGAAAAGTTCTGTCATTTTGCCCTACCTTTTAAATCAAGAAGACAAGATCACGTGCTCGCAAGAGATCTGACAATAAAACATTTAAGCCGTTGTTGAGTCGTTTCTCATGAGTAACTCCCACACTTGAGTCATCATTTAACTTCAAAAATAAACCTAATTCAAGTTCGGAGAATCTTGATTGATAAAGAGGATCACCTAAATGCAATTTGGGCTATAACTGATGCTTAGAATAGTCACCCGAGATGCATAAAGCAACAATTAATGCAGAGATGGCACCATCTGCGAACATAAGTCGATGTTGATGAACATGTCAGCCTGACTAGTCGCAGGTGACTTCCTCAAACCCCTTGTCTTCATCAAGTCTCGAACTCGACTGACCTGGCTCCATGCTCTATTAGAAGCATATAAATTTGACATAAGCACATAATGGCTTGCATCATGAGGATGCAACTCGAGCATTTTTTGTACTGCCATGTCCCCAAGATCGAACCTAGAGTGAATGCTGCATCCATGAAGAAAAGCACCAAAAACAGTAACATCGGGCTGAATTGGCATTTTCTCAATAAAAACAAAGGCTTCCTCGAGCCTGCCAGTACGAGACAATAAATTGACCATACAAACGTAATGCCTCATTGAGGGGACAATATCATATACCTTGCACATTGTATTAAAGTATCTCCATCCCTCTTTAATCATTCCGGTATGGCTACATGCGGATAGGATGTTTGTGAAAATCGCATCAGTTGGTTCTATGTTTTCCTTCAGCATATCACGGAAACAGGGCCAGGCAATTGTTCGCATCCCCTTGAGTTCCATAACCGCTAATCATTGCACTCCATGTAACAGTGTTCTTCTCTGCCATCTTGTCAAAAACACTGCGAGCAGACTCAGCATTACCACATTTCGCATATAAATTTAGCAGTGCAGTACCAACATAGACATTCTTGGCTGACAAAAACCCTTCTTTGATAGAGTAGGTATGAAGAGAAGAACCAAATCTGATATCCCCAAGGAAACTACAAGCTGAAAGGACGGCCACCACTGTTATGCAATCGGCTGGATGAAATCTGATCTCATTCGATAGAACAATTTCAGCGCCTCATAAGCAGATCCACTTGGAGGATACCCGCTAATTATTGAGTTCCAAGCAATCACATCCTTATCTGAAATATTCTCAAGTAAATAATTTGCATCTCCGATTCTACAATGCTTTGCATACATGTCCGCTAGAGCATTCGTCACATTGGCATCATCTAATCCAAGCTTAATAGCTAGACTATGAACAGATGGACCCAACTTCGGATTGGGTGATTGTGCACAAGCTGAAAGAACGCTCGCCAAGGTAACTGAATTCGGCAAAACACCTTGCCATGTATTGTCTGTAAACAACAGCAATGCCTCTTCTGCATAGCCATTCTGGGCATAACCAACGATCATGGCAGACCATGAAACAAGATCATTATGGAGTACTCGTTAAAAATCAATCGGGCATCTCTAATAGCCCCACACTTCACATACATATCCACGAGAGCAGTAACTAAGTATGAGTTGACCTCAATCCCATTCTTGATCACATATCCATGCACCCACTTTCCCTGATGCAAAGCCCCTAATTTTGCACATGCTGTCACTAGACTCCCAAAAGTGTACTCATTTCCTTCAACCAAACCGTCTCTCATCCGGTTAAACAAAACTAACGCTTCTTGATCACAATCATTCTGCACATACCCAACAATCATGGATGTCCAACAAACTACATTTCTATACAAAATCCTGTCAAAAACTTTGCGAGCCGTTTCAGTATCACGGCACTTAGTATACATATCAACAAAGCCAGTCAATACAAAATTATCAGGTCTCCCTACCTTAATTATATAACCATCCAATTTCCTCCCTTCATAAAATTCCGCAACTCACTACATGCCTTCAACACAATAGAAAACACAATGTTATCCTGTACAATAAAAGTCCTCCTCATGAAATCATAAAACCAAATAATCTCATCAAACAAATCATTCATAAAGTACCATCTAATCATCAATTTATAAGAAGGAAAATCTGGGTCCGGAATTTCATCGAACATCAAACGGGCAATTTTGACGCGCCCAAATAAACCATACAAACTAATTAATTTGGTTCTCAAGAAAGGGTCATCAGATTGACCATCAATAATTAAAAGGGCGTGGATTTTTTGGAGAGAAGAGAGGGTCTTGCAAAGATTTAAAAGGGGTAAAAAGGGGTTTGATTGAATAGAATGGATTGAATCAAGTGTTGATTCAATATGATAGCAATTCGATCTTGAAGTTAAGGTTCTGGATTCATAAATGGTTCTTGAGATTGCGAAACGAGGGATGCTTCTATGCATTAATGAGATGGGCTTCATTATTTTGTTCATTTCAGTTTTTGATTTTGTTGTGTACAAGGACTCCCGCCATTTTACACTTCTTTTACCTAACAGGGAAAATTACGGGCAATATCCTTACCTCTACAATCTTTGCGAAATTAGTCACAAAATTTTCGGGAAACTGTTAAAAATTAAAATTGATTTAGACAAAATTAGTGAGAATTCATATAGTAGTAGACATGCTAATGGATCGAGCCTAGCTGACTCGACTCACCCAACCTCAAGCTCGATTCTATTCAACATGCAAGTTGGGCTCCTTTTGTTGGTTAACGAGTCATTGGCTCATTCATCCGCTCTTTCTTTTTTATGACTAGTGAAGGAAATGTGCGTTGCACGTTCGTTGATTAGTGTTAAAAATAAGTATTTGTAAATTTTAGAGAAATTCAATTGTAAATGATAGTTGATAAGTGGGTTTTTACACACTTATTGTAAGCTCAAACATGGATGATTGTTAATAAATATATGGAATATAGCTTAATTCGATATAATTTGTGTTTTGCAGGACAATAGTGATAAATATGGCGGAAATTAGGAAAAACAAACGAAAAAGGGTTAATATGAAGCAACGTCCAAAGTTTGAGGACCAAATTTCAAATTCAATAGTTGATTCGGAGCACAAGATAATACTTTGAAGATTGATAGGAGACAATTGGATGGAATTATAACTCAAAAAGGAATGTAATATGATCAAAATATTATCACAATCAATGTCCATTCGCACAAGTTATATTCCAGATTTTTACCCGAATATTGATACCCATTTTTGACATTGTAAACGTCCGAATTGGAAAAATTCTATTTCAGAAAAGTTTTATCCCTTTGATCCAACATTCCAACGCACTTTGAATTGCACCAATCAGATATAGGGAGAGGACACTATTGCCAAAATACCGTTGTGCAGAGACAAAAAATTCACGAGCGAATGAAACATTCCTTATACGATTGGAACTCTTTTGAAAATCAAATTGAACGTGATTTTCAACCAATTTTCAATTTCTACAAATATATAACAGTAGAATACATGAAGGGGAAAGAGTGAAAAAGACTTTTGAGAGAAGAAAATAGGCAAGAACGCAAAGATCAACTCCAAGAACACGAAGATCCAATTCAAGAATCAAACTGGTGATATCGTTCTTTACTTATTTTTCTGATCTTCTTCTTCTCACCATGCTAGGTTATATTAATTATGTATTAGGTAAACGATGGACCTTGCATTGTGATCTTTTAATTTCTATTTTGCAATTTGATATTTAAACACGTTTGATGGATATTGAATGATTTATATATACTTTCATGCCTCCACAATTATAGAGCACGATAATTGTGTGAGTTTGGGTAGTTTGTTTTATACATTCGAAAGAAGTGAAATAAACTCAACAATGTATAAATTATCGTAGGGTTCATAGGGATAAAAATATACCGCTACACTTTACGTGAATCTCTAAATGTTTACAAAAGGTCATAGAAATATAGTCAAATTGTATGCTAGAATATGTTCAATTTTACTCGAAAGAGTTGTTGGATAAGTTAGAAATATTAATTCTTCAACCAATAGTTTTAATCACTATAGAAAAAAAATTTATTTGTTTGAGCCTCATTTTTTTTAAAAATAAATTTTACAATATTGATTTTTTTTTGAGAAAATAAATGGTTAAAAAGTATTATTTTTTTTAATCTTTTAATTATTTACAAATAATCTGTCTCCTTGAAAAAGAATCTTGACAAAAAATGATAAGTTAGAAATATTAATTCTTCAACCAATTCATTGTGTTATCAAATTGTGAAATATGAGTTAAAAGGGAACTTTGCTTAGTGATTCAGGATCCTAGTGCTATTTTTCATATATTAATTTCATTCAAATCTTTTGCATTGAAACGTCATTTTTGCATTTAAGTCATAATTTTATTTTAATTTGCATGCTAGTTTTAGTTTAATCATAGAAATTGAAAAATTCATCTCAAATTTAATAGATTCGGTTAAGGTCACAATAATAAAAATTAAGTTAAATTAATTCTCATGGGAACGATACTCGAAATTTTAGGATTTCCACTTTATTACTTGTCAACGAACCGTACACTTGCGGTGGTTTATGTTCACGAAAATACGTTCGCTATGTAAATCACCGCAAGTGTAAGGTTTGTTAACAAATAATAAAGTGGAAATTGTAAGATTTCGAGTATCGTCCCACGAGGATTGATTTGACTTGATTTCTGTTATCAAAATCTTAACCGAATCTATTGAACTCAAGATGGTTGGAGAATTGAATTTTTATCACTAAACTATGACTAATGTACAATTTAAACTAAGGTTACTAAAGAAATGCAGAATGATTTTGAATGCAAAAGTTTGATAAAATTAATGAGAGCACTAGGTTCCCGAATCACCAAGCAAAGTTCCCTTTTAACCCACATTTCACAATTTGACAACACGATGAATTGGTTGAAGAATCAATATTTCTAACTTATCCAACAATCTCTTTCAAGTAGAATTGAATATATTCTAGCATACCATTTGACTATATTTCTATGACAAATGCAATATATAAGAATGCATGACATTTTGTAAACACTTAGAGATTCACGTAAAGTATAGCAGTATATTTCTATCCCTATGAATCCTACGATGATTTATACCTTGCAGAATCTGTTTCCCTTCTTTCGAATGCATAAAATAGATCACTCAAACTCACATAATCACATGCAATTAACTATGGAAGCAAGAAAGTGTATATAAATCATTCAACATCCATCAAATATGTTTAAATATCAAATTGCAAAATAAAAATTAAAAGTTCCCAATGCGAGGTTCATCGTTCACCTAGTACAATAAAAAGTCTAGCCTAACGTGAATAAAATAAAAGAACAATAAAAATAAAGAGAAGATATCACCAAAAAACTAAGAATTAGGGTTAAAATCTTGAAGTTTGAAGTGAAAACCCTGGTTCTAACCCTCTTGCTTACTCTTCAATTGTGTTTTTTCTCTCAATGAATGCGCAATTCTCTCCAAATAATATGTAACCCTAATTCTGGACGTTGTTCGAGTTATAAAGGAGTCCAACATTCTGTTTCCAAAAGAGTTCGAGCCAAATTAGGAAACCCAGATTCATGCTGAATTTTCCTTCTATGCGACTGCATAGAACACTTCCTTTGCACGCCAAAGTTCCCTGCTTGTTTGCATGCGATCGCATGCATGGATCGCATAGTGTTCACTTCTTCCAAGAGTTGACATTCTAGTCCTTCAACTCCATTTTCTTTATTTCTCTGCCGTTTCCCAATTTCCTTCTTCCAATGCATAAGTTATGTGCTCAATTTGATCTTGTAATCTTCACGTCTTCAATTTCTTTTCCGATTCATCTTTTTAATATTTGCAACTTGGTCCCCAAACTTTGATCTTCTTCATTTTGGCCCTTTTTCTCCATATTTCTTCCACTTTCCACCACATTCATCACTATTGACCTGCAAACATAATTTACAACGAATTAAGCTATGTTTCACGAATAAACCGACAAATATCCATGTGTATGAGTCGATATAGACGTGTAAAATACACCCTTATCAACTCCCCCAAAATTGAATCAGTGTTCGTCCTCAAACTTCATCATACTTAATTCTGCATAACACATGGTTAGACAATTTGCCATGGTCTCAGGATTGGAGCTTAGTATGAAATAACATGAGCAATTACACCGTGTAAGATCACATCAATCTCTACATGTTGTATGAAAAACTCGACATGTGTGTGTAAACTCATACCAACATATTAGTATCATGAGTTACTCATTCCCGACCCAATGTGGTCAAATTTTCGCTTTCATTGCTCGAAAGATACACACTTCCTCCAAACTTATTCTTTTCACTCAAATGACCCGGAGTGTGTTCCTAGGTTGAACTCTTCCATGTCTAGTCATTGCCCTCTCTTAGCTCAAATGCATCACACTGTCACAAATTCACACTTAACAAGTAGAGATTCTCCTATCTTTGACTCCGTCAACCCTTGAGACTAGACTCAGCTATTTGATTCATATCAGGGATATAGTTCCATCAACCGGATGCCTGGGGCTATTCAATGATATCCATACTCAAGAGTGCATATGTTAGTTGTTGAATTTTTTTTTTCTTCTTCGTTTTACATCTTTCATTTGCTTTCTACATAATCTCTGAAGCGAGCTTTAGGCCGATGACTCCTAAGTCAGATGATCATAGGGCACCATGTTTTAAACCTTTGCAGGCTTAATCACTCGAGCTATATATTCAATAATTGGTGCAATGCCATGTTCTTTTTAGCCATCCAGTTTCTAAAAATAATCCTTAACTTGAAACTTTCACCTTGTGTTCATTTCGTTGGTTTCAGACAATCAACACAACTTATCATGCACGGAAACCTCTACTCATCTTAGTGCTCTCTTGTACAAGTTTAATCACATTCAAACCATTTTAAACATTGGTTATGGTGTAACACATAAGAGGTTTTCTAGGTATAAGCACTATGTTCATCTATTTCTAAATCATGAATCACATCATCAACTGAATACACAAGCATGCGTATCGTGCGCAAAATAACTCAATCTTCACATAAACATGTTTTGATCAATCTAATAAGACACAGTTTTCACCACTCACGGTCCATACATAGTCCAATATTAATCATCACAGTCGGCACAATTCTCAAACCCAAACAAACACACAAAACTCTCAACAGTGGCTAGAATTGCGTAAAATGTGAAAACAAATGAATTTTTTTTTTAAATCACACGGCAAGCACACACAAAATAATGAAAGTAAAATGAAGAAAATCACCCCCAAACTGAGACTACACAGTGTCCGCAATGTGGGATGACATCAAACAAACAAAAAAAATAAAAGAGAACGAAAAGTGCAGGAAGATAGATGAGAGATGGGTTTCAGAACGCTCCCTAATCAGTAATGTGGTGGTGAATGGAACTTTGGTGCATCAGTGTGATCAGCGGATGGTGGTGGTAGACGGGCGAGTATCTGTCTCATCAATTCTTACTGTTGGGCAAGCTCGGTGCGCATTTGTCGAACATCAACCTCAATGCTCCCCAATCGATCCCAGGATTCATTGGCGCGCAACTGAATCCCATCAACTCGACCCACATATTTATTTAGTCGTATGTTCATGACTTCCACCTCGTGTTGAGTAGCCAACGATTCCCAACTTGCAATCGATGCAATGTTCGATGTACCGATCAAGTCATTTTGAAGAGTCTGGATGGCGGCATCCATAGCCCCCACTGCTTGCCCAATGCCCTCAATATCCCTGCTTGAACGAGTAATAGTGGCGAACACTTGACGGAGCAACTGCGTGTCAACCTCCAATGGCGTCGGTGGTGGATGTGCTTCAGGAACTACGGCATCCTGATCATGTATAGTTTGTTGTTGTCTCAAGTGTGCTCTCTCTAGTTTTTCCCGATGCTTTACCCGAGCATGATCCTGAGCCGCCAATGTAGTATGTTTAATGAAAGGCTGGGTTTCTCAAGAAGTTCCCCAGATGGGATAGTAACACCCGCCCGTCTGCAAATACCACTGATAAGACTTGGGAAAATTAAAGAACGGTGCCGATCTCCCCAAATCCCTTGGGAAATGATTTGATCATAGATGAAGGTGGCCAAAACAATCTTCTGTCCTCGTACCAAATGATAATGTAGACCGGCTGTGGTATCAGTAAAGGTAGTTCGATGTGTGGTGGGCTCAATGTTGTAGCATATGAACAACCACAGAATGGCGACCGAAAGGGTGAGCTCAATCTGATGCCAGACCGGAGTCTGTAATGGCCAAGCATTATCACGCCCTAATAACACCCCAGCTACAGTGGTCCAAGGAAAATCATCGAGAATAGGAGTAACGCTATCCCATGTCAACTCATAGAAATCATGAATAACCTCCAGTGTGAACATTATCCACTTATCATGAACCCAGGTCTGATGTTGATGTTCGGGTTGGGGGTGTCAATGTCGGCATTGAAATTTGCATAGAATTCACAGGCCAAACCTTCGTATACTAGATGAGGTCGTCAATAACCTTCTCCCAACCACAATTCCTAATTAATTCACCAATCTCGAATCCAAGAAAATCTTCTAGTCTGACTGGTCGCTCAGGAAGGAGAGCCAAATGGCCCAAATCGCTAATAATCTCTGAATAACATGTAAAGGCTTCCTGATTGAGGAATTGGTGCATCCCCCCCCATCAGGGACTCGTGTACGAACAGTGCCAAGGTGCTAGCCACTTTTCCTTTCCCTTGGATGTACGTTTTGGCAGCATTCTGCACCAAAAACAAGAATAGAGAGTGTAAGGCAAAAAGGAAGCATGAAAGAAACCAACTGGAAGTGAATGTAACAAGTAAATAACAAAGTTGGCTCACCAAAGGTAGAGAATGATAGCATTGTGAAACATACGGTGAACATGTAAGCAATTAAAAAGGCAACCTAAAGATGAAGTCAAAATATGCAAGCAAGGCAATAAAGAATGTGTTTGACTAGCTAGTTTCTCCTCTTGACACCGGTAAGAAAGATCGACATTGTCCAGAGTAACTTCCAGGCATATGAAAGATGATGGCTTAGACTACCACATATCTAAAACTGAAGGCAAACGAACATCATTAGGGTCTTGAAAGAAAGGGATGAAGTAGGTGACGGGAGGTGCTGTGTTCCTAGCCATGATATGCCTATGTGGTGTCCAATGTGACTATGATGTGCGTAACGAGATGTGGCAAGACATCTCAACACAAAACACCATTACAAATGTATATCAATCATATTAATAGTGAAGGAAGTCGAAATGTCACACAAAGAGCCACAAAAAAAATTCATCGAACACGTGGTATGAGTTCCAATTTAGGTGTGGAAGTGAGAATAACTATGGTGTGAATCAAACCAAAAATTGTATCGTAACCCAAATTATCAATACAAAACCCATAATCTACCTAATCTCGAATGCCATCTCAATCATCAAAATTCACAAAACAAAGTTGAAAGGCATACATAAAGCAAAACAAAAATGGAGACCCACCTTACCTCGAAATTAGAGAGTGAATATGGATGGAGATGAGAGAGTGTGAGAGATGTAATGTGTTGTGTTGCTTTGGGCGTTCTTGGGGTGATGTCAAGTGTGGTGGTCAAGGTTGAGTGTGAGTTCGTGGAGGTGAGTGGTGTGAGGAAGTGAGTTTGTGTGTGAGTGGGATTAAAATTTAAAAGGGGAGGCGAATGTTCTATGCGACCGTATAGAACACTTTGATGCGGTCGCATAGAATAAGTGGTCAGGGCCATTTTTGGCCTTGAACCACTGTATGCGATCGCATAGCCTGGTGAACTATGCGGTCGCATAGAACACCAGGGAATCAGGTGTTTCCTGTGTTCAACTTAAGTTCCAATCTCAAGACTCGATACCCCAAAAACCTCGATTTTCATGCTAATAAGTCCAACAACATGTAAGGACTATAATGCTATGGAAAAATTTGCAAATCATGTGCAAATGAGTGAGATGAGGTGGAGAAACATAAAAACTCTCGGAAAACCTAACCCTGAAAACTCCATTTAGGTAGATTTTCACAAAAAAAAAATGCGATTTGTACCCCCTCAATACAACTCGATGCTTCAATGCTCTCACATTCATTACAAATCACTGCGTGTGCGTGTGAACCATGAATTTTACTCCAAAAGCACTTTTTAATCCTGAAAACACAAGTGGATTCCCCAAAATACAAAAATTGCTTCTTGTTGCCTCGAAACACGTGAATTGTGCACACAATTGATAATGACCATGTGTACTCCCCCAACCTGCTTCTCGACGTGTTATAAGCATTGTGGGCTCATGCTTGTACTCTGAAGGATTGTTAGGGTTGATGAGCAGTATAGCATGTTTAAAATGAGAGAAAGACATGGAAAAATTCAATTTTCATCAAAAACCTCTTTTCACTCCCACATTGCCAAAATAACATTTCAAAGCTCGTACAACCCGTCCAAACCTATTTTAAACTTTAAAATGCGTGTGGATGCAAGAACGTGGTTTGAAAAAGCATGTTGGAACACAAAAACACAGTTTGATCTCAAAATCCCAAATGTTGGTCAATGAGCCCACCCCATACATCCAACACTCCCAACAGGTATCAAATCACATTTTAAACTAACCGAGGTGCATATGGGCTGTGATGACACATGTAAAGACTACTCTCAATCAAAAATTCTCTGTTTGCCTAGAGAAGCGTGAGTATTGGTTCCCATTCACCTAAAAATGATTCCAGCACTACGTAGGATATGGATAATACATTCAAAACTAGTATGGATTATGCATGGATGATTTGTGAACTGACTAAATGATCGATGACCTAGAACTACCAAAATGCATAAAAAATGAAATTTGCTAAAATGACTACATTAAGCAAAATAAGTAAAAGGGTAAAAATGATGGGTTGCCTCCCATCCAACGCTAGTTTATAGTTGATAGCTCGATTATACCGTATGGAAATCACTCTGGTGGTTTAAGATGAATGGTGGATTTGTCTTTTGTGAAGTCCCCACTCCAGTAGTATTTTAAGCATTGCTTGTTGACCTTGAACATTCATTTGCTCTTACAGGCAATTTCCACAGCTCCATATGGGAATACCTGTGTAATAGTGTATGGATCAGACCACCGTGACCTCAATTTACCTGGGAAAAGCTTTAGGCGAGAATTGAACAATAGCACTTACTGCCCCACAAGAAACTCTCTTCTCTGAATACGCATGTCATGAAACTTCTTAGTTCGCTCCTTGTATATTTTTGCTTATAAGCTTCCCGATGAAACTCATCCATTCATTCAGCTGAAGTAATCGCTGTTCTCCCGCCGCTTGCAAATCCAGATTCAACCTTCGAAGTGCCCAATATGCCCAATGTTCCAACTCCACTGGTAAATGGCATGCTTTCCCAAATACTAAGCGGTATGGTGACATTCCTAACGGTGTTTTGAAGGCTGTTCTGTAGGCCCACAAGGCATCATCCAACTTCTTAGACCAGTCTTTCCGCGAAGAATTTACAGTGACCTTAAGTATTCTCTTCAATTCTCTGTTGGAAACTTCAACATGCCTGCTGGTCTGAGGATGATATGGGGTTGCTATGCGATGTTTGACTCCATACTTGCTCAGTAACTGCTCAAACTGGTTATTACAGAAGTGTTTGCCCCGTCACTGATGATAGCCTTAGATGTGCCATAACGAGTAAAAATGTGCTTCTTGAGGAATCCGATCACCACTTTTACGTCGTTAGTGGGTAATGTCACTGCTTCTACCCATTTAGGGACATAGTCAACCGCCACAAGTATGTATTGATTGGAGAATGACAATGATAATGGTCCCATGAAGTCAATCCCCCAGACGTCAAACAGTTCCACTTCTAAAATACTTATCAGGGGCATTTCATGCTTCCTTGATATATTCCCTATGCGTTGAGACGATCAAATCTCTTCACGAATTCAAAGGCGTCCCCAAATAATATAGGCCAATAAAAACACTGGGGCTGAAGTAAGCTTCTCCTTTAGGGTGTGAAATGCTGTCAAACACTCTTTATCGAAGTTAAATAGGCTGTTCTTCATCAACAAATTGCATATAGGCTTAGTGATATTCGAGAAATCCTTGATGAATCATCTATAGAACCCAGCATGACCTAAGAAGTTGCGAACCCCCTTGACAGAAGTTGGCGGTGGTAGATTCTCAATAACTTGGATTTTTACCCTATCTACTTCAATTCTTTTAGCTAAAACCAGATGTCCCAATACAATGCTCTCCTGCACCATGAAGTGACATTTTTCCCAATTCAGCACCAAATTTGTTTCCCTATATCTCTATAATGCTAAATTCAAGTGTTTCAAGCAGTCATCGAACGAAGAGTCAAATACAGAGAAGTCATCCATGAAAACTTTTATGAACCTCTCAACCATATCAGAAAATATAGCCATCATGCATCTCTGAAATGTGGTTTGAGCATTGCATAACCCAACAGTGCATCCTACAAAGAGGCAAAGGTACTGTAAGGGCATGTGAAGGTGGTCTTTTCCTGGTCTTCTGGCGCAACTAGTATCTGATTGTAACCTGAATACCCATTGAGAAAACAGTAATGTGAATGGCTCGCCAACCTTTCTAACATCTAATCAATAAACGGGAGAGGAAAATGATCCTTCCTTGTAATTATATTGAGTTTGCGCTAGTCAATGCAAACCCTCCATCCTGTAACTGTTCTGGTAGGAATAAGTTCATTCTTCTCATTAGGTACAACTGTGATCCCCCTTTTTTGGGTACAACTTGAACTGGAGTGATCCATGCGCAATCTGACATAGGATAGATAATGCCTGCATCTAAGAGCTTCAATACCTCGGTCCGGACCACTTCCTTCATATTTGAATTTAGCCTACGCTGACTCTCCACACTAGGTCGAAAGTTCTCTTCCATGAGAATCTTATGCATGCACAATGAAGGGTCGATCCATTTAATGTCTGCTATGGTCCATAATATTGTTGTTTTATTCTCCCTGATCACCCGAAGTAGTTTTTCTTCCTCCACCTCGCTAATTGTGTTCTCGATAATTACTGGAAGAGTGCATGATTCTCCCAAATAAGCATATCTGAGATGCGGTAGCAGTTGCTTGAGCTCCAGTTTAGGTGGTTACTGAATGGATGGTACAAACTTTTTAGTGCCTGTGCCCAGTTCTTCAAATTGCTATTTTCGAAAGTATGGTGGGTTGGTTTCCATAAATCGTACACAAGTTTCTATCTGTAGTGAATCTGAATTTGTTGATTGAGAGCATCTGAAGGATGTTGAAGCAAAAATGTATCATGTACGACCTTGTTAATGACATCAATTTGGAAACAACTATCTGCCTCGGAAGGAAATCGCATTGCCTTGAAAACGTTGAAAGATATTTACTCTTCACCCAAATACAAATTAGCCGCCTTATGAACATCAATCGATTTCTACCCGTGGCCAAAAATGGTCTGCCTAGTATAAGCGGAACATTTGTGTCCTCCAAATTCAATATGAGAAAATCAGCAGGGAAGATGAATTTTTTCACCTTGATTAGCACATCTTCTATGATACCCCTTGGATGTGTCAAAGATCAGTCAGCCAAATGCAACGTAATCGTGGTTACTTTAGCCCCACCTAGTCCAAGTTTCCTGAAAATAGATAAGGGCACCAAGATCACACAACGCTTTCTCAAAATAGATTTCACCAATAGTACAGGGTACAGTAAAACTCCCTGGATCCTTTAGTTTTGGTGGTAGCTTTTTCTAAATTCTGGCACTAACTTCTTCAGTCAACATCACTGTTTCATGATCCTCCAACTTGCATTTGTTTGATAGGAGGTCCTTTAAAAATTTAGCGTACTTGGTATTTGGAAAAGTGCATCAGCCAGGAGAATGCTTATATGGAGTTTTCTGAACACTTCAAGAAACTTTTTGTATTACTGTTCCATTCTTTGCTTCCTCAAGCGTCGTGGGAATGGGATTGGTGGCTCATAGGGATTTACTGAATTATCTGACATCTGTTGTGATTTTTCTGAGCTTTCTCCTATTGATGTCTTCTTGGTGTTTTCAACCTACTTCTCATTCTCTTCTTCAGAAAATTTCACTCGTTCTGTGTTTGAATTCGGTCTCTTGACATGTATCTCAGGTAGCTGAACTCCAATTCGTGTAGTAATGACGTGAACATACTCCCTAGGATTTACTTCTGTGTTGCTTGGTAATGCGCCAGGGGCTCTTCCTGTCATAGAGAGAGCTAATTGTCCCATTTAAGTTTCCAGATTCTTAATAGCCGCGCTCTAATTTTGGAAGTTTGTTTCGGTCTTTTTGATGAACTGATTCGTGGTTTCCATGGACTTTGCAAACATATCTTCCAATTGGGGTTTCTTCTCTTTCTGGAACTGTCCTTGAGCTCGGTTGTGACTTTGATTCTAATTTCCACCCCAAGAGAAATTTGGATGATTTCTCCATCCCGACTTATATGTGTCAGAATGGGGGTTATTTTGCTGACGTTGACCCCATTGAACATAATCTACATGTTCCTTTCCTTGTGTAAGGATGGGACATTTAGCTGTGCCATGTTCTGCTCCACATTCTTCACAATTTGACTTCTTGTGTTGAATTTACCATTTGCGTTATGCTCTCCATTTTTTGAAATAAAGAGTCAATCTTCACAGATAAAGCTAAATATGTATCTACCTCATAGACTCCCGCAGTTTTCTTTGGACCTCCTCGATCTAACGACCACATAGCTGAAGTATTACCCATTTTCTCAAACAATTTCAAAGTTCCATCAATCGTTCTGGTGTTTAGGGACCCATTCGATGACGAGTCCACCATGCTCGTGAAGGTTAGAAGCAGTCATGTGTTGAAAAACCAGATTTGTGTTGTCTTGTTAAAGCCGTGTTGAGAACACTTCCATAACATTTTTTGAACCTGTTCCAAGCCTCATCAAAGGATTCAGCTTCAATTTGACTGAATATTGATATTTCGCACCTTAGTCTTCCACTTTGGCCGATGAGACGAATTTGGTGCAGAATTTATGAGTCAAGTCGTCCCAAGTAGTTATACTTGCCACCGAGAGTGAATCATGCCACTCAATTGCTTATCCCTGAGAGTTTGTGGAAACAACCTCAGTCTGATTGCATCTTCTGATATTCCCTGATATTTGAAATGTTAACACATATCCAAGAAACGAGATACATGTGTATGTGGATTCTCATTGGCCATTCCGTAAATTGATGTCCATTCTGAAAGAGTTGGATGACATTATGACATTTGTCTTCAACTGAAAATTTGGTTGTCCGAATATTGGGTAAACAATGCTGGATTGGCTTTAAATGACGAACGTCGACAAAAAGTCCCCAAGCAAAGCGCTCCCATCATATTGTGCTTCTGCATTGGCTGGAGTTGCAGGATTTGTCAGTCATTTGTAGTTGTTCTTGATTGACTTGATGTGTTGCTCTTGCTATACTTTGTCTGCTATGAAAAGTTCGTTCCACTTCCAAATCAGCTTGAAGTAATTCACATGATTGATCTTCGCATGCAATACCTGAAGAGATGGAAAATGGTAGCACTTAGCTCAGCCTAAGTAGACAAATTAAATAGAAAATAAAATGTAAACTAAAATTAAAAACAAGATCGAATTAGTATCTAAATAACAAAAATCAAACTAAACTCAATATACGGCAACGGCGCCAAAAACTTATTCACAAAATATGTTCATTTTGTAAATCACCGCAACTGCACGGGTCGTTAACAAATAATAAAATAGAAATTGTAAGATTTTCGAGTATCGTCCCACGAGAATTGATTTGATTTGATTTGCTTTCTATTATCAAAATCTTAATCGAATCTATTAAACTCAAGATGGTTGGAAGTTGAATTTTATCACTAAACTATGACTAACATTCAATTTAAACTAAGGTTACTAAAGAAATGTATAATGATTTGGAATGCAAAAGTTTGATTAAATTAATGAATGAAAATCGCACTAGGTTCCCGAATCACCAAGTAAAGTTCTTTTTTAACCCTCATTTCACAATTTGATAACACAATGAATTGGTTGAAGAATCAATATTTCTAACTTATCCAACAATCTCTTTCGAGTAGAATTGAATATATTTTAAGATACCATTTGACTATATTTCTATGACAATTGCAATATACAAGAATGCATGACGTTTTGTAAACACTTGGAGATTTACGTAAAGCCTAGCGGTATATTTCTATCCCTATGAACTCTACAATGATTTATACCTTGTAGAATCTATTTGTAGAATCTAAACTAGGCTCCAAAATAAATCACAATTGCAGAATAAAGCACAAGTAAACAGAAAGTCATCATTGTTTCACTTACTTGCACTCAAATAAAGCAGAATGCTCCAAAACCAAGTATACCCAACAAATCTATCACCTGCAAACCTCCAGAAGTCCAATATATCAAGCACAATATACAAATTTAATGATGATTTAAAACAAAATATATACAAACTCAACTAATTAGGAAGCACCCAACTACGTAGAGAAATCACGTGTCTGCCCATTTATAAGTCATGTCATAAAATTTGGGATGGTCCAAATGCTAACAAACATGCACTTAATATATAAGCAAATAAGAATTTGCATTGTGTCACAAAATGAAAAAATAGCTAAAGCCCAGAAAATAATCAGATAGCAGATCCATGGAAATGACCAAAGGAGATAGTAGGAAATGAGTAACAAGGAGAAATTTATGTAAACATGTTTGGAAAAAAAAAATAGAAGACTATCATACCAATCACTTACTTCAAGAAGCATGCTCCACAATGTTTTTGAACATAACCATACTCCACACCCACTACTGTGAACACAATTCCTACAAGAATAATGTAGAACAAAAACTAAATCAGTAAACTAAAAAGAAAAAAATAGGCCCATAAACGAATGTGCGAATGTATATACAAGATGTCAAGGTTAAAGCGAGACTTTATTTGTATCAAAAAATCCACTTTAATAAAATATCAAAATAACCCAAAAATCCAATCTTTTTATATCCCAATATAAAATATGAGCAAAAAGAATAAAACTCCTTAGCATTAATAATTACCATCTTGAGTGATCGGTGTAAAACAAAGTGTTCGCGCAACGGCGGAGGACACCGTGTGCGGACACGGTACTCATGACCGCACACGGTGTCCTCCACACTATACGGACACTTTTTTTTATTATAGTGCTACCAATAACATTTTCTTTAAAGTTTCAAAAACAAATTTGATTAAATAAGTCAATGAAATCTTCTCAATCCATATAAAAACGTAAATTAATTTATGTTCTTGGAGAGTTACCATAAGAGCGAAATCAGATACCATTAACATTTTCATTGAAGTTTCAAATACAAATTTGATTAAATAAGTCAATGAAATCTTCACAATCCATATAAAAAAAGTGAATTAATTTATATTCGTGGAGAGTTACCATAAGAGCGACTGAGAGTTTTAGGGCTACGGTGTATAGGAAACTTGAGAAGGTAGGATGTTCTTTGATATGAAATTAGGGCAACTTTAAAAAAAAATTGAATTATGTCAACGACGAGAAATCACGACACGTGGCAGCCAAGTTTTTGCCTCTTTTATTTTGTAGTGATTTTGTACCGTCAATGAAGGATTTGGGAATTCGGGTTTTCTCTTTCAGAGTAAGAGAAATTACAGGTTGCGGCTGAAAGTTTTAAGGCTACGATTAATACGGGAAATTTGAGAAGGTAGGGTGTTCTTTGATATGAATTTAGGGCAACTTTTGAAAAAAAAAAATTTGAATTATGTCGACGATGGGAAATAGCGACACGTGGCAACCAAGTTTTTGCCTCTTTTATATTGTAAAAAAATAATGAAATACTACATATTGTTTAAATAATCTTAAATTATTTTATTTATATTTCATATTTTTCATAACTAATACTTATTTCTTTTCTCATAAAAGTAAATAATATTTTTCTCCTATCCTATCAAATCTACTAAAATTATATAGTAATGAAATTAGCACAACATAATTAATTTGGTATACATTATATAATTTAATACTTATTTATGTAAATTGTAAATTATACACATTATTTGTAATTTCTATATTTTCTTTCTGGACGCACTAGCTTGGATTAAGATCGCTTTTGACATCAACTCAACGAGCCCACTTGCAAAGAGATTATGTTGTGCAAATATCATAAAGTCGTGGGTTTGGCAAAGACAAAAGTCCATTCTACGCCTGTTGTTATTGACAAGAAATTAATTGAGGGTAAAATTGAAAATTATCCCCAATAATTTATAATGGATACAGTAAATGGTCTCAATCATGTCAATCGTAATGGAGTATAATACGTGAATTATGCTAGATGTACACTTTGGTATACATCATCGATGACGTTCTCCCCTTGTATAGATGGAATCTATGCAATGATGTGACGTGTCTTCAAAATTAATAAGGTCGATTATGTCACAGGGCAGAGTGTAAATTAAAGTTTATATGTAGCATGGTTGATAAAACATAACTCCAACGATCATTTACACATTTATTACTTTATGCTTAAATTGGGAGGAAAATTGGGGGAAAGAGCACAACCTTACTTTTCTGAAAGAGTAAAAAAGTAGGGGCCAGAAAGAAATCTTAAAGAAGTCAAGGGGACAAACAAAAGACAAGGAGAATTTGCACCGCTTACTTTTACTACCAAGCCAGGAGATTAATTGTACATATCAACATTCAATCATCCCATATGATGTGATTAGTTGTTTTGGACGAAATAATAAGAAATTAAATGTGTAAATACGAGACTCGCTATTTGCCTTATTAATTATTATCACTTCATATGAGGATGATCCTCGTTGAGTACTGATTAAGTGTTATTTTGATAAATAACAGCGACGGCTTTCAATCTTTAATTTCATTCGCACACTAATTCTCTAACTCTTTTTTTGGCTATTTATTTTCAAACTTCAGAAAATAGGCGGGGTGCATCTAAATGAATGAATTTCATCTATTTTCTTCTTAGCACGTGTTTGGTGACTTTTATTTCAAAAAAAATTATGTTTTGAATAGTATTTTTTTGGAGAATTTGTAGTTAAAAAATAAGAAAAAGGTTTTGAATTTACGTGCAGAATATTATATTGTGTAAATATATAGTTGAAAATGAATATGAGAAATAAATTAAATTAAATTAAATTAAACAGGTGCTTACTCTAACGCAATTGACTAGAAAATTTTAAAAAATAAAAGGGTAAAATGGTCCTTCCATCATTATAAATTGAAACATGTATAAAAACAAAAGAAAATTTCAATAAAAAATTGTCAAGGTATGCCTTAGTTTATTGGAAATAAAACACCATACCTTTTAAATATGAAACACTATAACTTGGGTATTCTTTGCCTGATTTTGCATCTTTAAGCTTTGAAGAAAAGCATACTTTTCTTCTTCCTGATACTTCTTTTTGGGGCAGAAACTTTGTATAATCTTTTGGGTTCCTTTCTATGTTCGACCCCTTGTTGAAAATAAGTTTTAGTTTAGAAGATTCTTATGTAAAACTTTTCAACTTTACTTGTATGGGCGTATATACTTAATTCAGGGAATTCTTTCCCAGTAGAAAACAATTAATTTAGATTTTAAAAAGGTTGAATGACTTCTCTCTTTGCTCTAGGAGACATTGGTTAAAATAGAATATGTTATGTCGTGTTTGATAAGTTAAATTGTGCACTATTAAACATGATAAAAACAATAAAATGTTGTTTATTGTCTAATTCAAGTATCAAACATTTGTCAAAAATTGAAATAATGGATTATTTGGTAAGGGCCGTTTGGTAAGACTTTTAAGAATTCAAAAACTACTTCGGAAATTTAAAAACATTTTTTGAACATATTTTGATAGTTTTTTGAAAGTGTTCTATAGAAATTTCTTATACAGGAAGCAAAAGTAAAAATGAAAGTCGTGTCAACGGATCATAAGCTAAATAGTACATTATGAGACGTGATTAACCTAAAAAAGATTAAGGATAAAATCTTATTTGTTGTCTAGTGGATCCTAATACATCCTATCATATATATAAAAAAAAATATTCATTTTGATCATGAAATAAACATTATGATCAAAATAAGTAACTTGCTCTACATTCTATCTCGTCAATAAAAGAATATTTGTTAAAATTTATTTATTTATAAATTGATCTATATATAAATATATTCTTGAAACTGAGCCAAAAATGATTATGAATTAAATTTAATTTTCTTGGACCCTCATAATTCTTAAATCGATTTTTCTCACTTTAGATGAGATTCTTCACTTATTATAAAATGAAGTGATATTGAAGAATGACGTCCACACCAAATAATATTTTGAGACAATAACATATAGTCATGTATTACTGATTGCGTTTTTCGACCAAAGCTTTCAATTGTTTGAAAAAATTGATCGTCATAGTTTTTTATAATAGTATTCATTAAATAATTTCTAAGTTTTTTAATTAGTGAATATGTATCATTTGCTTATTTCGATTATGATTTGGTCAATTATATTTTTTAACACATGCGTTGATTTTCTATTTGGTAAGGAAATATAAAAAGATCAAGTGGGACATCTTAGAATGAAACATTTAGACTTCTTTTATTTCATTAAGTGTCGTACACTCTTTGTCATGAGTTTAGCCTCTTATGGGCTCGAATTCATTCGAATTTTTTTTAAATTTCAGCCCATCTTAATGTTATTTTCTGGCTCCGCCCCTGCTATCGCACGTGTCATTTCTCATGATTTCTTTGAATATTTAAGGAGAAAGCCCATGCTTCTAATAAAGCATGTTTACTGTCACAACTCTTTACTGCAAAGCACAAATGTCTAATAGATGCCTTCAACTGTTAGAAAAATATAGAAATAGGAAGGAACTTAAGCACGTTCATGCACAGTGATAACATGTGGACTTGAAACCAATAGCTTTGCCCTCAACAGAATCCTGGCTTTCTGTTCAGACCCATTTCACGGAAGCCTGTCTTATGGGTACAAAATCTTTGAACAGATTCAAAACCCCCACAATCTGCGTACGCAACACAATGATCAAAGCTTGTTTACTCAAAGATGAATACATTAAATCGATTCAGATATTCAAAGACATGTTGAGAAATGGCATTTGTCCTGATAATTACACACTTCCTTATGTGCTAAAAACATGTGCAAAGATGAAAAAGATTGGATCTTGGGGAGTTGATTCATGGGTATTGCTTGAAATTGGGTTCCTTGTTTGATAATTATGTGGGCAATACTATGATTCTCATGTACTTTGCTTTTGATGATATGGAAGCAGCAAAATGTGTGTTTGATGAGTTTTCTTGGCATTGTGTGTTTCATGGACAGTTTTGATTTCTGGGTTTGCTAAAATTGGGGATGTTTACACAACAAGATTGGTTTTTGATGAAGTTCCATTGAAGGATAGAGGGATTTTGGGTGCAATGATTTTAGGGTATGTGCAGAATAATTGTTTCAAAGAAGGATTAAAATTGTTTAGGCTAATGCAATTGAGTGGCAATAAACCTGACGAAGCAATATTTGTTGGCATATTATGTGCTTGTGCTCATATGGGCTCTCTTGAAATTGGGATATGAATTCATAGTTATGTATAGAAATTGAGATTGCCATTGTGTGTTAAATTGGGAACTGCTCTTATTGACATGTATGTGAAATGTGGGCGGTTGGGTTTAGCTGATGAAGTGTTCGATGAAATGCCGAACATAGATGTTGTTACTTGGAATGCCATGACCTCAGGATATGCTATGAATGGGAATGGAGATTGTGCACTTGAGATGTTTAACCAGATGCAAAAGGTTGGAGTGAGACCGGACGATGTTACGTTTATTTCTTTGTTCACTGCTTGTAGCTACTCAAACATGGCATATGAAGGTCTGAATTTGTTGTATATTATGCTTAATGTGTACAACATTGAGCCCAAAAGTGAGCACTATGGATGCATAATCGACTTTCTTAGTCGTGCTGGGCTTATCCAAGAAGCAAATTATGTAGTGCAGAGAATGCCGATTTCAAGTGCACCCTCTGAAGCAGCAATAGCTTGGAGGGCATTACTTAGTGCCTGCTGTAGACAAGGGCAAATCAATGAAGCAGAAGTTGCTGCCAAGAGAATTGTGCAGTTAGAACGCCACAGTGGAGCCTATATTCTGCTCTCGAATGTATACTCAGATGCTGGAAAATATGATGAAGCGAGGAGGATTAGGAAGGCAATGAAAAGTCGAGGGGTCGAGAAGACTCCAGGCTGCAGCTCAGTTGAGATTAATGGTGTTGTGCATGAGTTTATTGCTGGGGAGAAGACACATCTCCAGATGGATAAAGTATATGAACTTCTTCAAATCATCAACAAACACTTGGACTTTTCGCAAAGTAATTCAAGTTTGCTGCCTTTACAAACAGGAGGAATAAGATCTCTTCCAAATTGATTTCGCTACTGAGTTTGAAGCTTAGAAAAATGATGAGCACTTTAGTTCATGCAATCATACTCAATTTCTCCATTTCTTCCATCATGAGAAATGACATGACACAGAAGAAAACCTTAATTCATACTGAAAAGGAATACAGGTTATTTATTTATTGTTCTATGATATTTTAGATGCCAATGAGAAGGATACTTAAGATATTTGGATGAAGGATACTTAAGATATTTGGATTGAGTTGAGTAATGGTCCCTCAACTTTTCATCATGTGCCAATAACATCTCTAAACTTCAATTGACTTTATTGGTCCTTCAACTTAGGGCGTGTTCGGTAGAGATTAAAATTGAAAAACTAGTCGTTATTGTTAATTTTTATTAGACGAGTGAAACCCAATAACAGTTATATTTTCAATTTTAATTGGATTTTAATCACTCACAAACATGCTCTTAATGTCATGAACCCATTAGTTCCAAAAAGATATCCATAAATACTACAGAATGCAAATGTGGCTCCGTTAATTGAATATGTAAGCATCCCAATCACACATTATTTGAACACGTGGACATTTTAAAATGGAAAAATTATCTATGGAGAGTAATGTTAATGAGAAATAAATAAAAACGCAAAATAAAAAGAAAAAGGAAAAAACTCAAATTTTTACCACCATCACCACCAAACAGCCTAAGCCATAACCACCATACCTTCCCAACACCCCCTCTAATTCACCACCACCCGAACAACTCCACTCCCCCAACAGCAAAACGACTAAGAAAACCATTATTGGCTTTATGCAGATGACTCAAGGAAAAGACGAGCTATTGAAGGATTTCATTGCTTGTTTCAATAGGGCAATCTTAGGAATCGAGGACCTACAAATGTTGGTTGTTGTAACAATCAAGATGAACGGTACTTGTAATCACTCATTTAAAATGCCACTATTAACCAGATTATATGCATGAGCTGTTGAGGAGGATAGATAAGTGTGCGTCTGGAAACGACAAAAAAAAAGGAAGTTTTTAGATGAACACAAGTCGAGGGATGACAAAGGTAAGCACAAGGTTTATCATCGTAGTCGTGGTTGATGAAGAAAGGAAAGAATCCAACTACACCCCTTTAAACACTTCAAAGACAATATCCTAATGATGACAGGATTTCATACCTAATGGATCCCTAGATTCTTCCGTAAGGCAACTCTCCTTCCCCTTCTGAACATAAATCTCCTCAAATCAAAGAAAATATGATTTAGAAAGTGTCCCACATCCACAAGGAGCTTGAATTCCTTTATTATTGATACCACACATCCAATCAATATTGTGTTTGGAAGTAGTGCTCGGAGTTGATCTATGGTGTGATGTAATCCTAGGATTCTACCATATATTGATTGATATTTCATCCACTTTCTAACCTCAGTCTTTTTTCTTAATTAACATCAGAAAAAAGAACAAGTACGATAAGACTCAGCTTTTACCCAAGCAGACTGGCAAACAAGTTCTCATTGCACCCATTGTGAGATTCCTAACTTAATAACAGGCTTCATCCATTTAAAATGCCGATTAGGTGACAACAAGAAAGAAAGACAACATGTAGAAAATGCATGTGGAAATCAAAACATATATTAACTCAAATTTGTAGCATATAAGATGAATAACCTTGTTGGCGATCAATGTCGTTCAAAAATTTGCACCATTCAACCTACCCATGGTTTGCGTAAAGTAAAGAAGCTCAACAGCTTGTAGACAATTCTTTTTAAGAAAACGTTTTAGCAGTTCACTGGGATTTGGGACACTATACTATATTGTATTTAATTTCTAGATGGGTTAGAAGAACTACTTTATCATCTCGATCCTGCTGCTAATGTTCAGTCCAGCAAACAATTACAGATTTGACACCTGGGATCGCATTCAAAGTTCTCAAAGGTACATGACCCGAAGGAAATCATAAGTGCAATAAAAATATAAGAGCTCAGAGTTCTAAAAGAATACTTAAGAGAGATCATAATTATACTTTTAGCAGTATGCTGACAAGAAAAATCTGAAATCAAGATCTACTTAAACCATACAAGCACTCACTAGAACATATTGCCATTTATTTTTTTTATATAACCGTGGATGTTCGGGTCAGCTTGCGCGCACCTCGACTAATTCCATGGGACCCTAAAGTTTACGGTTGGGTACTCACCTCAGTGGCCCTAAGAGGACTCGAACTGGTGACCATTGGGGAGTAAACTCAAGGCCTAACCAATTGATCAACCCCTCAAGGTTCACATTGCCATATATGCATCAACACATATACACCAAATCAAGTCTCCACTTCAACAATCACAAGACTGACAAAAATCATGCATTTAGAAGCAATATTCTTAATAAAACTTCAACAGCTCTAATATGTTGCTCTTTCTAAAGGGCCAGATACAAAATTAAATTGATGAATCTGAAGAGTTAAAGTAATAATCAATTTACTCACTTAAATAAGCTTAACAACAATCACAAGAGTGAACTTGGACCCTAATCACAAGAGTGAAACCCTTCGCCTTCCAAAATCTTTCCATGTGTCTAAACAAGTAAAGAAAATGACATAAATAACCAAGTCATAATAAATTGAAAAATTATTTTTTTAATGAAAAACCACAAATAATAAAATTACTTTATAGAAAATCAATGCAAAAGAAAAACCTAGTCTTTTTCAAAGGAATTGAATCAAAGGAGATCATAAAGAACTCCGTAGAAGGTTTTCGAAGGATCCTCATATCATATGCTTAATCTCGAAACTCAACGTGGAAGACCAATTGTATGGTAAATTAACTGCAGGGAAACTTCAATTTTCAGCAAAAATGCAGCGAAATAAACTGTCTTATGAGCCCTAGTAAAATGATTAATCGTGGAGATTACGCAAAGCTTCTCGGGGAGGTGGCCATCTTCAACTCTGACCGAGGTATAGCAGAAATTTTGTTTGGCAAAGTAGATAAGAAAAATAATGAGGAAGATGGCCATCTTCTAAAATTATATCATTCCTATGAATCTAAATGCACCAATATGACAACCATTGTTCCACATCTTTGGAGAGTCTCATAAGTCTCCCTACATTTAATCCTAGAATTTAGTCTCAGAAATTACCCATCAGTCTCTGCTATAACCTTCTAGTTGAGGAACAATGCCAAAAATGTTGTGGATGTGATTCACTAAAATGTCTTGAAAGACCTGTCACTTACACTTTTGAAATGCACTACTTGAGAAATTTCAGTCAGTCATTGTGGAAAGGATTATTGATAATGAAAAGGATGGGGGGAGGGAAGCATATATCGAGGTAAAAAATGTTACAAGTTGCTCTCAGCAGAGAAGATTATTGGTGTTAAAAGCTTTGGTCTCTAAGCATTCTTAGCTGAATGAATGTCATTCTAATTTGGAAATCTCTCTCTATCTAGGTTCGGATGCTGGGTAGTCTAGTCTAATTGTCACCACTGAAAAGCTAGAAGTCGTTTTAGTTTTAGTTTTAGTTTTAGTTTTAGTTTTAGTTTTAGTTGGACAATAGGTGCGATGAGGCCCCTAGTTCAAGTCCAATAGGTTTCTTGTCATTATGTGTTTATTTCTATAAGAAATTATGTGTTTTGTCACTTTTTCAAATGTTTGCAGTTTTTTTAAACTTTTGTCACTTTTTTGAACGTTTGTCACTTTTTTTTAATTTATATTACTTTTTTAGTGTTTGTCACTTTTTTCTATTACCTTTTTTTTATTGTTTTTTTTTTATTTCTGTCATTTTTTTACGTTATTTTTTTACTTAAAAAGTGATATTAAAAGTGATCACGAATTTATTAGGAAAAATACTAAGTATATCGATGATGTTTGTTGAATGTCCGAAAAGAGGAATATTGTGTATATGTTTGTTTTTGTTTAAAATTAAAGTTCCTAATTAATAATTTTGTCCTTTTATGACAAGTTCCATGGAAGTTACAGCAGTCATATTTAAGGTGGAAGGGGTGGAAACTTCAACAGCAGGCGGCTCCGTCAACTATTTCACCATTCTAGTCTTATCAGCTTCCTTCTGAGAGATCAAGTCCAAGTTCTGTCAGCTTTCCCCTTATGATGCTTGAGGAAGCTCGTAAAAAGTGGTGCTGGATTATACTGTTTTGCATGTTGTCCTTTTTGCTTCGAAGGTGTTCTTGATGCTATATATTTCTTGGTGGACAGTAACTCAATTCTTGTATAATTGCTTAGAAGATAAGTTTATGTGATTTAATCTTGTTTTGGAGCTGAAAATTGTGGGTTACGATTGTTTGTAAGATTTTGTCAGAAAAGAGTGGCGAATGAATGGTTTGTCACTTTTTCGATTGGTGTTTTGTTACTTTTTCGAATGTTTTCGATTGATATTTTGTCACTTTTTCGCATGTTTGCAGTTTTTTTAAACTTTTTGTCACTTTTCTGAACTTTTGTCACTTTTTTAGTGTTTGCCACTTTTTTCTATCACATTTTTTTTATTGTTTGTCATTTTTTTACTAAAAAAATCACTTTTTTGTAAAAGTGAGATTGCATCACTTACTTATTTTATGCAGTACCATCCAGGAATGTCAAAATTGCTCTTCAATTTTATAAAAGTGACATTGTATCACTTTTTTAAATTTTGTCATCTTTTAAGCTTTTGTCACTTTTTAATAAGATAAAAAAAATGAAATAATTTGTTATGTTTTCCTAACATAATCGGCACGTGGATTTGCATGAACATGCTGATTATTTTAAGAACATGATTACTGGTGCTGCACGAATAGATGGTTCTATTTTGTTATTTGTCACTTTTTTTGAGTTTGTGTCAATTTTTTGAATTTGTTTCACTTTTTGAGTGTCACTTTTTTTTGAGTTTTGTCACTTTTTTTGAGTTTGTGTCACTTTTTTTAAAAAAGTAAAAAAGTGACAATTTTTATTAAAAAAGTGACATTGCGTCACTTTTTTCATTTTACACAGTATTTTTTACTTCCTAAAAATCTTTCACATGATTTTTCAAAACATCCCTAATTTTAAGGGTATTTTTGTATGTACCCCAATAAAAAACGGTCCAATAAAAAAAATGAAATAATTTGTTATGTTTTCCTAACATAATCGGCACGTGGATTTGCATGAACATGCTGATTATTTTAAGAACATGATTACTGGTGCTGCACGAATAGATGGTTCTATTTTGTTATTTGTCACTTTTTTTGAGTTTGTGTCAATTTTTTGAATTTGTTTCACTTTTTGAGTGTCACTTTTTTTTGAGTTTTGTCACTTTTTTTGAGTTTGTATCACTTTTTTTAAAAAAGTAAAAAAGTGACAATTTTTATTAAAAAAGTGACATTGCATCACTTTTTTCATTTTACACAGTATTTTTTACTTCCTAAAAATCTTTCACATGATTTTTCAAAACATCCCTAATTTTAAGGGTATTTTTGTATGTACCCCAATAAAAAATGGTCCAATAAAAAAAATGAAATAATTTGTTATGTTTTCCTAACATAATCGGCACGTGGATTTGCATGAACATGCTGATTATTTTAAGAACATGATTACTGGTGCTGCACGAATAGATGTTTCTATTTTGTTATTTGTCACTTTTTTTGAGTTTGTGTCAATTTTTTGAATTTGTTTCACTTTTTGAGTGTCACTTTTTTTTGAGTTTTGTCACTTTTTTTGAGTTTGTGTCACTTTTTTTAAAAAAGTAAAAAAGTGACAATTTTTATTAAAAAAGTGACATTGCGTCACTTTTTTCATTTTACACAGTATTTTTTACTTCCTAAAAATCTTTCACATGATTTTTCAAAACATCCCTAATTTTAAGGGTATTTTTGTATGTACCCCAATAAAAAATGGTCCAAAACTTGAACCGGCCTAGCCCAACTAAACAAGCCAACCATTTCCCACCTTCATTTTCCCCCAAACCAGAGAGCAGCTGTGGAGGCGAAATCGAAACCTTGGAGGCGAAATCGAAGTTCGAACTCCAGCACCCCGTTCATCTTGACCGGAGTAAGAAGCCGGTCGAAACGCCATTCACGATTCCGACGGAGTCTCGCAGCCACCTTTCATTTTCAGTTTCAATTTGGTCGATCGACGAAAACCCTTGGGTATCAAAGAAATCGAAGTTCGAAGTCCCGCACTCCCTCATCTCGACCGGAAAAAGGAGCAAACGACATGAATCAAACAAAATGTATAATTCCACATTTTGTTCATTTTACTGTGTTCGAAAAACACGGTGTTGTACACTGTTATACTGTAGCGTAATCGATTTTTATCAAATTTTCATGAATTCATAATTTTTATCAAATATTCAACTACATATTTATCAAAATTTAAGTAATGACTAATGAGTTGTACTTCTGCTGTGCAGTTGGAGAAGGAACTTGTGACGAGGCTCGACATAACATTTCTAGTTATGCATGTAAAAGTAAGAATTCCTATTGTTCTGCACCCGATAATGGTTATGGGTATCGTTGTCATTGCCAGGAAGGTTATGAAGGAATCCATACCTCTATGACGGCTGTAAAGGTGTGGCTATATATATTTTTTTCCCAATATTATCTTGAAGTCATACATAAAACTCTCTCATTGAATGGCCAAGCGTTTTTTACAATTTATTGAACTATATAAGTTAACAAGATTTTAACTTCATTTTCTTTTTTATTATTGATATTTTTGTTATGCAGATAGATACTGATGAAGGAGAAACTCAGAACCGCACTTCAATAATGAAATAGCCGTTGCAATTGAAAAAGACATCGATAAACAAAATCAAACAAAATAAAAGAGCGGTAGCCCGCCAACCGTACAAATTTTGAATCTTACCGACTTAGAACACAACGGTAAATTTTCTTCATTATATACAGAAATTTCACATAATCAGAAAGCCCAAATTCCCTCAATTTCTCTCCAACGGCACAATTCTGAAATCATCTTCCTTTTCTTCATAGTATATCAATTTGGTTAGAGAAGACATTTTTTCTTGATTCCTCTTTCCTGTTGAAGAGAATTCGACTGAGTTCTTGATATTCCACTTTGTGAATTGTGATCTCTTCTTTTAAAGTGGAGAAGACATTTTTCTGATTACGAGAAATTGCAGGGAATCATGGAGAATGCGCAAAGAAACAAGAATCAGAAAACTGTTTTGAAGGCCATCGAAAAGAGTTTCTTGAAGAGGAAAGATTGCATCAAGAAAAAGACCATGGAACTCTCTGTTCTCTGTGATGTCAAGGTCTGTGCCATTATTGTTGGGCTAGACGGAACAGTCGAAACATGGCCAGAAAGTCGTAATGATGTGCAGCGGGTGATCGAAATGTACATAAACTGCCCAGTTGACAAGAGGAAAAGGCAACGGCCCCAAGAACTTGATCATGGTGGCGATGATCGCAGTAACAAAAAACGAAAAGTATGTGTTGTCTCTGAGGGAGTGAAGAAGACAGGGTTTACAGAGAAAGATTTGCTTAGAAGGATTGATGCCAAGTTATGTCAAGTAAGGAAGAGAATCCAGTTGCTTAAGTCCAATGATCAAAACACTGTAGACTGTACCATTGATAATCCGATGGAGACATCCTTCTTCCAAGAAACTGCCTCTTTTGATCAGAGTCAGATTATAGAGAACTCCCATTGGGTCGACACACAACTGGAAGAAATACACGAATTTGAGGAGACTGATCTATTTGATTGGTCGGATCTTTTTAATACAGGGTCTGAAAATCCACATCTAATGGTAGTCGGTAAAGAGGGCAGCCATGAACTTTTGACAACTGCACCAACTCTAAAATCGCTCGACCCGTGCAGTAGATTAATTAATACATCTTAAGATTTTCAGTCGTCTACACTAGGAGTGAACTCATTAACCCCTGTTAATGAGTTGATGGATACATTTCCAATGGCATATAATGAGGAACTCAACCAGTTTACACCAACTGTTCTGAACTCGTTTAGTCCTCGTAGTGAATCAATGAACTCCTTTACTTTGCCAGGTAATCTGGACTTTCAGCCGTTTTACACCAAATTGGAACTGGTTCGAAGACGGTGCAATTTTGGATGACCTGACTTCATGGCACGTTGTTGCTAATAATTTTTGGACTTAGTATTTTCTTGTTAGATAGTCATATTTTTTGGTTCTTTGATAGTGAGGTACATTTCTGTTTGAGATCATTGTAATTTGCATCCTTTCGATGCATGACTTAGGATATCAAGTATATACCTTTTTCAATCCGGAAGCTTTCTTTTGCTTTTTATATTTTTGGGCACTGCTTTTTCATTCAGTTGTTTCGGTTATATCAAGACTAATGAGAAGATTAATAAAACAAAACTGAAAACATATTTCTCATTCAAGTCTTGTTCCAAGAACTGCTAATAAGATGGGACAGTTTTACATGATAAGGGAACTTGTATTCTGTAAACAATGATACACGATTCAAAAGAGGAGTAAATAGAATTTGCCTTGTTGAAGGATCTTGGTCAGAGGATGCCGGTGTGATTTGAGGAGCAGCAGCTTAATCTTATATACAATTTTAAATAGGATGCGCATAACTCTGCGCTCAATGGCCTTCTTCCCAGGAAAAGGATAAATCTGCTGTCTTCTGTATTGATAAAGATAGTGCAAATGGATTTTCTTTATTTTATCAGCATTGCTAGTGTTTTTTGTTCATCGAGATGTCTGGCATGCAGTACAGACTTCTTTGATTCTTCTCCTAATCCTAGAGGCTTCACATCGACTACTATTTTCCTGTTTCCATACAAGGAAAGTGTTTCATTTAATCCAATCATTTTATGCACTAGGTTTAGTAAAATAATACTGAAGATTTGCTGGCTCGCTTAAATTTGATATTCTCCTTCGCAGAGTGGTTTTGTACCAAGTAGACTTATTGGAGATAATATTCTACTAGCACAAGAAAGACAGCATAAAGGAAGAGAGATTTGGCCAAGGCATGACCAACTTGTGTTCCACTCTATATGAGCTACATATACAACACAATGTCATGTTCAAATTAAACATGGCCAAGACGGATGATAGAATCAAGTAGAGCTTTCTCAATACCATGCTTTGGCAGTATGGATTCAATGAAGAGTGGATTGATAACGGAAGAGCGACGTTCTTGCTCTTCAAAAATTTTACAGGAACGTATCTCCTTACAATTGGCATCCAAAATGTGTTAGTTGCAATTGTACTGAATCATTGGAGCATGTATTCATCAAATGGTTGATTGCTGTTGCTATTTGGAGACATTTTGCTTCCATCGTTAGTGTCAAAATCCTTCACATGGACAGGGTGGGGACCTTATTTCAGGCATGGAGCTTCTCTGGACAGTTTGTGTCTTACGGTTTCTTTGGATGGAACTAATGGTGTTATACACACAGACATGAAAATGGATGATCATTGCATAATCTGGAGACTTCATGATCTGATTACTCTGGTTTAAATGATTATTTAGTCTGATTACAGTGATTACACCTTTCGTAGATCTCCTGACGTCATAAAATGGATAATGCCTGCAACCTGCCTCCATTAAATGTATACTAAAAAGGAAATCCAGATTATTGGTAGGTGGTGGTATCACGAGTGAAAGAATTTGTGTGAAATAATAAACATGGGAGTAGTACTCCCATTTCACGAGTTTAGACGATTGGCCTCAAATACTATATCAAACCACAAACGTTTGTTTATACATTTACAGTGAAATGTAAACTCCAAGCAACACATTTCATGCATAAACGTCTACAAGTTAAAAGATGTTCTGGATTTTATAAGTGTAGCTAATATTACAAGAAAGATACAGATTCATAATTATATTTCTCAAGACATAATTTGGCCGTGTTTCAGAAGTCATGAAATAAAGGTAGCAGTTTAAGACAACAGAGCGATTCTTATTGTAGATATATTTGCATGCTAGGCTGTCAAATAATTCAATTTTTTCAATCCAATCGAGTTGGTCGCCTCAAAAGTACCCTACCATGTGTGTATTGGCAATCACTAATATGATTGGCTGTTGCAGTCCTGGAAACCCAACTGGGCGAGCTTGGTGTATAAGAAAGATGGGGGAGGCGATTGTGGAGTGCCTTGAAGCCTTCAGTTTATTATGCCCAGAAACTCTTCAGAAAATCGAAATTTGTACGTTCATTTGACGTGGAGGTAGGCATTTTGTGTATATGTCAACTGAAACAAATTTCCTTCCTTGAGTAAGTAATATGAATTCTTGAAGTATGATTTGGAACCCGTTGACCAAGAGAAGACTCCATTTGTCGTATTTCAAGGACATCGTCCAATGTGTACGACCGGGAGTAAAATTAGAGAAGTCCCATTGAGTGGTCATGTACATAAATATGAAAGATTTTGACCACGTCACAACTTTACATGTGAAAATTTGGAGATAAAAAGGCGTTTCATGTACGTGTTGTGAAAGGGATGGCCGGGCATTTAAGAAAAAATACACGATAAGATGAAATTGCTTTTTGCATAAGGATTTAGTTGCATTATATCATCAATTAGATCAAGCAACAAAGTCAACAATGTGGCCAAAAAAAAAAAATCATACAACTTATCCCGAGTATGTCCATTACCACTGGCCACTTTTGTAGAGTGAGACCATCCTAAAATTTTGTTTCTATCACTGTGTGTGTGTTAGAGAGAGTCCTCACAATCTAATGTCACAATAGACAAAATTCTGTTATTGCAAGTGAATACTGTACAAATTACAATTTCACAATGAAAGACTTCCATGATAAAATATAGAACCAAAAAAATGTGAAGAAGCGCAACAACTGGTGTTCAGCTATCATTTCGAAAAACATAAATAGGGGTACATATTTCAGCTATCTAAAATTCAACTTGAAGTATCTCACTTCCCAAGCAAACGACGCGCACGTTGATTGGCACCTTTCACCCGATAATTTAGTTCATCCACATCGTCTTGAAGGTAATTGAGGTCCTTGTTTTGCCTGTTGTCATGCAGGTATACTACACAGGTTACATAAACTCGTGATATATAAATAATGAGAAAATGAAACTACACCATGTGAGGGGAATGGGGAGGATCTACTGATGAAACACATTTACATATCATCTTATGGTCATCGATGCTACAGCAGCAATAGCTCACCACATCATTGACAAGAAATTTCACACAATTATGCGGCTTAGACTTAAGAAGTTTATATGATTCAATTATAAAACACTCTAATTTCACACAATCATGCGGCTTAGACTTGAGAAGTTCATATCATTCAATTTACAAAACATTGTTTTCTTATTGTAGTATTGTGGATATAGTATGTAGACACCTCCGCACGTGGAAAGTCCAGCTTCATTGTTTCATCAAAGGCATAACACGGACACAATTTTTCATAAACTGGTGAAGGTGAGACTACAATACCACTTTATTGTGCTACCTTGTTGAAATATGAGGATGATTGTGCATAAATAATTATAAAGATAATTGACCTGTCAAGTTCAGAACCCATGTCAGTAGCCATGCCCTTTAATTCACCCAATATATTGCTGAGATCTGAAAGTGCATCATCTTGCTTTGCCTTCTCCACCTAGTAATGAACATTAAAAATAATGAACACATATCATGGGTATGCATTATTGTAATAAAGGATTAATGAGAGAAATGTATGTAACAAACAGATACCTCAACTTTCTGTAAGGAGTTTGTTGGATCCAGAGGAGGCATACGAGAAACAGACCGTCCTTTAGGTGCCGAATTCAAACCTAACTTTTCCCTTTGAGCCAGGCTACTTCGTTTTCCTATATCATTTTCATCTATCAAAGCGACAAAGCAACTTAATCAAATAAAAAATGGATCACATGTTACAATGGGAAACACCATATTAATCATGTACTCCATCTATCTCATAAAGATAGTCATATTTCTTTTTCCACACAGATTAAGAAAAATTAGTTAATATAGTCGAAATAATAAATTTTACTATCATTTTTCCTAATATACCCCTATATTAATGCAATCAATATTCAAGATAATTAAACTATTCTTGATACTAGTCATTGTTTAATGCAAGAATTAAGGTAATTAACATTCAATACAAATATAAATGGATTAATGGATTATTGTCATTTCATTAAACTATTCTTGATACTAGTAATTGTTTAATGCAAGAATCGAGGTAATTAACATTCAAAAGTCATCTAATACAAATATAAATGGATAAATGTCATGGAACATGAAATGATTTTTTTGATTTTAATTTATTGTTAAAACTACAATTAAATATTGGAATTGTTTATATTTGAGATAACAAAGCACATTAAATAGGGGGCATATTAGGAAACTAATATATTAACCACATTTTCAAATAAGAAACAATACTATAATTTGGGATTGACGAAAGAGGAAAACATGACTATCTTTATGGGACGAAAGGAGTACTATTTTTCAAATCAATCAAGTTTCATATAATGAAAATGAAAAAGAAAACTTTAAAACCTCTTGAAGTTAAAGGCCCTGCGATGTCCCTTGTCTTTTTTGACTTCCAAGGCATAGAAAACATGTTGCCAAGATTATTCAACAATTTCTCCCCCTGAAGGAAAATTATATGATCATCATTAGTAGAGAAAAAAATGTGATCAAAAGCAAGGAAATATAAAGTCAAGAAAATAAAATTGAACATTAGGAGAGAAATCTAGTTAGTCCAGATCAACTACATCCAACATTTCAAACCAACATGCGTAATATATAGCCAGTAAAAAAGGTTACTTATTTTGAAATTAACTCATAAATTACCATCAAAATAAGTAACTTATTTATAAATACATTTTTAAGCTTAGCCATACATGCTCTAATCTATCTCGGGTTCTTCTAGATGACACAACTAAATACAACACTTATGTCTTCAATTCATGTTCTATCCATTTGTTATTTATATAAGTATAAGATCCTAAGAATGCCTAAGAATTTGAATTACATAATAGTTGTAAGGAGTTGTAGTGACAAATCAATCAAAAAACTATAAGCAGTCTAGTAAGCAATGTCTGGCACAATCTGAAACACATGCAGAGAGGCCACATAAATGAAGAGAACGCAGATATGAAGTTCCAAAGGAAGAAAAGAATTCTGAAAATTCGAAAGATTACTATAATTATGTTCAAGGTGACTTGTTACCAAATCCAATAGTGTACCAAACAAGCAGTTAATATGGCTAGAGCATAATAGACTCTGTAACTTATCCCCAAGCAATACAAATTCATTCATACTCCATAAAAGGGAAAATGAGAAAATAATTTACTTATCCACAAGTTATTATGTCATGAAAATTATGGATGCAAAGCAAAATAAACATGTGATATACCCTGCTCAAATCACGGTCCATATCAACAGCCACCATGTGGGTCTTGTGGATTTGCTCGCCCTGTTGATGCAAGGTCTCTAAGGTTCTAACACCATCCTGTCTAATGTCCTCTGCAATCTTCAGGCAGTTGTTCACGGAGTTTGTCGTCTCTTGAGCCTTGTTCACAGCATAACTCTCAAATTCTTGTACAGACATGCTCTCAAGGTCTCTCTTGCCCTGAGACTTGATATTCTGCTTGTTTCTAGAGGAGTAAGAGGATGAAGAAGATGCTCCTCTCCCAAAATCATCATCATCGTCATCGTAATCAAACGGATTATATTTTTGGCTTGGTGTAATGAGCATTGGTTCGGAAGAAGTTCTTCTTGCGGGTGTAGTAGTTGATTTGTTATCAGATTCCGTATCAGAATCAAAAGGATTAGAAGGGTCAATTGAGTTTTGCTTAGGCAGTTCATTGGCTGGTGATTTCCTAAACCCAAACATTTTAGCAAATTGGTTTGTGAGTTGAATTACTACCCAGAAGTCTAGTATAAATTCCTATCCAAAGTTTCTGTCCTGCTAGGATTGTGCAAGATGGACTCCAATATCCAATTGTAGCACCTGGAAGCACAATTAGTTTAGAAAATGAAAAGAATATCATAACAATCCGATTATGCTTTTCACGTTAAGAGATATTTTCACATAAGAAGATATGACATACATCACACAGAAAATGACTTGCATAAAACCTAAAAGATTATGACAAGTAAATGACAAAAAATTGTCAAGTTAATATTAGATAAAGGCAATTAGAATATTCCTTTTATGCATATCACAGGAATTAAAACCATTATGCAACTTTCGATCAAATATCTCAGAGAAGGAAAAAAATGGTTTTCAAGAGCAATTCTTCTAACGAGTCCAGTGGCAGAGTCAAAAAGTGAAAAATTTCACCAAGTTAAATTTTTAAACACGATCATTGTTTTTTCTGCATTATTCTGGAGGAAATATATGGGGGAAAACCATGGAGGAGAGAGAATCCGAAAAATGGCCAACTTTCTAGCAAATGCACAAAAACAGCCACAATTTTTCACTGTTTCCGAAACTACCCCAGTTAATGATAGATCCTTGACATTTGAGAAAGTTAAAGGAAATGTCGTCAAAACTTTTTATTTACACCTTTTCCTGTTTGCCAACATCCATTCCATTTACTGATGTCCCTCACTCATACCATCACTTTTCTCTTTCTTTCATTGAAACTCTTTGTTCTCTTGCATCGGAACTCTTTCTTTCTTTCTCCTTTGAAACACCGCTTGCAACAGGGCTCAGCCAGCCCTGTAGAGCCCGGTGAGTAAAACATTTTTATTATTTCAATTATTTTTCAATAGTTGTTACATATATTATGCAATTGTGCTTTTATTTTCAAATAAGCTGCTATTTTTTAATTGTTGCTCTTTCTTTTAAAACCAAGATGCATCACAGGGCCAACAAGTAGTCAAGTGGTTGCCCTTTTTAAAACCCAATAGGCAATATTTCATTATCAACCATAAATCTCATAAGCAGGTAGTTTCAGCAAAAGTGAAAATCTTGTGCATTTGCTGGAAAAGTGACCATTTTTAATTTCCTTTGCTTGAAATGGAAAATATCTTAAAAGATAAACTCCTGATTTATATGAAGATAAAACCCAGGTTAAGCAAGGAATGCGAACAGAAACGATAAATTATGAAGAAAAAACACATCAGTTTACAGCGATTTCTAGAAATAAACACCCGAGAACAAGGAGTCCCTCCAAGATCTAGAAACAGGCAAAAATAAAGGAGAAGAGAGAAGAAATTGTACCTGAGTTAAAATTAATGAAAAGGGTCCCCAATTTTGTACTTGAAACGCTAAAATCTTTCGGATTCCAGTATTCGGCGATGCAAAATTTCTGCTTCAGAGAGGAGAAAAATACCATGCAGCAAGTTCGTCCAGTATGCGGCAAAGACAAAAAAGAGAATTTTTTTTAGTACGATTAGAAAAATTATTTTGCGTTTCGAGAGAAAGAAGAAGATTATAAGAGGCGCCGTGGAAAGCCAGATTGAGAGACATTCAAACCCTTTCGACAATTTTTTGACCGTTGGGCCAGACAACGTTCCAATTAATTTAAGAAATTACACTAACACCCTGCATTATCTAAATATTTCACTGACAGCCTCAAAGATTATAGAAGCCTCAAAAACAAATCTGAGATCCTCAGTCTATACAAAAGACAGCAATCAGGTCCTCAGTGTATTTAAGACAGATAAACATCTGGTCTATGGCATGGAACATTATTCAAAAAAGAATTACATATTTTAAAAACAGCAGTCTAGATTTCAATCAGAAATTGCTTGGTGACTCCCCGGCCCATATCGTTTGATTCGAACATGATACAGCAAATTTTGCATGGGCTACATAGTTCAATTCCTGCCTTAATGGACAAAGTAAAGAAGGAAAACAACTCATTAAGTCAAAAATTCTAGAAGAGCTCCCTTGGTTGCATCAACATGATGGTTCTTCGCAGCTTGGCAACATTAAAACAATCGTACTCAATCGTGGAGACTGCAAGATCATGCGTGCAGGCAAAGGTCAATCCTTCAAGTATAGAAAGGTATTCTGCAATATACAGTGTAATTCTTTCAGGGGCCTTTTTCTAACAGCCGACTTTCGGCACACAACGCCCATGCCAAAACAATCACCTCCAACCAGCAAAGAAGCGTCCACATTGAGGCAGCCCAAGGAGGGCTGAGAATCACCTCCAACCAGCAAAGAAGCGTCCACATTGAGGCAGCCCAAGGAGGGCTGAGATCATCTCCTCTCACCAATAGTATCCGGATTCCAACCTGTACCAGAGTTCGCATTGCCTGAAATTCAGCTAAGAAGGCTCTGGCCTTCTCAAGCAATCTGCTTAGCAAGCATCTGTCTTTACTGCCAAATATTAAGTTGTTTCATTCAGTCCAACAGTACCACCCCACCACGAGCACCACCTCTATCTCCGAAGCACTTAATCTATCATACAAGAGCAGAAAAAATCTACGACACAAGACATGGTATCGAGGCCCCACTTCATATCAAAACCACTCTCTTTCCAAATTTAGCCTCAGGGAAAGTGAATATAACATGGACACTGTCTTCATTCGATTCAGAAAAGTGAATATAACATGGACACTACTGTCTTCATTTGATTCAGAACTCTGCTGCAAATTGGATCGATATTCAGATGACGTTTACGCAGTCATGCTTTGGATGTGATAAGCTAAGAACAGCCCGCCGAGCAAAAACCCCCTACACATGACACGGTATCAAGGCCCTACCCCCACTTCATATCAAAATCACTCTCTTCCCAAATTGAGCAGCAAGGCAAGTGAATACAACATGGACACTGTCTTCATTTGATTCAGAACTCTGCTGCAAAGTGGATCAATATCCAGATGACATTTTCGAAGGCACGCTTTGGATGGGATAAGCTCAAGAACAGCCCGCCATTTGGAGTGTATTACATCCCCACGGGAATTTCCACCAACTAGCCAATCCATGGAAGGAGCTTTCAATGCCATTCTTTGATAGACATAGTAAGTCTGAACCTAGATTTTACTGAATAAAGCCCGCACCATTTAAAGTGCAACATAGGGACACCACCTGGCAGCCGATGATCAAATCGACCATGCCGAGAAGATTATCGCCAAGCGCTTCGCTCATTCAACTCCATGCTTCACTCAAATCATCATAATCTTTCTGCTTTCCTATGCCGTATAGTTATGGGGTGTTTTTCCGAAAAGTTCTCGTCATTTTGCCCTACCTTTTAAATTAGTAAGACAAAGATTCACTGTGCTCGCAAGAGATCTGACAATAAAACATTTAAGCCGTTGTTGAGTCGTTTCTCATGAGTAACTCCCACACTTGAGTCATCATTTAACTTCAAAAATAAACCTAATTCAAGTTCGGAGAATCTTGATTGATAAAGAGGATCACCTAAATGCAATTTGGGCTATAACTGATGCTTAGAATAGTCACCCGAGATGCATAAAGCAACAATTAATGCAGAGATGGCACCATCTCGCGAACATAAGTCGATGTTGATGAACATGTCACCGACTAGTCGCAGGTGACTTCCTCAAACCCCTTGTCTTCATCAAGTCTCGAACTCGACTGACCTGGCTCCATGCTCTATTAGAAGCATATAAATTTGACATAAGCACATAATGGCTTGCATCATGAGGATGCAACTCGAGCATTTTTTGTACTGCCATGTCCCCAAGATCGAACCTAGAGTGAATGCTGCATCCATGAAGAAAAGCACCAAAAACAAGAATATCGGGCTGAATTGGCATTTTCTCAATAAAAACAAAGGCTTCCTCGAGCCTCGCCAAAGACGAGACAATAAATTGACCATACAAACGTAATGCCTCATTGAGGGGACAATATCATATACCTTGCACATTGTATTAAAGTATCTCCATCCCTCTTTAATCATTCCGGTATGGCTACATGCGGATAGGATGTTTGTGAAAATCGCATCAGTTGGTTCTATGTTTTCCTTCAGCATATCACGGAAAAGGGCCAGGCAATTGTTCGCATCCCCTTGAGTTCCATAACCGCTAATCATTGCACTCCATGTAACAAAGTTGTTCTTCTCTCGCCATCTTGTCAAAAACACTGCGAGCAGACTCAGCATTACCACATTTCGCATATAAATTTAGCAGTGCAGTACCAACATAGACATTCTTGGCTGACAAAAACCCTTCTTTGATAGAGTAGGTATGAAGAGAAGAACCAAATCTGATATCCCCAAGGAAACTACAAGCTGAAAGGACGGCCACCACTGTTATGCAATCGGCTGGATGAAATCTGATCTCATTCGATAGAACAATTTCAGCGCCTCATAAGCAGATCCACTTGGAGGATACCCGCTAATTATTGAGTTCCAAGCAATCACATCCTTATCTGAAATATTCTCAAGTAAATAATTTGCATCTCCGATTCTACAATGCTTTGCATACATGTCCGCTAGAGCATTCGTCACATTGGCATCATCTAATCCAAGCTTAATAGCTAGACTATGAACAGATGGACCCAACTTCGGATTGGGTGATTGTGCACAAGCTGAAAGAACGCTCGCCAAGGTAACTGAATTCGGCAAAACACCTTGCCATGTATTGTCTGTAAACAACAAGAATGCCTCTTCGCATAGCCATTCTCAGGCATAACCAACGATCATGGCGTACCATGAAACAAGATCATTATGGAGTACTCGTTAAAAATCAATCGGGCATCTCTAATAGCCCCACACTTCACATACATATCCACGAGAGCAGTAACTAAGTATGAGTTGACCTCAATCCCATTCTTGATCACATATCCATGCACCCACTTTCCCTGATGCAAAGCCCCTAATTTTGCACATGCTGTCACTAGACTCCCAAAAGTGTACTCATTTCCTTCAACCAAACCGTCTCTCATCCGGTTAAACAAAACTAACGCTTCTTGATCACAATCATTCTGCACATACCCAACAATCATGGATGTCCAACAAACTACATTTCTATACAAAATCCTGTCAAAAACTTTGCGAGCCGTTTCAAAGATCACGGCACTTAGTATACATATCAACAAAGCCAGTCAATACAAAATTATCAGGTCTCCCTACCTTAATTATATAACCATCCAATTTCCTCCCTTCATAAAATTCCGCAACTCACTACATGCCTTCAACACAATAGAAAACACAATGTTATCCTGTACAATAAAAGTCCTCCTCATGAAATCATAAAACCAAATAATCTCATCAAACAAATCATTCATAAAGTACCATCTAATCATCAATTTATAAGAAGGAAAATCTGGGTCCGAAATTTCATCGAACATCAAACGGGCAATTTTGACGCGCCCAAATAAACCATACAAACTAATTAATTTGGTTCTCAAGAAAGGGTCATCAGATTGACCATCAATAATTAAAAGGGCGTGGATTTTTTGGAGAGAAGAGAGGGTCTTGCAAAGATTTAAAAGGGGTAAAAACGGGTTTGATTGAATAGAATGGATTGAATCAAGTGTTGATTCAATATGATAGCAATTCGGTACTGAAGTTAAGGTTCTGGATTCATAAATGGTTCTTGAGATTGCGAAACGAGGGATGCTTCTATGCATTAATGAGATGGGCTTCATTATTTTGTTCATTTCAGTTTTTGATTTTGTTGTGTACAAGGACTCCCGCCATTTTTACACTTCTTTTACCTAACAGGGAAAATTACGGGCAATATCCTTACCTCTACAATCTTTGCGAAATTAGTCACAAAATTTTCGGGAAACTGTTAAAAATTAAAATTGATTTAGACAAAATTAGTGAGAATTCATATAGTAGTAGACATGCTAATGGATCGAGCCTAGCTGACTCGACTCACCCAACCTCAAGCTCGATTCTATTCAACATGCAAGTTGGGCTCCTTTTGTTGGTTAACGATGTTGACCTATGGTTGATCATGACCTTAATGTTTTGATTATAACAAACAAGTCCATCTTGTTTACTAACAAATTGAATTGAGTGTTTAAGCCTTCAAAGTTATAAAGATTATTATTCACACTCAAATGAAATACAAGTGAAGGTTAAACGAGTATTTAAGACAATTCATTTGAGAATTGCAAATCAAGATACAAGTCAAAGAGAGGCTCGAAGAGATCAAGAACATTGAAGATAGAGTTATTTATCGAACCTTGTTTATATATGTAAAGGTATAACTCGTCAATGTTTAGCAAGTACATAAGCTCAAATATTTCTCATAAATTCATTATCAAATGGAAAATCATTTTCAAATGTCTCTAAAAAGATCATACTTCAACTTTTAATCAAAAAGTTATACTCTGGTTTTCAATCTCATATTGGGATAGATATTTGACACAGAAGATGATCTAATTTGAAGATGACTTCTGAAGAAAAGTTGTAGCCCTTTGAGTTAGCTTTCCAACCCATTTTGAATCACCTTAATCGGATATCGGGAGAGAAAGATATGATCAAAATACCGAAAGCTGTCCTGTCTGGACATTTCGGTCGACCGAAACATTTCGGTCGACCGAAACCTTTCGGTCGACCGAAAGTAACGGTCTGATTTTCAAATTTGACACTTTCGGTCGACCGAAAGTTACCGTTGATCGACCGAAAGTTACCGCGGCCTTCCTACTTTGCTCTATAAATATCCATCTCTTCTCCATTCATTTTCACCAACTTAGAAGAGATTTTTGAGAGCTTTTTTTTGAGAAATCATTGAGTTTACTTGAGTATAAATTCTATTTCATTTGTTACAAAGAATTTCTTGATTGTTCCAACCTATTTTATTCATTTTATCAAGAAATCTTTTTAGCAAAGAACTCTACACAAACTTCATCTATTCTTCATTCTTGATAAAAGTTTTCTTTACCAACACTTTGATTTAAAGTGTAAATCTCTCTTCATACTTAACTTGTATTATTTGTTAAGAGAGATCATTGGTTTGGAAACTTTGATACAAAGAATTTCTTGATTGATCAAAACTAGTTTTTATCCATTTTATCAAGAATTCTATTTTGCAAAGAACTTCTTACAATCTCATCTATTCTACATTTGTTTTGTAGAAGTTTTCTTTTCCAACACTTTTTAGTGTAAAATCTCTCTTCATACTTAACTTATATTATTTGTTAAGAGAGATCATTGGTTGGAAACTTTGATACAAAGATACAAACTATTTCATTATCCATCATTCATCAAAGTTTACAACATCAACACTTGAGCTTTATTATTTGCTATCTATTGAAGTGTTTACCTAACTCTCTAATACTTAACTTGATTATATCATTTGTTAAGAGAGTTTCTTCATTGTAATTTATCACTTATTTCTTGACGGTTTCGAGCCTTGTGAAAACTCGATTGTAAGGATAGGTGCTCCTTGTTGTAAGTCACCTAAGGATAAGTGCTCCTTGTTGTAAGTCACTTAAGGGTAGGTGCTCCTTGTTGTAAGTCACCTAAGGATAAGTGCTCCTTGTTGTAAGTCACTTAAGGATTGGTACTCCTTGTTGTAATTACCATTATAGTGCATTTGGCCTTGCTCGTGACGGAGAGCTTGGTAACGGGGGACGTAGATCATTGAATTGGATCGAACCTCCATAACATATCATTTGCATTCTCTATCTCTTTTACTTAACGCATTTACTTCGCACTAATTTATATTGTTCTATTTACGCATTTACTTGTGTTTATAATATTTGCGCATTCTCTATATTAGAATCTTGAGTAATTAACGAAAAAGTTTCAATAACCAATTCACCCCCCTCTTGGTTAGTTATTCTTGGGCTAACAATTGGTATCAGAGCAAGGTGCTCATTTTAAAAGATTTAACAATCTTGAGTAATGGCTAACCACATTTTTCAAAATATTGAGGGGTATTCTACTAATCGTCCTCCTTTATTTGATGGTACTAATTATAACTATTGGAAGACTAGAATGACTATATTTATTCAATCAATAGATTATAATGTTTGGGAGGTTATTGAATTTGGTCCATATAAGCTTACTAAGGTTATCAAAATTGATGGAAAACCGGACCAAATTATTCCAAAAATTAGAGAGGAATATGATGAAAATGATAAGAGAAAATTATCTTTAAATGCTAGAGCCAAAAATATACTTTATTGTGCATTAGATAGAAATGAATTTAATCGTATTAGTACATGTGATTCGGCTCATGAAATTTGGCATGCTTTAGAGATTACTCATGTTGGAACTAGCAAAGTAAAAGAAACTAAGATAAATATCTTAGTTAAAGATTTTGAAAATTTTTTCATGAAGAAAAATGAACCTATTGTTGACATGATTACTCGCTTCACCAACATTACTAATAGTCTCAAAGGCTTTGATCGTGAATTTACTAACGGTGAGCTTGTAAGTAAAATGCTTAGGTCACTTTCGGAGGAATGGAACCCCATACGAATGCTTATAGAAAACACAAAGAATGTGAATACATATCCTTTGGAAGAATTGTATGGAACATTGATGACCTATGAACTCAACAATGACGAGGTCAAGGAAAAGACAAGAAAGAGCAAAGATGAATCAAAAGAGGAAAGACGCCAAATTGCTCTAAAATCGGCAATTGATGAAGACACAACAAGAAACGATGTGAGTGATGAGGAGCTTGACGATTTGGTCATCCTTATGGAGAAATGGAGAAATTTTCGAAGCAATCGAAGATCTCAAAAGAAGGAAGAAAAGAATGAAGAAATGGGGAAGAAAATCGTTTGTTACAATTGTGACAAACCGGGTCATAAGAGCACCGAATGTCCATACAAAAAGAAATTTTTCAAGAAGAAAGCTTTTCAAGCCACTTGGGATGATAGCGATGATGATGAAGATGGAAATAATGATCAAGAAGAGACTGCGAACATGTGCTTCATGGCTATCAAAAATAAGGTAAATCGTATCGAAAAATACTCATATGATTGAATTTTAATTAATATCGATTTCTCTATTATATGCTTTTATGTTTATGCTTTCGTATTTTAAATTATGCATGCTTTGATTTAAAATTTAATTATCAATTTATAAAAGTTAGGGGGAATATAATGATATGATGAATTCAAAATTTATGACTAAATTTGTTTTAAAATGCATGATCAAATCAATTTGAATTGTGAAATATTTCTATGAATTATGAATTGAATTACGAATTATAACTTGATCAATTCCATTATTTCCATGAATTATGTTATGAAATATGATTATGAATTCTAATATGGAAATGCATGATATGATTGATCTTAAATGCTATTTTAACTTATGCCAAAAGAAGGAAAATCAATTAAATGATTATGTTTGAAAGGGGGAATATCAAAAGAGCAATTTATACTTTTGATATATGCTTAAGTTAATTATTGAAAGGGGAATACATGTATAAACGAAAGGGGGAACTCAATTGAAATACATGTGCCTATGGTTGATTTGAAAAATTGTGATCCTAAATACCATACCCTTGCTCATCTATACACTACCTTTTTGCTTATGTCAAAAGGGGGAAGAGATGTGGATAATTATGCTTGCTAATTGTAAACAAGGAAATTCATGCTCAAACTTGATATATGCATGTTGATAGGGGGAACTTTTGCTTAAACTTTATATCAATTTGTTCACTATTTATATTGCAAATTATCCTGTTTGTCATAATCAAAAAGGGGGAAATTGTTGACCTATGGTTGATCATGACCTTAATGTTTTGATTATAACAAACAAGTCCATCTTGTTTACTAACAAATTGAATTGAGTGTTTAAGCCTTCAAAGTTATAAAGATTATTATTCACACTCAAATGAAATACAAGTGAAGGTTAAACGAGTATTTAAGACAATTCATTTGAGAATTGCAAATCAAGATACAAGTCAAAGAGAGGCTCGAAGAGATCAAGAACATTGAAGATAGAGTTATTTATCGAACCTCGTTTATATATGTAAAGGTATAACTCGTCAATGTTTAGCAAGTACATAAGCTCAAATATTTCTCATAAATTCATTATCAAATGAAAAATCATTTTCAAATGTCTCTAAAAAGATCATACTTCAACTTTTAATCAAAAAGTTATACTCTGGTTTTCAATCTCATATTGGGATAGATATTTGACACAGAAGATGATCTAATTTGAAGATGACTTCTGAAGAAAAGTTGTAGCCCTTTGAGTTAGCTTTCCAACCCATTTTGAATCACCTTAATCGGATATCGGGAGAGAAAGATATGATCAAAATACCGAAAGCTGTCCTGTCTGGACATTTCGGTCGACCGAAACATTTCGGTCGACCGAAACCTTTCGGTCGACCGAAACCATTTCGGTCGACCGAAAGTAACGGTCTGATTTTCAAATTTGACACTTTCGGTCGACCGAAAGTTACTGTTCGGTCGACCGAAAGTTACTGCGGCCTTCCTACTTTGCTCTATAAATATCCATCTCTTCTCCATTCATTTTCACCAACTTAGAAGAGATTTTTGAGAGCTTTTTTTTGAGAAATCATTGAGTTTACTTGAGTATAAATTCTATTTCATTTGTTACAAAGAATTTCTTGATTGTTCCAACCTATTTTATTCATTTTATCAAGAAATCTTTTTAGCAAAGAACTCTACACAAACTTCATCTATTCTTCATTCTTGATAAAAGTTTTCTTTACCAACACTTTGATTTAAAGTGTAAATCTCTCTTCATACTTAACTTGTATTATTTGTTAAGAGAGATCATTGGTTTGGAAACTTTGATACAAAGAATTTCTTGATTGATCAAAACTAGTTTTTATCCATTTTATCAAGAATTCTATTTTGCAAAGAACTTCTTACAATCTCATCTATTCTACATTTGTTTTGTAGAAGTTTTCTTTTCCAACACTTTTTAGTGTAAAATCTCTCTTCATACTTAACTTATATTATTTGTTAAGAGAGATCATTGGTTGGAAACTTTGATACAAAGATACAAACTATTTCATTATCCATCATTCATCAAAGTTTACAACATCAACACTTGAGCTTTATTATTTGCTATCTATTGAAGTGTTTACCTAACTCTCTAATACTTAACTTGATTATATCATTTGTTAAGAGAGTTTCTTCATTGTAATTTATCACTTATTTCTTGACGGTTTCGAGAGCCTTGTGAAAACTCGATTGTAAGGATAGGTGCTCCTTGTTGTAAGTCACCTAAGGATAAGTGCTCCTTGTTGTAAGTCACTTAAGGGTAGGTGCTCCTTGTTGTAAGTCACCTAAGGATAAGTGCTCCTTGTTGTAAGTCACTTAAGGATTGGTACTCCTTGTTGTAATTACCATTATAGTGCATTTGGCCTTGCTCGTGACGGAGAGCTTGGTAACGGGGGACGTAGATCATTGAATTGGATCGAACCTCCATAACATATCATTTGCATTCTCTATCTCTTTTACTTAACGCATTTACTTCGCACTAATTTATATTGTTCTATTTACGCATTTACTTGTGTTTATAATATTTGCGCATTCTCTATATTAGAATCTTGAGTAATTAACGAAAAAGTTTCAATAACCAATTCACCCCCCTCTTGGTTAGTTATTCTTGGGCTAACAAACGAGTCATTGGCTCATTCATCCGCTCTTTCTTTTTTATGACTAGTGAAGGAAATGTGCGTTGCACGTTCGTTGATTAGTGTTAAAAATAAGTATTTGTAAATTTTAGAGAAATTCAATTGTAAATGATAGTTGATAAGTGGGTTTTTACACACTTATTGTAAGCTCAAACATGGATGATTGTTAATAAATATATGGAATATAGCTTAATTCGATATAATTTGTGTTTTGTAGGACAATAGTGATAAATATGGCGGAAATTAGGAAAAACAAACGAAAAAGGGTTAATATGAAGCAACGTCCAAAGTTTGAGGACCAAATTTCAAATTCAATAGTTGATTCGGAGCACAAGATAATACTTTGAAGATTGATAGGAAACAATTGGATGGAATTATAACTCAAAAAGGAATGTAATATGATCAAAATATTATCACAATCAATGTCCATTCGCATAAGTTATATTTCAGATTTTTACCCGAATATTGATACCCATTTTTGACATTGTAAACGTCCGAATTGGAAAAATTCTATTTCAGAAAAGTTTTATCCCTTTGATCCAACGTTCCAACGCACTTTGAATTGCACCAATCAGATATAGGGAGAGGACACTATTGCCAAAATACTGGCTGCTGTGCAGAGACAAAAAATTCACGAGCGAATGAAACATTCCTTATACGATTGGAACTCTTTTGAAAATCAAATTGAACGTGATTTTCAACCAATTTTCAATTTCTACAAATATATAACAGTAGAATACATGAAGGGCAAAGAGTGAAAAAGACTTTTGAGAGAAGAAAAGAGGCAAGAACGCAAAGATCAACTCCAAGAACACGAAGATCCAATTCAAGAATCAAACTGGTGATATCGTTCTTTACTTATTTTTCTGATCTTCTTCTTCTCACCATGCTAGGTTATATTCATTATGTATTAGGTAAACGATGGACCTTGCATTGTGATCTTTTAATTTCTATTTTGCAATTTGATATTTAAACACGTTTGATGGATGTTGAATGATTTATATATACTTTCATGCCTCCACAATTATAGAGCACGATAATTGTGTGAGTTTGGGTAGTTTGTTTTATACATTCGAAAGAAGTGAAATAAACTCAACAATGTATAAATCATCGTAGGGTTCATAGGGATAGAAATATACCGCTACACTTTACGTGAATCTCTAAATGTTTACAAAAGGTCATAGAAATATAGTCAAATTGTATGCTAGAATATGTTCAATTTTACTCGAAAGAGATTGTTGGATAAGTTAGAAATATTAATTCTTCAACCAATAGTTTTAATCACTATAGAAAAAAAATTTATTTGTTTGAGCCTCATTTTTTTTAAAAATAAATTTTACAATATTGATTTTTTTTTGAGAAAATAAATGGTTAAAAAGTATTATTTTTTTTAATCTTTTAATTATTTACAAATAATCTGTCTCCTTGAAAAAGAATCTTGACAAAAAATGATGAGTTAGAAATATTAATTCTTCAACCAATTCATTGTGTTATCAAATTGTGAAATATGAGTTAAAAGGGAACTTTGTTTAGTGATTCAGGATCCTAGTGCTATTTTTCATATATTAATTTCATTCAAATCTTTTGCATTGAAACGTCATTTTTGCATTTAAGTCATAATTTTATTTTAATTTGCATGCTAGTTTTAGTTTAATCATAGAAATTGAAAAATTCATCTCAAATTTAATAGATTCGGTTAAGGTCACAATAATAAAAATTAAGTTAAATTAATTCTCATGGGAACGATACTCGAAATTTTAGGATTTCCACTTTATTACTTGTCAACGAACCGTACACTTGCGGTGGTTTATGTTCACGAAAATACGTTCGCTATGTAAATCACCGCAAGTGTAAGGTTTGTTAACAAATAATAAAGTGGAAATTGTAAGATTTCGAGTATCGTCCCACGAGGATTGATTTGACTTGATTTCTGTTATCAAAATCTTAACCGAATCTATTGAACTCAAGATGGTTGGAGAATTGAATTTTTATCACTAAACTATGACTAATGTACAATTTAAACTAAGGTTACTAAAGAAATGCAGAATGATTTTGAATGCAAAAGTTTGATAAAATTAATGAGAGCACTAGGTTCCCGAATCACCAAGCAAAGTTCCCTTTTAACCCACATTTCACAATTTGACAACACGATGAATTGGTTGAAGAATCAATATTTCTAACTTATCCAACAATCTCTTTCAAGTAGAATTGAATATATTCTAGCATACCATTTGACTATATTTCTATGACAAATGCAATATATAAGAATGCATGACATTTTGTAAACACTTAGAGATTCACGTAAAGTATAGCAGTATATTTCTATCCCTATGAATCCTACGATGATTTATACCTTGCAGAATCTGTTTCCCTTCTTTCGAATGCATAAAATAGATCACTCAAACTCACATAATCACATGCAATTAACTATGGAAGCAAGAAAGTGTATATAAATCATTCAACATCCATCAAATATGTTTAAATATCAAATTGCAAAATAAAAATTAAAAGTTCCCAATGCGAGGTTCATCGTTCACCTAGTACAATAAAAAGTCTAGCCTAACGTGAATAAAATAAAAGAACAATAAAAATAAAGAGAAGATATCACCAAAAAACTAAGAATTAGGGTTAAAATCTTGAAGTTTGAAGTGAAAACCCTGGTTCTAACCCTCTTGCTTACTCTTCAATTGTGTTTTTTCTCTCAAAGAATGCGCAATTCTCTCCAAATAATATGTAACCCTAATTCTGGACGTTGTTCGAGTTATAAAGGAGTCCAAAATTCTGTTTCCAAAAGAGTTCGAGCCAAATTAGGAAACCCAGATTCATGCTGAATTTTCCTTCTATGCGACTGCATAGAACACTTCCTTTGCACGCCAAAGTTCCCTGCTTGTTTGCATGCGATCGCATGCATGGATCGCATAGTGTTCACTTCTTCCAAGAGTTGACATTCTAGTCCTTCAACTCCATTTTCTTTATTTCTCTGCCGTTTCCCAATTTCCTTCTTCCAATGCATAAGTTATGTGCTCAATTTGATCTTGTAATCTTCACGTCTTCAATTTCTTTTCCGATTCATCTTTTTAATATTTGCAACTTGGTCCCCAAACTTTGATCTTCTTCATTTTGGCCCTTTTTCTCCATATTTCTTCCACTTTCCACCACATTCATCACTATTGACCTGCAAACATAATTTACAACGAATTAAGCTATGTTTCACGAATAAACCGACAAATATCCATGTGTATGAGTCGATATAGACGTGTAAAATACACCCTTATCAACTCCCCCAAAATTGAATCAGTGTTCGTCCTCAAACTTCATCATACTTAATTCTGCATAACACATGGTTAGACAATTTGCCATGGTCTCAGGATTGGAGCTTAGTATGAAATAACATGAGCAATTACACCGTGTAAGATCACATCAATCTCTACATGTTGTATGAAAAACTCGACATGTGTGTGTAAACTCATACCAACATATTAGTATCATGAGTTACTCATTCCCGACCCAATGTGGTCAAATTTTCGCTTTCATTGCTCGAAAGATACACACTTCCTCCAAACTTATTCTTTTCACTCAAATGACTCGGAGTGTGTTCCTAGGTTGAACTCTTCCATGTCTAGTCATTGCCCTCTCTTAGCTCAAATGCATCACACTGTCACAAATTCACACTTAACAAGTAGAGATTCTCCTATCTTTGACTCCGTCAACCCTTGAGACTAGACTCAGCTATTTGATTCATATCAGGGATATAGTTCCATCAACCGGATGCCTGGGGCTATTCAATGATATCCATACTCAAGAGTGCATATGTTAGTTGTTGAATTTTTTTTTTCTTCTTCGTTTTACATCTTTCATTTGCTTTCTACATAATCTCTGAAGCGAGCTTTAGGCCGATGACTCCTAAGTCAGATGATCATAGGGCACCATGTTTTAAACCTTTGCAGGCTTAATCACTCGAGCTATATATTCAATAATTGGTGCAATGCCATGTTCTTTTTACCCATCCAATTTCTAAAAATAATCCTTAACTTGAAACTTTCACCTTGTGTTCATTTCGTTGGTTTCAGACAATCAACACAACTTATCATGCACGGAAACCTCTACTCATCTTAGTGCTCTCTTGTACAAGTTTAATCACATTCAAACCATTTTAAACATTGGTTATGGTGTAACACATAAGAGGTTTTCTAGGTATAAGCACTATGTTCATCTATTTCTAAATCATGAATCACATCATCAACTGAATACACAAGCATGCGTATCGTGCGCAAAATAACTCAATCTTCACATAAACATGTTTTGATCAATCTAATAAGACACAGTTTTCACCACTCACGGTCCATACATAGTCCAATATTAATCATCACAGTCGGCACAATTCTCAAACCCAAACAAACACACAAAACTCTCAACAGTGGCTAGAATTGCGTAAAATGTGAAAACAAATGAATTTTTTTTTTAAATCACACGGCAAGCACACACAAAATAATGAAAGTAAAATGAAGAAAATCACCCCCAAACTGAGACTACACAGTGTCCGCAATGTGGGATGACATCAAACAAACAAAAAAAATAAAAGAGAACGAAAAGCGCAGGAAGATAGATGAGAGATGGGTTTCAGAACGCTCCCTAATCAGTAATGTGGTGGTGAATGGAACTTTGGTGCATCAGTGTGATCAGCGGATGGTGGTGGTAGACGGGCGAGTATCTGTCTCATCAATTCTTACTGTTGGGCAAGCTCGGTGCGCATTTGTCGAACATCAACCTCAATGCTCCCCAATCGATCCCAGGATTCATTGGCGCGCAACTGAATCCCATCAACTCGACCCACATATTTATTTAGTCGTATGTTCATGACTTCCACCTCGTGTTGAGTAGCCAACGATTCCCAACTTGCAATCGATGCAATGTTCGATGTACCGATCAAGTCATTTTGAAGAGTCTGGATGGCGGCATCCATAGCCCCCACTGCTTGCCCAATGCCCTCAATATCCCTGCTTGAACGAGTAATAGTGGCGAACACTTGACGGAGCAACTGCGTGTCAACCTCCAATGGCGTCGGTGGTGGATGTGCTTCAGGAACTACGGCATCCTGATCATGTATAGTTTGTTGTTGTCTCAAGTGTGCTCTCTCTAGTTTTTCCCGATGCTTTACCCGAGCATGATCCTGAGCCGCCAATGTAGTATGTTTAATGAAAGGCTGGGTTTCTCAAGAAGTTCCCCAGATGGGATAATAACACCCGCTCGTCTGCAAATACCACTGATAAGACTTGGGAAAATTAAAGAACGGTGCCGATCTCCCCAAATCCCTTGGGAAATGATTTGATCATAGATGAAGGTGGCCAAAACAATCTTCTGTCCTCGTACCAAATGATAATGTAGACCGGCTGTGGGATCAGTAAAGGTAGTTCGATGTGTGGTGGGCTCAATGTTGTAGCATATGAACAACCACAGAATGGCGACCGAAAGGGTGAGCTCAATCTGATGCCAGACCGGAGTCTGTAATGGCCAAGCATTATCACGCCCTAATAACACCCCAGCTACAGTGGTCCAAGGAAAATCATCGAGAATAGGAGTAACGCTATCCCATGTCAACTCATAGAAATCATGAATAACCTCCAGTGTGAACATTATCCACTTATCATGAACCCAGGTCTGATGTTGATGTTCGGGTTGGGGGTGTCAATGTCGGCATTGAAATTTGCATAGAATTCACAGGCCAAACCTTCGTATACTAGATGAGGTCGTCAATAACCTTCTCCCAACCACAATTCCTAATTAATTCACCAATCTCGAATCCAAGAAAATCTTCTAGTCTGACTGGTCTCTCAGGAAGGAGAGCCAAATGGCCCAAATCGCTAATAATATCTGAATAACATGTAAAGGCTTCCTGATTGAGGAATTGGTGCATCCCCCCCATCAGGGACTCGTGTACGAACAGTGCCAAGGTGCTAGCCACTTTTCCTTTCCCTTGGATGTACGTTTTGGCAGCATTCTGCACCAAAAACAAGAATAGAGAGTGTAAGGCAAAAAGGAAGCATGAAAGAAACCAACTGGAAGTGAATGTAACAAGTAAATAACAAAGTTGGCTCACCAAAGGTAGAGAATGATAGCATTGTGAAACATACGGTGAACATGTAAGCAATTAAAAAGGCAACCTAAAGATGAAGTCAAAATATGCAAGCAAGGCAATAAAGAATGTGTTTGACTAGCTAGTTTCTCCTCTTGACACCGGTAAGAAAGATCGACATTGTCCAGAGTAACTTCCAGGCATATGAAAGATGATGGCTTAGACTACCACATATCTAAAACTGAAGGCAAACGAACATCATTAGGGTCTTGAAAGAAAGGGATGAAGTAGGTGACGGGAGGTGCTATGTTCCTAGCCATGATATGCCTATGTGGTGTCCAATGTGACTATGATGTGCGTAACGAGATGTGGCAAGACATCTCAACACAAAACACCATTACAAATGTATATCAATCATATTAATAGTGAAGGAAGTCGAAATGTCACACAAAGAGCCACAAAAAAAATTCATCGAACACGTGGTATGAGTTCCAATTTAGGTATGGAAGTGAGAATAGCTATGGTGTGAATCAAACCAAAAATTGTATCGTAACCCAAATTATCAATACAAAACCCATAATCTACCTAATCTCGAATGCCATCTCAATCATCAAAATTCGCAAAACAAAGTTGAAAGGCATACATAAAGCAAAACAAAAATGGAGACCCACCTTACCTCGAAATTAGAGAGTGAATATGGATGGAGATGAGAGAGTGTGAGAGATGTAATGTGTTGTGTTGCTTTGGGCGTTCTTGGGGTGATGTCAAGTGTGGTGGTCAAGGTTGAGTGTGAGTTCGTGGAGGTGAGTGGTGTGAGGAAGTGAGTTTGTGTGTGAGTGGGATTAAAATTTAAAAGGGGAGGCGAATGTTCTATGCGACCGTATAGAACACTTTGATGCGGTCGCATAGAATAAGTGGTCAGGGCCATTTTTGGCCTTGAACCACTGTATGCGATCGCATAGCCTGGTGAACTATGCGGTCGCATAGAACACCAGGGAATCAGGTGTTTCCTGTGTTCAACTTAAGTTCCAATCTCAAGACTCGATACCCCAAAAACCTCGATTTTCATGCTAATAAGTCCAACAACATGTAAGGACTATAATGCTATGGAAAAATTTGCAAATCATATGCAAATGAGTGAGATGAGGTGGAGAAACATAAAAACTCTCGGAAAACCTAACCCTGAAAACTCCATTTAGGTAGATTTTCACAAAAAAAAAATGCGATTTGTACCCCCTCAATACAACTCGATGCTTCAATGCTCTCACATTCATTACAAATCACTGCGTGTGCGTGTGAACCATGAATTTTACTCCAAAAGCACTTTTTAATCCTGAAAACACAAGTGGATTCCCCAAAATACAAAAATTGCTTCTTGTTGCCTCGAAACACGTGAATTGTGCACACAATTGATAATGACCATGTGTACTCCCCCAACCTGCTTCTCGACGTGTTATAAGCATTGTGGGCTCATGCTTGTACTCTGAAGGATTGTTAGGGTTGATGAGCAGTATAGCATGTTTAAAATGAGAGAAAGACATGGAAAAATTCAATTTTCATCAAAAACCTCTTTTCACTCCCACATTGCCAAAATAACATTTCAAAGCTCGTACAACCCGTCCAAACCTATTTTAAACTTTAAAATGCGTGTGGATGCAAGAACGTGGTTTGAAAAAGCATGTTGGAACACAAAAACACAGTTTGATCTCAAAATCCCAAATGTTGGTCAATGAGCCCACCCCATACATCCAACACTCCCAACAGGTATCAAATCACATTTTAAACTAACCGAGGTGCATATGGGCTGTCATGACACATGTAAAGACTACTCTCAATCAAAAATTCTCTGTTTGCCTAGAGAAGCGTGAGTATTGGTTCCCATTCACCTAAAAATGATTCCAACACTACGTAGGATATGGATAATACATTCAAAACTAGTATGGATTATGCATGGATGATTTGTGAACTGACTAAATGATCGATGACCTAGAACTACCAAAATGCATAAAAAATGAAATTTGCTAAAATGACTACATTAAGCAAAATAAGTAAAAGGGTAAAAATGATGGGTTGCCTCCCATCCAACGCTAGTTTATAGTTGATAGCTCGATTATACCGTATGGAAATCACTCTGGTGGTTTAAGATGAATGGTGGATTTGTCTTTTGTGAAGTCCCCACTCCAGTAGTATTTTAAGCATTGCTTGTTGACCTTGAACATTCATTTGCTCTTACAGGCAATTTCCACAGCTCCATATGGGAATACCTGTGTAATAGTGTATGGATCAGACCACCGTGACCTCAATTTACCTGGGAAAAGCTTTAGGCGAGAATTGAACAATAGCACTTACTGCCCCACAAGAAACTCTCTTCTCTGAATACGCATGTCATGAAACTTCTTAGTTCGCTCCTTGTATATTTTTGCTTATAAGCTTCCCGATGAAACTCATCCATTCATTCAGCTGAAGTAATCGCTGTTCTCCCGCCGCTTGCAAATCCAGATTCAACCTTCGAAGTGCCCAATATGCCCAATGTTCCAACTCCACTGGTAAATGGCATGCTTTCCCAAATACTAAGCGGTATGGTGACATTCCTAACGGTGTTTTGAAGGCTGTTCTGTAGGCCCACAAGGCATTATCCAACTTCTTAGACCAGTCTTTCCGCGAAGAATTTACAGTGACCTTAAGTATTCTCTTCAATTCTCTGTTGGAAACTTCAACATGCCTGCTGGTCTGAGGATGATATGGGGTTGCTATGCGATGTTTGACTCCATACTTGCTCAGTAACTGCTCAAACTGGTTATTACAGAAGTGTTTGCCCCGTCACTGATGATAGCCTTAGATGTGCCATAACGAGTAAAAATGTGCTTCTTGAGGAATCCGATCACCACTTTTACGTCGTTAGTGGGTAATGTCACTGCTTCTACCCATTTAGGGACATAGTCAACCGCCACAAGTATGTATTGATTGGAGAATGACAATGATAATGGTCCCATGAAGTCAATCCCCCAGACGTCAAACAGTTCCACTTCTAAAATACTTATCAGGGGCATTTCATGCTTCCTTGATATATTCCCTATGCGTTGAGACGATCAAATCTCTTCACGAATTCAAAGGCGTCCCCAAATAATATAGGCCAATAAAAACCTGACTGTAAGACCTTTGCTACTGTCTTGGAGGTCCCAAAGTGTCCTGCATATGCTGATGAATGGCAGTGCTCTAAAGTTGGATGCACTTCATCTTCAGGCATGCATCCTCGGATAATCTGATCTGCACCGCGTGTATAGAGGATTGGATCTTCCCAAAAATAGTATTTCAACTCTACAAAGAACTTCTTCCTCTGATGAGCTAAATAATCTGGTAGGGGAAGGGACTTTGCCAAGTAGTTGACAATATCAGCATAACACGGTACTGTCTCCACACTGAGGATTTTTTCATCCGGAAAATCTCGTTTATATCCACTGACTTGTCTGGTTGACTAAACTCCAACTGAGATAGTTGATCTACTACCACGTTTTCACTACCCTTTTTATCCCTGATTTCTATATCAAATTATTGTAGCAATAGCACCCAGCGAATCAATCTCGGTTTGGCTTCCTTCTTTGTCATCAAATATTTCAGTGTTGTATGATCTATGTAGACAACTACTCTTGACTCAACCAAATAAGGATGGAACTTATCAAATACATACATGACCGCCAATAACTCCTTCTTTATGTTTCTATAATTCAGATGTGCATCATTCAAAGTTTTGCTAGCGTAATATATCACATGAAAAAGCTTGTTTCTTCGCTGTCCTGATACCATTCCCACGGCGTAATCACTGGCATCATACATCAATTCAAATGGTAATTCCCAATCCGGTGTGAATACTACTGGGGCTGAAGTAAGCTTCTCCTTTAGGGTGTGAAATGCTGTCAAACACTCTTTATCGAAGTTAAATAGGCTGTTCTTCATCAACAAATTGCATATAGGCTTAGTGATATTCGAGAAATCCTTGATGAATCATCTATAGAACCCAGCATGACCTAAGAAGTTGCGAACCCCCTTGACAGAAGTTGGCGGTGGTAGATTCTCAATAACTTGGATTTTTACCCTATCTACTTCAATTCTTTTAGCTAAAACCAGATGTCCCAATACAATGCTCTCCTGCACCATGAAGTGACATTTTTCCCAATTCAGCACCAAATTTGTTTCCCTATATCTCTATAATGCTAAATTCAAGTGTTTCAAGCAGTCATCGAACGAGGAGTCAAATACAGAGAAGTCATCCATGAAAACTTTTATGAACCTCTCAACCATATCAGAAAATATAGCCATCATGCATCTCTGAAATGTGGTTTGAGCATTGCATAACCCAACAGGCATCCTACAGTAGGCAAAGGTACTGTAAGGGCATGTGAAGGTGGTCTTTTCCTGGTCTTCTGGCGCAACTAGTATCTGATTGTAACCTGAATACCCATTGAGAAAACAGTAATGTGAATGGCTCGCCAACCTTTCTAACATCTAATCAATAAACGGGAGAGGAAAATGATCCTTCCTTGTAATTATATTGAGTTTGCGCTAGTCAATGCAAACCCTCCATCCTGTAACTGTTCTGGTAGGAATAAGTTCATTCTTCTCATTAGGTACAACTGTGATCCCCCTTTTTTGGGTACAACTTGAACTGGAGTGATCCATGCGCAATCTGACATAGGATAGATAATGCCTGCATCTAAGAGCTTCAATACCTCGGTCCGGACCACTTCCTTCATATTTGAATTTAGCCTACGCTGACTCTCCACACTAGGTCGAAAGTTCTCTTCCATGAGAATCTTATGCATGCACAATGAAGGGTCGATCCATTTAATGTCTGCTATGGTCCATAATATTGTTGTTTTATTCTCCCTGATCACCCGAAGTAGTTTTTCTTCCTCCACCTCGCTAATTGTGTTCTCGATAATTACTGGAAGAGTGCATGATTCTCCCAAATAAGCATATCTGAGATGCGGTAGCAGTTGCTTGAGCTCCAGTTTAGGTGGTTACTGAATGGATGGTACAAACTTTTTAGTGCCTGTGCCAAGTTCTTCAAATTGCTATTTTCGAAAGTATGGTGGGTTGGTTTCCATAAATCGTACACAAGTTTCTATCTGTAGTGAATCTGAATTTGTTGATTGAGAGCATCTGAAGGATGTTGAAGCAAAAATGTATCATGTACGACCTTGTTAATGACATCAATTTGGAAACAACTATCTGCCTCGGAAGGAAATCGCATTGCCTTGAAAACGTTGAAAGATATTTACTCTTCACCCAGCGTCAAAATTAGCTGCCCCTTATGAACATCAATCAGTACTCTACCCGTGGCCAAAAATGGTCTGCCTAGTATAAGCGGAACATTTGTGTCCTCCAAATTCAATATGAGAAAATCAGCAGGGAAGATGAATTTTTTCACCTTGATTAGCACATCTTCTATGATACCCCTTGGATGTGTCAAAGATCAGTCAGCCAAATGCAACGTAATCGTGGTTACTTTAGCCCCACCTAGTCCAAGTTTCCTGAAAATAGATAAAGGCACCAAGATCACACAACGCTTTCTCAAAATAGATTTCACCAATAGTACAGGGTACAGTAAAACTCCCTGGATCCTTTAGTTTTGGTGGTAGCTTTTTCTAAATTCTGGCACTAACTTCTTCAGTCAACATCACTGTTTCATGATCCTCCAACTTGCATTTGTTTGATAGGATGTCCTTTAAAAATTTAGCGTACTTGGTATTTGGAAAAGTGCATCAGCCAGGAGAATGCTTATATGGAGTTTTCTGAACACTTCAAGAAACTTTTTGTATTACTGTTCCATTCTTTGCTTCCTCAAGCGTCGTGGGAATGGGATTGGTGGCTCATAGGGATTTACTGAATTATCTGACATCTGTTGTAATTTTTCTGAGCTTTCTCCTATTGATGTCTTCTTGGTGTTTTCAACCTACTTCTCATTCTCTTCTTCAGAAAATTTCACTCGTTCTGTGTTTGAATTCGGTCTCTTGACATGTATCTCAGGTAGCTGAACTCCAATTCGTGTAGTAATGACGTGAACATACTCCCTAGGATTTACTTCTGTGTTGCTTGGTAATGCGCCAGGGGCTCTTCCTGTCATAGAGAGAGCTAATTGTCCCATTTAAGTTTCCAGATTCTTAATAGCCGCGCTCTAATTTTGGAAGTTTGTTTCGATCTTTTTGATGAACTGATTCGTGGTTTCCATGGACTTTGCAAACATATCTTCCAATTGGGGTTTCTTCTCTTTCTGGAACTGTCCTTGAGCTCGGTTGTGACTTTGATTCTAATTTCCACCCCAAGAGAAATTTGGATGATTTCTCCATCCCGACTTATACGTGTCAGAATGGGGGTTATTTTGCTGACGTTGACCCCATTGAACATAATCTACATGTTCCTTTCCTTGTGTAAGGATGGGACATTTAGCTGTGCCATGTTCTGCTCCACATTCTTCACAATTTGACTTCTTGTGTTGAATTTACCATTTGCGTTATGCTCTCCATTTTTTGAAATAAAGAGTCAATCTTCACAGATAAAGCTAAATATGTATCTACCTCATAGACTCCCGCAGTTTTCTTTGGACCTCCTCGATCTAACGACCACATAGCTGAAGTATTACCCATTTTCTCAAACAATTTCAAAGTTCCATCAATCGTTCTGGTGTTTAGGGACCCATTCGATGACGAGTCCACCATGCTCGTGAAGGTTAGAAGCAGTCATGTGTTGAAAAACCAGATTTGTGTTGTCTTGTCAAAGCCGTGTTGAGATCACTTCCATAACATTTTTTGAACCTGTTCCAAGCCTCATCAAAGGATTCAGCTTCAATTTGACTGAATATTGATATTTCGCACCTTAGTCTTCCACTTTGGCCGATGAGACGAATTTGGTGCAGAATTTATGAGTCAAGTCGTCCCAAGTAGTTATACTTGCCACCGAGAGTGAATCATGCCACTCAATTGCTTTATCCCTGAGAGTTTGTGGAAACAACCTCAGTCTGATTGCATCTTCTGATATTCCCTGATATTTGAAATGTTAACACATATCCAAGAAACGAGATACATGTGTATGTGGATTCTCATTGGCCATTCCATTGATGTCCATTCTGAAAGAGTTGGATGACATTATGACATTTGTCTTCAACTGAAAATTTGGTTGTCCGAATATTGGGTAAACAATGCTGGATTGGCTTTAAATGACGAACGTCGACAAAAAGTCCCCAAGCAAAGCGCTCCCATCATATTGTGCTTCTGCATTGGCTGGAGCTGCAGGATTTGTCAGTCATTTGTAGTTGTTCTTGATTGACTTGATGTGTTGCTCTTGCTATACTTTGTCTGCTATGAAAAGTTCGTTCCACTTCCAAATCAGCTTGAAGTAATTCACATGATTGATCTTCGCATGCAATACCTGAAGAGATGGAAAATGGTAGCACTTAGCTCAGCCTAAGTAGACAAATTAAATAGAAAATAAAATGTAAACTAAAATTAAAAACAAGATCGAATTAGTATCTAAATAACAAAAATCAAACTAAACTCAATATACGGCAACGGCGCCAAAAACTTGTTCACAAAATATGTTCATTTTGTAAATCACCGCAACTGCACGGGTCGTTAACAAATAATAAAATGGAAATTGTAAGATTTTCGAGTATCGTCCCACGAGAATTGATTTGATTTGATTTGCTTTCTATTATCAAAATCTTAATCGAATCTATTAAACTCAAGATGGTTGGAAGTTGAATTTTATCACTAAACTATGACTAACATTCAATTTAAACTAAGGTTACTAAAGAAATGTATAATGATTTGGAATGCAAAAGTTTGATTAAATTAATGAATGAAAATCGCACTAGGTTCCCCAATCACCAAGTAAAGTTCTTTTTTAACCCTCATTTCACAATTTGATAACACAATGAATTGGTTGAAGAATCAATATTTCTAACTTATCCAACAATCTCTTTCGAGTAGAATTGAACATATTTTAAGATACCATTTGACTATATTTCTATGACAATTGCAATATACAAGAATGCATGACGTTTTGTAAACACTTGGAGATTTACGTAAAGCCTAGCGGTATATTTCTATCCCTATGAACTCTACAATGATTTATACCTTGTAGAATCTATTTGTAGAATCTAAACTAGGCTCCAAAATAAATCACAATTGCAGAATAAAGCACAAGTAAATAGAAAGTCATCATTGTTTCACTTACTTGCACTCAAATAAAGCAGAATGCTCCAAAACCAAGTATACCCAACAAATCTATCACCTGCAAACCTCCAGAAGTCCAATATATCAAGCACAATATACAAATTTAATGATGATTTAAAACAAAATATATACAAACTCAACTAATTAGGAAGCACCCAACTACGTAGAGAAATCACGTGTCTGCCCATTTATAAGTCATGTCATAAAATTTGGGATGGTCCAAATGCTAACAAACATGCACTTAATATATAAGCAAATAAGAATTTGCATTGTGTCACAAAATGAAAAAATAGCTAAAGCCCAGAAAATAATCAGATAGCAAATCCATGGAAATGACCAAAGGAGATAGTAGGAAATGAGTAACAAGGAGAAATTTATGTAAACATGTTTGGAAAAAAAAAATAGAAGACTATCATACCAATCACTTACTTCAAGAAGCATGCTCCACAATGTTTTTGAACATAACCATACTCCACACCCACTACTGTGAACACAATTCCCACAAGAATAATGTAGAACAAAAACTAAATCAGTAAACTAAAAAGAAAAAAATAGGCCCATAAACGAATGTGCGAATGTATATACAAGATGTCAAGGTTAAAGCGAGACTTTATTTGTATCAAAAAATCCACTTTAATAAAATATCAAAATAACCCAAAAATCCAATCTTTTTATATCCCAACATAAAATATGAGCAAAAAGAATAAAACTCCTTAGCATTAATAATTACCATCTTGAGTGATCGGTGTAAAACAAAGTGTTCGCGCAACGGCGGAGGACACCGTGTGCGGACACGGTACTCATGACCGCACACGGTGTCCTCCACACTATACGGACACTTTTTTTTATTATAGTGCTACCAATAACATTTTCTTTAAAGTTTCAAAAACAAATTTGATTAAATAAGTCAATGAAATCTTCTCAATCCATATAAAAACGTAAATTAATTTATGTTCTTGGAGAGTTACCATAAGAGCGAAATCAGATACCATTAACATTTTCATTGAAGTTTCAAATACAAATTTGATTAAATAAGTCAATGAAATCTTTACAATCCATATAAAAAAAGTGAATTAATTTATATTCGTGGAGAGTTACCATAAGAGCGACTGAGAGTTTTAGGGCTACGGTGTATAGGAAACTTGAGAAGGTAGGATGTTCTTTGATATGAAATTAGGGCAACTTTAAAAAAAAATTGAATTATGTCAACGACGAGAAATCACGACACGTCGCAGCCAAGTTTTTGCCTCTTTTATTTTGTAGTGATTTTGTACCGTCAATGAAGGATTTGGGAATTCGGGTTTTCTCTTTCAGAGTAAGAGAAATTACAGGTTGCGGCTGAAAGTTTTAAGGCTACAGTGTATAGGAAATTTGAGAAGGTAGGGTGTTCTTTGATATGAATTTAGGGCAACTTTTGAAAAAAAAAAATTTGAATTATGTCGACGATGGGAAATAGCGACACGTGGCAACCAAGTTTTTGCCTCTTTTATATTGTAAAAAAATAATGAAATACTACATATTGTTTAAATAATCTTAAATTATTTTATTTATATTTCATATTTTTCATAACTAATACTTATTTCTTTTCTCATAAAAGTAAATAATATTTTTCTCCTATCCTATCAAATCTACTAAAATTATATAGTAATGAAATTAGCACAACATAATTAATTTGGTATACATTATATAATTTAATACTTATTTATGTAAATTGTAAATTATACACATTATTTGTAATTTCTATATTTTCTTTCTGGACGCACTAGCTTGGATTAAGATCGCTTTTGACATCAACTCAACGAGCCCACTTGCAAAGAGATTATGTTGTGCAAATATCATAAAGTCGTGGGTTTGGCAAAGACAAAAGTCCATTCTACGCCTGTTGTTATTGACAAGAAATTAATTGAGGGTAAAATTGAAAATTATCCCCAATAATTTATAATGGATACAGTAAATGGTCTCAATCATGTCAATCGTAATGGAGTATAATACGTGAATTATGCTAGATGTACACTTTGGTATACATCATCGATGACGTTCTCCCCTTGTATAGATGGAATCTATGCAATGATGTGACGTGTCTTCAAACTTAATAAGGTCGATTATGTCACAGGGCAGAGTGTAAATTAAAGTTTATATGTAGCATGGTTGATAAAACATAACTCCAACGATCATTTACACATTTATTACTTTATGCTTAAATTGGGAGGAAAATTGGGGGAAAGAGCACAACCTTACTTTTCTGAAAGAGTAAAAAAGTAGGGGCCAGAAAGAAATCTTAAAGAAGTCAAGGGGACAAACAAAAGACAAGGAGAATTTGCACCGCTTACTTTTACTACCAAGCCAGGAGATTAATTGTACATATCAACATTCAATCATCCCATATGATGTGATTAGTTGTTTTGGACGAAATAATAAGAAATTAAATGTGTAAATACGAGACTCGCTATTTGCCTTATTAATTATTATCACTTCACATGAGGATGATCCTCGTTGAGTACTGATTAAGTGTTATTTTGATAAATAACAGCGACGACTTTCAATCTTTAATTTCATTCGCACACTAATTCTCTAACTCTTTTTTTGGCTATTTATTTTCAAACTTTAGAAAATAGGCGGGGTGCATCTAAATGAATGAATTTCATCTATTTTCTTCTTAGCACGTGTTTGGTGACTTTTATTTCAAAAAAAATTATGTTTTGAATAGTATTTTTTTGGAGAATTTGTAGTTAAAAAATAAGAAAAAGGTTTTAAATTTACGTGCAGAATATTATATTGTGTAAATATATGGTTGAAAATGAATATGAGAAATAAATAAAATTAAATTAAATTAAACAGGTGCTTACTCTAACGCAATTGACTAGAAAATTTAAAAAATAAAAGGGTAAAATGGTCCTTCCATCATTATAAATTGAAACATGTATAAAAAAAAAAAAGAAAATTTCAATAAAAAATTGTCAAGGTATGCCTTAGTTTATTGGAAATAAAACACCATACCTTTTAAATATGAAACACTATAACTTGTACTATTTTTCTTAACAATATTGATCTTCCAAATAAAATATAAAAGTCAATAGAATCTATCAAAAACCAATTCAATTTGTTCAAGGTAGAAAAAAATTGGCAAATTTCGTTATCGACACAATAAAATTAATGTTTTTATTGTCTAAACGTTATTTAGACAGGCCGATTCAACCAATAACTTAAAAGAAATAGTTTTATTTTTAAAAAAAAAAAAAAAAGTAGTGTCAAGGCAACGTGCCAATTAAATTATATTTACTACCAATTTTATCCTAATCAAATATTTTGATCTTTGACTCTATATATATTTATTTTCAAGTTAATTTTAAAATATTAAAAATGAATTAAATTAATGTGAGTAATAAAGAATAATATGGGAGTAGAATTGTGGGGACAAAATGACAAAAGTAGGATATGCTGCTATAATTCAGAAAAAGAGAAACTGAGAATGATAAAAGTTTTATTTTGATTGGTTGATTTGAGTATCTAAGAATCACAAAGTGCGATCGAACTCAAACAAACGACAAACACGTCAGTCTTTATCCACACACTACCACATGTACTTACTATAATATAATACTATATTTCTCTCTCTGTCGTCCATCCAATATTAAATGCTGTCGTCATTATTTTTAAAAAATAAAATTTTAAATGATAATTTTTTTAAAGAAAATGCTACATCTACATCCTTTTTACACGTACATTTTGACAACCCTCTCATATGGGGTGTGGCCCACAACTGCGGGCCCCACACCCAAGTGAGAGTGTTGTCAAACTTACTGTGTAAAAAAGCTGTACATTCAGTCTTTTTGAATTAAAAAATTTAGATTAACGTAGAAGTATTTTATTGTGTAAATATGTAGTTGAAAATGAATACAAAAGTTAAAAGAATTTTGAAAAATTGATTGTCAAACAAGGGCTAAAATGACACCCGACTTTTTATGTAATTTAGAATTAAAAGAAGATTGGCAAAAATTTTCGTGTAACGACTTTAATTTCTAATTCAAATCGTTACAAAAACACGTCAGTCGGTGCCAAGATTCAACTTAAGTCTCTTATAAGGTAGAAGTCTTGGGTTCGAATAACGAGGAACGCAATAGAAAGCCGTAAAGAGTAAAATGAATTTAGACTCTCCCAAATAAAACAGTACGTATGATATAGCGGTTTGAGCAAAGAGGTCAGATCGTTACATATCATGAGAACTTCGATTCAAGTATTCAACGTGACATTCTATTCTAACATCTCGAACGTTAAAATGTCATGTGAAATATATTTAATGTTGAGAACTGAGTTTGACCCTTGAACGATAATGAAAGAGTACTCACAAACACGGCGTAATGTTTATTAAGCGAAAATAGAGCAATACCACAGGCCGAAGCCTTGCTATTACAGAGGTCACAAGACAAAAAAATTGCATTCTGTCTTAACATAATTGATCTCAGAAGATATTCAAAGGACTCTATCCAGAAGAAATCAGGAAACATTATTTCTATATAATACCAAATCACAAATTATAAGCTACAATGACATTTACAAAGGCGACATCGATCAACTCATTCCCGAAAGTCATTCAAAAAGCTTCCTAATTTCTTGCTGTGGGGAACCAATACATTTTAGCCTCTTATCGATATTAGGTTAATGGCACGATCGGAGGATTACCTGCAGGGCATCTTTGCCGGCGGGGACGTCTAGTTGTCTTCCCCCACCCCGTTAGGCTTCTATCCTCCAAACCAGGTTCGGCATTGTTAAGTTTCTGCATCAGCGGAGTGCAAACTGGACTTTCAACAGGTGCAGACGTAGTGTCAACGAGTTTACATCGCCTTCCCCGAGCTCCACCATTTCTCGTGCCATTTCTTCTAATTAATCCTGAATTCCAAGAATGGCCAGTGGCTCTCATCAGCCCTCCAAATATCTGAATATCCTCGGTGACTTCATGCCTTGACAATGATGCTAAACTGGGAAGGATGTCCCTTTGAAAGTCCCTCCGTTGCCTTCCTCTCCTAGCGTTGCCCCTTCGGGATCTACTCGGTAATGGAGGGGTTCCCATTTCTTCGACTTTTAGGACTTCGGGAACAAGTGGCTTAGGCATGTAGTCTTCTTCCTTGGTCTCCGAGAGTTGCAATGCCATGGCCTCAAAATCGTCCATCTCCTTGGGAAGATCATGAATGGGTACATCTTTTCCTTTCAATTCATTTGCACATGACGAGACAACATCGGCAAACCAGAGGATTGATTCTGCCAAAGAAGCTTCAGACAGGTAAGAAATTTTATCCTCGTTGTGAATTTGCTGACAAGATGATGAGATGGAAAATATTGTTTTTGCCGCGTTCCAGACAACTTCATCCTGCACCTGCTCGGCTTTATTTTCAGTACAATGCAAAGATGCCTTATTCTGTCTATCTTCTTTGCCAGGTATAACATCATCCTCCAACTCGGGAAGAACCGGAGCTTCCAGATCTATCTCCATTACGATCTTCACATTGGCGCCGTTGCTTGCAACAGAGGGTGCAGATTGATCTTCATCCTCGCTAATACAAGTGTTCAAATCTATTTGACTCCTGATACCGGTACCCATCGAATGCAGTTTGTTCTCTACAAGAAGTTCATCTGCAGCTATCTGCTCCTCTGATTCATAAACAAGATTAATATCAAATAATAAATTTTTCTTTTCATTTTTAACATTCTTTCCTTCGGAAGGGCAATCAAGAGTCACTGAGGTTGAAACAAGGGATGATGACTCATGTATAGGGGTATTGTGGATTCCAAAAATCGGAAACCCGAGAATTTTCTGACTATTCTGATTCTTTCCTATCTCCCCCTTCGCCACGATCTCACAATCATTTGAAGCCAGAGAGACATCTGGAGTGAACACTTCATTAAGATCTCTTACTGTTTCACTCCTAAAACACAATGGATTAGAAGAAGCTTGAAAGGAGCCCAAGATTTCAGAGAGTTCCGGTTTCCTCACTTTGGCAGCCTCCTTTTTGTCAACTGGTTTGCATCCAAGCCAAGGAAACACCGACAAATGGTCTTTGGCAGCATTATTTCTATCCACCATATTAAAATCTTTCAGAGAAACAGCCTCAATTGGAGAACTCTGTGTCGTTACCCCGGTCAGGTTCCCATGACTGGTGCCCTTCAGAAACTTCTCAAATCCAGGATTCACCGAGCATTCAGATGCAATATTATCACCCCTACCACACTTAAGAAAATCAAAGCCGGACGAAGGTAAATGAACTGGTTCTTTGGATCCTAAGACAGACCCATCATAGAACCCATTACAGATTGCCATATCACTTCCTGAGCCTGGATTCAACCGAGAACGAACATTCCACTTGTCTCCAAAAGATTCCTGCCTCTGAGCAGATGGCTGCACACTCCTACTCGATGTGGTTATCTTTTGACCAAGGCTACTTGTTGGCTTACCCCAAGATGGGACGGACTGAGACAATGAATTGGCAAAACCAGAGTGAAGTAATGGGTATGGACCGGGGATATGAGAAGCCACAGCGGGATCCAAATGGCTGTAATTGGAGTAATTGTTATTTCTATTTGAGGATTCTAAACCAGGGTCCAGCCTATTTCTCCATATACCTTCCACGCTATGTCCAGTTGGATATATTCCTGGAGGATGATGAGCCCGGTTAAGCAGGACTTCTGCAGGGTGAGAAGGAATAGGAACCTTATCTTGTTGGAGACTTCGAGTTACCAAATTTGGGTTGCCTTTACTGGGCCCTGTAAAAGGTTCGAGAAGTTCAAAATTGTCAGCATCCAGGAAAAGTTCGTGGCAAATAAAGACAAGCCAATAGTCACTTCAAGATGTCTCTCAGGAAAGTAGACAGAGAGAACAAATTTACACACGAGCATGTTGTAACATAATATGGATTTTCAATAAATCTTTACAATGAAATTCCAAGAAAAGTTAGAAGTGGGTAATATTCCTCTGAAATTGATATCTGATGCATAAAGTTCTTCAGTTTCCTTTACTGGGTATGCTAATGCTAAAATGCAATATCACTTGAATGGACACAAGTTAATGGACATAAGCACATAGCAGAAATAGAAAAACAGTAAAGACGATGAAGCACTCGTATATCACAGAGATTTTAAAATCTCTTTACCTGCTTCATATTTATGGGAGAGCCACCCCCTTTCATTGACATTGTTCTCACGAAACGAATTTAAGAAAGGAAATCCCACATTTGGTTTAGTAGATAGACTTATGGGTTTAGTCTCTCCATGGTTGGAAGTATGACCAAGCAAATCAGCTGATGAAGGAGCTGTTGCTTCGTCAAGCTGAACAGGTTCATTTAGATCCGCCAAACCAGAAGAGCTCCTCAAACAGGACCCAGAACCCAAAGCATCTTTCTGGCGACAAGTCTTTCCACTACCAGAGGCATCAAGGAAAATCTCCATACTTCTTTCAGGTATAATTTTTTGATCTACGTTCGAAGTGTAACTCAAAGTGCCGGATATTTTGTTGTCTTGTAACTTTTCTCCTTCGTCAGTATCGATGTACTCATCAGCTGGAAGTTGAAGATCAAACAACTTCTTCCTCATCTTAGTGGGTCTCGAGTCCAATGCTTCAGAGTCTTTTGAAGTACATCCATTTTGCAATGGGCTATGACCAGCATGCATGTTGTACCCTTTTGTACAACTCAAAGGAGAATTAACAATTTCGACTCCAGACATGGATGTTCTACCATAACCAGAATTTAACAAGGGGAAGCCCGCTGTATAACATGTTTGAGTGTTGTCTTGAGGCATTTGAGATCCTTGACGACTCGATGACGATGATGGTTCGACTGATGCCCAATGTTTATGTAGTTCTTTCCTTTTGATTTCTTCCATCATGTCTCTTTGAATTCCATAAAGACGGTGGAGTTCATTAACCTAGGCAACATTAAATATTCATATAACTGGCCTTCTGCAACAATGCTGGATCACTAGAGCACCACATTGAACGAGAATAACTAGATAAAAAAGGTACCTGATTCTTGAAAACTGCCTCATGTTCAAGTATTTTCTGCCTTAACGTGTTCTTATCGTACCCAGGATATCCATCTGTTATAACCCTCGGCGTGAACCCATTGTAACATTGTCCATTTGTTAAGTTCTTATCTCCGTAAGATAGGGGCCAGCTACTGCAGCTAGAATCTTCATTGAGGTTCCTCATGGAGTAATACCCTGTTAGGTAACTTTCACAGTGCAATTTTGTTCCCATCCCTGCAAAGAATAATCGAATAAGTAAACATAAAAGTAAATTTCTCTTTACAGGTTCATGTTTTTTGGAGTCTACAAATTGCAAGATAATGACGACTGCAATTTTCATTCTTAGCATATAACTTGTATGTATTTGTTACATTAACTATGAAAATATTGTATGAAAAAGGTGAATTATTAATTTTTTTGCAAGTAACAACACATTTAGTCCAATTCGTAATGCACTAAGAATTGGTTCGCTAAAATCCAATGAATATTGTATTGTGGAGAAAATCAGGATAATAACATTCACCAAGCACTTGATAAAACATTGAATGTTATACCACAAAAGTGAATAAAGACAAATGCTTGCAGTGAGATCACAGTTTGAAAGCTTGCCTAAATGCTGGGATAGCCGCTTTTTTCGGATGAAATCAGGATGTTGGATGTAAAAGTCTTGGGAATGTACATGACATGTGGCTAATAGAACCACGTGATGAAGACATTTTTTCTTATCTCGAAGGAGAAGCAACTCAACAAGTCTCATTTTCTACTATGACATAACGCAACAAAAATTACTTACTGAACTGTGGACATACATATTTCAATTTTTAGACGTCATTATTTCGCATCATAAAAATAGAATCAAATTTAATTAGCAAGGACGCCCATGTTTATATAGAAACATCACCCATCTTGCTCGTATGAACATTGATTAGTACACAGTTCAACTAAAAACAGTGACATTCATGGAAAGAAACATAGATCACAAGTTGAGCATGCACCCAAAAAAAGAAAAAGAAAAAGATAAACAGCTTGATCGATATTGGAAACATAATGTGCTAAAAGGATTCTCTCAAACTAATGTAACGAGAGTACCTACCTCTACATGGAGCGCATAATAATAATAATAACTTACGGGTCCCAATGTAGCACATTTCAAAAAAGAATTGTATTTCCAAAACTTGATCAAACTCAGAGCAATTCGACCTAGGCATAATATCAAGGACTTAAGATATGCTTCCCATGAGCAATTCGACAGAAAGATTAACATAAGGCGCAAGAATTAGAAACCAACACCAAAACAAAATAAGTAATCTCAATTATCACTAAAAACCCTTTAATGCAATCATTTTTTCCTGTGCAAGACTGGACTAAGAGAGACAGAAGTTAAGTAGATCCTACATAAAAATATCAGTTATCAAATCCAACCATCAATCAGCACATATCAATTAATAAACAAAAAATTCATAATCTGGTAAAGCAAATGCACAAATCCAATTATCCATACCAATAAAAACCATAATCTGAAAAACTCGGTCATTTAGAAACAATTATAATTGAACTAATCAGATAATTAATTATGAGTAAAGTTCAATCAAAACCCATAAATCTAAAAAAACCATAGAGTAAATAAAAATATATAATTACCTTAGACCCACATCCTGATATCACTCCCCCTGAAGAATTCTTATCAGAATCATTGAAAATTCAGAGTTTTTCTTACACTACAGAACTGAGCAAAAGTCACAAAAAAAAAAAAAAAAAAGCCAACAAGAGCAAAAGTAACTATGATTATCAAATAAAAAAAATGAAAAAATAAAGTAAGAGGTTTGGTAACCCCATTGAAGAAGCTTGGATCCTCATCAAACTCAACTAAAGACTGGAGATTTCGATCTACTGGGCCACTCTCTCTCTCTCTCTCTCTCTCTCTCTCTCTCTGAAAATAAGGGGAAAAAAAGGCAAGTTCTAAAGGAAAAATATGAAGAGAAAGAACTTTTGCAAATGTATATATTACACAAGTAATATTTTTATTATTATTTTTCTACTGAGAGAGATCCCAGATAAGAAATCTTCACAAAAACAATCAACCTTCTAAGAACAGTGACACAAAATTTGTCAACATCTGGTCTCTTTTATTCTCTGCTTTTTCTTGAATTTCTCTCTCTACTTATAATTATAAATTTCTAGGTTTTTTTAGGAAACGAAATAAAGGGCATTTCTAGATTCTCCCGGCCTTCCATGTTCGGTAAAGATATTAATGAAAATTTATTATTGCAATATAAAATTTTTGGACCTTGCTACAGGTACACGGGCGTTCACACGCCCGTGTACCCGACCCCACACCCTCCCCTCACAAGGGGGAGGGCCCGCCATTTCCGACCCCACCTCTGGGCCCCCCTCATTGTGAGGGGGGAGGTGGGGCCGTGTACCCGGGCGTGTAAACGCCCGGGTACAAATGGCATTACCCAAAATTTTTATACGTATTTAAATATCCGAATTCAAGGTTGTACTTGTACAGTTGTACATAGAAAGAGTCAGTAATTATTGTAATTGATGCTCCCATTGGCCCATTATTTAAGATTATAATTTTTAAAATAATATATTTTTTAAGAATGCATAATTAAAAAAAAAATTTGAGTTTACGTGTAATATTATTTTATTAAAGAATGTGTGATTGATAAGAAAAGAAAAATGAATTATAATTTTAATGGGACCAAACGGGGGCAATGTATAGTCTTGTTTCAGCTACGTCCCCAAAAAATCATTTTTTTAAAACTTATTTTTAATTACATATTCTTTTAATAAAATAATTTTGCAAATAAACTCAAAAAATTTCATACTTTTTTAATTACGCATCCTTAAAAAATTATTATTACAAATTTCATTTTTTTTTTTAAATAGGACACAAACATAGCCATAGTGTTAAAAAAAATTAAAAATTTAATGAATTAACTCCTTAATTATAAGAATAATTGATTGTTCTTCGACCATTAATGATTTAATAATCAATCTGAGAACGGACAATTAGTACGTTTCGCTTACTGAATATCGGACAGGGTTTTATGGATTGTCTGTAACCATAGGCATCCATCGAGTGCTTTTATCGGTGGAGATAATGTAGATAGCGCAATAAACCAACTCTTTGATGTTAAGAAGGTTGATTTAAGAACTAGTTATCGTCCTTCTTCAACCATTAATTATAATAGTATGTTTCGCTTATTGAACAAAGTTTTATCTGTTTTTGATTGAGATGTCGAATGTGAATATAGGGTCAACTCGTGCATTAAACTCTACATACTTATTGACTCGATCCCTCATCTCGAGGATCTTGGACTAGGGATGTACCAGCGTGCATTATTTCTTAACAAGAAACTTAACCAACGTGGTACACAATCGTTCTCTAATCTAGTTGTTAGTATTTTGGGAATTAATATTTAATTGTCATTGAATAGGGCTCTGAATTTTCTATTTTAGATTGGATTTATTGGTTAAAAACCATGAATCAGACAAAATGTGGGTCCCACTACTGACACCTGTTGGTAGGAATATGATGAGGTTTCTAATAAGGTTTAGGTGAAAATTACATAAATAACCTTTATCTTAGCTATAATTACGGATATGGTATTGATGCTTGTCTTGTTTTTGATTGGTGGATGCTCGAGGAAGTCTAATTGTCTGCGGGTACTCTACTGTGTACATCCATTACATGACAAGTGTGATTTGTACACGTGGCTTCCTGTGACCAACATCAAAGCAACAATTCTATTTACAGTTAAATAACAATTAAAAAATAATTTACAATTATAATTTATAAACATATTTTTTAGTTAATAGTATAAAAAAATAAGTATTTTAGTAAATTTATTTTACTAATAAAATTCTTGCCAATCAATAAAGCAATAAAAATACAAATATTAATATTAATGAAGGAAAATTTCGTCGAGCATAGAATAATTATTGTAATATTATAGCTAAAAATAAAAGAATACTTACTTAAGTTACTGGTAAAATATTAAAAAAAATGAGGAAGGATGTGTGTTACTTAATCAGTGATCAACCACTAAAGAATCTCGAGCCATTGCTGACGAATGTATATCGATAATGGTTAACAGTTGTTGTCGATAGTCCTGCTTGATCCTCATATCATTTTTCAACTTAGAATTGAATTCTATGATCATTTTTGAAAAAAAAAAAATAGAAGAAGAAGAAAATCTTAAAGATTTGATCTAAAACTCTCAAATTATTTGATTCACATTTACTTGTGTCAAAATCGAATCAAAATTGTGTACTGCATTATGTTAATTGATTCAATACTAAACTATATCAAAATCGAAGATCGAATCAAAATGTCATATAAATTAAATCGGTTATAGAAAAATTGGCAATAATTTTTTTTATTATTATTATGATTCTTATTTATTTTTTTATTTTTTTTAAATTTACAGACCTTGATGCACTTGACTATTATTATAATTGTACTAGGTATAAGAGAAAATAATTTCGATTTTGAACCACTCACTTATTTCCAATTTATATTGTTGAAGTAATATCTTTGACTGTGAAACAAATTCTTGTCTGCCCCATCATGGCCACAAAACATTATTAATATTTGGCATGACCTAAAATTGACTAGTGTTTTGCCTTTGAGTGACATTTATATATCATTATTTTATGCTTTTTATGATTACCTAAAATTATAACGTTTGATCATTCATACGTAGCCCATGTTTAGTCCGGATTAAAATCTGATTTTAATTCAAGTCAAAATCAAATAATCAATATTAACCATATCTTTCATAGGTCCCACAACTTTTCAACCACACATTTCAAAAACTTCTATCATAATCTACTAAAAATCTAATTTTAATCTCCATCAAACACTATCTTAATGCGGGTTGTGTTATCGGGCCAAAATGGGCCACCAGGGGTGTTGTGTCGCGTAAGTTTGACCGACTCGTTTAATACCTCGAAATCAATATCATTCATTTATTAAAAAATGATGTTTATGCTATCCTTCCTCACTCGACTACTATTTTATACATTAATGTAATTTCGAACTTTGTCATATGCTTTATATCTCTTTAATTATTTAAACCATTCTTGAAAGCTATGTATCAAATTTATTACTACAAATAATATAACTAAATCATTTTAAATTATTTAATCAATACATCAAGTAAATTAGGTCTTATAATTCTAGATTTATTTATTTATTGTTAAATTTTATAGTCTTGTGAGCTTAGTGCCAGTCATTGTCATGGAAAATGTATGAAACTTTCCAATTAGTGGAAGATTTTGCTGACTTAATGTGAAGGGACCCATCAAAGTCTATTATTAAAATATTACAATTGACCCGTTTGGATTTATGTAATGGTTGGATTTCGAGTCTTTGTCTCAAAGTCTTCACATTTGCTTTAGCTAGTTAGTTAATCCTGCAAAAAGGCAAAGTAGTGCTTTTGTTTAGCTATCAAATGGCTTCGAATTACATACTTAGTCATTCGTCTTTCACGAAAGTTGCAATCTAGTCCCTAATCTATATTTTTGGTTCATTTGTGTTCCGGTCTTTAATATATTAGCACTGGAAGTACCTCGTAATGGTGTCCATCCATTTTGGAACTGAGAAGATGATTGGTCTTTTTTTAAAAAAAAAAAATGGGTTCAAGTAGCCAGTCTATTTCGCCCTTCATTAGAAGACGTGTAGATCACCTAGCTGAATGCCTGAAATGGCCAGAAATCAGGGACTGATTATGCTAATTTCTTAAAGTTTGGGGACAAAATTGAGACGCAAAATTGGTTAGGGATAAGATCTCAACTTTCATGAAAGGTTGGTGACTTATGCAATTTACCCTTTTTAATAAAGAATATATTAGCACAATTTAGTCATAGAGTTATGTAATTGATAAATGGAGTCTGTTTAAAGTATATTTTTTGGAATAGATTTTGTTAAAAATGATTTTTTTTATAGAACATGCACTTAAAAATAGAAAGAAGTTATGGGTTCACGTGCAAAATTATTTCATTAAAAGAATGTATAGTTGAAAGTGAATTTTAAATAATCTGTACCAAATAGGGGCTAAAAGGTTTACCGGAATAATAATAGACTTTGAAGTTGATATATGTGCACTTTATGTTTGCTATTTCAGATTGTTAAAAATTACTATTTACTTCTTTCTTTCTTTGTTATTTTTTCTTTTCTCGAGCAATATACAAATAAAAAGGCTAAAGTTAGGGTTGCACGTGGCGTGGGTTGGGTTGATTTTGAGTCCAACCCAAATACAATCAAACATATTCAGTTTGACAATAATTCAAACAAAAATCAAGACATTCATGGTTTGGACTTGAGTCCAATTCAAATTAGACAATTTTTTTATGGGCTCAATGGTTGGGAGCTTTTGGTTGAATCTGAACAATTTTTTTAAAGTTTGACACCATTTCAATTTGGACGAATTTCAGTTACATGAAAAACAGTGATTTGAAAGGTCTTAAGTCGATTGAAGTTGGATCAATGGTCCGTTGGGTTAAGTTCCATTCCAATATAACAATATAAATTAAAAATATTGTAAAATCTGCTAAATAGATTATACTATGATCAAATTAAATACATATTAAATCAATCTAAATATATGTTGAATACCTACATATTATACATATTGAATAAAGTGAATTCAACATAAATACTTAAAATGTTAAATCATCTAAACTCAATACAAAATCTCCTCTTTCAATCCAAGTGTTAAGTCAAAAATCACGTCAAAAAATCGAGTCGAAAAATCGAGGCACGAGCAGTAATGAGAGGCAGAAGATACATGAGACAGAGAAGAATTTTGATAATTAAATTTTTGGTTTTAAGTAATAATTTTCTTTTTAATATTTTTAAATTTATTAGATTAGGTTTTAATAGATAACCCGGAACCCAACTCAAACCAACATGGAATTTGATTTTCTAATTCGAACACAACCCAACTAAATTAAAAAACCAATCCAAACCGGTTAGTTTGGGTTTGGTTGATCGGTTTAACTAGTTCGAATTAATTTTTGTCCAACCCTAGTTAAAGTGAAAAATGAAAAGAAAATATTTAAGCAAAAGGTTGTTTAAATCATTGTTATTATTAGTTGTGGTGGTACAACACTTTTCATTGGCTCTTGATCCAATTTATGTATATTGGGTGTCCTCTGGCCCGAACTTATGTATGCATATCATGCCCATTCTTGACCCACTTGTCGATCTTGCTTTGTGTCCTATCTATCACAAGGTACTACATGGAGTCAAAACGATAAGTTTCTCAATGTGTAAGTTAGTTCAATTCCCTTCATCTTTTTCGAAGGAGCGGTGAGCCAAAAGTAAGACCAAGTCTTACCATGTGTGAGAAAGGTAACACTCCTTCAAACGGCTATGCTTACTCCAGCCAAAGTTGGCCGAATCTTCTAAGACTCCAAAGCTACCATCCCTTTAGAATCCTGGTTAATCAATTCATCTGGTGTCCACGTAGAAAAAACTCCTTCACGATCCTCCTATAAATAGGAGGGAAATCTGACTATTCAAAGCATAGAAAAAACTCATTATCGAGTCTACAAACCTTCCATAGTATTCATCCAATTTGGATATCTAATTGCCATTACTATTATTTTTATTCGTCACAACTCACAATCATATCATCCAATCATTCCGACTTCCACCACTGATCATTTGAAAACTCACAAGTAAATGAGATCATGAATAAGTAATAAAGTAGTGAGTAGAGTGTAGAGTGTCGAACCAACAAAACTACGTGTTTGATCGAGTTAAAATTAATTACAACTTTAATCGAATAGTAAACAAATTTTGTGATTTTTTTATACTAATCCCTAAATTATCAATTAAACTAATGAAAGTAAGTAAATGTGTTTTTCAAATATGTGAGATGCACTACTAAGATGTCGAATCCTCCTTATTATTCCATTTTTAGTGTAACACTTAAAGTGACAATTTGAAATCATTTATGTTGGTTAATGTTCGTAACTTAATTGAAAACTTATCTCGATAGCGATCAAATATATTCTCCTCATGTGACCTTTCTATCTTTAAATGAAAGATGCAAATTTGGTAAATGCATTAACAAGTGCTAGAACATATATTGAAACCATATAAAATATAGAGGTATATTTTTTATTATCTATCGAACCTTACAATGTTTATTATATTGTGCTTAAATCATATAATCTATCTCGATAACAATAAAATTCATCAACAATTTAATTAGTGATCAAATAATTGAAAAGAACGATAAAAACGATAATAAACTTCCACAAATCAAATCAAATTAAAGTCAAAATAATTAATTAAAAACTAAAAATATTATAACAAAGGTTCGTCTCATAGTAGCAATGTATAAAATTAGCCTAACATATCGAAATCACAAGGAATCATATTTAAGTGAAAAGATAAAACTTGGATTTTTGTTAAATTGAGAAGATGAAGATGAATTTTGAAATCTTGAATCTCTTCAATAGTTTTTTGAATGATCTCCACTTGCGCCTTCACTTCTTTGCCCAAAAATCAAGTTTGAACCTTCATTTGATAGAATTCTTGCAAGTACACTTCAATTCTCTTTCAAAAATTATGATGTTTCCTCATTTGATGATAATAATTGATGAATATTGGAGTATGAGATGTATATTAGAGGCTCCCAATATGTATTCTGTTGTTAGGTATTTGTAGGAGTAGAAAATCGGTTGAAAATTAGGTCCAAATAGGTTTTCAAAAGAGTTACGATCGAATAAGGAAAGTTGTCTTCGCGTGCGAATTTTTTGTCTATGTACAGCAGTCAGCTCTTTGGCCATAACTTTTTCTCCCGATATTCGATTGAGGCGATTCAAAGCTCATTAGAAAGTCAAATCAAAGGGATACACTTTTTTAGAAATAGAATTTTTCCTATTCGAATGTTTACTATGCCAAAAATGGGTCTCAATATTCAGTTACAACTTTTCTAGAAATAGAATATAACTTGTGCGATTGAAAATTGATTTTAACAATATTTTGATCATATTTCATTCCTTTTTGAGTTCCAATTCAACTCAATCCAATTGTCTCATAGCAATTTTCAAAATATCTTCTTGTGTCCGAATCAACTACTGAATAATTATAATTTGGTTCTCAAACTTTGGACTTAATTTTTATTCCCTTGAAGAAGTGTCATTTTACAAAATTATTAATCAAGAGTATTAAATGTGGAAAAAAAATACGAGATAAAAACCTAACTCAAATGGTAAGAATGAAGTCTTATCAGATTATTGACATGGGTTTTGTCTCATTTGGGAGCATGGTTAAATCCAAAAATGAAAAAAAAAACTTAAAAATTGATATTATTATAGAAAAAAAGTTAATTATAAAAGAGGAAAAAAAAATCAATACTTGATTCAAGTGACTAAATCGATCGCCTTCATATAGAGATAGAAACTCAAAAATGAGAATTTTTTCGTAAATTTGTTTCTTGACTCCATTTTATAGTTTATTGTCACAAAATTGTAAAAAAAAAAACTTATAAAAAAATTAGTAAAAGAAGTTTTACTGGAAATATTTTTAACAATTAATTTTCCAAATAAACAATAGGTCTAATAGTTGCGCATGTTCTTAAATATGTTAAACTGATTTGGTTAGCGTTCGAGGCGACTTGCAATTTCTTAAAGACGGGCTTATCCGAATAATAATGTGCGATATAGTTTTGTGAATATTATAAAAGAAATCGAGCCCGTGTTTGTTAACAAGGTCCAAATAAGTGCATCGGAATAATTTAAGCTTATTCAAACATTCTAAAGAAATATTTGGTTAAGCTTAAAAAATTCCTTGTCTGAAAGAATAATAATATTTATCATTAATAGAGATCATCATCATCAGTATAAATATCATTGAAATACAAATACATTATCTTTGAAAAATAATATTTTTTAACATTAATAATGATAATAATATTTCAAAATAACATTTTATAATCAGTATTTATTTCAGTAATTGAATACCGACACATCAACAAATTAATTTTGTTTACCAAACATTAAACTGCTAATTTTAAAACGTACGACAATTATGTCGAACCAAGTTTAAGCATGAATTGCAATTTGACAGTAAACTAAGGGTGCGTTTGATTTCAAAGGTGGAAAATGGGTGGAAAGAAAATGTTTTTCAGGGAATTGAAATGTCTAGAAATTGTTTTCCTGTGAATTGTAATTAATTGTGTTTGATTAGTATAATTTTCCACCTAGAAAATGTTGAAAGTTTGGTGTCCGTTTGATTTCATTTTTCATGAAAATTGTCCATTAAAACGATAATTTTTTCTACCATTGGGTCTAAAATTTGTTTCAATTGCAAAAAAAAAAAAAAAAAACTGAAAAAAAATTTACAATACCGAATGTTATTCGTTTGACTTTGTTTTATATGGAAATTGTCAATAAAAGTGAGAAATTTTTTTACCATTATGTCTAGATTTTTTTTCAATTGCCAAAAAAAAAAAACTAAAAAAAAACTAAAAAAAAAAAAAGCTGGAAAATGAAAAAACCAACTAAACCCAAAGAAAAGAAATTCCACTCACGCATGGAAAGTGGCGCGTGAGTGGATGTCCATGGAAACCATTTCTAGGCCAAAAGAATGCAATCAAACACAGTAAAAAGGTGGAAGTGGAAAACTATTACCATTTTCTAAGGAAAAGCCTGCCTATCAAACACACCCTAAGAGTTACAAAAATAAAAAAGAAGAAAATTAAGTATACCATTTATATTTAAAAGTAAGAAAACAAGTTATTCAAATATGTGTGAGAGAAAAAGGAGCTAAATGTTTCATTAGTCATTGAACTTTCATACATGTCACGGTTTAGTCACCCACCTTTAAAACTTATCCCACGGCCACTCAACTTTAAACCGTCCCACTACGTTGGCCACTGGATCAAAACCGTTAATAACGTTGTCCACGTGGTTGACGGTATGATGACGTGACACATTAAATTGCTAATTAGATGCCATGTCAACGTCATGAGTGCAAATGAGTTACCCACCGAGCTTTGCTCCATGTCACGGATTTTTCACTGAACTTTACTCCATATCACGGATTACTCACCGAACTTTGTTCTATGTTATGGTTTACTCACCGAACTTCCAAAATTGTATCGCTGGCCACCAAACTTCACTCCGTCCAACTCGATCACTCACCCAAATTAAAAAGGTGTTTAGTGGGGATTAAAATTGAATTTTTTGGTAAATTGTGATAGAAGTTTTTAAAATATGCGGTTGAAATTTTAATTCAATATGCGGTTGATATTTAATGTGCCACGTCATCATACCGTCGACCATGTGGACAACGTTATTAACGATTTGATCCAGTGGCCAACGTAGTGGGACGGTTTAAAGTTGAGTGGCCAGTGGGATAAGTTTTAAAGGTGGGTGAGTAAATCGTGACATGTATGAAAGTTCAGTGGCTAATGAAACATTTAATTCGAGAAAAAACTACTTAAAAATATTTAAAATAAATATGTTTTTGCCAATTATTAGCATAGATAATTTGCTGCATCTGTCTATTGAATGCAGCAATGGTCATTTAAGGCACAACCACTCCAACGGAAAACTTTTTTCCTGACATTTCAGACATTTTTCATGGTGATTTTGCCTATACAAAGGCATGTGGTGTTTATATTATCATTTAAGTTCGATGAGCTTTCACTATCTAATCTTTACTCTTATGTTTCATATAACATTATTATACCATATAAATTTACGTAACGACTAATTCATCATCATCTGCTTTGAACGAAAATAATTTATTCAAATTATTGTCAAACTTTTGAAGATTTGATTAAAAGGTCAGTTGTGATATGACGTTCGATATGATGAAAGAATAATAATAGTATTTTACAGTATATACATGGTTACTTTTTTCTTTCATTCTAATTGAGCGTTTACGTATAATTGTTATGTTAACTTTTCAAAGCCAATATTAGATCAAATTGCATCACGATGCATGACAATATTACAACCAAAATAGAAGCATATATTTTTATGCACCGGTGGTTTCAAGAAAACGTAGGTAACCTTTCGATATTCTTTTAAGATGTCTAATTGCAAACTACTAAGGTTGTATTATAAGTATATTTAATTTCTTAGTATTTATTTCATCAATTTGTAAAATATATATATATATATACACGAAATATTAATTCGCGTACAATTTGAACTCCACCAACATACCATTAGCCGATCCCAAACCCGGATAAAGGACGATGATTTTTACAATTTTATAATTATTTTGACCAAAATGAATTTTCCTTACAAATTTGTGTTGATTATACTTCGGGGATGAAATGTCAATTTTTAATTTTTTACAAAGAAAAATTTAAAAAAAAAATGACTCACCCACTAAAGAGCGAGTTGAGCTGGGCATTTGAAAACGAGTCACCTGAGTGCGAGTTGGCTCGTAGGGTGGATTGAGTGAAGCTTGATGGTGGACAAGTCGAGCAACTCAACTCGAACCATTTAATACCCTATGCTATACGTACAGGCCCCTATACCTATATGTGTAGAGTTTTTCGATTTTATAAAGTAAAAAATATATATATGGATCCTACTTGGGAAAATAAATCCTCCTTTTTTTTTTTTTTAGCTTCACGCTGGATTATAGTACAAACTCAATAATTTAAACTTTAAAGTTGGTTTGCCTCTGAAACAGTTAGCTCGAGATTTAAGCTCAAACTCAAACAATGAGTAATTTTTTTAATAAATATTTAAATCACATATTTATACAATAAAATATTTTCTATGTTCTATTTTTAATTAATATTTTTCGAAAAAATACTATTTAAAAAATAATTTTTTTTTAATAATGACCGTAGACAGGGGCTTAAAAAAATAATTTTGAAAACTTCTCACCAAACAATGACTAAAAGGTGAGTTCAATCTTACGATTCTTACCAAACTATTATGAGAGCACAATGAGCCCAGAGGACCCCACATTGGTATCCACGTGTGCAGAGAATCTTTATGCTGCTGCGGTTCCCACGGTAGTTACGATATCTGGGTTTCTGACCCAACGCAGAAATTTTAAGGTGCACTTACTTCACAGGAATATTTCGTGGTCCCAACAAATAAATATCAGCCATATGTAGATCGCGTCCTGTGGTTTCTAATTTTGGCCTTCACACTTTGCTCAAGTGAAATTTGAATAATTTTTGGGATAATTACAGTAGCGGTACCAAACCTTTTATTTAATAACAGATTTTGTCCAAACCTTTTAAAATGTAGTAATTGAAGTCCAAATGGATGGTTTCTGTTAATTCGAACGTTAATTGACCAAATAATTGACATTAACAATAATTTTGACTAATTTTAAAAGGTTAAAATGGTAATTTTACATTTTTTATAATAAATTAACTAAAATTAAAAATCCATTTTCATCTTTTTCTTCCCCATCCACCCCCACGTACTAAACCCACCCCAAATATGCGAACCTCAAATTTGATTGAAGAATTCCTCCAGAAAAATCACAGAGATGAGAAATTGGTGAATCTTGGTGAGAAAATGGTTATAACAAATTGATAAAATAATTCCAAGGCAAAAATACCCAAAAAGATGATAATGGAATTTTGACAGTCTTCAAACGTCAATCGCCCTTCATTACCTGCAATAGATTTAATTCCTTTTCTTGTTCTTCGTAGAGAAACTGTGAGTCTTTCCTCAAAATTCGAATAATCGGTTAAACTTGGTACTGAAAAATCAATGTGAAGAACACCAAAACAAGGTGGGTAATTTATATCAGATATCTTCAGAGGCTAATGAACTTCCGATGAAATGTCAACGAATCCGAGCTCCACCTTTCAGTTCTTGTAACCACGATCTTACAGTCCTGAAACTGATTCCCAATCTTTCAGAAATCTACCTGTCAAAGAAGAATTAAAGGCAAAAATCATATCATCGCAAAGATTTCCCAGATTTTGGGTTTGCAGATTTGGAGTAGGGATGTGTATGTGTGGGTTGGATTGAGAAGAAGAAAGTGGAAATGAGTTTTTAATTTTAATTATTTGATTTTGGTTATTTTATTATACAAAATGTAAAGTTACAATTTTAACATTTTAAAATTAGTCAAAATTATTGTCAAGATCAATTATTTGGTCAAATATCGGTCAAGCTAACAGAAACCATCCATTTGGACTTCAACTGCGACATTTTGAAATGTTTCGTACCGTGGGTGGCACAAATGAAAGGTTTGTGCAAAATCTGCTATAAAATGAAAGGCTTGGTATCGTTGCTGCAATTAAACCTCAATTTTTTGTTGGAAAAGATCTACTAATGCTCTGAAGAATATTACACTATCATTTAATTAAATCGTAGTTTAAATAAACTGATTTCCTAGATAAAATTTGAATGTTTTGGCCTACACACAAAAAAAAAAAAAAAAAAGATTCTTCGCTCATAAACATTAGGCGAGGCCAAAACAGAAGATATAGCTTTGTGGGGTTGTATTTTCCACGCTCACAAAGGTTATCCTACGAATTGCTCAATGCAAAAAGTTGAGTGTAATGCATTAGCATCATGATCTGCATTATTCGAAGGTGTAAGGCGTTTAATTACTAATTAAACTAAGGAATCTGATATTACCTCGATAATAGAAAGATTTCGGATCACACCCAACGTAAATCCAGTCACCAATCAGACTCGAGGTCTAATATATAGATAATGATTACCCTAATATATCTCTCGACCAATAAACTAAAGAATGAGGAAAAGCACTCAAGTAGCTCAAGTGCCTATGCAATGTTATAGCTAATTGAAGTGAGCGGACGGTGTTGGATCCCAATGGATCAATTCCTTCCCATAAGTACACAGTTCCCACAATTCTTTCTGAAATTATGCACTAAGAATCTGATAGTTTTCGACCATTACACCCTCCATTCCTTGAAAAGTCGATTAGATTTACCGTTTTATCAAGATGGGAAGTTCTGGAATCAAAAATAATGGAATCGAACCACACTTATGAACGTTTATTATTGAATTTGTCAAGTCTTTGTTTGGGCCTAGCAACATTTTTAGCCCAATCACAGCAACATTTAGCCCAAATTTTGATAACATCAATGTTATCAACCATGGTCGTCAAAAATGATTGTACGAATAAGTTAATTCTTGTTTGTATGAATTCTGTGAGAAGTTATGTGTAGTATATCACGTGTGAGTGTGATATCTTGAAAATTGATATTGAGTCAAGTGTAGTGTAGTCTCGTTTATCTATCACATGTGCTGATTGAGAGCATCATTTTGCTATTGTGAATATGTATGTCTAAATTCACGAATTTGAATTAAGGTCGATTTCAAATGATTGATTTTGAATAATAACCAGATTTTCAAGTAGAATTTAATTCTTGTTGTTCCATATTTTCTCGTCTTCTATCAAAATTTGAATGAACGATTGATGGATGAGTCTCTATTTAATACATTCTGTAGATTAACCTTACATCAAGTTTTAATTAATTAAATAATTTACTTTTTGTTTTAACTTTTAAGTTGCCATTATAGTGATCCAAATAATCTTTAATAAAATTGAGAGTTGCCATTAGTGTTCCATATAATCTTTAATAAAAAGGAAAAATTCATAGACAAGAGATTAAGTATGATACATTCCAAGACTAAGAAATAAGGTTTAAAACTTTAAAAATCATATTTTTTTTATAAACTAATTAATTAAACATATATTTTATTAATTAAATATATTAAGGTCACAATTCTATACATTTTGGTCACAAATTATTTATCGATCACAATTAAAAAATTTATAGTTCACAAATTATTTCACGATCACCAATCAAAAATTTTATAGGTTACAATTTATTCATCAGTCACAAATTTATCAAATTAATAGGTCACATATTACTTATTGGTCACAAATCACAACTTATTTTGTAGTCACAAAATAATTTTTGATCACAATTTCTCAAATGAATTAAACTACTTGTACAATGAATTTGCACAATGATTTTGACAATTTGTGAGGTGTATAGATCATTGCCATTGAATTCAAAAACAATCTTTCAAATCAATGGACATAATGACTACCAACTCACACATTGTCAAACTTATTGTCAAATTCATTGTACAAGAAGCATGGTTCTTCTCAAATTATTGGTCACAACTTAACAATTTTTTAGGTGACGCGTTATTTATTAGTCACAAATATTTATTTCATTGGCCACATATTATTTAGTAGTATCACATTAACCAATTTATTGATTTCAATCAACTAAATAATTTGTGACTACCGCCGTCACAACTGTCGCCGCTACCAACACCCCCATCACCATCAGTATCACTTCACCAGCACCATCATTTGTGACCACGACCACATCAAACATCATCAGAACCTTCACTTCACCACCACAACCAACACCACCTCACCACCAACAAATCAGATCCGAAACTGCCAACACCCCTACAATTGCCATCACCTCACTGTCGTCATCGTCGCCTCCATCATGGCCTCCATCACCACCACCACCACCATTTCCAACCAACACTCCTTCACATACCTGTTAACAAAAAACCATCACGGTACCAACACCTCACCGCCACCACCTGTACCACCACCATTGCAACCAATCACCACAGCAACAACCAGTGAAAGGTTCTTCCCACTGCTAAGATCCCTAGCTTAACTTCGTCAACGTCGCCTCACCTACCTCCACCTACACCACCAACAAAAACCACCCCAAACCCCCAACAACGCTAAAATATGGAAAACCACCACCACCACTACCACCACCACTCCAACAACCAAAACCAAAACTACCTTATCTGATCCACTACTACCTACACCATCATCACCACTGAACTGCAGCAGCCACAGCAAGGGTGAAGCCACTTTGAGACGTTCACATCGCCGCGCTGCGACGGCGATCCGCAGCAGCAGCAGTGATGCCTCTTCACATAGTTGCGGTGCGACTCGTCGTCGCAGCAGCGACGCTCACATCAAGCGGGATTGATGCAGTGGCATCCCGATGGTGGCAGCAGCGACTGAGGGCAAATAGATGGGTGGTGAAGAGAGAATGAAGATGAGAGGTAAGAGAAAATGATTTTAGAGTTTGAATGTGATATATAGAGTAGGGTGTGTGTACATTAATTAATTTATAATATTATTATTAATATTGATTTGTAATAATTAAATTAATATCTAATTTTTGTATAAATAAACATCAGATTTCATTTTTGAAATTGAATCTTACAAAATCTGGTTAGATGTAAGTGGAAATTACATAGAGGCTTACTTTTCAAGATCCAAGTTCAAAAATAACATTTTAAGTTTTAATATTCAAAAATCAGATTTTTTATAGATAGATAGATATTTTTATATTTAATTAAATATTAATAATAATATTATAAAATTAAATTAACATGTGTACCCACCCTACTACCTACCCCCACCAAATTTATATAAAACCTAAATCTATCGAACCCTAACCTAATCCAATTCATTTCTCTCCTCTCTTCCCCATCCCCGTTGCCGTCGCCACCTCCACCTCTCTCCACCGTCGCCGGTGCTGCCTCCTCCTCCTCTTCCCTTCTCCTCTCTCTCCCTCCTCCTCCTCTCCTCCCCCTCCCTCCCTAGGCCGCGACGCTGCTGCCTATGAACATCAACAGCGTCGGCAGCTGCTGCTACACCCACAGCAGTGTCGCGCGTCGCGCGACGCTGCTGTGGTCGCGATGGACTCTGCAAAATTCTCCCCCTCTGCTGTGGTCGCGATAGGCACAGAAATTCGAGGTTGCCAATCCCTTTGGCTCACCAAAAAATTCGAGGTTGTGGTTGGAGGTGGTCGATCTGTGGTATGTTTTCTGATTTGTGCGATTAGTGTAGCGGTGGTGCGTTTTTTGTTGCTGGAGGCGATGGACAGTGACGGTGGGTAGGCCGTGGTGGTTCGGTTTTGTTGGTGATGGAGGTGGTTGTTGGTGGTGGCGGTCACGGTTTTGCATTACTGTTAGTGGTGGAGGTGGTGGTTTCCCGTGGTGTTTGGTGGTGTTGCGGTGGTGGTGGGGTGAGCTGGCAGTGGCTTTGGCGGTGGTGGTGGTGCAGGTGGATTTGGTGGTGAGGGCGACAGTTGTTTGAATATGTGTTGTGTTTCGTGACGCGTTGTGCTGCTTGTGCAGTGGGTTTTGTGTTTGGTAGGTTTTGTTCCGTGACCTGAGCCATGTGCCGTGACGTGAGCCATGTACTGTGACCGATGCTGTGACTATCAATAAAAACCTGAGCAATGCCCAAAAAATATTCTGTGACCTGTGCTGTGGCCATTTGAAATAAACTTGTGACTATCAACCAGAATCTGAGTCATTTGAAAATAAAATGGGACTATGAACAAAATCTTGAGCCATGTGCAATATATTTTGTGACTTGTGCTGTGATCATTTGAAAATAATATGTGACTATTAATAAAAATGTGAGACGTGAGCCTTATTGTGTTATCAATTATTATAAACAAAAAATCATGTGTTGTGACATGTGACCTTGGCTGTGACCTGGACTGTGACTTGTGACCTGAGCTGTGATCGTACAAAAAATTCATGTCATCGGAATAGTAGTCGGAATCGGAGCAATCGCCGGAGCAGTCACCGGAATCGGAGTGGTCGTCGGAATTGGAGACGTCGTCGGAGTGGTCGCCGAAGCAGTCGCCGGTGTGGTGGGGTGGTGGTAGTGGGGGTGGGTTAATTTTATATATATATTATATATTTATTTATTTATTTATTTTTATATATTTAAATAAATAAATAAATATTTATAAATATGTGTATAGTCAAAAAATCTGATTTTTGAAATGTAAAAGTTGTTTTGTTATTTTTGAAATAGGGTAAAGATAAAGTAGGGAAAGTGAATTTTTCCCTAGATGTAATTTCCTCTTAATAAAATTGGACATGGTTTTGGCTATTGGGCTGGCCCAGATAGTAAGGTTTGGACGAAATTGAATTCTGGACTATCCATTCAAATCGGGGACTTGGGCTACTACAGGGCTTGGATGGGTATCTTGGGCCCACCACGTGGCCCTTAGAGTTGAGGGTATTGGGCGAGTCTCGTTTTATACAAAACTTAACGAAGAGAGTACTGCTTAGCGCTTTTAGATGCAATTATGAATAGTTGAACAGAAAAATATTCTTAAATTGAAATAACAAATTACAACCTATATATTTCCCTACTTAACATTTTGCATAATATTTAAAATTTTATACTCATTGATTTTTTATGAGATTTATAAAATTATTATCTTTTTTTTAAAAAAAAACTCTAATATCAAATCAATTAAAATTAATTTTAATTATATATATATATATATATATATATATATATATATATATATATATATACAGAAATGATCTAATGAGCAACGGTGCTTATCTTATCCTAAGCACCGATGAGTTGGCACATTAATTCATTGGTGGATTGGAACTCACAAAATCTTTATCCTCCAATGAATTAATGTGCCAACTCATCGGTGTTAGATAAGATGAAAGACCGATTAGATCATTTCTATATATATATATATATATATATATATATATATATATATATATATATATATATATATATATATATATATATAATAGTTCATTCGACTCTTCCAAAATTGTAAAAAACAAATAAAAATCTTAATTCCTATATTCTAATTAGTAATATTTTTCTCAATATTAAAAAAATCAATAAAGATAATATTTTACATTAGTTTTCATTTTGTACCTAAAAATCAATATTCTTTTCTCATTTAAGGTTGGAGTAATTTTGCAACTTTAAAAAAAATTGTTAAGAATGCAATTCATAATTTTCTTGGCATCTATTGCGAGTGATTTTTTTTCCTTCGAGAAATTTTAGCAGGTGTAAATATATAAATATAAGATAAATAAATAAATTTGTGTAAAAAGTGAAAATGATTAAAAAAAAAAAAAAATGCAAAACATGAAAGTGACAAGAATCGACTAAATGTTAATTTATGAAGGAATAAATAAATAATTTTTGAATGAAAATAAATAGTAATTAAATCATTGGAGAACGAAAATTTTTAGAAAAGTACATTTGTTTTCATCAAAATGTATTCTTAAATAATAATTTAACTTATTTTAACCACACATTTTTCAATAAAATAATATTACACGTAAATCCAAAAAATTTCCTTATTTTTTAACCACACATTTTCCATCATATCACTATTAACAAAATGCAATTTTGTCAAAAAAAAAAAAAAAGAAAGAAAGAAAGGAAAAAAAAAAAAAAGTAGCTCAAACAAACTCAAAGTGATACATAATATAATACAAATAGCTTGATTTCTTATTTTCAACTATAGATATTTTGGTCTAGTTAACTAATTTTAAATGGTAAACTTGTAAATTACTTAGCAAAAGTGATTGATCATTACCATGATACCATCCTATGAAATAAAATAGTACATAAAGTATAAAGACTAACTATATTCACAGTAGCCCCTGATTAATTAAATCTTGATTTTAATTTAAGTCAAAATCAACAATTAATTTTAATCGTACATTTTAAAGAACCCATAACTTTTCAACCACACGATTTATCAACTTTTATCAAAATCTACTAAAATTCTGATTTTAGTCCTTACCAAATTGGGCATATATTTTTTAGCTACACAAGGAATTATGAATATGACAGAATAGACTACAAAAAAAAGGCAAGGTCATTGAAACATAATCAATGGGGGAAAAAGGAATTATGAATATAACAAAATAATCATCTATTTGATTGTATTATTGCTGCTCAAAAAAAATTAAAAATTAAAAATTGCGTCTTTCGGGTTCATATTGCAATTCCGGTAGATCCGCGAATAATCTCGTATATCCCTATTACATTTTCTATACTCAACAAAACTATGATGCACCATTCCAGCAAATCTGACTTTCTGTTTTGAAGCACTTCTTGAAGAAAATGAATGTTATGCTGCATGATACAAGAAATTCATGACTATATTCCAACATACAGAGATGGAGGTTGCAGAATATGGGTTTACGTACCTCAACAAATTTTAACTTATAATCAAGATTTCCAAATCGTTGGGCCACCTCGTATTCCTCTCGAAGGTAGTCCAGTATCTGCCCATATTTTGCATCTCTCCAAGCTATTTCTGATCTGATCAATCAAAAATCCCATCAAATTACACAGTAAAAACCCATGTAATAAACTGAACTTAGATAAAAGTTTTGATGCTATAATATGTCAGAGACGACTAAACAGTTGAATGAAGACACGTACATACATCAACTCTTATATAAAGTTTCACAATTTCTTCTACTCGCGCAAACATATAATTGGCCATTTACTCAAAGAGGCTCACGAGAAATGACTCTTCGCATCAATAAAAATCTTGTGAAAGAACTAAGAGCATGTTTGGAAAAGGTTAAATTATAATATAAGTTGGTCAAACATATTTTTTATTCACACATTCCGCAGGATCCACAACTTAAAAGTACTACCAAACAAGCATTAATTGAAATCTAGGTAAAGGCCAGTGAAGATGGTCAAATCATAGCAAAACAACAAACAGGTTGAAAACCCTAAATCGAATTGTCTTTCCATGTCTTTTATGTATGAGTCAGTCCTCTGAATGTTCATCGGGTTTCATATGGACAAAACATGAAATAAAATGCATTGATCCCATTCCTTTATGCTTCATGATGTGCAGAAATGCTGAAACACATTTTGGATGTTGACCAAACATTGAATATTACCTCTCAAAAAGACCGACTTTGAGAATCACATCAGCTAGATTTGAGTTGGCCTTTCCAACAAGTTGAAAGAGTTTCTTCCGATCCATTGTGAAAGTACCACTTTTCTCCATACCACGATTAATATCTGTGAACTCTTCAACTATGCCATCAACCTAAAACCGAGAGAGATTTTAACTTGCAATTAAGCTTATTAAGACCATATACCTAGGGGTGTCCAAAAGTCCCGAACCGAACCGGACCGAACCGAACCCGAACCGAACCGAACCGAACCGAGCGGTTCTTCATAAATTAAATACCCGAACGGGTACCCGAATCGAGAACCGACGGGTTTGGGTCGGGTCTCGGGTCTAGACTAAGAACCGAAGAACCGAATAAGAACCGAAACTAAATAATTTTTTTATTTTTTATATTGAATTAATTAAATTATTTTATTTTTTTAAAACAAATTAGCAAATTAATTAAATAAATCAGATTATTTCATAATTTTAATTTTAAAGCTCAAATCATTTTTAAAACTCATTAGCTCATTTTAATTTGAAACAAATGAATATACTTTATGTAGTGTTACTATAATATTAATATCTATTTTTTGATATTTGTATGGATTGAATTAATCTTATTGGACGGCTAGTTATTTATATGTTTTTGAATTGGACTACGTTAATTTGTAAAAGTTACGAATGAAATGTCATTAGTTGTATTTATATAGTGTTGCTGTAAATATTAAAAAAATTAATTATGGTACGGAACCGAACGGAACCGAACCCGAACGGTTCCATAATTATATTTGGACCCGACGGGTCCATTTATTAAATACCCGAAAGTTTTGGGTCGGTTCGGGTATCTTCAGAACCGAACCGAACCGACCCACGGACAGCCCTACATATACCTATAGTACAACATACTTTTAGAAGTTTCCCAGTAAAAATGGAATAACACAGGAAAAATATAACATAACTAACCATTTACCTGTGAGACAAAATAATCCAACGCTATACTTTGACCAAGAACACTGCTAATTATGCGGATACTATCTAGGTCCAGATTTTTCAGAATAATGTGATCTGGGCCTCCCTGCATATCCTCAACTAACAAGGGCTTCTCTTTTATGGCATAATCTGATGGTAAAAGGAAAAGTAGAATATGATATTTCTGTAATTCATGTTATGTGAAAAGTGAAAACTATAGACACCGAGGAAAGTGAATGTTCATACTATAAAAATTTAACAATATTTGTAAAATGTGAGATGAACCAAACTACGGAACACAATAATCATATTATTCTAAACAGCATAATGAAACAGAAAGCACTGGCCCATTCATAAGTCATTGGCAATTTGGTTTAACCTTGGTAGTTTCACTTTTTTTCTTCTGCCTCGCTATTTCTTCATTTAATGATTATTGGCAGCTCCTGACCTTAGTGTTATACTGAATTGTAAGCGAGCATTTTGCTATTGTTTTTCCCAGAGAAATCTATACTCTCTTCTTCTCTCCCTCTGTCACGCTTAACAGGTAGGTTTGACTTTTACCATGTGACATTGACTGACAGTACAAGAAAGAAATGTAAGATTTACGTTCATCAAGGATACAACAAATTAAGGCTTATTCTCAATACATTTGAGATTAGCTACATGAATCCTTTTTGTTACTGTGTCCTGTTCAACACTACACCTCTGGAAGATACAAAAAAATGTTTTCCTACATAAAACATTCTCAACTTTAGAGTGTCGTGTGACGGATCGCAAGGTGATGACTTGAGATCTAGCATATCACGGGGCTAGTTTTCTAACACTCGAACAACTAGACACCATGCTGCCTTAACGTTCACAATTCTCGTCCCTCTCGAGAAAACGTTAAGTCAACTTTTCAACACACACGAATAATCTAACAAAGTAGGCTAAATTACTACAACTTTGAATAGAAGATTTGAAGTAAGGAAAATAGGGAAAACAAGTAAGATTTGGGGAAAATTCTCTTTGTATAAAAATAATTCCACTCCAATGAATTAATTTACAAATGGACTACATCTCTATTTATAGGTAAAATCCTAGCAAGTGTCTTGGAATGTAAGTGACCTTAAACCTCCTAAGACCATGAGGAAGCAAAGTTGAAATTTGTCTATACAATTCTCACATACACTAGACATGTCCCTTTCATAGTGACAAAATTGACTTTTGCTTTCTCTTTGACATCGTCTCTTGCAAGAGGCATAAATGACCAATTTGAATTAGATGTCCCAAAACATCCAACTTACAGCCTATGGTATTTCTCCATAGAAAACCACTTTGATATGCTGGAAAAACTATCCATGTCATGCAGCCTGCAATCTGTGTGTTGCTGTGCTGCCTGTGTCCTGACATGACTGCAGTTCGTGTCTGGCCATGTCCTGACTGTGTCCTAGGTGCGCCTGCGTTGTAGCCTTGTCGTCATGCTTGCCTGCACACCCAAATTTCTCATACACGAACCTGCCACCATGGACATCAGTCATTTCCCCACCAATTTAGGTGACACCGGCATCGCCATGTACCTTTGAAGTTTAGACCTAATTAACCATGGGTCTACTTCATTTTCCCACTTAGTGCCATGACATCCCCATGCCATACTAGATCTGTCGTGTCTGGGAAATCCGAGTGTGCAGTTAGGCATGGCGACACGGCTACAACGCAGGCAGATTGCACGCAGGACATGGCCAGACACAGACTGCAGTCATGTCGGTCACATGCAGTACAGCAACACACAGATTATAGGATGCATGACATGGGTAGTTTTTCTAGCACATCAAAGTGGTTTTCTAGGGAGAAATACCATGGACTGTAAGCTGGATATTTTGGGACATCTAGTTCAAGTTGGTCACTTATACCTCTTGCAAGAGAAAATGCCAAAGAGGAAGCAAAAGTCAATTTTGCCACTGTGAAAGGGACATGTCTAGTGCATGTAGGAATTGTAGAGACACGCAACTTGCATGAAGCAAATTCCAAATTTGCTTCATCATGGTCTTAGGAGGTTTAAGGCCACTTACATCCAATGAGAACCCTTGGATGAAGATTGATCTTGGCCATTGATTCCAAGACACTTGCTAGGATTTTGCCTATAAATAGAGATAGTCCCTTTGTAAATTAATTCATTGGAGTAGAGTTATTTTTATACAAAAGAATTTTCCCCAAATCTTGTTTCCCTATTTTCCTTACTTCAAATCATCTATTCAAAGTTGCAGTAATTTAGTCTACTTGGTTAGATTATTCGTGTGTGTTGAAAAGCTGACTTAATGTTTTCTCGAGAGGGATGAGAATTGTGAACGTTAAGTCTGCACGGTGTCTAGTTGTTCGAGTGTAAGAAAACTTTTTTTTTTTGATAACCGTGGATGTCCGGGCCAGCTTGCGCGCACCTCGACTAATTCCACGGAGCCCTGAAGTTTACGGCCGGGTACTCACCTCAGTGGCCCTGAGGGGACTCGAACTGGTGACCATTGGGGAACACGTGTAAGAAAACTAGCTGCGTGACAGGTGGTATCAGAGCCTCGTTGGTAGGCTGTTATCATGGCGGATTCACAGCAAATTGTTGAGATTGAGGAAAGGGGTCGTGGTGTTGCCCCAGTTGAAGCAAGGAAAATATGGAGCAAGAGTAAGACTCGAGAAGCAATTTCCATGGAAGGCAAACTTGATCCAATCATTGCAAATATGGGTGATCGTGTCAAATCTCATGAATAATCGTCCAAGGATTCCGAAAAAGGGAGCATTGATGTTCAACTATTCGACAAGCGTGGGGACGCTACGACCGGAGGAGTCGTTCTTCCGAGGAACCCAAGCCGTGGCGCTAGGGGTGAAGGAAGGTGTTGAACGACTGGAAGAGTCATCCAGCCGAGGAACTACAGCAGTGGTGCTGAGGGTGAAGGTTGGTGTCGAACGACCGGAGGAGTCATCCAGCCGAGGAACTACAGCAGTGGTGTTGAGAGTGAAGTGTCGAACGTGGCATGTAAGATGTTGCAATGGGAAGAGGTGCATGGGGCACTGTGGACTCCCGTCCATCGAGGGGATGGTACCGCAAGTAGAAAGAACATTCAAACCCATTGACAGGGAGGACAATGCAAGGTGTGAGGCGCATGATGAAGTGCTAAATGCGTTCCGCTACGAGGACGTTTGCGGATTTGGTGGGGGAGAGTGTGACGGATCGCAAGGTGATGACTTGAGATCTAGGATGACACGAGGATGTCATGGCACTAAATGGGAAAATGAAGTAGACATATGGTTAATTAGGTCTAAGCTTCAAAGGTATATGGCGATGCTGGTGTCACCTAAATTGGTGGGGAAATGATTGATGTTCATGGTGGCAAGTTCGAGCTCAAGTCATATCTGGGAAATTCGGGTGTACGGCAGGCATGGCGACACGGCTGCAATGCAGGCAGCACCCAGGACGCAATCAGGACATGGCCAGACACAGACTGCAGTCATGTCAAGACACAGATAGCACCACAACACACAGATTGCAGGCTGCATGACATAGGCTGACATGGGTAGTTTATCCATCACATCAAAGTGGTTTTCTAGGGAGAAATACCATGGGCTGTAAATTGGATATTTTGGGACACCTAGTTCAAGTTGGTCACTTATGCCTCTTGCAAGAGAAAATGCCAAGGAAGCAAAAACCAATTTTGTCACTATGAAAGGGACATGTCTAGTGCATGTGGGAATTGTAGAGACATGTCACTTGCATGAAGAAAATTCCAACTTTGCTTCCTCGTGGTCTTAGGAAATTTAAGGTCACTTGCATCCAATAAGGACCCTTGGACGAAGATTTATCTTGGTCATTGATTCCAAGGCACTTGATAGGATTTTGCCTATAAATAGAAATGTAGTCCCTTTATAAATTAATTCATTGGAGTGAAGTTATTTTTATACAAAGAGAGTTTTCCCCAAACCTTACTTGTTTTCCCTATTTTCCTTAATTCAAATCCTCTATTTAAAGTTGTAGTAATTTAGCCTACTTGATTAGATTATTCACGTGTGTTGAAAGACTGATTTAACGTTTTCTCGGGAGGGACGGAAATTGTGAACGTTAAGGCCGCACGGTGTCTAGTTGTTCGAGTGTAAGAAAACTAGCCCCGTGATAATCGACTCTCCAGATTATTTTGACGTTCAAGTATGCAAGAGAGGTACACCATCTTGGACATTTGATTTCTTGGCCATCATAGGTTACAAAATATATATTACCAAAGGAATATGAAAGCATACAAAAAGACCACAAGATGTTTAGCAAAACAAGCAAGAAACTATAAGGGGTCCACACCGTCTTTCTTCATCTCAGAAAGCAATCCAGAAGCGTATCGTCTAACATGTTGTAGGTAGTATTCAGCGTCATGATCCTCCACATTGAACAGGACTGCTGAACCATATTGGAAGACAACCATGTAACGACAGCAACTAGCATTCTTTACAAATACGCTTCCCTAAAACGAAATGTTAATTTTCCATGAGTCATATATACCAAGGCAATTCAACAGAAACAAAGTTTGAATTTTTTTCACTCTTTAAAGTATAGTATTGATCTAAAAGCAGTCTCACTTACTCAATCCAAAGCCATTGAAGAAGAAGAATACGTCCACTTAAACAGACATTTAGCGTGGTGGCATGATTGAAGGATGATTTAAATCAGAAATTTAAAGGTCGAACAAATAAACTTATTCTGACTAATAACCATATGTACCATGAATATGTCCTAACTCCAAAGATATCATTCTAAAACATCTGAGGAATATGAAAATTTTCAAATGCACAAGTTAACGCAACAGTGAAACCAAGGGTTTGCCCTAGTGGTCAACGTTCTAACCTCCTTGCAAGTTCAAGTCCTCTGGGGAAGGATTCAAATAAGACAAGGATTGCCCCCTATTGTGAAACCCCACTTTTTGGACTATAAAATGTAAAAAGAGAGAATACACAAGAATTAAGTGAAAATAATAAAGGCCAAACAAAGACAGGATTGTCAGTTTAACTCCTCTGAAGCAAAATACAGCTAAAATGCCGAAATTTAGAGTGCAGTTTCTCCCATCACCAGTGAGTGGGAAACATATAAAGTTTAATGAGCATATTTTCTAATTTCCTACACTTAACAGAAAAGGGGCATTTGTGTAAGGCTGAACATGGAAGCTAGCTTGATATATAACCTTAAAATGACATAACTGTATCTCCAGAAATGGAAAAGGCTAAATAAAATAATCTGTTATTTGCTTGATTATGTGTCCACAGTTTTCCCTCATTCTTAAAGTTTTAGGCAATTATGTGAAACCTTTACTCCAAACAGTAATATTTTTGTTACCGAACATATTTACTGAGAGTTAGCAGGCAATCTGATTTCTCCAATCTCACGTTCAGTTAACCTATTTTTTGGTTACTACAAATCTATATCTATTGCGGTAAAACTAACCGTGGACGCATGACTGCATAAAAAGTGAATTGCGTGTGGCATGTGAAGTATAAGGGGGACATCTATAAGGGTCGCATATTTTTTAATATGATTTCAATATTGGAATGACTTTATCTTCCAGTCCAATAATACATCCTCCTCCACCCCATTGCCCGTCTTCTCACACATCCATGCTCCCATATGCAAGTTTGCATCCTAGGTCACGTTGGTATTAAATAAACTAGAAAAAGGAAACGACATGCCAGTGAATTTTGTCCTCATAAAGAGTAATCCAGTGAATTTCTTATTTCTTTATTGTTTCACAGTGAAATACAGGGGAAAAGATTTACTGAAAGAAAGGAAATTAATTAGTTATTTGTCAAAGTTCCATTTCTTCAATGATAAGAATTAAATGCGGATACATAGCTCACAGACGTAGAACAAAAATTCTCATCCCTTGAAGTATTTATAATTGGAGGAAGAAGTCCGTGAGAGTGAGACCAAAACAAAAATCCCTAAATATAATGAAACACAATTAAACCCTATAAATCTACAAATTAAAATAAACTCTAAACCCTAAATTTTAGTTAGAAGTGATCTCATCCACTGTCTACAAATTCTGTAGCATTTTCCATAGTTTCACTATTCCCATTTAAGACTTTGTAGCACCAGGAAACAGAAAGGGAAACATGTTCATAAAAATGGTAGACAACATTTAGCCAATTACAAATTTCCAATGCTGCTTATACCATTTCAATCCTTAAGGCAACTAGAACAGCTACATAGTAGAAGCAAATACCAATTCATCTGTAAGATTTCTGCGCTTCCCCCCCACCCCCACCCCCACCCCAACCCAACCCCACTCCCTCTTGCCAGAGGATGCCCAGATCGTGTCAAAGAACTTATATTCTAATTACAACTTCTAATATTATAGGCTAATGAATTGTCCAAAGAATAAATAAGTACAATGCAGGCATATCAACTCCTCTTACAGTTTGCAGTGGGGGATCGCAAAATCTGAGCGCAATATAGTTAGATGAACGCGAGCTAGGAGGAATAACATTGCCTGAATTCTCCGCTTGCATGCTCTTCAAATCAACACTGCCAAAACCATGTATCTGAGAAACTAGACAGACAAGATGGAAAACTAACAAAACAGAAATGGTGACACAGGAATCCTGAAAAACACAGATGTGACCATGCGCAAGGATTTTACAAACCAAACAACTGACAGAAACCATGTAATGGTTATTTACAACTTTGACATAAAGTAGACAGCAATCATCCAAAACTCAAGAGTAAGCAAGGAGAAACAAAAATATAAATTTGCAAGGTTACAATGTATTCCAATGTGATAGAAATATGAAAATTGAAAGTTTTCACTCTGTTATCCAGTTGGTAATCATTTTTTGTCAGCTATGAGAATTTAACTTGGCAACATCGGCAACATTTACTCAACTAAAAGTCAGTATAATTCCGAAAAGTTGAAGACAAGAATTAAATTACATACATGGGATCTTCTCTAACAAGTTAACCTTTCGGATTAGTATAATTCTGAACGGTTGAAGATAAGCTTTACATGATATATGTGACATTCTCTAACTTAAGTTTTTGGATCAACTGATTCTACATGGTATCAGAGCACGCAGAGATCCAGGTTCAAGTCTTTTTGTCACCCTTTTATGAAATTATGCACATGTAAGGCTTTGATGAAAAAAAATGAACATGCCTACACGTGAGGGGGTGGATTGAAGAAAAGATGTAAATCGATAACATGTTGTCCTCTCAAACAAATTAAACTTTTAGATCAATTGATTCAACATAAACAAGCCTAAAAGGTAATCTATAAAATCAATCATATTATATTGAAAACTACTCTTTTAAAATTGGATTCACTCTGTCCAGGCTTGGTACGTACACAATTCCGATTTACATTATTTACATGTTCTACATTGTCGATAAACGGAGATGAGTAACCACGATAACTAACCAAAAGTTTGTATACCATTTATATCAGTAGCAGATGACCCTCTTGCCTACTAAAATGTTAATGAGGTAAATAACTAACAGAATTAGTTCGCTCAGGTTTGACCATCTGAGAGCTAAATAAATCAGAAGGCAAATAGTAGCAGGTTACCTTTATTCCTAGTCATACTCAAAATTGTCAGAACAAACTAGAAACTTTTAAGGCTTTGATGGAAAAAGGAAAGTCTATAAATGAAAATCATCGGCCAACTTCAGTCAGGTGACTGATAAATGAATACAAGAAAAGGATGCCTAACCAAACAATATATATTCACCAACATCATGACTATAAAGTATGTATTATGATACTATATGGACTTCGGTGCTCCCCTGCTAGTGAAAATAATAGCACAGGCACTTCTTTATTTACACCCTTCTCTCGTACCCCCGGATGGCAGGAATTACACTTCTAAACAAACTCTGGCCAAGGTAAAATTCATTGAGAGGAAAAAAATAAAAAGCTCAAAGTTCTTGGTTTCCAAAAAGGTGGTCTTTGATGTCTTGTGATATATATATATATATATATATATATATATATATATATATATATATATATATATATATATATATATATCTCGTTTTTTATTTATTTGAAATTTAAATATTCCATGATCAACAACAAACCAAGCCTCCAATTAGCAAATTTTAAATGTTTTATAAATATGAATAGTAAGATGAATAGTAGTGGATCCCACGAAATGTTTAAAAAATAATAAGTGGTGGTTAGAAGGTGTGGTTGAAGTTAATATTTGACTTTGACTGAATTTATAAACCAATTTATAAATTGTACCCAAACGGTATGTAACCCTTATTCCTAATATAATTGAGGTGAACACCAAGAATCCCTTTTTGTGATTATATTTAATACAACACTATATCTACCAGAGATCCAATATCACTACACCTTCACAACCACAACAGGCTCTGCTCATTTTGTTATTCCTCCCCTACTTCTTACGTGCTCTATTGAGATTGTGTCACCCTTGTGAATGGGAAAAATTGGAAGAGCACAACTAAACTTTTCCATGATCATAAATGAAAACTTGAATGAGTAGGTCAGAGGTTATGAAAATCATAATGTTGTTCATACTTCAGAAATTATTTTCCTCAATCATTCTTAGATACAAAAACTACCCAATAATGCCACTTAGCTGTTCCATGGAAAACCATTCAATGAGAGAGCCCGTGGCACCTCTTTTTCCAGAAGAGCCCCTTATGTACCTTCACTACTAATTATATAATTATCCAATATCGCAAGTCTGCCTCTAATCAACTGGGGGTCAATCTTCTCCACCAACAACCAATCATACAGTAAATCGCCAAATTCAGGATTACTAAATAGAAATTAGACACACACACACACACACACATATATATATAAAAGAAAGCTTTTGCTTGAATAAGTTGTGCAACTTTTACATCAATTTCAAATAACTTAACCAGAAATTTTCAACAGAATTAGCATAAATTCAATATTTTATACAACCCAAACTAAAAAAGAAGTGAACCTAGAATTTATATCCAATTTTTATAAACAAAAAATGGTGGAAAAAATGAACCTGGTGCAAAGGAAAAAAGCTTTCACTGATATTTTTCCGGCGTCCTCATTTTCCTTGTACTCCTCCAAATTCTGATTCTGATCAAAATTAGGGGTCTTATAATCGAAATCTTCAGCATAAAACGGGGATGGAGATGGGAACGCAGAAAAAGACCGGAAATTTAAGAATGAATTTCTGGGCAGTGCAGAAACTGAAGATCTAAGAGGTGGGTTTGGGCAAAAAATTGGATTAATCGATTTGGACGCAGCTATAATACGGTAAAAGAAAAGAGAAGCTCCGCATCTCCCCATTCACTGGAAAGTTTGTGGTCTGAGTGAATTTGTTTGTTATTTCATCGTTGTGCGTGTGTTTTGTGCTCGCGTAGAGGGCTTCGCTTTTTGTTCGTCATTTGTTTTTAGGTTTTACGAGTGTTAATTCTTCCAATGGAAATTGAACTTATGTTCATGTGTTCAATGGCTCCGTAAAATTTAACATATGGAGTTTTGGTCATTAAAATTTCAAAAATATTGGAGGTTACTCGCCGATATAACTTTCATTTAAAAACTCTAATGGAATTGATGACGTAGCTGACGGAATGTGCCCGTGACATCCCGTCATGTCGTTAAATTTTGAGATGATTGAATTTTAATCACTATATTTTGAAAAATATCTCTGATTGCTTGCTAAACTTTGTAAAACATCTTCTACTGCTCACTAAACTTTAAGGTGGTCGAATTTTGATCGCTAAACTTTGAGATGTCGAATTTTGGTCGCTAAATATGTCATCACCATCATGAAGATTATCATAGAAAATGAATAACCAAAGTGCAATTCGACTAAGTAAAAATTACATATTTCATGATAGAACAAAATATATTGATGCTAAATATCACTTTATAAGATATATTATATCTAAGGGGATACTTAAGATATGAAAAGTTGCAACTCATTTCAATCATTCTCATATGGGATCTAAAATAATATACTTGAGTGAGTTTATGAATTGCTTGAAGTTATTATCTGTTAATTGATTGTACAGGCACAATGAGCGCATTAAATTGAAACTGTTGGTGAGGCTTGGTTTGCAATGTAAGAGTCCAATTTTTGGTAGCAGGGACAAAGCCAGAAAAGATGTGATGGTGAACTACAATTTATAAAATTTTCAATGAACCCACGTCATAAAAGATACTCAAAATAAGTAAATTTTTTTCTTGTAACTATGAATAAGTAATATGTGAAAATATACATAGGAAAAAATTTAATTACTTAAACAAGTAATTTACTTTTAATTTTAATAAAAAAATTGATTTTTCATAAAATTTACTTATTTAATTGGAAATTAACCTTTTAAAGTTGGTCAAATATAGATGAAATAAAATACCTAACTTGATAATGAGTTTTTCGTATTTTATTCAAATGTGAATTAGATGAATGTGTAATATACAAAGAATATTTAACTAAATTTGGCCTATTTATAATTAGACTAGGGCTGAAAATTAAGTTAACTGGGCTAAAGTGGAATTTACATTTAACTAGATTTTTTAAGTTTCAACTTCAAAATTCAAATGTAAAGTTTTTAATACAAAAATCAGATGATAACATAATTTTTAAATATTAACAATAATATTATAAAGTAAAATAAATCTGCAAACGCCGCACCCACCAAAACAACTCACTCCAATTTAAACTAATCTACACACCCAACCTACCTTTGTTCACCCCAAACCCGAATTCTCCTTTCTCTAATTTTCCCGCTCTTCCTCGGCGACACAACTCCGGCGTTGAGGAGCAGAATCGGAGGCGTAGCCGCCGCTTCATCTCAATGGATGCGTTGCTCTTTGCCTCAGTGGATGCGCAGCTCTGCCGCTTCGCCTAAGTGGATGCGTTATCAGATGGTCACATCTTAAATAGAGTTGAGGCACAGTGTTGCAAAGCAAAACCAGCTTTGCGTAGCGGAGTCGAGGCACGGCTATGTGATGGGCCCTAGTGGTTTTGCCGGTCACAGTGCCACTTGTGGATCTAAAATTTTCTTCGACATTACAGATCACATCGGCGATCTGGACTTTTCTCCAGTGTCACAATCACAGCGCCGTTTGTGGAGGTTTCTATGGTGATTTTGCGGCGTTTTGCGATAGTTTTGTGGTGATTTTTCTAGGTGTTGGTGGTGCAAGCGATGATAGTGTACTCTGGTAGTGGCAATGGCATGGGGAGTTTGTGGATTTTTTGGTGGGGTGGTGGTTGGGTTTAGTGTAGATGGAGGTAGAGGAGATGGTGGTGGAGGTGGTGTGTTGTGGGAGGTGCGGTGTGCAGTAATGGTATGTTGTGGGCGTGGTGGTGTGGTAGTGGTGTTGTAGGTACTGTGGTGAGGTTATGGTGGTTCTGGAGGCGACGATACTCATGATGGTGGCGGGAAGAGTGTTGTGAACAATTTTTTTGGTATTGTGACCAATAAATTGTTAATTTATGACTAGTATATAATATGTGACCTAGAAAAATGCGTAATTGTAACTAAATTTGAAATTGTGACTCAGAATTTAGTAAATTGTGACCAATTAATTTGATAATTTTGTAATCGTGCAATAATTTATGATCTATAAAATTTGTAATTTGTGAGCGTGAAATAAGTTGCAACTTATAAATTTTTTTATTTGTAATCGAGAAAAAATAATTTGTGACTAATTAATTTGATAATATGTGATCAAGAAATAAGTTGTATAAACACGTAATTGTGACCATAATATATTTAATTAATTATTTCATGAATAAAATTTAATTAATATCTGATTTTTGAAATAATAAAATCTTGTTTCTTAGTTTTGAAATAGATCATACTTAATTTCTTAGTTATTAAATTTTCCCTAAACTAAATCTGGACTATTTATCATAAGACTAAGGCTGTAAATTAAGTTAACTGAGCTAAAGTATAACTTGAGCTAAACTTATACATACATTTTTAATTTTTTACTTCAAGCATTTTTATTTTTTTACTTCAAGCTTTCATTTGGGTTGGGGCAGGGTTGGGATATAGATCGGGCTCACATGTGAGCACATCCGCCCTACTTTGTAGAAAGGTGGAGATTTTTAAGGTTGGTGCATGTGTAGAGTGTGTTCTCCCAAAATTGGCCTAAAACCATGTTTCTTAAATGTGACTTTGTGAGAGGTTGCATTTAACTGGATATTGACAATAGCTTATTGCTAGATATTGGATTGGCTTTTGGAATTTTCTGAGGCTTAAAATGTTCCATCTGCTTCTGTTACGCTTATTCAATGCACTTCTAGCTTTTGGTTTTGACAGACTTTACAACCTTTCATTTAGGATTCTTTTACGCTCTTGAAATTCTTGTTAGGTTTTAGATGTTTTCGTAATTGGGGATTCTGTAAACAAAAGGACTGGATTGTACCGTGTTTAAAAATTCAATGAGTAATGTGCAAGAAGTTGAAAATAGGGTTATTAGGTCTAGGGTTCGAGAATGGCAAAAAGAGGAAAACGACGAGGATTTCCGCTAGGCTGTTGCCAAGGTTTGGCTCGAGCTACAAAAGTAGAAATATCGTCGCTGGACTGTCGTCCCTACTTCGTTCGAGTGATAGTCTGTCGCTCGACTGTCGCCAAGCCCTCGCTTGAGCGACAGGTTTATCCAAGAAATCTTTATTTCGCGATTTAAAGGCTTTTTCCCCGATCCATTCGTTTTTCTAACCTACCTATATATACTAAAACACTTTTGTAGGAAAATTTATGAGGTTGAACATTGAGAGAACTTCATTTGTGAGAGATTAATTCGATTTTGTATTTCAACATTCATCTACTTTGATTGTTTTGGTGAGAAAAATATCGTTTCTATAATCCAAATACCAAACTAATTTTCCTCTACATCGGTCAGAGTTCTGGAGATCGAGGAAGTTTGACTGGAGTTCCAATCTGTGAAGAACGCGGTGTTCTTCATTGATCCAAGAGAAATAGACGATTTCACAAATTTAGGAGTGTTTTAGGGTAGCAGATTCCCCAAAGAGCTTTGGCAACAGTAACTAAGGATTGGTGCAGGGAGCACGGGATCCAGGGAGAGCTGTAAGGAGTATAGTCAAGTAATCAGATAGTATGGGTTATCTTGTTTGATAGACTGTAAGTTGTTTGAATTGTTTATAGTCGCCTAGCAAAGTGTCTGGAGGTTTTCCCAGTTGGGTTTCTCCGTGATCATCTTGATGTTGATTTACTACTTTTGTTATTGTTTGATCATATAAACTGCGGTATTCAAACTTAGGGCTAAATGACTTGCATGTTTAATCATCTAGAGAAGAATTAAAAAGTGACTTCTTGTTGTTTAATTCGTAAACTATTTTTAATTCTGCATAATATACCTATTCACCCCCCTCTAGGTATTGTTAGGGTTGAACTGTTTAACTTTCATTTGGTATCAGAGCCTTAATTCGATTCCTGATCCTTTATAACATCTAGATAAGTCAGTCATTGTATGTGCCTCCATTTTTCGAAGAAAGCAACGATGCCTACTGAAAAGTTCGAATGAAAGTCTTCCTTGAATTTTTGGATGAACGTATTTGGATTAGCGTTCAAAATGGGTGGGCTCCACCTTCAACAACTGTTGCTGGTGTAGTCACATCCATTGACATATCTATGTGGACTAAAATTAACCTATATGAATCACCTAGAAGAGTAAAGCACTACATGCTCTGCTCTTGGCAGTAACTGTTGAAGAGTTTAGACGAGTGTCGATGTATGAAACTACTAAAGAAGTTTTGGATATTTTAGAAACCACGCACGAGGGAACTAAAATGATTAAGAACTCTAAACTGCATATGTTAACCACTAGCTTTGAAGAGATTAGATGAAGGACGATGAATCGTTCGATGAATTCTGATAAGTGCATTTTTACATACTTATTTTACTATCAAAACATGAGAAATTGTTTATTGATATGTTGGAATATAGTTTAATTATATGCAATTTATGTTTTGCAGGACAAAATGATGAATGTAGCGGAAATAAGGAGAAACATGTGAAAAATGACCAAAAAAGAGGAAAATGAAAGTTTAAGGACTAAATTACAAATATCCAAAAGTTGGTTCGGAAGGCAAAAGAAGATATGAAGATTTGAGAGTGTTAGAAATCAATTGGATGAGGATAGAAGTCAAATGGATGAAATATAATGAAAGAACTATCACACATCAATTTTCAAGTTGAAAAGTTTTACACCGATTTTCAGCCCCAAATTGAGACCAATGTTTGACATAGAAACAATCAAATTTGAAGATGATGTCTGAAGACAAGTTGTAGCTCTTTGGATTAGCTTTCTAATACATCTTGAATCACCTCAACCGAATATCGGGAGAGAAAATTATGGTCAAAATACTGAAAACTATTCGATGGAAGTTTATCAACACCATGCGGCCGCATAGTGCTTTTGGTGTTGCGGCCGCACAAGGCAGTTCAGGGAATAAAATGGTACATTTCAATTGTTCCTTGCAATCGCAAGGAATTGTACCTTGCGGCCGCATGGTACATTTTGAAACCGGAATCTCCACTTTCCTTCTATGACTAAAACTCCATTGGTAACATATCTTGCACGACTTTTCAACCCTAAAACGATCCCAAAAACACCCAAGAACACCTCCAAGATGTTTTACATCATTCTTTCCACATTTTTGACATCAAGAACTCCATGAAAAGTTGAAAACATTGGTGAAGTAAGGGAGAAACTCAATTAGAATTGGTTATCTCGACATCTTTCATTCATGTAATGCATTTTTCATTGTCTAAATAATTCTAACGTTTATATTTTTCGTATTTTGAATTAGATTTGAGTTAGATTTAACATTTATTCAGATTTTCATGGATTAATCACGTTTCTTCCATTAAATAATTAAAATACTTGTTTAAGTTTAATTTTCAAATCATTTATTGGTGTGATTTAATTATTGCTATATGTTAGAGAGAGAGAGACAGAGAGAGAGAGAGAGAGAGATATATATATATATATATATATATATATATATATATATATATATATATATATATATATATATATATATATAGTCACTTTTTGAATCTAATTTCAATAAATTGATATATAATTGTGATTTGGAAATCATAAATTCTAGGATTACATGTGAAATTTAATTGGTTTGTATTGTTAAATCATCCGATTAGACGGTTAGGATAAAAACTTCTAATTGGGTAAAGAATGCACAAATGATTGATTTTGATTGATTCAATCTAGTTGAGGGAATCCCGATGCTTCACTATTTTACATATTATCTTAATTCTCATCATTATTCCGGTGATTTACTACATTTTTATGTAATAAACAAATTCTCTTCATCAAATTCACGATAACCCTAAGTTTTTGAACCCCTTGAATCACTTTTTCATCTCCCTGTGGATACGACACCCCAAAACTACACTCCAACACCGCGTAACATTTTGGGCGTAATCATGAACACTTGTTTTCTATTTCCTCTTTACCCTGGTTTGCTTATATTGTCAACTACCTAGCTATAGGTGAAATCTCAGGAGAGTGGAGTGCAGAGGATAAGAGAAAGTTTTTAGTTGAGGTGCGTGAGTTTTATTGGGATGACCCATACCTATTCAAAGACTGCACTGATCAGATTTTAAGGTGTTGTCTATCCAATGAGGAGATACCTAGCGTACTAGACTTTTGTCATTCACAGGCTTGTGGCGGTCATATTTCCATGAAAAAGACTGCTGTAAAAATTTTGCAATGTGGTTTTTATTGGGCTACTTTATTCAAAGACACTAACATTTACTGTAAATCTTATGAGAAGTGTCAAAAGCTTGGAGATTTGTATCGATGCAATATGATGCCATTGAACCGCATTCTAGTGATAAAAGTTTTTGATTGCTGGGGTATTGATTTTATGTGACCATTTCCACCTTCCTTTGGTTATTTGTACATCATTGTGGCTGTTCATTATGTGTCCAAATGGGTCAAAGCAGCAGCTTGTCGAGTCAATGACAATAAAACAGTTGTGAAATTCCTAAGAGAAAATGTGTTATCCAAGTTTAGCACACCAAGGGTTATCATTAGTGATAGGGGTACACATTTCTGTAACCGTTCGTTTGAGACTCTAATGAAAAAGTACGGGATCATTCATAAAATATCAATTGCTTATCATCCCCAGACCAGTGGACAGGTTGAATTAGCCAATTGGGAAATCAAGCAAATTTTGAAGAAAACTTTAAACCCTAATCATAAGGACTGGTCGTTGAGATTGAATAACGCACTTTGGTATAGACTTGTATTTGGAAAACCTTGCCATTTGCCTGTAGAGCTCGAGCACCGAGCCTTTTGGGCTATCAAACACTTCAACTTTGATCTAGATGAAGGTAATAAACTTATGAAGTTTCAGTTAATTGAGTTGAAGGAGTTGAGAAATGATGCTTACGAGAATGCTAAACTTTACAAAGCAAAAATAAAAATGTTTTATGATAGACACATTTTTTGAAAAACGTTTGAACAAAATCAGAAAGTTTACTTGTATGATTCCCGACTCCATAAACATCTAGGGAAACTTCGTTCTAGGTGGTCTAGTCTTTTTGTGGTGAAACAGATCTTTAATCATGGGGTAATTTAAATTGAGGACCCTAAAGATGGTAGGGGTATTTAAAGTGAATGGACAACATTTAAAGATGGTGTATGGGCAACAGGTGCATGTGGAGGAAGAAATTCTTCTTGCAGACCCGATTTACCATCCTTGATACCTTCCAGGTTTGTCCGCAGGGGCGGATCCAGCACCTGGCCAGCCCCCAAGGCCGCCCGTGCTGGATCCGTAGGAATTTATAGGTTGGAACTCGCCAAATCGCCATTGTTGCAGATCGGCAGTTACCGGGAGGGAAGGGATGAACGATTAGGGAAGATAAGTTGGATTTGGGCCATATTTTTTAATAACTTGTGGACCTTTGTCTTGGGCTTTTTTTAAAAAAAAAAAAATTAGGCCCATTATCCAATTCCACTGCTTGTACCCAATGTCCCAGCCTCCCTCAATTGAATTTTGCAAAAAACACATACAAAGGCGCAGTTGGTAACTCAACTCCAGATGGAACCCTAGCTTATTTCGATGAGAATGATCAACTCCAAAGCGTTTTAATTCTTTCCCTCGCTACCGGTCCAAGTGCTTTCACTCCACTTTCAGGTTATTTTCGATCTGTAATCATCGGGAGCTCACTAGCCAAATGGCTCGGTAATTTTTTTATTTTATTTTGAAGTATTTGTTTTTGATTGGGTCAATTTTTGGCTGCTTATACAAGTGCTTGGGTTTTAGTTTTGTGCATTTTTTTTTAAGAGTTGAGGAAATTGCACAAAATGTCAATATTTGGCTTTACATGTACAAAAATGTCACTTTTTTAAACTCTTTCCAAGATTGTCATTTTATGACATTTTTGCCCCTCCGCATAAATTGAAATACCTTGCATGTCCAACATTAATTCAGATTTGACAAAATTTAAAATATGTACAAAATGTCAGAATTTTTGTCAGGAGGAAGATCAAAGGACAAATAACTCACTGGAGGTTGAAGATTTTGTATTTTCATCAAAATTGAAAACCCTCGTTTCTTTCCTCTCATCTCTCCCGTCCCGTTTTAGTTCCGTCGAGTCTCTGACCGCCGCACCGCACCAGTTCACTCTTCATCCTCTCTCCCACAGTTAACAGTCCGACGGCACTCTCCCACCACACGCCGATACACCGCACACTGACACGGCCACCCAAGGGCGAACGCGGCAATTTGTTTGTTCGCATCAATCTCGCACCGCAGCCATGCTCCGCATCTGCCCGTTCCAACTCTCCGTCCCACCTCTCTGAGCAGTGAGCTCTCTCGGTCTCCCCGGCAGAGGACATTGGTAGTCGCTACTCCGGATCGGTGACGAGGTAAGATTACGGCCAGATTTTTAAACTTTTGATTTCGTTGTTTTGGTGCTTTCCATTGATAGTGTTATGTGCGAAGAAGAAGAACCCAAATCCTCGTTAGTCGGCGTTTCTCTGATGGTTTGAAAATGGTGTCGTTTGTTTTACTTTAGTTTTAATTGCTTTTCTTCCGAATTTGTAAGCTTGTAGTCATACGAATTTGGTAATTGGTTGATATAATTTGTTATTTGTAAGCTTAAGGAGGAATTAATTTCTCTGAACATTTAATAATCTGTAAGGAAGTTTTGGTGTTCATAATAAGTGGTGTCTTTTCACTTTTGGTGACTATAGTGATCTTTTTAAAAATCTGATTTAGGGAATTTTGTTTTAATAATACTATATACCAAGTTTCAGTAGCCAAGTGGTGCTCTTCCCCAATCGATAGCAAAGTTTAGAACTGTAGAGACCTGCTTGTTTTTAATGAGAAAGAAAGGGATAAGGGAGTTTTCTGCTATAAAGGCCTCTGATTTTGTTTTTGCACATAAGCATGTCAGGCAGATTTATGGTCTCTAGTCTCTTGAGCAACTAGAATTTGAGTTCATGGATGCAACATTTTGGGACTTGAAGAATCTACTTCGAAATGATTTATTTACTCCAGCTATTGGACTTTCTCTTCTTGCAATGTAGAAGATTATAACCTTGGTTATTATTGTGGGTCTAGGTGTTTTAATTTATAAATTTTTTGGGTCTGGGTGTTTTAATTACGTGTTCCGTCATTTGATTATATTCTTTTCTTCGGGTGGAAAGGGGGGAAGGGTTTCGTGTTAAAATATATTGGAAGTAATTTATATATTCTGTAGATGGATAATTAATAATTTTTCTAATGGGTTTTATTATTTGCTTGTTGTTTTGTATGGATTTGGATGGTTTTAAGATGATGGAGTAATGGGTGTAGACTACGAAGGTAGAAAGGGAAATTGATCATATGGGTTTTACATTATGTGCTTGGGATTAGTTCTGGTTCCTTGTTTTCTTTGGATTAGTTCTTTAAATTATTTTCAAATTTCTGTAAAGCAGTCGAGTTGGAGGAATTTGATTGATAAATTATCCACCAGATACTCAAAATGATATTAGATAATAGTTATTCTCGTATGCTTCGGTTCATGTTATGAATTTTTAAATTTTGATAGTATGGGAAATTTTATTTTCCGAGATGTGGATGCTTGAATATGATTTCTCATATTATAGGAGTAGAATGGTTATCTTTTTAGACTCTTTTAACGATACTAGTGGTATGCCCGTACAATGTACGGGATTTGATATTTTTAAGACAATATTAGTGTATCAAATATAAATGGAAAGTTAGATTATTGTGAAAGTTTAATAAGCTTCTATGTAACATCATTATAAGTAAAATTTCATAAGGATAATATCCTAGTACGATTTAAATGAAAAGTTTTTGGTAGCCAATTTTATTTCTACGGAAGAATACTCTTCTATGTTCTGACATTTTCTGCTATCTAATAGAGTAATTTCTGGAAGTCCCATGTGCTTTGCATCTATTGCCTTATTTTTATCTGACCTCTATTTTGATTTCCATTTTCAGTTTCACCTTTCTACATCTCTTCCACCTGAAGCAATTTCTCTCAAAACTTCCTACAACGAATTAGGAAGACAATATATAAAAGTCCTACAATTAGATGCTCCCTTTACAAGATGAAATCGAAGTTTAACTGGAAATTCCCCATATGCAATACAAAAAACAGTGGTAATAGGCTGTTGTCTAATTTCGAAGTGTTTTCAATACAACATTAATGATTCAAGCAAAGCTATATACCTCCCAAATAAAAATAACATGAACGTGAAAGAAATAAATGCATACAACTATTAGAAGGAAAAATCTGAAATTGTAACTAAAAGGTACTTGACATGGCAGCTAAGACGGTATCACCCTCGGCAATTAGATTATAGGCCATCCACAAATCATCTGCTTCTTCTGTGATTATCTGCAACAAAATCGAAACGCGAGAACATAGAAGAAAAAAGATGTATTCATATTTGAAACAAAGAATTTATTAATTTGAAATTGATATTTTATTGAAGGAATTAAAGGGAAAATTGATGTTTTCTTCATTCCTGCCCTTTCAAGTGGAATTTTATTTACATCGTCCGTGTATATCCTCAATAGGGTTTGAGAGATCTCACAATAGAAAGAATTTCAAGATTTAGTAAAGAACGTAACCCAGCAAAAATTAACACTAAACCCCCGAGAGATATGTAAATTGAACAAAGCATGAAATATAAAATTAGAGAATGATAGCTGTTTGAACAAAACAGATTTAAAGCATGGTGAAAAACAATTTTGTATTCATCAAATAACTTAGCAAACGTGAACAATATTCTTTCCACAACTTGTTTTGCAGCGAGTCGAACTTAAGGATCTGGCTCTAATATCTATTGTACAAGACTCATGGCACTTTCTGAAATGCTTGGTCATGGTTCCCTTTAGAAGTCTATTTCCTTCGTTTAATGGCCTGAGCAACACCTTGTTCAGGCTCAGTGCAAAAACTTGTTTTAGACAAATGATTAATCATGGTTGGAAACATGATTTAGATATTGGATATTGAATTTGGAAAGACGACATTAGATATTGAATTTGGAAATATGTAACTGTGAGCTTATGGTTGGCCAAAATAGAGTCCGTTTAGGATGACTTCTTGAAAGCCTAAAGTTGATTTTGAAACTAAGAAACTTCTTACTTTATCTCAATTTCGAAGATCTGTACTTTTCTATTTCAATTACCTATAAATAACTATTTAGCAATTCTGTTTAGTGACTGATGAAATTTGATGTGCTTTTGAGGATAATTTTGAATGTATAGTTTTAGTTGATTGTCTTTATAGCAACAACATATTTGCTACTTTTCCATTTCTCCTGGATAAGATTTGTAATCATTTTCGTACGATATAAACCTTACAGGATTGAAGTTTAGTTCAACAATGAAATATTTCATTTTATAAGTGTTCCATAATGTGTAGGTGAGAATGTCCTTTATGATCAAATTTGTACTTGGGATTATTGTCATATATTGAAATTCTATGAATCCTAAACTATAGCGAGGATTTTTAAGCGTAACGGTGGTTGAAATGTTCGTTATGTCTTCTCAGTGTTTACTTTTGTTCCTGTTTTCTTCATAGCAAGTTCATATTTACTTTAGCCTGTTCAAACATTATTGGCTTCATTGATGGTGGACGTATTGTACAAAAAGTTCTTTCTAAATTGTAATGCGGAATTCTTCTTCCTTGTCAACAGGGGATTTTGTTGAACTGTGCACAGAAACCATTTCACCCATATATACGAAAACCAGAAGCTTGAATACTAGTTGTAAGTCATTTGCTCATCTCTATGCTAATTCAGTTGTGGGGGAACATATTGAATTCAATGTTTTCGCCTAATTGTCCGAGTTGTTTTGTTGAAACGTTGCCTTGTGGGCATATCGGATCGTTGTTATTGCATTGCCTGCGTCCTGAATTATTTTTGTTTCGTTATCCGCACAATGATTGTTGTTATTGCCTTGCCGGCAGCCTGAATTATTTTTGTTGCCTTGTCGGCACATTCATCGTTGTTATTGCCCTGCCGGTATCATGATTTAGTTTTGTTGCCTTGCTACATTACTAACTTGTTGGAAGAATGTCTACTATTGGACGAACCAAAAGTTGACTACTTCAGCAGTTACATCTACTACTATTTCATTGTAATTTTTACTTAACATTTATTTGTGATACATTTGATCCAACATTCATGTACATCAGCACAATTTGTATCCACGGTTTTTTGCTTGCAAAATTTCACTTCATCTAACTCCGAGTTGATTGATCCTTCCGAAGTTCCGTTTATTTCATCTTCTTCTGTAAATGCAAATCTCAAAACGAATAGAGTAGCTTCGGTATCCAAATCTAACACACGTACCAGGTCTGGACTGGCTCCATTTGATTGTCCCTGTTTTGAGCACTAGAAATCTCCAATAGAAACTGCACAAGTTTGAAAAGATGGCGGGCGTGTCAGAGACAAATACTTTGCTAAGCCCTGCAATAAATCATCAGTCATGTTTTACTTGTTTTACGTTATGTTTTAATGTTGTCCATCGATTTCCATGCTTTGTTCATATAATATTTTTTTATTTTTATCGCCTTGTCGGCATTATGAATTAGTTTTGTTGCATTGTCGGCACAATGATTGACTCGATTGTCTTGTCGACATCATATATTGATGATGAATGTTATTGCCTTGCCGGTATCATGAAATATTTTGTTGTTATTGTCTTGTCGGCATGATGAATTATTTTTATTTCGTTATCCGCACAATGATTGTTGTTATTGCCTTGCCGGCAGCCTGAATTATTTTTGTTGCCTTGTCGGCACATTCATTGTTGTTATTGCCTTGCCGGCATCATGCTTTAGTTTTGTTGCCTTGCTACATTACTAACTTGTTGGAAGAATGTCTACTATTGGACGAACCAAAATTTGACTACTTCAGCAGTTACATCTACTACTATCTCATTGTAATTTTTACTTAACATTTCATTTGTGATACATTTGATCCAACATTCATGTACATCAGCACATTTTGTATCCACGGCTTTTTGCTTGCAAAATTTCACTTCATCTAACTCCGAGTTGATTGATCCTTCCGAAGTTCCGTTTATTTCATCTTCTTCTGTAAATGCAAATCTCAAAACGAATAGAGTAGCTTCGGTATCCAAATCTAACACACGTACCAGGTCTGGACTGGCTCCATTTGATTGTCCCTGTTTTGAGCACTAGAAATCTCCAATAGAAACTGCACAAGTTCGAAAAGATGGCAGGCGTGTCAGAGACAAATAATTCCATGCCCTGCAATAAATCATCAGTCACGTTTCACTTGTTTTACGTTATGTTTTAATGTTGTCCATCGATTGCCGTTATGAATTAGTTTTGTTGCCTTGTTGGCTTACGAAATTTTATACATAGAATGTCAAAATTACATTTCCCGATAGTTCACTTCAGCAGAGATGACGTGAACTACTGAGGCGAACTGTCGAGAACGACAGTTGGCCTCGCAGTTTCGAGTCAATCGCTGGGAAACGACAGTTGGCCTCAGTAGTTCTGAGGCCAACTGTCGTTCCCGACAGTTCACTCAGAACTACTGAGGCCAATTGTCGTTCCCGACAGTTCGCCTCAGTAGTTCTGAGTCAACTGTCGTTCCCGACAGTTGACTCATGAACTGTGGAGACCTGGTTGTTGATATCCATTAGAATCTATTTAAAGTGCACCACAATTCCGTGATATGTCTTTGTGCATTTATAATATATTATTTATGTGTTATGAATTCCGTACTACGTACTATATTTGTTTTATTTTTTTGTCGTGTCGCTTGCGCTCATTATCTACGAAAATACTGATCATTATCTTTATTTTTTATGCACTACAGGCTGTATGGATTTCAACTATTTGGTTCCTGAAGACGCAAGGTTGTCTGCTAGGATTTCCCAACGCAGCAACCTCAAGTACATGGGGAAGGTAATGGGAATTTTCGATGAGCGCCAGCGAAACGATTTTCGTGCGTCTTCCCTAGGCTACCTGACTGATGTAGCGGACATCCAATTCTCCGCTCAACTCCTACAACAATTTGTGTTCAGATGCATTGAAACAGACAAGAAGCAGGAGCTTTGGTTCAACGTTCAAGGTCACCTGTGTCGGTTTGGTTTGCAAGAGTATGCGTTGGTGACGGGGCTACGTTGCGGTGTCCTTCCGGATGATGATCGGTTCCATCGAGTCGTGGAAAAAACAAGATTGAAGGACAAGTATTTCAAGTCTTCGGACAAGATTTCTTGCGCACAGCTTGAAAACACATGTGCTCGTTCAACGACCCCACGAGCTGACAGATACAAGCTTGGCCTTACTCTCATAGTGGAAGGTATTTTCAAAGCCCCGGATAATAATGTTGGGATAGATGTGGAGACACTTTCCCTCATCGACGACCTGGACATATTTTTCGCATACCCTTGGGGTAGAGTTGGGTACAATCGTCTGATTAAGGGATTTGGAGGCAGTTGGGCGAGGAAATTTCAGGATGCAAAGAGGAGGCAAGAGAAGGAAATCAGTTACATAGTGCACGGGTTTCCCATAGCCCTGCAGGTACGAAGCGATTGTTTATTTGTTTTTTATAGCATCATTTAATTCACAAACGTTTTCTATTTTTCAATAACAATTACTGCGACCGTAATGGGACAAATATGGGCATACGAGGCGATTCCAGAAATTGGTACCCACTTCGGTCAGCGTATTGGTGAACGCTTCCCACGGCTGCTCAGCTGGACGGCCACTAAACAATCGCAGATGCGCACATACGATGCTTTCTTCAAGAGAGTGCGGGTAACTGATTATCAACTCCTAGTTTGTGAAATTCTTCGTAATTACATTCACAACTTAGTAATATCCCGACATAATGAACGATATTTCTCTTCTTCGGCAGCTTCATGTATATGCCACACTTCGTCCGACCGATCTAGAGCGCAACCAACACTACATCTCCACTCTTGTGCCTTTCGATGATGATCCCGTTCCCGTTCTGGACAACATAGTAACAACCGTCGTCGATGCACAGTTCGAATATGAGGCCGAACTTAGTAGAGGAGATGGCCATGCTGAAAGAGAATCAGCCGAGGAGGTTGCTCTAGGGTCGGATGATGTGAGTGCCGTTGCAGGGGATGTTGAGGGGACCTCTTCCACAGAGCAGTACGCGTCTAGTTCTAACGACACCGGAGACGGCAATGCTGGCGCACGAAGCGACAGTGGCAACGCCGAGCGTCCAGATGTGCATGACCAAGGAGGAATGATGGGTGGACAATCTGTTGGAATAGACGGTCCCCAACAAGAGTACGTTGGGGTTAGCGCACCTTCCACATCCAGAAATCGAGGTGTCCAATCTGGAGGTGGGTTGAGTAGATCTGAGGTCGAGGACATGTTGTTCAAGCTACGAGTCCTAATTGAAATGCGCCTCCGAACTGTGAAACTCGAAATGTTTGAGCATGTCACACGCGAATGTAGAAGACTGCGCGAGTTCATGGAGACAATAGTACGACCACCCGTTTCCACCCCCCCGACCGCTCCGCAAGACGTGCATCCCGATACTGCACCGTCAACATTTTCACCTGAAGGTATATGTACAACTTGAGTACATTGTAAAATACGATGGCTATAAATTGTCCATTACTGGTTTTTGTAATACTGATTATGCGTTCTTCTTATCTTTGTTTCTCAGTACCCGGAGGAGACATAGGGATCGAAATGCATGGCATACGGAGTGAGGACGCTCCTTCAACTTTTGACCCGGTGGACGTGGGAGGTATGGTACCAAGTACTTCCAATTGTCATAATGTACATGTGCGCGGTGATATAAACTGGCTGACGCTCCTTTTCTGTAGGCGGTCCGATCGAACATGACGATGATCTCGAACTTCCCGATGCAGGTGACGATGATCTCGAACTTCCCATAAAAAATGTCATGTTGCTTTCATGTAAATCTACTAAAAGGTTGTATCTTTGTTTTGCAGTACCCGGAGGCGACATGGGGCCCGGGCTTCATGGCATGCAGATGGACGACGCAGATACCACTTCTGGAGCGCTGAATGCGGGAGGTATGGTAGACGTACTTCTACTTGTGTAAAAAGAACATGTGCGTGGTTTTATAAACTAATGCGCCTTGCTTATGTGTAGGTGATGCACTGGTACATGACGATGATGTCGAACTTCCCGATGCAGGTGACGTCAGACCAGTCCCTACTACAAGGCGTCGTTCGTCGCGACTTCGAAGGCCAGCAGCTTCCACTAGGACACCTTATACTAGGGGTGCAAGAAGGACGAAGAAGAAATAGGAGGATTAGGCGTGACCTATATACTGCAGTTTCTCAGGTTTGTTTATGTCATTGTACAATCCATGGTTTCGCCCGTACTGGTATGAATAGTAATGGTTCAGAATCGACAACTAGAAATAATAATGTATTTTTGCTATCCCATTAACCCCTCGAAGAGAATAATACTGTATATTATTTTGCATTCTCACATGCAATTGTACAAATGGTTAGGAAGTCGTGATATACATAGCAACATGTGTGTATCCCTGACTCTGTATGAATATGTCGCAGGTTCTTCGATTCCGGCTGAACTTGTCATCAGTGATTGATGACAACATCCAGGAAGAATTTTGTGGGTGGCAATTTATAAGTTCAGAACAATATTATTTTGTGTTCATGTCGAGGGCTTGCACTACAACTGGCAAAGCTGCAGGGGTACAAAATAGATTTTGTAATAAATAGACATATTTGTGTACTTATGGCGGATTTGTATAATTTAGTAGGAAGACAACTTTTTATATTATGTGTTCACAGGTGTTTGTGAACGTAATATATGTTGGAATTTTGTAAATGCGATTTTCCCTCACCAACCCTGATGTTAATATTCATTGTTTCGTTTCTTTAAATGCAAAGTTCGTCACCAACCCCGATTATTTTGGGCAATAAGCACATTCGGGACGGATATGGCAAATTCATCGACAACAATAACTTATTACTTTATTCGTAAATTATGAAAATAATGATAGGGAGAAGAATAAGTTATAAATCAAAAAAAAAATTGGGGTGGCATATACAACTTATCACAGGTGCCAAATGGGGAGGTAATTAGTTCATGGATTAAATTTTAATTCTGAAATGCAGTACCCATCAATTACTGGGAACATCACACCAAAGGTCATGTACATTTAAGTTTGACATATTGGATTTGGTGGTTGGGATGTTGAGCATCATAAATGATGTATCACCCAAACAAGTATAAATAACAAGTCCCTTTCTCATGCAATGTCAGCACTTCAATCTAGTTCATGCACTGGGCAACTACTTTGCTAAGAAGTGAGAAATACGTTTCAAGTCTTTGTTCCCTATGGCTTCCTCCACAGCAAGCAATGACACCGAGCTGTTGAACCTGCCGACGGCGACGCCCGGTTCATCTCCGGATTACCCCATCGTCATTTCATCGGACGATGAGGACGATGTACGTACAAATGGTTGGAGAGTCATGTCCCCAATTCCGTTTCCGGACCTCGACGCATTCGCAAGCATGGAATCACAATCACCTAAGACCGTGCTGCAAAATGTTTTCGATGTCCCGGTTAAGATATCCGATGATTCCGATGATGACGAGGTGGGCCCCATCGCTCCAGCTCCTGAAATAATTATCATATCGTCGGACGACTCAGATGACGACAGTGGTGCAGATGGGGGATCCGTGTGCAATGAATAGGACACCGGTGATGGTATCCTGTGGGCGGTAATAAGTGATGGTCATGTGTGTATAACTTTTGCTGTGATGGACATGCACTTTCATGGGGAAGGAACGAAGTTGTGATAGTTGTCGTAGGATGTGTTACAAATACCTTCTTATGGAATGGGCTCTCATTTTGTACGTTTTGATCGGGAAGCCGTAATATATGTTAACAATGTGTTCATCGTTTTATTTCGCGCATATTTAGTAATGATCATTAATCACATGTCTTAGCAATGTTGTCCGTTTCGCACTGCCCGTAGCAATGCAGTTGCTGTTCTGTTCCAACTGCCGAGAACTACAGAGAACATCTGTCGGGAACGACAGATGAAGAGTCGGGATGTGTTGCAAAATCGCCTAGGTACGATTACATAATCTGACCCGTACATTAGCGTATCCACCCCCTCTCATTAGGGTATCCACCCCTTCGCATGGCTACTACTTACGGCAAACGATAATGGAATAGAATGGGAATGTAAGGTCCAAATAGCAATGCAAGTTGAGAATAATAACATCACCTAAAAGGTTACGACGCAATTGGGGAACATAACCGAAAACACTAATGCGACATGATTTATGTGTTCAGTGAATGAAGTAAAATTACATCGGTTGTGTTACAGCGGGGCGTGAACATGTTGTCCGGTTATGACCAAGTCTACCACAACGAGTGCAGATGGGGGACGTGTGGTGGACTCATATCTAGATCGCTTGCATCTTGGGGAGGCATATACTACCTGAAATGAGGACGACGCACGACGGGTGGCAAAATAGGGGTACTTGTAATTTCGTTCGGAACAACCCAGTCCACGTCCCGCGAGACGGGATATATTTCCACCAATGTGTTCATCGTTTTATTTTGCGCATATTTAGTAATGATCATTAATCACAAATTTCAGGTAATGTTGTCCCTTTCGCCTTGCCGTAGCAATGCGATTCTTTGTTACTGTTCCAACTGCCGAGAACTACAGAGAACATCTGTCGGGAACGACAGATGAAGTGTCGGGATGTGTTGCAAAATCGCCTTGGTACGATTACATAATCTGACCCGTACATTAGCGTATCCACCCCCTCTCATTAGGGTATCCACCCCCTCGGATGGATACTACTTATGGCAAACGATAATGGAATAGAATGGGATTGTAAGGTCCAAATAGCAATGCAAGTTGAAAATAATAACATCACATAAAAGGTTACAACGCAATTGGGGAACAGAACCGAAAACACTAATGCGACCTGATTTATGTGTTTAGTGAATGAAGTAAAATTACATCGGTTGTGTTACAGCGGGGCTTGAACATGTTGTCCGGCTATGACCAAGTCTACCACAACGAGTGCATTTCCTTGTACGTGTGGTGGACTCATATCTGGATCGCTTGCGTCGTGTAGGTGGTCTCCCTGGAGGAGGACGCACGACGGGTGGCAAAATAGGGGTACTTGTAATTTCGTTCGGAACAACCCAATCCACTTCCCGTGAGACGGGATATATTATTTCGCTGTACGCACCCATCCAATATACCAATGTGTAGTAAGGGGAGCACAAATCATATAATGAATTACCTCTCAAGCAAACAGCACGAGTTGCATGAACACAAGGCATACGATTTAGCTGGAACTCACGACATGTGCAACTGTTTTCAGAAAAGTCTACAATGTCCGTGTCATTGGATAGTCCAACCTGTGTTAAGTTGTCTGTCAAGGCATGAGCTCGAAGCCTGGAACCGGCTTCGAACGTTGTCCGTAACTCGCTCTCCATCCTCGACGACAGTACAGTAGTACATGCTGTTGCGTCGCTTCGACGTTCATAAAACCACCTCTGCATAGTACTCCGAATTTGTTCGACCAAGCACGTGATCGGTGACGACCGGGCATGTCTTAACAATGAGTTTAGAGATTCAGCGTTATTGTTTGTCATGATGTTGTACCGATGGCCAACGAATAGTGCTCGTGACCAAAATGAAAAACCTGCTCGCTCCAAGTACCCGTACGATCTTGCACTTACCCTACGAAGCTGACCCATCAGTCTGTCGAACTCTTCGATCCGATAAGTTGTAGCTGCTCGTTTGAATAGAAATATTGAACTCGCATTCTTTATGTACGTATTAAGTTCTTTTCCATGTGCCACATACAACAACCATGGTGAGACAATAGAAATAAGTGAGAAATAGCTTTTTCAATGCTGGTTTTCCTGTCCGAAACGAATACCAGTTCATCTGAATCGCCAATAAGATCTTTCAAGTTTGACAAAAACCACATCCATAATTTATTTGTTTCTGCATCCACGATCCCCCATGCTAACGGATAAATCTGTTTGTTCGCATCTTGGGCAGTTGCCGATGAAGAGTTCCTTTGTATGGACCTTTCAAGTGACTCATCAACACAAATAACGGGCCTCATGTACTGTATGTAACCACGAATGCTTGCACCGAAAGCTAGGAAGAAGTAATGGAACCTATCATGAGAGTCAACTTCGATGTGGGTAACCGTCCCCGGGTTACACTCTCCTAGAACGTGACAGTATGAAGACAGTTTTTGGAAACTATCCTTAGGTGTTCCATGTAGCAAATGTAAAGCAGCCAACTTTCCCCTACGTGCTTTGTGGTAACTTATTTCGACACCAAACTCACATTCCATGTCACGTGCAATATCAGTAGGGTCATAGGATCGGTATGGATTGTCCAATTTTCTCAAAATATGCTCAGCAATTACTGAAGTAGTGGCATGTCGATGTGCGTTGCGACGAAAATCTACGGAACATGTGTGAACATTGTTGAATTTACGGATCATGAAGACTGCAGACTTTTTCACAGACGAAGCACGTACCATCCACATGCAATTATCGTCAGCACATACAACAGTTAACATTTTCATACTTGACCTGATGACCTTAAATTGGAACTTGTCTTGCAAAGCGAGTACACGAATTCTCGAGTACACCTCTTTCTTGCTTAAGAATATTTGTCTTTCCGCAAGATCGGATGTATTTACTCTTGTAATCCAATCGTATCTGTTAAAAGTGTCGAATGTGAGGACATTTGCTCGTCAACGTCATCAATATTAGTAGCCTCTGTACCATGCAATGGGTTGTCCAAGATCTCATCTGAAGGTGCAGTCCCAATTGGAGTTTCGAATGCATTATTGTTGGCTACCCTATGCTGATGATTGAACTCCTCATGCTGTAAATTTTGGTGAACATCCGCCACGGGAAACGAACGATCTGCACAATTTCTATCCCTCCCCATGCCAACACTTGGGAGCTCGGCTTCCGAAATAGTAACGCATATGGCGGTTCGTTGTGAATCGATATGTACCATTTTAAGTCTTCTTCTTCACGTATTTCGGCCGGAGGTATATTCAAGTTCGGGACTTTGAACTTCAGTTCAATTTTAGTCCAGGGATCAAGAATACCAAGTTTGTCCTTCAATTGTAGCACGAGTGCGGTTAGGGTAATACTTGTCGGCACTAAAATGGAAGTGGTTTTGTCTCCTCTCCACTTCCATTCGTCATCCACATGAACAAATTGTCCCCCATACGACACTATAAATCTCAAATGAATACTCATACCTGAAACATTGAGATTGCAACGGTAAGAATTATTCACAATAAATATGTCTACATTTAATAATATGAATGTCGAACTTTCGAATATTGAAATCCATGGAATAGCAGAAGGTCTTGGGCAGTTGCCAGTAGAAGAGTTCCTTTGTATGGACCTTTCAAGTGACTACCGTCAACACAAATAACGGGCCTCATGTACTGTATGTAACCACGAATGCTTGCACCGAAAGCTAGGAAGAAGTAATGGAACCTATCATCAGAGTCAACTTCGATGTGGGTAACCGTCCCCGGGTTACACTCTCCTAGAACGTGACAGTATGAAGATAGTTTTTGGAAACTATCCTTAGGTGTTCCATGTAGCAAATGTAAAGCAGCCAACTTTCCCCTACGTGCTTTGTGGTAACTTATTTCGACACCAAACTCACATTCCATGTCACGTGCAATATCAGTAGGGTCATAGGATCGGTATGGATTGTCCAATTTTCTCAAAATATGCTCAGCAATTACTGAAGTAGTGGCATGTCGATGTGCGTTGCGACGAAAATCTACGGAACATGTGTGAACATTGTTGAATTTACGGATCATGAAGACTGCAGACTTTTTCACAGACGAAGCACGTACCATCCACATGCAATTATCGTCAGCACATACAACAGTTAACATTTTCATACTTGACCTGATGACCTTAAATTGGAACTTGTCTTGCAAAGCGAGTACACGAATTCTCGAGTACACCTCGTTCTTGCTTAAGAATATTTGCCTTTCCGCAAGATCGGATGTATTCACTCTTGTAATCCAATCGTATCTGTTAAAAGTTGTCGAATGTGAGGACATTTGCTCGTCAACGTCATCAATATTAGTAGCCTCTGTACCATGCAATGGGTTGTCCAAGATCTCATCTGAAGGTGCAGTCCCAATTGGAGTTTCGAATGCATTATTGTTGGCTACCCTATGCTGATGATTGAACTCCTCATGCTGTAAATTTTGGTGAACATCCGCCACGGTAAACGAACGATCTGCACAATTTCTATCCCTCCCCATGCCAACACTTGGGAGCTCGGCTTCCGAAATAGTAACGCATATGGCGGTTCGTTGTGAGCGATATGTACCATTTTAAGTCTTCTTCTTCACGTATTTCGGCCGGAGGTATATTCAAGTTCGGGACTTTGAACTTCAGTTCAATTTTAGTCCAGGGATCAAGAATACCAAGTTTGTCCTTCAATTGTAGCACGAGTGCGGTTAGGGTAATACTTGTCGGCACTAAAATGGAAGTGGTTTTGTCTCCTCTCCACTTCCATTCGTCATCCACATGAACAAATTGTCCCCCATACGACACTATAAATCTCAAATGAATATTCATACCTGAAACATTGAGATTGCAACGGTAAGAATTATTCACAATAAATATGTCTACATTTAATAATATGAATGTCGAACTTTCGAATATTGAAATCCATGGAATAGCAGAAGGTCTTGGGCAGTTGCCAGTAGAAGAGTTCCTTTGTATGGACCTTTCAAGTGACTACCGTCAACACAAATAACGGGCCTCATGTACTGTATGTAACCACGAATGCTTGCACCGAAAGCTAGGAAGAAGTAATGGAACCTATCATGAGAGTCAACTTCGATGTGGGTAACCGTCCCCGAGTTACACTCTCCTAGAACGTGACAGTATGAAGATAGTTTTTGGAAACTATCCTTAGGTGTTCCATGTAGCAAATGTAAAGCAGCCAACTTTTCCCTACGTGCTTTGTGGTAACTTATTTCGACACCAAACTCACATTCCATGTCACGTGCAATATCAGTAGGGTCATAGGATCGGTATGGATTGTCCAATTTTCTCAAAATATGCTCAGCAATTACTGAAGTAATGGCATGTCGATGTGCGTTGCGACGAAAATCTACGGAACATGTGTGAACATTGTTGAATTTACGGATCATGAAGACTGCAGACTTTTTCACAGACGAAGCACGTACCATCCACATGCAATTATCGTCAGCACATACAGCAGTTAACATTTTCATACTTGACCTGATGACCTTAAATTGGAACTTGTCTTGCAAAGCGAGTACACGAATTCTCGAGTACACCTCGTTCTTGCTTAAGAATATTTGCCTTTCCGCAAGATCGGATGTATTCACTCTTGTAATCCAATCGTATCTGTTAAAAGTTGTCGAATGTGAGGACATTTGCTCGTCAACGTCATCAATATTAGTAGCCTCTGTACCATGCAATGGGTTGTCCAAGATCTCATCTGAAGGTGCAGTCCCAATTGGAGTTTCGAATGCATTATTGTTGGCTACCCTATGCTGATGATTGAACTCCTCATGCTGTAAATTTTGGTGAACATCCGCCACGGGAAACGAACGATCTGCACAATTTCTATCCCTCCCCATGCCAACACTTGGGAGCTCGGCTTCCGAAATAGTAACGCATATGGCAGTTTCGTTGTGAGAATCGATATGTACCATTTTAAGTCTTCTTCTTCACGTATTTCGGCCGGAGGTATATTCAAGTTCGGGACTTTGAACTTCAGTTCAATTTTAGTCCAGGGATCAAGAATACCAAGTTTGTCCTTCAATTGTAGCACGAGTGCGGTTAGGGTAATACTTGTCGGCACTAAAATGGAAGTGGTTTTGTCTCCTCTCCACTTCCATTCGTCATCCACATGAACAAATTGTCCCCCATACGACACTATAAATCTCAAATGAATATTCATACCTGAAACATTGAGATTGCAACGGTAAGAATTATTCACAATAAATATGTCTACATTTAATAATATGAATGTCGAACTTTCGAATATTGAAATCCATGGAATAGCAGAAGGTCTTGGGCAGTTGCCAGTAGAAGAGTTCCTTTGTATGGACCTTTCAAGTGACTACCGTCAACACAAATAACGGGCCTCATGTACTGTATGTAACCACGAATGCTTGCACCGAAAGCTAGGAAGAAGTAATGGAACCTATCATGAGAGTCAACTTCGATGTGGGTAACCGTCCCCGAGTTACACTCTCCTAGAACGTGACAGTATGAAGATAGTTTTTGGAAACTATCCTTAGGTGTTCCATGTAGCAAATGTAAAGCAGCCAACTTTCCCCTATGTGCTTTGTTGTAACTGATTTCGACACCAAACTCACGTTCCATGTCACGTGCAATATCAGCAGGGTCATAGGATCAGTATGGATTGTCCAATTTTCTCAAAATATGCTCATCAATTACTGAAGTAATGGCATGTCGATGTGCGTTGCGACGAAAATCTACGGAACATTTGTGAACATTGTTGAATTTACGGATCATGAAGACTGCAGACTTTTTCACAGACGAAGCACGTAGCATCCAAATGCAATTATCGTCAGCACATACAACAGTTAACATTTTCATGCTTGACCTGATGACCTTAAATTGGAACTTGTCTTGCAAAGCGAGTACACGAATTCTCGAGTACACCTCGTTCTTGCTTAAGAATATTTGCCTTTCCGCAAGATCGGATGTATTCACTCTTGTAATCCAATCGTATCTGTTAAAAGTTGTCGAATGTGAGGACATTTGCTCGTCAACGTCATCAATATTAGTAGCCTCTGTACCATGCAATGGGTTGTCCAAGATCTCATCTGAAGGTGCAGTCCCAATTGGAGTTTCGAATGCATTATTGTTGGCTACCCTATGCTGATGATTGAACTCCTCATGCTGTAAATTTTGGTGAACATCCGCCACGGTAAACGAACGATCTGCACAATTTCTATCCCTCCCCATGCCAACACTTGGGAGCTCGGCTTCCGAAATAGTAACGCATATGGCAGTTTCGTTGTGAACTGATATGTACCATTTTAAGTCTTCTTCTTCACGTATTTCGGCCGGAGGTATATTCAAGTTCGGGACTTTGAACTTCAGTTCAATTTTAGTCCAGGGATCAAGAATACCAAGTTTGTCCTTCAATTGTAGCACGAGTGCGGTTAGGGTAATACTTGTCGGCACTAAAATGGAAGTGGTTTTGTCTCCTCTCCACTTCCATTCGTCATCCACATGAACAAATTGTCCCCCATACGACACTATAAATCTCAAATGAATATTCATACCTGAAACATTGAGATTGCAACGGTAAGAATTATTCACAATAAATATGTCTACATTTAATAATATGAATGTCGAACTTTCGAATATTGAAATCCATGGAATAGCAGAAGGTCTTGGGCAGTTGCCAGTAGAAGAGTTCCTTTGTATGGACCTTTCAAGTGACTACCGTCAACACAAATAACGGGCCTCATGTACTGTATGTAACCACGAATGCTTGCACCGAAAGCTAGGAAGAAGTAATGGAACCTATCATGAGAGTCAACTTCGATGTGGGTAACCGTCCCCGAGTTACACTCTCCTAGAACGTGACAGTATGAAGATAGTTTTTGGAAACTATCCTTAGGTGTTCCATGTAGCAAATGTAAAGCAGCCAACTTTTCCCTACGTGCTTTGTGGTAACTTATTTCGACACCAAACTCACATTCCATGTCACGTGCAATATCAGTAGGGTCATAGGATCGGTATGGATTGTCCAATTTTCTCAAAATATGCTCAGCAATTACTGAAGTAATGGCATGTCGATGTGCGTTGCGACGAAAATCTACGGAACATGTGTGAACATTGTTGAATTTACGGATCATGAAGATCGCTGAGACTTTTTCACGTACGAAGCACGTACCATCCACATGCAATTATCGTCGGCACATACAAAGCTTAACATTTTCATACTTGACACGATGACCTTAAATTGGAACTTGTCTTGCAAAGCGAGTACACGAATTCTCGAGTACACCTCGTTCTTGCTTAAGAATATTTGCCTTTCCGCAAGATCGGATGTATTCACTCTTGTAATCCAATCGTATCTGTTAAAAGTTGTCGAATGTGAGGACATTTGCTCGTCAACGTCATCAATATTAGTAGCCTCTGTACCATGCAATGGGTTGTCCAAGATCTCATCTGAAGGTGCAGTCCCAATTGGAGTTTCGAATGCATTATTGTTGGCTACCCTATGCCGATGATTGAACTCCTCATCTTTGTAAATTTTGGTGAACATCCGCCACGGGAAACGAACGATCTGCACAATTTCTATCCCTCCCCATGCCAACACTTGGGAGCTCGGCTTCCGAAATAGTAACGCATATGGCAGTTTCGTTGTGAACTGATATGTACCATTTTAAGTCTTCTTCTTCACGTATTTCGGCCGGAGGTATATTCAAGTTCGGGACTTTGAACTTCAGTTCAATTTTAGTCCAGGGATCAAGAATACCAAGTTTGTCCTTCAATTGTAGCACGAGTGCGGTTAGGGTAATACTTGTCGGCACTAAAATGGAAGTGGTTTTGTCTCCTCTCCACTTCCATTCGTCATCCACATGAACAAATTGTCCCCCATACGACACTATAAATCTCAAATGAATATTCATACCTGAAACATTGAGATTGCAACGGTAAGAATTATTCACAATAAATATGTCTACATTTAATAATATGAATGTCGAACTTTCGAATATTGAAATCCATGGAATAGCAGAAGGTCTTGGGCAGTTGCCAGTAGAAGAGTTCCTTTGTATGGACCTTTCAAGTGACTACCGTCAACATAAATAACGGGCCTCATGTACTGTATGTAACCACGAATGCTTGCACCGAAAGCTAGGAAGAAGTAATGGAACCTATCATGAGAGTCAACTTCGATGTGGGTAACCGTCCCCGAGTTACACTCTCCTAGAACGTGACGATGAAGATAGTTTTTGGAAACTATCCTTAGGTGTTCCATGTAGCAAATGTAAAGCAGCCAACTTTTCCCTACGTGCTTTGTGGTAACTTATTTCGACACCAAACTCACATTCCATGTCACGTGCAATATCAGTAGGGTCATAGGATCGGTATGGATTGTCCAATTTTCTCAAAATATGCTCAGCAATTACTGAAGTAATGGCATGTCGATGTGCGTTGCGACGAAAATCTACGGAACATGTGTGAACATTGTTGAATTTACGGATCATGAAGACTGCAGACTTTTTCACAGACGAAGCACGTACCATCCACATGCAATTATCGTCAGCACATACAGCAGTTAACATTTTCATACTTGACCTGATGACCTTAAATTGGAACTTGTCTTGCAAAGCGAGTACACGAATTCTCGAGTACACCTCGTTCTTGCTTAAGAATATTTGCCTTTCCGCAAGATCGGATGTATTCACTCTTGTAATCCAATCGTATCTGTTAAAAGTTGTCGAATGTGAGGACATTTGCTCGTCAACGTCATCAATATTAGTAGCCTCTGTACCATGCAATGGGTTGTCCAAGATCTCATCTGAAGGTGCAGTCCCAATTGGAGTTTCGAATGCATTATTGTTGGCTACCCTATGCTGATGATTGAACTCCTCATGCTGTAAATTTTGGTGAACATCTGCTACGGGAAACGAACGATCTGCACAATTTCTATCCCTCCCCATGCCAACACTTGGGAGCTCGGCTTCCGAAATAGTAACGCATATGGCAGTTTCGTTGTGAACTGATATGTATCATTTTAAGTCTTCTTCTTCACGTATTTCGGCCGGAGGTATATTCAAGTTCGGGACTTTGAACTTCAGTTCAATTTTAGTCCAGGGATCAAGAATACCAAGTTTGTCCTTCAATTGTAGCACGAGTGCGGTTAGGGTAATACTTGTCGGCACTAAAATGGAAGTGGTTTTGTCTCCTCTCCACTTCCATTCGTCATCTACATGAACAAATTGTCCCCCATACGACACTATAAATCTCAAATGAATACTCATACCTGAAACATTGAGATTGCAACGGTAAGAATTATTCACAATAAATATGTCTACATTTAATAATATGAATGTCGAACTTTCGAATATTGAAATCCATGGAATAGTAGAAGATGAAATCAACATTGTGTTAACAAATTTCAACTGTCGAATTCGACAGTTCATAAATGTCGGGTTCGACAGTTCATAAATGTCGGGTTCGACATTTCATAAATGTCGGGTTCGACAGTTTCAGAACTATGCATTTAATGACGTGTAGAAACTACCGGGGAACTGGAAATCCTGTATGTTTGAAGAAATTTTTGAAAACATTAATGCTGATAATCAATTTTCAACTATATAGTTTCAAATATACCTCCCATTGCATTTGAAGATATTTTATTTAAACATTTAAGAAATAGTAATCTATAACATAAATTTATAAAGTTATAAATAATTTGTAATGATTTATCTCGAAATATTGATGATGAATAATGTGTTCTTGAGCAAGGAATGAAGAAGATGAAGAAAATATTAGGGTTTGATAATGGAGAAGAAGAATGTATGATTATGTTAATATTTCTAATTCTTTTCTCTTTTTTTCTTTTTAAGAAAACTCATATTACTCAATATAATATACTATAAACAATTTTTATAATATTTAAACTAAATCATCACATCACAACATTGGTTACATTCAAATCAAGCATTTATTGCTCCTAAAAAGGTGGTAACAAGGATATTTTGGACATTTTGCACCAAAAAAGTGACATTTTTGCAAACAAAAAGTGAAAGTGACAATTTTTTTTGGATTTTCAAATTTAGTGACATTTTTTAAAATTCCCCTTTTTTTAATATGGTTTGGGTGGGTTTTGCAGCATGAAGTGAAGCATGCGCCTGGGTTCATCGAAAACGCTGACGAGTTGAAGTCAAAGGGTGTCGATGAAAATGAAATCTTGTGCATCAGTGGTTAGAATGTGACCTGCCTACTGTTTAAGTGAGCCTCTCTAATTTTTCTTTTTTCCTTTTTATTTTTTTGGTTCATTTTTTATGTTATTGGATAATGATTTGTGAACTGCTGTAGATTTGATTTAATTTGGGTATGCTTCATTTTCTAGTTTTCCTGTTTTTGGGATTTCTGTTTAATTGACTTTTTTCTATATTAGTTTATTGATAGATAGATAGATAGTATTTGTTAATTTTTTACACTAACCACCTCTTTTTCTGCTGATTTGTTCATTTATTTTTTCTAGTCAAAATCTTTTATATTACTTGTATAGTTGGAATTTGACTGCTAGGTAAATCAAGACATTAAACATTTTAAGAATGTTTCAATTTCTTGTGTTTTCTATTGATATAGTAATGTTCTAGCTTGTTTTTCATCAGTTTTATGTTGGGCATTTCATTTTGTCAAAGTAAAATATGGAGAAGCGAAGCTAAATATTTTTACGTATTTGAAATTTTATTTTTATTCTATCTCCATTAATTGCTGAATTTGTTCAGTAAGCTAATGGTGCTTTTCGAGTGTTAAGATTATAATTTCATGTGTCGGTAAATGTCAGAATGTTGATCTCAAATATCAATTACCTCTGTTGGATTTGAGGATTGAATTGTTAATAATAACTTTCTTTCTAGTTAGTGATGTTGAAAGGAGGAATAGCTTTGCAGAGAGGGAGCCATGCACAATCAAGAATGCCGGTAAATTTACTTGTATTACTGATATATGTGTACATGTGTATTTGTATAATTAAACTTTGCATATTTTATATTTATTTAATGGAACCTGTCCTACTCTATTAATGCATTAATCTTAATTCCGTTGACTCATTTTAATTTAATTAAATATTAATAAACAATCTTGTTATTGCGGTCGTCGACGGTTGACAGTCGATGGCCGCCCTATCTCACCAACATTCCTGGATTCGCCCCTGTCCGTTCGTCCGTCCGTCACTTTACTTTTCTGTATTTTCATTTTTAGAATTTTCTTTTTAATTTGTATTGCATTATTTTAGTTTCTTTCATTTCTTGCATTACCATCCAATTGAGCACTTTCAGGCTTCTTATACCTCAAGTTTCTGTTTATTCACTGTCGTGCTCAGGTGACATCTTTTCCTTATTTTCTTTGGTATTCATGCTTAAACATTGAGGATAATGTTTTAATTACGTTTGGGGATGGAACATGAATTTTCATCCATCTTTTTACTACAATTTTTGCATGTTTGTGTGTTTATAATTTTTTTTTCTATTTTTTATCTTTTAGCATTAGATTTTAATTATTACTTTGTGTGAGTTTAACAAACGTGTCAGCTATGATGTGATTATTGGAATAGATCTCAGCTGTGAATGATGAAAATAGTGCAATATGAGATTAGTCTAAACATGTTTATGTAGAACTTGATATTTCCTATGAACGCCACTTATGTTTAACATATTGAGTAGTGATTCGGTTCATTTTATAGAGGATAGTGAAACTTAGTGTTACAACCTAATAGCCTCTAGTGTCGTATACCATAAATCCAAATATAGGCTAGTTTGGAGATGAATGAACTGTTACAGGGAAACACTAAGATGAGTAGGGATTCTATGCATGAAAACCTTGTGTGGATTGTTTGAAATCCATTGAGATAAAAAATAGGTGAAAACTTTAAGTTAGAGGTCAGTTTTAAAAAACTGGATGTCTAAAAGAAAAGGGGCATTGCACTAATTTTTGAGTACATATAAGCATTTTTTTTGAGCCTATATAATTCGGGTGATTAAGCATGTGAGGGTGATTTAAAACCTGATGCCCTATGGTCATCTGACTTGGGAGTCATCGGCCTAAACTCGCTATATGGGTTATATAAAAAGCAAATGAGAAGATACTCAAATAAAAAGAGAAAAAGAAATGAAGAAAAAATGAAAAGAAAGAAAAAATATATTCAAATACATTAATTACGCCACAAACATCCAGTTGACAAAACTACATATTTGACGAAAAGCAGGTAATTTAGTCTAGTTTTAAGGGTTAAAGCAATAAAAAATATAGGAGAATCCCAACTTTTTGAAGTGTGGACTTGTAGAAGTAAGATCTATCCAAACTAAGAGAGGGTAAGGAACATAATTGAATGGATTCAACTTAGGATGCACTCCGAACAATTGAGTGAAAATCATAAGTTTGGGGGTGTGTGTATCTCTCGAGTAAGGAAAGTATGTATTTGACTACTATGGGTTAGGGATTGAACTAATCATAATCTTAATATGTTGACATGAGTTTTCACACACACACACACACACGCATCAGGTTTGCATGTAACAGGTGGAGATTGATTTAATGTTTGCACTGTTGTAATTATTCACTTGTTTGATTATCAAATTCTAAACCTGAGACAAGGCATGTTGTTAAACCATGTTGTACGTAGAGTTGGGTTATATATGTGTTTGAGAACAAACAATAGTTCAAATTTGGGAGAGTTTGATAAGTGTATTTTTACATACTTATTTGACTATCAAAACATGAGAAATTATTGATTAATATGTTGGAATATATCTTAATTCTATGCAATTTATGTCTTGTAGGACAAAGTGATGAATATAACGGAAATAAGGAGAAACAAGTGAAAAAAGACCAAAAAGGAGGAAAACGAAAGTTCAAGGACTAAATTGCAAATATCCATAAGTTGGTTCGGAAGGCAAAAAGAAGATATGAAGATTTGAGAGTGTTAGAAATCAATTAGATGAAAAAAGAAGCCAAATGGATGAAATATGATCAAGGAACTATCACACGTCAATTTTCAAGTTGAAAAGTTTTGCACCGGTTTTCAGTCCATATTGAGACCAATTTTTGACATAGAAACAATCAAATTTGAAGATGATATCTGTAGATAAGTTGTAGCCCTTTGGATTAGCTTTCTAATACATCTTGAATCACCTCAATCGAATATCGGGAGAGAAAATTATGGTCAAAATACTGAAAGCTATTTGATGGAAGTTTATCAACACCACGTGGCCACATGGTGCTTTAGGTGTTGCGGCCGCACAAGGCAGTTCAGGGAATAAAATGGTACATTTCAATCGTTCCTTGCAACCACAAGGAATTGTATCTTGTGGCCGCATGGTACATTTTGAAACCCAAATCTCCACTTTCCTTCTATGACTAAAACTCCATTGGTAACATATCTTGCACGACTTTTCAATCCTAAAATGATCCCAAAAACACCCAAGAACGCCTCCAAGGCGTTTTACGTCATTCTTTCCACATTTTTGATATCAAGAACTGTAACACCCCGAACATTTAGAATAAAATTAGTTGTTTTATAAATTTTATTTTATGATTTTTGAAAGTTGAGGGACTAAAATAAAGTATCTTTTAAATTCTTATGTTTTAAATGAGTCAAATATTTAACTTTTTATAGAGTGACCAAAAGTATATCAATTTTGGGCTCATTTTGTAGCCCGCATTAAATAGTGTTTATTGAATTCAAGAAAATGTAAGTTTAGATGAGTTAAGTCCAAAATATTTCAATTCAAAGAAGCATGATTTATATGTATTATTTTATTACTTAATAATGGTCCTTTAGGGATAATTAGCAAAATAGTATAATATTTAATTAGATAATCACGTTTATTTTCATAAAGGAATTAACCATTCTTTATTCTATTTCAGTTTGCACGTGTACTGTATATATATTTTTGGAAGATAATATTATATTATATTAATTATTAGCCATGTTTATCTTTAATATAATTTGACCTATCAAAATTCTAGTTCTAACCAACCATTATAACAAACTCTTATCTATTAGAATAAATATGATTTTTATCAAAGTTATATTATGACTCAACTACTGTACTTTTCCCCTATAAATAGTGTGCACATATCTCACAATTCATCACACAGAATTTTACATAGCAGTTTTCATATAAAGAACAGCTGCAAATTCTAAGTATATTTTTATATCAAAAGCTCGTTTCATCAATCGAGGTAAGATATTTATGTGCAAAGTTATTTCTTTCCTTGTACGTTAATGTTCAGTAAATTACGCATGAATTGCCTGTGGACTTTCGAATTCTTTAGAAAGAGATAAGAGATCCTTCGGGAATCTAAGATGACCTAGATGGCTGTTTCGCTTGGTCATCGAGACACTCCATAAGAGAAGAGTGGTACGAAGTATTATTTTATCGCATATAATTGTATGTGGAAACTGCACGTATCTTGCTGGGTATTTTTAAAAATACTCACTCTTACAATTTTTACAGACTAGTTCGAGTCGATTGGAATTGTGGCGGGATGGTGCAGCGAACTGCCAAAAGATTTCACGCTACGAGAATATTAAGTTTTATCGCTTTCCTTTTAAAATTCATTAGTTGTTTTATCCAATAACAGTAGTTGAGAATATTTAAATTATTTTAAAGACATGATTTATGATTCAAATTTAAATTTATGAATATTCTATTTATTTAGAAAATCGAATTTTATAGTTCCACATTTTAAGTATATGAAATTTTGGGGTGTTACAAGAACTCCATGGAAAGTTGAAAACATTTGGTGAAGTAAGGGAGAAACTCAATTGGAATTGGTTATCTCGACATCTTTCATTCATGTAATGCATTTTTCATTGTCTAAATAATTTTAAGGTTTATGTTTTTCGTATTTTGAATTAGATTTGAGTTAGATTTAACATTTATTCAGATTTTCATGGATTAATCACGTTTCTTTCATTAAATAATTAAAATACTTGTTTAAGATTAATTTTCAAATGTATGTATATATATATATATATATATATATATATATATATATATATATATATATATATACACACACACACACACACACACACACACACACATATATATAGTCGTTTTTTTGAATCTAATTTCAATAAATTGATGTATGATTGTGATTTGGGAATCATAAATTCTATAATTATATGTGAAATTTAATTGGTTTGTATTGTTAAATCATCTGATTAGACAGTTAGGATAAAAACTTTTAATTGAGTAAAGAATGCACGAATGATTGATTTTGATTGATCCAATCTAGTTGAGGGAATCCCGACGCTTCGCTATTTTACATATTATCTTAATTCCCATCATTATTTTGGGTGATTTACTACATTTTTATACAATAAACAAATTCTCTTCATCAAATTCACGAGAACCCTAAGTTTTTGAACCCCTTGAATCACTTTTCCATCTCCATGTGGATACGACACCCCAAATCTGCACTACAACACCGCGTAATACTTTGGGAGTAATCAAATTCTATGCGAAACTGAATGGTATAGTTAATTCTAGCTTTAACTTAGTTGAAAGGATCCCAGAGATCAAAATCATAAGAAAAGTCCTTAGATCCCTGCCCGAGAGGTTTAGACCTAAGGTGACTGTGATAGAAGAGAGCATTGTCTAAAACTCGTAGGATCACTTCAAACATATGAACTCACAGTTTCTCAAGTTAAAAAGATTAAATCCATCGCCATGAATACCATCACAAAAGAGGAGAGCGAGTCCATTGATATTGAGACCCTTAGGGATGATGAAATTGCTTATTTCGTTAAAAAATTTCAGAAAGTGATGAGGAATAAAAGAATGCCTCATGATCGAAATAGTGAAGTCCCTAGTAAATTCTCGAGAGGTAGACGTGAGAAAAACACTTCTAGGACTCTCGTTAAGAAATATCAATCTGTCCAATGCCATGAGTGCAAGGGGTATGGTCACATTATGAGTGAATGTCCTAATTTAAAGAGGAGTTCGGGTATAGAACGTCGTAAGGCTTTAGCTGTGACCATGAGTGATGAGGAGTCAGAGACTAGTTTTCAAAATGAGACATCTGGTGGTGAGGATAATAAAAAATTCATGGCCTTCACCTCGATTGTTACAATCGAATCTGACCGTGAAATTTAGCATGTTGAAAAACAGAATGAGAGTGAACAATCTGAAGATGAGTCTGAAGATGAGACCGACATTCACAAGTCTTATCGTGAATTGTTTGAGGAGAGTTTCAAAATTAAAAAAGTCAACAAAGCCGTCTTGAAAAAGGTGAACAGGCTTGAACTTGAACGTGAAAAATTACTAAGTGACCTTCAGGACTTGACTAGAAAATTGAGTGAGTTGAAGCTGATAAATGTAAACTTGGAAATTAAAGTTAAATAATTAACCACTGATCGAGATAAATCTAATGCTCAACTCCAATTGTTTATGAATGGCTCGCAGAAGCTAGACAATTTGCTTGGGATAAACAAGCATGCTAGAAATAGGCATGGTATGGGTTATGTTCATAATGGTAATACTTCTGCCAGTATGTCTAAGACTACGTTCGTTCCAGCCATAACAAAGCTGGAAAAATTGATTACCCCGAACCAAAAGGCAAAAATAACTTAGGGTCGAGACCTACTAGACAACATAGGGTAAATCATCCTACTTATAGGTAGCAACCACTGAACAATGTTGATTCTATGTTTATTCCCGCCATTACCATTGTGGTACACTTGGACATACTAGACCTAAGTGTCGTAAACTCGTGACTAGAAGTAAAAGTCGAAATGTCTCTAGCATGATTAACTTCCTCGCCAATCAAGTTAGTCACTTAACTGAGATGATGACTCGATTAACTAATATCACTTCTATTTCCAAACAAGCTTGGGTTAAGAAAAGCGATCTGAAAGGTCATGAGTTTGATCATGCTTTTAAAGGCAAGAGCATTCATGGTTCGTTGTGATCTGTTCTTTTGGTGCATGCATATGCAGTCCTTTGAGTCTATTCATTTGTGCATACATCTCATTTATTTGCGTTTTATTTTATTTCGTGTGTATTTGTTTCTTTTTTATATTGATTTTTTTGTTCATTATTATTTTATTAAAAAATATTTTTTTTTAGCTCTAGATAGTTTATGATATTACGTGTGTGATCAAGTATGTCATTGTCAGATCTATGCTATTATTTCCATTACTTGGTTCAGTTTTCTATGGAGTATTGAGTATATGTTTCTCTATGTACCATCAGCACAGCACACACTATAATCTTGTGAGTGAGTTTGGACCGCGTGTGTGGGATTTGGGATGGCTGTCACATGTTGGTGGGATGACCTTGAACGTGAATTGACCTATATCTAGATGACCTTGCTCGTGATGAGTCTCCCTGAATTGGTTGAAAAAAAAAGGGTAAAAAATGTGTATACCTATTTGGTTCATCTTATACTTTTGTTCGAAACCTATTTGACTTGAATAATTAAGCCTGATGGGTTTTTCATAACATGGTGCTTATGATCATCTGACTTGGGTTAACCGGCCTAAAGCTCGTTACAGGGTCAATTTTGTCGCTTAATAAACAAGAGTCTGCACATAAGATGTTATTTACAAGAAAAACGGTAAATAAATAAAAAATTATATGCTAAAATTTAGGGGGAGAAAAGAAAACTTATCATACGAGCTTGCTTTTAGATCCTAAAGTTTTATTTGGATTTTACTTTCATCAGTAGGGAACGTACTTATTTAACAGTGATGTTAGTATGTCATTTCTCACAAATTTAAGATTTGGAATCATTTTCACGAGAAAAAAGTGGTACTTTACACACATGAGTCACTTATACATTTTACTCAATCGTGAACTTCATTGAGTACGTGAGAAATTCCTTGTTGATAATACTCGACTTGTGAATGCATGTATGGTTGTGATCATCGGTCTGACAATAACTTCATTTACTTAATTTGATTTTTTCACTAGTTAACAAAAATATATATATATTGCTATATTTATTCAATTTAAATATTCTTCAACAAAAAAAAAAATTGGTGCTATGTTTCTTAATTTTTAAATTTGAAGTGCTATTTCTGTTAATTGAAAATTTTTGGTGCTACTTTTCTTAATTTTTAAATTTGAAGAGCTATTTCTGCCAATTGAAAATTGCTGGTGCTATTTTTCTTAATTTTTAAATTTGAAGTGTTATTTTTGTTAATTGTTTTTTCGCTAAAGCTCGCTCGAGCGACAGCAGCAGAAGTTGACACGCTCGCTTATTGCTCGAACGAAGCCGTAAATTTGAATTTTAAGGTTATTTTTCAGGGTTTTCACGCATCTTACCCATTTTTCACTTGATTTCTCCATATTGATCATCACCCACATAAAATTATTGTCTTCCCATCATTTTAATCCACATATTTCACTTCGTTGAGCAAATATTTCATCAAATCATTCACTTTCAAAGGTAAATTTCGAAAGTTTTGGTTTTTCATTATTTTTGCAATTTTAGTTGAATTCTTCATTGTTTAAGCATTATTGAGTGTGTATTGCACTACATGTTAATGACCATGTGTTAGATTTTCATCAATTTGTCACAAATTTGGCATATACAATGGGTTCTTGGTCCTTTTTTTACTTGCATTTGAGTGGCTTTAATACCATTTTTTTTTTTGTTTTCAAATTCACATAGTTGGTTCATTAAGGATGTATTAGAATAAGTTTGTTTGGGATTGTATGTTGTTGGTTGGAGTGTGTGGCTTGTTGGTGTTGGTTTGTGTGATGGAGTCGTGTGTTCATATTAACACCGCACGGTGATGTCACTTACGTCATGGCATCACGTCCCTACATTTAGACATCACGGCATGCATCATGTCTTCATGTCACTTCCGTCAGGCGTCATTGCATGTCATCATGCATTTATGCTAGGGCACATTGCATGTTGTTCTATTTACCTTGTTTTGCGTGCATTCATGCATAACATTCATGTCATGGTTTTGGTTCATCTTTATCGAGGTTCATATTGTGATTCCATTCTTTCAGATGCCACCTAAGAGATCACGTACGACTCCTTCCATTCCTAGCACCTCTACCTCCTATAGTAGGATTAGGTTTATCTTGGTTGTGGCCCAAGACACTTTTGGGTCGCAGTTTTCACTTCGTCCCATTTTATTTGAGCGCGAGGTAATCCTTTCCGACTTGTCACCCGACCTCGCTGCTATTTTCACTTCCCGGGGATGGGAACCCTTATTGGTCGAGTTGACACCTCCCCCTAGCCTACTTATTCATCAGTTCTATGCTAACATTCATGATGTTAACGAGTCTTCTTTTAGTGTCTTCCTTCGGGGTAAGACGATTAGGATCACTCCGGACGTTATTTCGAGTCTCATTCATATTCCCCGGGTCATCCACCCCCTTTTTCCTTATCTTACCTCTGATTAACTTCCGTCGGACTCGTTAGTCCGTTCGACAGTGTTTAACACACCGTTGGAGGGAGGTCCAAGTACGATTAGCACTGGTTCTCTCCCGATTGAGCGCCGATGCTGTGCCAGTAGATTTTGAGAGTTTTTCGTACCACGGGGACGAAGTTTGGGCTTCCCTATACATGTTTGATATACCGTTTAGTGATAGTCTTAGGAGTCAGTTTTCCCGATGGGGGTCCGATGAGGGTTTCTCGACCGATTAGCCATACTACTATCGCCCACAGTAGGTCTCATGCTTCTTCTGAGCCAACGCAGCCGGCTGACCCTACTGTGCCGGCTGATCCGATTGATGACCTCATTTCCTTTGATCCATTCGATTTTCCTTCTTTTTCTACTGCTCATCCGCCCTCCGATATCCCATCTACTTCTGTTTCGACTCCTCCCCCGTTCGAGTCAGTTCCTCCTCCTCCTGCATCTACACCCTCTGCGTCAGCTCCTATCGACCCATCGATCGCTCTTTTGGGTCAGATGATAGTGCTTATTGAGCAGCAGGCTCGTATGATGGTGAGATTACCCATCTGCGTGCTACAGTAGGTCGACACTACCGAGTTTGATATGCTTCAAAGTGCTGTTGGATATGTTCAGCTTGGGCTTCGATGGATTCGCCGTCATTGCGACAAAAATGGCGCTGATTCCAAGGAGATGACGGATTTCGATGATGCTATCTGTACTTCCTAGTTTTAGGCTTACCCCTTGTCATTGTTTGACAAAAAGGGTAAGTGGATATAGATTTGATGTGGAAGTATTAGACTTTTGTTGATAGGGATAGAGTAGATAGTAGACATCTTGATCTGTTTTGCTTATCCTTACATGATGTATTTATTTATCGAAAATTTGGATATAATTAAATTTTTGATATATATATATAAGCTGATTTTTTACTCAAAAGCATTTTATTATTTAATTTCAGTTCTGCTAAATTAAGTTTGATATTTTAGTAGTATCAATGTGTTTTCATGGTATGTTGGGTTATATTGGTATTATATCTTGATTTAGCGTGCATAGTTAAAACTGAACAAGTCTAATTGATTCATAAATTGCCTAAATTATATAAACTGCTTGAATTGTTTTATTATACTATTTTTCACACATTTTACACTAGGTATTGAGTTATTTATTCAGGAAACAGATGCTGATTAAACTACATAATTGTTCAAATCAATTAGTTTGTCGTAGGTTTTGAGTCTGCAATTTATTGTCATAGGTTTTGAGTATGTAATTTATTTTTGATTACTGTCTTGACTTAGTTAGTAGTTTTGTCATAGAATGCTAAATGGGGAGTTTATTAGGTTTTAGATGTTTTCGTAATTAGCGATTTTGTAAACAAAATGGCTGAATTGTACTATATTTAAAAAGTCAAGAAGTAATGTGCAAATAGTTGAAAATAGGGTTATTAGGTCTAGGGTTCGAGAATGGCAAAAAGAGGAAAACGGTGCGAATTAATTTGTGAATTCTTGCAAACTTCCGTCTCGTCTGTGTTTCGCTTCAGTCTTGCTTTGTTAAGTGCTTTGTTCATTAAGCTTATAAACATATCTTAATTAAACATATGCTAATAAACATTGTTTATTTAATTAATTAGTGAATTCTTGCATACTGAAATTTTCATTTACAAAGACTTGGCTTTTTGGAAATATTAGTGGGTTATTGGATATAACAATTTCTAAACACTATTTTGTTATTTGAGTACAATGCTATAGTTAGAGTGACTGTCGGAGATGGGGACGATGCCGGAACTGCCGTAGGTTATTGTAGGTTGGAAATGGGTGTTGAAGAGAGAGAGAGAGGTTTGATTTGGGGAAAAATGAGGAGAGAGAACGTTCTTGTCTCATTTTAAATTTTTTGGAATTTTTTTTTTCAATAGTGTCACGTCACTTTGTCAACCTTCTTTGTTACTTACCTTTGTACGCCCAGCAGGACTCTTAGAAGAATGAGTACCAAACATGGTGTTAATATATAATATAGAAAAAATTGCATCAAATTTGGACTCAATCTATGTTTTCTTTACGAGAGTTGTCTGTACCAAATTTGTAGCAAGTTAGGCTTCGGAGGCATTAGACGTTAAAATTCCACGTGATTTTCACATGTTTGATGATGAAATAGATAACTTTTCTTGTTGTCCTTCCCTAGCACGAGACTTCACTTTCAACATACAATTTTTGTCAACAATTGGCTCTTTATTCAAGGGAATATTAGAAACTCTCACCCTCTACATTCTCACACAAGACTTCACTTTCGACCTACAATTTTAGTTTCAACAATGCCGGCTCTTTATTCAATGGAAGACTATAAGCCTCCACTCTCTACATTCGATAGTACTACATAGTAATTTCTAAAATGCGTAATGTGTGATGATGTGTTTCTGTCAAGCATAAAGCATTACAAGAATATGTGTACCTATGCAAAGCATATCTGTAATTATGTGCTTCCAATTTTCAATATTATTTTAAATCTTCTAAACTAGCAAATAAATAAAGTAATGTGTTCTTTGAACTTTATACATATTCTTCAAATTTTAATAAATAAATAAATATATATTTCAACAAAAAACAATTGCTCAAAATCATAAGTACTATAATTACTTGGTAATCAATTTTTATAATTAGATTAAACACGAACATCTGATTAAAAAATTCTAAATCCTATCAGCTCTTTATTGAATTCCAATTCAATCTCCTCTTCTTCATCAAAGTCATATTCCGTATCATTCAACACAAAATTATCTTCATCGTGCTCTCTTATCCTACATAATAAAAAGAGTGAGTTTGGGGGCATTATTCATAAGCCGCGAAGCCAAGCCGAGCCACAATGGCTCGGCTTGACTATTTTTTTTAGAACTTGTTTGATTGGGATTTTTGGGGGAAGAATTGATTTATGAATAGTGATATGATGGGAAATGTGTGGTTGAAAAAGAAAAAAAAATTATTGATGTGATGGAAAATATTATTTTATTGAAAAATGTGTAGTTGAAAATGAATCAATTCTTAAATCACTATCAAACACCCTCTTTTTTTTTTTCTTTTTTTTTGTAACAGCCGAGCCAAATGACTCGGCTCGGCTAGCTTCGGTTTTTCCTACATACTAAAAAGAGTGAGTTTGGGGGCACTATTCATAAACCACGAAGCCAAGCCGAGCCACGATAGCTTGGCTCGACTATTTTTTTATTTTTCTTTGACAGCCGAGGCAAATGGCTCGGCTCAGCTGGCTTTTTTTTTTTTTTAACGTTTGATTCAGTATTTTAAGTTACAGATATTCGTTTTACGCGATTTAAAATTTGTTGGAAATATTGAAGTGCGGTCATGATAAATATATGATTGATAAATTTTAAATATCAAAATAATTTTACATTAATTGTGAAACGTAAAGTCGAGATTGTTTATGTTTCTTTTCAATCCCGACCCCATTTCAATGTCATTTTTTCGAACTTTGTTTCCTACAATTTTTCGTTTGATTCGATATTTCACGATATGAATATCCATTTTGGATCAATTAAAATTTTTTTTAAAAAAACTTAAAATATGATAATAATAAATATATTGTCGATTAAGTTTAAATATAAAAATTATCTTAAATTATTAAATGTAAAATCATAATCGTTAAATTTTCTTTTCTACCCTATCCTCATACAAATTTCTCTCAATTTCATTTTTCTTCAGTTTTTATGTTTGGTTCGATATTTTACACTACAAATGTTCATTTTCAGCTATTTAGAATTTATTCAAGAGTTTAAAGGGCGACCATGATAAATATATGATTGATAAAGTTTAAATAACAAAAAGGGAAAATTGCGGCCGCGGTCCCAAACCTTTCATTTTGTTGCAGATTACACCCAAACCTTTAATTTTTGCAGCCGAAGTCCCAAACTTTTATATGTAATAGCAGCGTCGGTCCCAAACATTTACTTGTTGCGGTAGAAGTCCCAAATCTTTGTACATAATTGCAGCGTCGGTCCCAATCCTTTGTATGTAATTGCAGCGTCGGTCCCAAGCCGTGAATTCCGTCCATAAAACCGTTAGTCAACGTTGAAATAGTAATTTTGACTCGGAAAAATTACATCACCGGTCCCAAACCTTTCATTTTGTTGCAGATTACACCCAAACCTTTCATTTTTGCGACCGAAGTCCCAAACCTTTATATATAATTGCAGCGTTGGTCCATTTCCAGCTTTTTTTTTTTTTTTTTTTTTTTTTTTTTTGAAATAGAAGCAAATTTCATAACCAATTGTAAAAAAAAAACTCACTTTAATGAACAATTTTCATGTAAAACGAAGTCAAACGAACACTAAACTTTGATGAAAAAATAGTTTTTGAGCAAATTTTTTTTTTTTTAACTTTTTGGCAATGGTAACAAATTTCATAACCAATTGCAAAAAAAAAAAAAAAAAATCACTTTAATGGACAATTGTCATGTAAAATATGTCTATTAAAGTGATTTGAAGAAGAAAAACATTTTTTTAATAACTTGTTTTGACAATTTTGCGCATCAATTAAGTTATCATTTGAGTCAAAATTAGATTCCGTTTGATTGCAATCGTGGAAAATTGGTGGAAAGAAAACGAATTTCAGGGAAAGTAATTGCCTAAAAATCATTTTCTAGGGAATTGTTAATTAAATGTGTTTGATTCGTATAATTTTCCTCCTGGAAAAATTTTGAAATTTTAGATTTTTTTTTTGTTCACGTTTGACTTTATTTTACATGAAAATTGTCCATCAAAGTGATTTTTTTTTTTTTTTTACAATTGGTTATGAAATTTGTTACCATTGCCAAAAATTAAAAAAAAAAAAATTTCTCAAAAACTATTTTTTCATCAAAGTTTAGTGTTCGTTTGACTTCGTTTTACATGAAAATTGTTCATTAAAGATTTTTTTTTTAATAATTGGTTATGAAATTTGTTCCCATTGTAAAAAAAAAAAAAAAAAAAAAAAAAAAAAAAAAAAAACCGGAAATGGACCAATTTACGCAATTACATATAAAGGTTTGGGACTTCGCCGCAAAATGAAAGGTTTTGGTGTAATCTGCAACAAAATGAAAGGTTTGGGATCGTCTTGTAATTTTTCCGAGTCAAAATTACTGTTTCAACGTTGACTAACGGTTTTACGGACGGAATTCACGGCTTGGGACCGACGCTGCAATTACATACAAAGGTTTGGGACCGACGCTGCAATTATTTACAAATATTTGGGACTTCTACCGCAAAAAGTAAAGGTTTGGGACCGACGCTGCTATTACATATAAAGGTTTGGGACTTCGACTGCAAAAATTAAAGGTTTGGGTGTAATCTGCAACAAAATGAAAGGTTTGGAACCGCGGCCGCAATTTTCCCTAACAAAAATTATCTTGCATGAATTATTAAACATAAGATCATGCTTTTCAATTTTCCTTGAAATCTTGAAATGCGGCTATGATAAATATATGGAAATTATTGCTATCTTTTTATGGGAATTATTGCTATCTTTGTATATAATTTACTCGCTTGCAAAGTGTATATAAATTTTTAGCTGAAATAAATTGGAATTATATTTTTCTTTCAATTATTATATCGAAAACAAATTAAGAATTTTTTAATCAGAAATTTATTTTTTCTTTTTTCATTAAAGGAAAAAATACTTGTCACTCTGAAATGATCTTCTTTCTGTCATGTAGTGATGGTTAATAATCTCTTGTGTTTGTTATTTGGAAGCATGTTACTAGATTTATTAGGATTTAGAATACGAGGATATGTCATATTAATAAATATTTTGGATATACGCTTCTTAGATTTGATATTATTAATGCGACTATATTTCAGTAATTAGGGAATGTTATGGTAATAGTTTCAAAAGTGAGTATGTGTTTTATTATTTGTACTTCCAGTTAACTGCTTTGACCCATGAGTTTATGGTAAATCTCTTGGAATTTATATTGTGATTTTTATGGTTGTAAGCTTTCTTAATTTACTGATTTTGCTAACTTTATTGGGTCGATTAAAAATGGTAAATTTATGGCGTCAAAATGGATATTGAAAGAACTCAATATTTTTCAGAAGAATCATCCTACAGCATACAGTGCTAGTAGACAAACATCTTCTATGAAGTGAACTATTTTGATTTTTTCTTTTACAACAACGCTATTAAGTAGCCAACTATGCTGATAGCACATGCATTGAACGTGCGTCTGACTAGTTTCAACTCAAAAATTTATGTTACTTTTTGTAGATAATATGACCTCCTCATCATAATCACAACCATCAACAATTCAAAATTGTGCATTCTAGCATAACTGCTAGTAAAGCTAGCATAAGATAGAAGAATAATGAGACTCGAGCTCAATGTAGATAGTTTGCAATTCTATGAAAATTTTGTTTTGATTTTTATTTTTTCTAAATATCGAAACTCTACAAATTGTTGTATATAATCGATGGGTTTGGGTGATTTGGGCTAATTTGATATTTGTTGAGCTCAATTTCTTTGTTTGTTTGTTTGTTTTTTTTTAAGTAATAAAAATGAATTGGGTTTTGTCATATTAATTTTGACACAATTTTTAACACAAATGCATGCGCATTTTGACATTTAAGTGTGCATATACGGTCAATGAAATGAATTGACCGCATTATCACGTACATACCCCCATATGCAATGTGTTTCGAAAATGCATTGAGAATATGCGTGCATATGCAAAGTATATGCGTACATTTTAGAATATTGCTATATAGTGGGATCTTTACAGATAGAAAATGATTACAATGAGTTTGATAGTGATCGAGTGAAATAGCAACATATCTTAATCTATTCTACAAGTTACACCATTTGTGTCAAATTGGCACCATGCTATGCTTTGGAGATTGGCAAGAGATTCAATATCCCTTCCACATGCTAGGCTTTGTTATTTGTTTCCCATTCTTTTTAAAATATATTTTTTTCTTTCTTATTTTTAATCACACATTTTTCAATAAAATAATATTACATATGAATTCAAATTTTTTATTTTTATTTTTTAACTACACATTCTCCATCAAATCACTATTCCAAAATACATTTTTGGCTAAAAATAGGACTTAAACAAGCTCTAAATGTTCCAAACACGTTTTATTCATGATTGACGAAAGTAGAAGAAAAGAACCCAAAATCACTCAAAATCTGTAAAGAAAAATATTTCTTACGTACACAATTTGTTCATAGCGATTTAAAACAAAATAGAAAAGTATTAGCAAAATGGATTGGTTATTTCGAATAAATTCGGACCTTAAAGTATTGATTTTCAAGAAACCAATAATCTCCCAAAATAAATACGTTTGCAAAAATATTTTAGTGCCTGTCTGGCAACGATTTTCAACATTTCAGAATTGATTTTGGAGCCGTTTTCTTTGACTTTGTCTCACAAATCTTCTGGCCACTTCTGTGATAATACAACCGTTGGAGCCCTCAACGGTCAAAGAATCAATTTTCACCCAAAATTGAAGCTGTGCCAGACAGAATTTTATTCATTTTGCGCCAAAAATCCTTCATGAAAGTTTGTTTGGAGATATGTCCTTTTTTAAATTAAAAATAGGGATATTTTCGTTTAAAACTTGGCTGATAAGATTCGGGTGCTATTATTCAATTAAATTTTAAAAAATGGAAAAGAAAAGAAAAGAAAAGCATATTAGGCGGATATATCTGAAATTCTAAGATTCCCTCAGACACTGCGTCGTTTTAACGCAAACTTAAAAAAGCAAAGCCCCCCCAAAAAATCTCAATCTCATCCGTAAACCGCTTACATCACAATCCAACGGTCCAAAATCAATTTTCCTCAAAAGAAAAAAACCCTATAATCTCTCTCTCTCCCATAATCGTGTATATATGAATACGCAGTCCATTCGTACCGTTCTATTCTTCGTCTCTCCCCTCTCTCTGCAAATTTTACGCTCTCTGGAAATTCTTGTGAAAATTGAATATGTCAGACGAGGAACATCACTTTGAGTCGAAGGCCGACGCCGGCGCTTCAAAGACTTTCCCTCAGCAGGCTGGAACCATCCGTAAAAACGGTTACATTGTCATCAAAGGCCGTCCGTGCAAGGTTCGTATTTATGTATATGTATTTTTTTTTATTCGATTTCGATCTGGGTTTTTAAGAATGTTTATCATCTATGATAAACTAGATTTTTTTTTTTGTTGATGTGTACTGGAACATATATGTATTTCTAGGGCTATTTGTTCTACCTCTAGATCTGTTTTTTTATAGGTTGTAATTGTGCAAATTCGGAGAATTTTGATTTCTGTGTGTATTTGCCAGCTAATTAATTTTTATAATTATCTGATTATTTTTTTAATTTTATTTTTCAAATTTGTTATCTTTTGCTTGTTTCTGGAAATTATTCATTATGTTTTGTGGAATTATACTTGTATTTTGGAAATCTTAGATCTGACAGTTACTATTGTAGGCGATTTATCGGACTAGGGATATTCTTATGTTTGAGAGAGTAAATTAATTAATTTACAATTTACAGTCTAGATACGCTAATGTTTTTCATTCAAAACAGATTTGTTTTGATCAGCATCATTTGTTTTGATACCTCTTATTGGTGATAGGTTGTTGAGGTTTCAACTTCCAAGACTGGGAAGCATGGTCATGCTAAGTGTCACTTTGTGGCAATCGATATCTTTAATGGAAAGAAGCTCGAAGATATTGTCCCGTCTTCCCACAATTGTGATGTATGGATACTATTTTTTTTTCTCATTGCTCTTTTATGCATGTACTGCTTTTCTTTTTTCTGCTTATTCTGATGATTGACTGAGATATTTGATCTACAGGTCCCTCATGTTAACCGCACCGACTACCAGCTCATCGATATTTCTGAGGATGGATTTGTATGTGCTTGCTTCCTTTGTGTTCAAATTGTTATGTTGACATTAGTCGCATTATCTAATAGTGCTTGTCAAAATGGTGTAGGTGAGCTTGCTGACTGATAATGGTAACACTAAGGATGACCTGAGGCTTCCAACCGATGAAAGTCTGCTTACTCAGGTTTGTTGAATATAATCTTATCGTTGGCTGGGCGAAGGGAATCTCTTTGTCCATTATTAGTTACTTTTCAAGCCTATTTGTACTTCTTTCCTTATTCTTTTGAACAACATACAGGTCAAGGATGGATTTGCTGATGGGAAGGACCTTGTTGTTAGTGTCATGTCTGCAATGGGAGAGGAGCAGATTTGTGCCCTCAAGGATATTGGTCCAAAGTAGCTTCCCTCTACCTTTGGTGATTGCTTGCTGCCTCTTCTTTTTTTTTTTTCAAATTACATAAACATGTGATAATTCTAGTAAAGTATGGGAGGATCATAAGCCATCTTTTCCGGGAATATCCATAGTGGAGACTGGAATGTTGATGGTTTTTGTTCTCGATTGTCGAAGACTACTTTATCCTTAACAGTTTCATGTGAGTTACACACTTATGTTCTGTTCTGAACTTTTTTTCTTTTTATAAAACTGTTTGAATCTTGTTTATTATGGGTTGAGTAGAAATTGATTTCACTGCAAATTTATAACGCTTGCAGCGCAATTTGATTCAACTCAGATATTATGAGGCTCCATTTGCATACTGCTAACTGATGAATTATTGTTGTTGTTAAACCTGCCTTTCACCTCGTATGCACGCTTATCTGTTAGTTGATTGCTGCACAATTTTCAATTTCGTCACTTCTCTATTTACTGACAATAATACCTTTTTTTTTTTTAACTCTTTTGTATAGAGAGGTTATAGAAATTCAGTGAAGTGTGTTACTGGTTCATAAGCTCTTTTTTGTTTTAGTCCCTGCAGCATCCGAATAGTGGCAGTATCAGAAGATCAATGATGGTAGATGTTCCAATCTTTTGTTAATTTATGAACAAGCTATGTTATTAAGAGATGGAAGCATTGACTGAATTCGATATTAGATCACTCAGAGTTTCATTCATTGGTCACTTAGTAGGTTGAGAATCTCTTGCACTTTGTTGAACGCACTGTGTGAAATTCCTTTGCTTCTTCAATCTCTAAACTAACATAGGAGAAATGTTGGTACACCTTCTACTAGTGATATTTTTGACCTAGTTCAAGCACTTCTTGCACGTAGAGGTGGGCACTGGTCGCGTTGGGTCGAAGTACAACTCGAAAAGACGAAAACCTAACGAAATAGGTTCCAATTTGGCCTGAACCGACCACAACATGTTTGGTTCGATCTGGTCTGGTCTGGAATCATCCTGCAAAATACCACGTCAGAAAATCACCACAAATCCTCGCCAACACCACCTATTACCTCCTGGCCATCCACCACAAAATGACTACTGCAATCACCCTCGCAGCCAATGTCAAAAATCTATCTTTGACGAGAAGAAAAATGCAACAAAATCCAGATGTTACATGGATTGTATTTCTTGTTCAATAAATGGTCTTCAGAATTCTTCGTTTTTTCTTCCTTTTTTGGTTTTTCGATTTGGATTCCACTTCCCAACCTGGGCAATATTGTGGTGGTGGTGGACGGTGGCTAAAGATGAGAAAAAATAGAATTTCTGATCGGCTTTCAATTGGTTCTCACAACTCACATGTGATGGTGGTATGTGGGTTTGTACTCTCGTATAGAGAGATGATGGTCTCATGCGTGGATTTATACTACCTACCGGTGATGGGGGTGGAGGGTGGACTGACAGACTTTGGAGAGAGAGAGAGGGAGAGAATTGAGAAGACGGGAGAGAGTCTGTGGTTGGGGATGAATGGTTTAATTTTAGACTTTAAATTTTTATTTTTATTTTTTAATGTGTCGGGTTGGATTCAAGCCCAATCCATAGCCGAACCAAATGGGCTCGTTAAATCTGACCCGAATGCGGTTTGCTGTTCAAGAGTATTTACTAGTTTGTCCACCTCTGGCACGTGCATACATGCTCGAAAAGATAGATATTATTAGGCCCCTATTTGGTTTGGACTAAAATCAAATTAAAATTTCAAGTTAACTACATGTTTTATTGAACCTATGATTTTTCAACTACAAATTTTATTAATTTTTATAAGATCTACTAAAAAATCTGATTTTAATACCAAACATAGGCTAAGTCCTTATTTGATGATCATTATTTGAGAAAAAAAATAATATTTTGAATAGTGAATTTTTGAAGAATGTGATTAAAAAGTTTGGAAATTTTGGAGTTTACGTAAAGAATATTAATATTTTTTTTTGTGAATATGTGGTTGAAAATGAATATATAGAAAAAAGAGTTTTGAATTACAATACGTCTATAGTGACATTAAGGGGGTGTTTGTTTTTTATTTGAGAATTGATTCTCAAATCAATTTTTATTTTCAACCACACATTTTTCGATAAAATAATATTTTCCATCACATCAATAATTTTTTCTTTTTTTTAACCACATATTTTCCATCATATCACTATTCAAAAATCAATTCTTCCCCCAAAAATCCCTATCAAACAAGCACTAAGTTTGACAATTTTACACTGTGTCGGGTGAAACTTTTTTACTCTCGATTTTAACAACACTTAAAATAATTCGGGCACATATTTTTACATTTCATATAATGTCAATCTTAATGTATACATATATATACAAATAGCATTTTCCTTTTGAGTTAAGCCTTTGTCCGTTTTCCATTATTTATAAAATACATTTTTATTTCTTTTATTTTCAATCACATTCTTAAAAAAAATAATATTACATACAAATTCAAAACTTTTTCTTATTCTTTAACAATACATTTTTCATTAAATCATTATTCCAAAATAATTTTTGAAAAAAAAAAAAAAAAAAGGACTCAAACATACTCTAGAGACCATCAAACAAGGGTTAAATGTAAATGAAAACTATCAAAAAGATTATTAAGTCCTTGGGCTCCATTTTAATGAAAATTTGGAGGAAAATGAGTTTTTGAATAGTAAGGGTATGCTCTCTTTTAAGGATGTCCGTGGGTCGGTTTGGTTTAGTTTTGAAGAGACTCGAACCGACCCAAAACTTTCGGGTATTTAATAAATGGACTCGTCGGGTCCAAATATAATTATGGAACCGTTCGAGTTCGGTTCGGTTCGGGTCGGGTCGGTTCGATTCGGTTCTGTACCATAATTAAATTTTTTAATATTTTCAACAACACTACATAAATACAACTAATTACATTTCATTCGTAACTTTTACAAATTAACGTAGCCCAATTCAAAAACATATAAATAACTAGCCGTCCAATAAGATTAATTCAATGCATACAAATACCAAAAAGGTAAATATTAATATTACAGCAAAATTACATAAAGTATATTCATTTGCTTCAAATTAAAATGGGCTAATGGATTTTAAAAATGATTTGGGTTTTAAAATTAAAATTATGAAATAATTTAATTTATTTAATTAATTTGCTAATTTGTATAAAAAAATAAAATAATTTAATTAATTCAATATAAAAAATAAAAAAAATTATTTAGTTTCGATTCTTATTCGATTCTTCGGTTCTTGGTTTAGACCCGAAACCCGACCCAAACCCATCGGTTCTCGATTCGGGTACCCGTTTGATTTAATTTATGAAGAACCACTCGGTTCGGTTCGGGACTTTTGGACACCCCTACTCTCTTTATCATTTTCAAGTCATTTTCTGTTTTCGATTTTCCAAAATAGGAAAAACGAGTTATCTTTCCTATTTTCGAAAATGCGTTTTTGAAAATAAGTTAAAAATTTACAAAGAAACCTAAAACGACAATTTTTGGTGTTTTCAGTTATAATCAAGTTAAAATTTTCAAAACGTGTTTTGGGTATTTTCAATCACCGCCAACCACCATTGCACAATTTTTTTATTTTTGAAAACAAATTTTTAAAATGCCAAAAAAAATACATTCTCAACAATCTCAAAATGGACACTCAAAATAAATTCAAAACTCAAAATACAAAATTGAAATACAAAAAGAATAACCCCTATTTTTTTTGAGGATGTGGTTAAAAAATAAAGAAAAAATCGATTTGTGTGTAATGTTATTTTATAAAAAAAATGTGGTTGAAAATGAGCTTTTTAAAAAGGGAAAATTGCAGTTACGGTATCAAACCTTTCACATTTATGCAGACTGTTCAAACCTTTCATTTGTGCCACTAGAGGTACCAAACCTTTAAAAATGTTGTAGCTAGATTATAGATGGATAGAAATTGACCTCTTTTGACTAATTCAGAAGGGGTAAAATGGTACTTTTATATTATTCTACATAAAATAATATTATAGTAATTAAATAAAAATATTAAAAAATATAACAAAGAAAAAACTGAAGGAATTACACCCTTGTGTAGTTGGGCAGTAGTAGGTGGAACAGAAGCCTTTGGTTGTTTTGGAGGGTTCGACTTTGGATTTGATGGATGCGGTGAAGGAGAAACCTTCACATAAAATAATATTATAGTAATTAAATAAAAATGTTAAAAAATATAACAAAGAAAAAACTGAAGGAATTACACCCTTGTGTGGTTGGGCAGTAGTAGGTGGAACAGAAGCCTTTGGTTGTTTTGGAGGGTTCGACTTTGGATTTGATGGATGCGGTGAAGGAGAAACCTTTGGTGTTGGGGTGTGGGTTTTGGCGTTGGTCGTGGTGCCTTCAGAGTGGTTGGTTTTGGTGTTGGTGGTGTCAGTTTGGAAACCTTTGGGGCGAGACGGGACGGGGCGAGGCGGGGCGGATATATTTTTGGAGAGGTGAGTTTTGGCGTTGTTGGTGATTTCAGTTCGGTTGTCGAAATGCATGAAGGTAGAATTGATTTACGACTTGGTTCCAGAGGTTTTGGTGTTGATGGTATAGGCGGAGTTTTCACATATGGCAGAATTAGCCTTGCCCTTGGTGGTGCCATTGGCTTTGGCTTGGTTTATTTTGTGTATAATAATATAAAAGTACTATTTTATTCCTTCTAAATTAGTCAAAAGAGGTCAATTTTTTTTAATGGTCAAATGGATGGATTCCATTCATCTGGACTTCAGTTGCGACATTTTTAAATGTTTGGTACCTCTGATGGCACAAATGAAAGGTTTGGACAAAGTCTGCATAAATGTGAAAGGTTTGGTATCGTGACTGCAATTTTCCCTTTAAAAAATGGGTGTCAAATATAGGCTAAATGACCACTTGATATGCATGTAACATGATTCTCGTCTTGAATCTTATCTTTTATTTTATTTTTTAGATTATTAAATTTAAATTGTATCTAAAAATAGATAAAGGATGTAATGCCCCAAAATTTCACAAACATTGGAGTGTTACCAAAAATTTAACTTCTTTGAGGAATGATAATATTCTTTAAGAGTCATGCTACAGGAACCGCGGGAATGACCGCGCCGGTGACCGCACACGCACACATGGGGGGTCGGGATTATTTTATTCGGGTGGGACCCTCGCCTCGGTTGTGAGGGCGCAGTCATCCATGCGGGTCGTCTAGAATAATTCATTCTTCAAATAGCTGGAATATCCATAATGAAAATATAATCACAAATTAAATAACCGTCTTTGAACAAATTAAACTAACTAATAATTTTTTAAAAAATAAACTAATGTTTTATCTTTTCGATTCCTCTTGGCAGTCGCATCACCACGTCGCCACGGTTCCAATCGATTTGAACTAACCTGAAATTTTCTGTAAGTGAATATTTGAAAATACCCAATAAGGTACGGGCAGTTCTCATACACAATTATATAACAATAAAATACACTTTATACCACTTTTCTCTTGTGGATTATATTGGTGACCAAGCGACACAATCATCTTAGTCATCTTAAATTCCCGTAAGATCTCTTATCTCTTAATAAAGAACCCGAAAGTCCACTAGCAATTCATGCATAAATTACCAAATATAAAAGTATAAAGAAACAAATCACTTATACAGCAATATCTTACCTTGATTGATCAAACGGGGTTTTGATAAAATATATATATATATGTACACTTACAATTTACAACTGCTTTATATAAAAGTTGTCGTATAAAAATCTTTGGTGGTGAATTGTGGGATAGTTGCACACTATTTATAGTAAAAAAAAATAATAGTTTTGTCATGGTACAATTGGGATGGAAAATCGTGTCTATCAAATTGGATAATAATTGAATTCAAATAATAGAATTATGATTACTTTTAGATTTTATCAAATTAAGATTGCAATAAAACTCTATCCAAATCACAAAAAGATTATCATTATCAAAATTAACATTTATCACTCTATCGATACATAATTATTTGGCTCAAATAAGATAGGAATTTAAAACATATTTCATTTTAGTCCTTATTTTTTTTCAAAATATTAAAAATATACTATATAAAACAAATAAAATTTTATTATAAAATTTTCGGGCGTTACAAAGGAGTATATGGAATGGAAGATGAGAATATTTTTTAATTCTCGTCTTTTCTTTCCTCTCAAAAGTTCTGAACGAGACAGGGGACGGAGATGTTGCCTAAGCACTGCCCCCACCCCATTTTCATCCTCATTGTTGTGGATGAAAATGGTTTACTTTGATATTTTTTTTGTTCTTTATTTTTCTCTTTTTATTTTTTGTTCTTATATAATATATATGTTAATTGCTTTTGGGAAAAAAAAATCCGCTTATAAAAGTTCAAGAGGTCTTATTGAAGAAATGTTTATAATTTTAGTCTGATCCTAACAATATTGAAAATTATGCAAAATAACCTGATTTTGATCAAATTGTTGGTGTGAATATTATCGAGAAACATGAATATTTATTTGCAGCCACTCGATCTATGCGGTGCAATGTTAGTGCATTGTCACCGTTGCAAATAGGTTACATACTTTGATTTCGAGTTTCTCAAGAGGTTTAGATAGAGGAAAGAACGGGAAAAAATAGAAAAGATGGAATAAAAGGTGAATTCGCTAAAAAAATTGACCTATTGCTGAGTGGTCTTGTAGCATATGACATTTTTGTTTCTCCAACCAATACTACGAGTGGCTAAAAAGAGAGGAAAGAAATAAAATAAAAAGAAAGTTGACAAGATGGAGGTAAATTATTTTTTTTTTGGTGCCATGGGCCATGCTTGAAAGTTGACAAGATGGGCTTGGATTTGATACTCTAAGGGTCTTTTTGATTCACTCCATTTTCCAGGGAAGTAAGAATTTATTTTCTATTTTCCAACTTTTGACTTGTTTGATTGACTTTTTTTTCCCTAGAATTTCCTTTCTTGCTTTTGCTCACACGCTGACAAATGCATTGATTTTGTGGAAAATGAATTCCCACCATTTTGGTGGGAACTGTCTTACCAGGTTCTGCCGTCCTTTTTTTTTTTTTTTTTTTTGCAAATTGAAAAAAAATCTAAACACAATGGCAAAAAAAATCCACACTTTTATTGACAATTTACATGCAAAACAAAGCCAAACGAATGATATTCGGTATGGTTAATTTTTTATTTATGTTTTGGCAATTGGAACAAATTCTAGATCCAATGGTAGAAAAAATTATCACATTAATGAATAATTTTCATAAAAAACGAAGCCAAACGGATATCAAACTTTCAACATTTTTCAGGTGGAAAATTATACCAATCAAACACAATTAATTACAATTCCCAGTAAAATAATTTCTAGGCAATTCAATTCCCTATAAAACATTTTCTTTCCACCCATTTTCCACCTTTTCAATCAAACGGACCCTAAATGAACTTGAAAGTTGATGCACGTAACTTTTAGTGACCATCTAGTAGCATTCTAAATGCCTATATGAGCAAACTTTATTCAAATTTCGATTTTCTTATTCAAGATAAGCTTTAGTTCGTGTGAAGGCAGGATCCATTATGAAAACTTGTCAAGATGGTTGATTTCACCATAGTTGGTTGCTAGCTATTGTGAAAAAATGAATTATGCAAAGTGATTTCTCATAAATAGAAGAAACTTGTGGTGAATAACTATGTAATATTTGCAATCCACGAAATATGTGAATAAAAATTGGTTTGAGCTAGAAAAAAAAATTGTAAACTTGCATGTTGTGTTTCAAATTTTGGTTCTAGGCAAATCTATGTATACTTAAAATTGTTGAGAAAAAAAGCCCCCTGGGGCACACCTAAACTGGCAGAACAACTAACACATAACTCGCTTCCAGCGGTAGGGTGGGGGTTTGAATCCTGGTGGGAACCGACAGCCAAATTTATTTGGTATTGAGCAATCACTTTGGAGGATAATCCCTTGTACGCAGAAGTGCACAGTTGGTGAGGGGAACCCGAGAACCAGTTGAGGCATATTCCCCGATTTATCTCCTCCAAGGTTCTAGAGGCAAGGTCTTGGAGGTCCAGGATTTAGTCTGGCAAAGTTGGGGGACACTTGGGTATCAAAAAAAAAAAAAATTGTTGAGAAAATAATTGTAACATATAAAGCATTAACGGCAGGAGTGCACCACTTGGGGTTGAGAATCATTAAATGTCTCACATGTTTATATAAAGTTGTATAATGATATACACCCACCCACTCCTACCATCTCTATATTTCTCATCATTAAAGATTTTGGGTTCATTCATCAATTGACTAATGCCCCCCATGGAGATTTTAATTTACTATATTGGTCCATTTAGATTGCGTTTGATATATTATGCTGAACACGAATAAAATATGCATGTAAAAGAAATATCATTGCTACAATTTTTCTTTCTCAAAATTTACATCCCCACCTAGTTGAGTTGTTTAGATTTTAAACCGAGCAAAATTTCTAATAAATTTAATTTGAATAAGTGTTAGGCCAAAATGCCGATCTAGTTATTTTTACATAACTAAAATAATTGATTTCATGTCACGAATTATTGTTAATGATAATTCTATATGGTTCAAATTCTTTAATAATGTTTCTAAATTGATAGATGAGATGCATACAAGAAAAGTATGTAGATCATCGAAGGACCAGTATGAGGGAACCATCGACCTCATCAATCAACAAAGTTAATTTTTGAATGGTAGGTACTAAACTTTACCGGTTAATTAAGTTCATGCTAAGTACAATAACATTATATATATATATATATATATATATATATATATATATATTAAAAGTGGCTATGTAACGGAATTTCTTATTTTTAACGGAAAAACTAACGGAATTTGTTGTTTTAACGGACTATATAACGGAATTTCTTGTTTTAAACAGGTAGCTGCACCTTCTTTCAGTGTTTTTTATCATAATTTTGTATTTCGATATCCAATTGAAGCGATTCAAAATGTATTGGAAAGCTAACTCATCTGGCTACAACTTTGATTCAGACATCATTCTCCAATTCGATCACTTTCTATACCAAAAATAGGTCTCAATATGAGACTAAAATATCGGAGCATAACTTTTCGGTTGGAAATTGATTTGTGATCATCTTTTGACTAAATTTGATTCCATTGACGTCTTCCTTTATCCAATTGACTCCGAGCACTCTCAAATCTTCATTGTGAGGTTCGACACAACTTTTAAGTATTTACATTTTAGTTCCCGAACTTTGGATCCCTTACAATTTAGCAATTTCTCCAAATTTGTCAACTTTTGCTTATTTTCTTCGATCTTACCAACTTACATCACAATATCAAAATCACACATCTAATTATTTATCAACTATATAAACATTACATCATTAATTATTTAATTAAACAAAAAAATTACATCTTTATTAATAACAAATTAATTCTTAAACAAAACTATTAAATATAAATTACGCAAACGTGCATTACACGTTGCTTGCACCTAATATATATAAAATATGTTGAAAATAAATGCAAGTTTAATCATTTAAATTTGATAATTAAAAATGATTGAAGCCTTATAGATCTAGAAAAAAGTAAGAAAAAAAAGGAGTAATCATGAATACAAAAATCTTTTTGTATTCCCTTGTTCGATCTCCATTTTTCTCAAAATATTTTTTTTTGAATAATGCTAAGTGTACACAATTTTTTACACAATCTTTTACACCTCTCACATGGAATGGGGCCCACACATAATAAAATAATCGTGGACCCCCCTCCATGTGAGAGAGGTGTAAAAGATTGTGTAAAAGTGTGTGTGTACATGTAGCATTACCCTTTTTTTTTCTATCTTTTTTTCAACCACATATTTTTTAATAAAATAATATTACACACAATTTAAAAAAATTTCCTTTATTTTTAACTACACATTCTCTCCATCAATCTACTATTCTACACAAAAAAATAGGCTAAAAGAGGCCTATGTTTGAACCCTCTATGCTAATTCTCTTGAAAGTTGGTTCACGGGATGACAACAACAAAAGGAGTGGGCCCCGATGGGGGATAATGTAATTACATTATAGGGAAAGTAGCATAAGAGGTCCCCAAACTTTGAGGCATGTTGCCCTTGGTTCCATATCTTTCATTTTATAGCACTTGCGTCCTCATTAGACAATTTTACCATTGTCTTTAGGGTAATTATATTCACATTTGCGATGTCTAGACAATTGTTGAAAATTTTACACAAACAATGTGCTTTCGATAGGATAGAATTGCCTTCAATGGGGAGGAAGGCACAAAAATGTGACTAGGGCAGGAAATTGGATTTTGAAATCTTCCAAAACACTTTTGCTAACTATGAAGTTGATAAATGTTTTGCTTCCATCCCAATGGAAACAATAAGGGTCAGGCACGAGGACCCTTTTCCCCAAACACACACTAATCTGAAAGATGGTCGAAATGATGTTCACTTTCCTCGAGAATCTAATCCAAACACAAACTTTAAATCATGATAGGTTGATTTGAATATGTAAAGTACCACGACACAATTTTGCCCAAGGAGCATCACCAACCAGAGGCTTAGTGGTAGCATTCACGAATTTGAGCAACCACCCATGCTTGAGTTTGCCAACAATATAAGAGCCTACCCATGCCTCAACCATTTTCCTTCATTCGAATTCGGAACGGGTGAATTATTGTTGAAATGCTACTTTCAGCACTTTGTAAGTACCTTTAATTAACTATAATAAAATCTTTCTTTTTCAAGTTCTTTTCTACATATATAATAGAAAATAAAATTTAAATTATATTTAAGTATAGTTTAATATGTGTATTTCCAAGTTTTTTTTTTCTTTTTCTTTCGTTCTTTTTTTTGAAGAAAAAATGAAATTAGAGGTAGGGGTGGAATGGAATGTGGTGGGGGTCGGGATGAGAGTAGTTAGCATGGCCATAAATTAGAGATTGGATTTTGGCTACTAGTGTGAACTAGTGGATACGGATTCAAGTCACGTGTTGCTCGAAATTTTTACTTTTTTTTTTTTTTTTTTTGTGACCAGGAAAAAAAAAATCTAAATTTTTTTAGTAAGACAAAATGAATAATATAAAATTTGCATTTACGAGTTTTGAGTTCTTGTTATTATTTTTTGGCGGAAGTACCTACTGTTAATCAAAACTTATCGACTAGTAGATCTATAAACTTTTGATATGGACGTGAGTAGGTCTTTATTGCACGAAAGCTATCATTTTTCCTATTAAATAACTACGGAACATGAATGTGATTTTTTTTGTATATTATTCAATGAAAAAAGACGGAAAAATAAAACTAGAAAACATTAAGCTTCTATTTGACAACCTTAATTTTTTTTTAAGCTAATTTTCAGCTTGCGATAAAATATTTTGCACTTAAAATCAATTTTTTTTCATAATATTAATAAAAATCCTAAATTTATCTTAAACTAATACACGTCGTACCAATCCTAAAATGATGTTAGAATTTACATTTCATAAAAGAGAATTTTGTTAATTACTTATTTTGACAACAATCTTGTTCGAGTAAATTTTTCTAGATAATTTATTTTCTAACTTGGTCCTCAACCTTTTTACTTTCTAACTTAGTCCTCAACATTTATTGTTACTTTAGGTAGATTAAAAAATAATTTTTTAAAGAGAATTTCTAACCCGTTGCCCGATGTTATCAATAGGAACAAATGACACAAGGTTCGAGCCATAAAGACCATATGTTTGGTACCCACCAAGACTTGGTCGTGTCAACATCAAATGAGACAAGACAATGGGGATAATATTTCCCCACCAAATGTTTCATATAAATAATTAATAAAGTTATTAAAATTTTTAAATTTATTTTTGATTTGATTGAAAAAAAATTGAAGTTAAGCGAGATTGAAATAAAAATTATCCATGATGTAGATATAACATAATAAATGGACAAGTATGATTTTATCTCGTAAACGTGAAAACTTTACCACTAGAAAAATAATGGGTTCTTGATATTTTTTAATTTACCGACATTGATGATTAGAGAATTGTCATTCATGATGAGCTATTCTTCTTCCTCATTCTTTTTGACTTTTTTCCTCGCGTATTTGAAAAAAGCGATAAACTTTGTCACTCAAATTGTCTTTTGTTTGAGATACAAAGACCCTGTTTCGTTTATTTTCAATCATATATTTTGTGGGACCTATATTTTTTTTATCAGCTTTTTAGAGTGTGTTTGGTAGGGATTTTTGGAGGAAGAATTGATTTTTGAATAGTGATATGATGGGAAATGTGTGGTTGAAAAAGGAGAAAAAAGTATTGATGTGATTGAAAATATTATTTTATTGAAAAATGTGTGGTTGAAAATGAGAATTGATTTACTGTAGAAAATGAAAATTTTTACCAAACGGGCTCTTAATCATATATTTTATCTGTTTTTATCAAAATTTACTAAAAGTCTGATTTCAATTCAAACTAAAAAGGAGCAAAATACTCTTAGCAATGTACTAGAACTTTTTACTTTCATATTTCAACAATTTCTTTGACATTTTTTTTTTGGTGACACAAGCCATGAGGTTCTTCGACTAGCAAAGGACAAGCTATTGTGAAGGTGAACTGTTTACCTAAAAGAGTTGCATGCTATTTTTTTTCCGAGAGCTGGCGGTGTACCCAATTGCCCTCATTTGAGATCTTTTACATGCCACATGATAGAATTGGACATGATTAATATTCTTTGATGATCTCAAATAAATGCAAGAGTTAAGCCATTTTGCCACATAATTTTGACTACCTATTTGACGTATGCAGTGTGACAACAGATGATTGAATGCAAAAACTAAGTATTTTTTAAACAATTCAATGACATAATATCACATGATATTATGTCCCTTTTTGACACCCATTTTTTCACATTCTCATTCTCATTTTTTTTTTCTCTTTCTTCATTTCAACCACACATTCTATTAATAAAATAACACTACACATAAACCAAAAAATTCTCATTACTTTTTAACCACACATTCTTCCATCAATCACTATTCCAGAATTTATTTTTCCTTCAAAATGGGTGTCAAACAAGGGTGTCAATGTAGCAAGATTAAATACAAAAACATGAGAATCTGACCATACTATGTATCGTATATTAAGTCGTTATTTAATTTAGATTCTTTTGCCTCATTCTTTTTGACTTTTTTTGGTATTTGAAAAAAGTGATAAACTTTGTCACTCAATTTGTCTTTTGTTTGAGATGCAAAGACTTTGTTTCGTTTATTTTCAATCGCACATTTCATGAGACTTATATTTTTTATCAGCTTTTTAATCATATATTTTTATCAATTTTTATTAAAATTTACTAAAAATTTGATTTCAATTCAAACCAAAAAGGGGCAAAATACTTTAACTACATGCTAGAACTTTTTACTTTCGTATTTTAACAATTTCTTTGACTTTTTATGTTTTATTGTGTGACACAAGTAGTGATGGCAATGGGCCGAGCCGAGCCGGCTCAGCTCGTTGCCCCACGAGCTCAGCTCGTTGCCCTACGAGCCGAGCTCGTGGCTCGTTACAAAACGAGCCGAGCTTCTGCTCGGCTCGTTTGCTCGTGGGCGAGCTCGGCTCGGCCCACGAGCTCGTGATTCACGAGGGCTCGGCTCGGCTCGTGGCTCGTCAAATTTTTTTTTTAGTTTTTCTTAGTTTTTTTTTTTTAATGTTTTTCACGAGCCCACGAGCTCGGCTCGTGGGCTCGGTTCGTGGGCTCGTGCCCCACGAGCGCTCGTCTCTTAACGAGCCGAGCCGAGCTCGGCTCGTCTATGAACGGGTCCGCTTGGCTTGAGCTCGGGCTCGTCTTTTGACGAGCCCGAGCGGCTCGTGGATCGCTACAGTACGAGCCGAGCGGCCGAGCCGACGAGCCGCTCGGCTCGATTGCCATCACTAGACACAAGCCATAAGGTTTTTCGACTAGCAATGGACAATCTATTGTGAAGGTGAACTGTTTACCTAAAAGAGTTGCATACTCAATTTTTTTTCCGAGAGCTGGCGGTGTATCCAAATTGCCCTCATTTGGGATCTTTTACATTTTTACATGCCACATGCTAGAATTGCACATGATTAATATTCTTTGATAATCTCAAATAATTGCAAAAGAGTTAAGCCGTGTTGTCGATGATTTTGACTATCCATTTGACATATGCAGTGTGACAACAGATGATTGAGTGCAAAATTTGAGTATTTTTGTAAATAATCTAATAACAAAATATCACATGACATTTTGTCAATGTAGCAAGATCGAATACAAAAACACGAGAATCTGACAAGACTATGTATTGTATATTAAGTCGTTATTTGATTTTGATTCTTTAAGAACGTAGGAGGTGGGTCCCGCGATTTTTAAAATTGCGGACCTCACCCCTTTGTGAGGGGGTTGTCACCAATGATGTATACCAATGCATTTCTCTTTATTAAATGGGTGAGGAAGCGAGTACGATGTATATAAAGATGTCAAATTGATCAGTTAAGTTTGAATTAACCTAAAATCTAGGTTTTGCCCTTGTTTGATCCCAATTTTTTCAAAATATTTTTTTTCTATCTTATTTTCAACCAAATTTTTTTTAATAAAATAATATTACACGCAACCTAAAAACTTTTCATTCTTTTATAATCATACATTCCCCATCAATCTATTATTTCAAAATACATTTTATATCCAAAAAGAGTCCAAACAAGCCCTTAATACATGCTTGCGCTTGAATATAGTCCATGTTTGGGAGGGATTAAATTTTTCTACAGTAAATCAATTCTCATTTTCAACCACACATTCTTCAATAAAATAATATTTTCCATCATATCAATAATTTTTTCTTCTTTTTCAACCACACATTTCCCATCATATCACTATTCAAAATCAATTCTTCCCCCAAAAATCTTTCCCAAACAAACTCATAATTTTGAGGAGAATAGAAATTTTGGAATAGTGATTGATGTGAAAATGTGTGGTGAAAAAGTGATGAATTTTTTTTTGATTTGTGTGTAATATTATTTTATTTGAAAAATGTGTGGTTGAAAAGAAGAGTGAGAATGAGAAATTAACAAGTGTCAAACAGGGAATTTAATAGATGTGGGATATACACCCTTAACAAAACACATCCTCGAAATGTTAAAATCAAGAGAGATATACAAAAGGAGGATGGGGAGAGAGAACTTATCCAGCCCTTATTTGATGATTGTTATTATTATTATTTTTTAAAAAAAATGAAGTTTTGAATAATAATTATTTGAAGAATGTATAATTAAAAAGTAGAAAAAAGTTTTCATTTTACGTTCAAAATATTTTAATACGTATGGTTAAAAATAGGAGCTTGTTTGACCCCATTAAAAGTTTAAAAATACATTTTGAAATAGTAAATTGACGAAAAATGTGTGGTTAAAAACTAAGATTTTTTTTTGAATTTGCGTGTAATATTATTTTATTGAAAAATATATGGTTGAAAATAACTATAGAAAAACATTCTTTGAAAAAATAAGAATCAAACAAAGGCTAAATATGAAAATTAAGAATAAATCTAAATGTACAATATTGGTTGATAATTATGTGTTGTCAAAATTCTAACATATAATGTAAAAAACAAATTTTTAAAATTAATGAATATTATGATATCAAATATAATAGGGTAATTAGCAGAAATGGTCCTCAACGTTTACACCCTTTGCTAAAATGGTCCCTATCGTTTTAAAATTGGCATTTGTACCCTTATTTCAAACATTTCTTGCGGAATTGGTCCTTCCGTTAAACAACCGTTAGAACCTTTTGAAAATTTGCAGAAATGGTCCCTATGGAATATAATTTAATATTTCGTTTATATATTTTGGAACGGCTTGCTTCGACGAGTGGTAACTTTCGCTACAGTTGGCCGTTTCGCACGCCGTTAGGGATGGGAGAAACTAAGTCATGAGCACTTCGAAATGGTATTAAAAATGTAATATTTCGACTTCGTTTGACTTCCCGTAATAATCCCGCAAAATGGAGACAAAAAATAAGAAAAATCGTTTATATATTTTGGAACGGCCTGCTTCGACGAGTGGTAACTTTCGCTACGGTTGGCCATTTCACACGCCGTTAGGGATGGGAGAAACTAGGTAATGAGCACTTCGAAATGATATTAAAAATGTAATATTTTGACTTCGTTTGACTTCCCCGTAATAATCCCGTAAAATGGAGACAAAAAATAAGAAAAATCGTTTATATATTTTGAAACGGCCTGCTTCGACGAATGGTAACTTTCGCTATGGTTGGCCGTTTCACACGCCGTTACGGATGGGAGAAACTAGATCATGATCACTTAGAAATGGTATTAAAAATGTAATGTTTCGACTTCGTTTGACTTCCTGTAATAATCCTGCAAAATGGAGACAAAAAATAAGAAAAATAGTTTCTATATTTTGGAACGGCCTGCTTCGACAAGTGATAACTTTCGCTACGGTTGGCCGTTTCACACGCTATTAGGGATGGGAGAAACTAGGTCATGAGCACTTCGAAATGATATTAAAAATGTAATGTTTCGACTTCGTTTGACTTCCCGTAATAATCTCGCAAACAATTTTTCTTATAAACGATTTTTCTTATTACATTTTAATCCTAGAATTTTTTTAATACCAATTTTAATACCATTTTGAAGCGCCAATTTTAAACGAAGTTGAAATATTACAGTTTGCGGGATTATTACGGGAAGTCAAACGAAGTCGAAATATTACATTTTTAATACTATTTTGAAGTGCTCATGACCTAGTTTCTTGCATCCTTAACGGCGTGTGAAACGGCCAACCGTAGCGAAAGTTACCACTCGTCGAAGCAGGCCGTTTCAAAATATATAAACGATTTTTCTTATTTTTTGTCTCCATTTTACGGGATTATTACGGGAAATCAAACGAAGTCAAAATATTACATTATTAATATCATTTCGAAGTGTTCATTACCTAGTTTCTCTCATCCCTAACGGCGTGTGAAACGGCCAACCGTAGCGAAAGTTACCACTCGTCGAAGCAAGCCGTTCCAAAATATATAAACGATTGTTCTTATTTTTTGTCTCCATTTTGCGGGATTATTACGGAAAGTCAAACGAAGTCGAAATATTACATTTTTAATACCATTTCGAAGTGCTCATAACGTAGTTTCTCCCATCCCTAACGGCGTGCGAAACGGCCAACCGTAGCGAAAGTTACCACTCGTCGAAGCAAGCCGTTCCAAAATATATAAACGAAATATTAAATTATATTCCATAGGGACCATTTCTGCAAATTTTCAAAAGGTTCTAACGGTTGTTTAACGGTTGTTGGATGGAAGGACCAATTCCGCAAGAAACGTTTGAAATAAGGGTACAAATGCCAATTTTAAAACGATAGGGACCATTTTAGCAAAGGGTGTAAACGTTGGGGACCATTTCTGCTATTTACCCAATATAATATTGTACATGTAACGTGATTCCAAAATTAAAGTAGCAAAATCCGTGTACAACTGGCTGTATAATCCTGTCCTGCTGACAAGCCAATGTTAGAAAACAAAAGGAAAAGGTTAAAGTTTGGTTGCCGGGAGGTAAATATAGACTTCAAAAACAGTCCACATTACCCCTATCCCTACCCAGATCTTTGCCTTTCTTGCCTCAAGCAAAAGACTTTTTCAAGAAGGAAAAAACCATTTGTCCTAATCCCATTTCCGCCCTAAATGCGAAGGCAAAGGCCATTCCTTTGCTGTTCTTTCTGTCTATTCACCATCAGTATGTGAATTTGGGGTTGGTGGATAGGTGGGCTAGAATTGATTTCTATTTTTTATTCTTTTCCACTGATAAGACACACCAAAATTCTACATGAAGCGGTAATGTAAATTTCTTACCTGAAAATGAGGGAAAACTAGCTTGAATAGTGGAAAGAGGAAGTAAAACCAACTTCATTTCTACATTTTCTTGAATTTTTTCCATTTATTGCAACTTCAATTTATCACAATGAGGAAACATGGATGGCAGCTTCCTTACCATCCTCTCCAGGTATATTTTTCTTCTTCACTCCCCCATGAGTTTTCTTCTTAATTTTATATTTTTATTTGCAAGCCAAAGTTTAGTCTGTATATTTGCAGGTGGTAGCTGCTGCTGTATTTCTAGCATTGGGGTTTTCCTTCTATGTTTTCTTTGCTCCATTTGTGGGAAAACAATTGTTTCAATACATAGTGATGGGGATTTACACAACTCTTGTAAGAATTATTTACATCCCTTTTTCAATTTATTTGCCTTTGTCATGTGAGATCTGTGATTTCACTTGTAGAGTGTATTCTCTCTCTGATTGAACTCACTTTTGTCCCCTGATTCTGAATTTTTCTTGAAATAATTTCCTGTTCATTATATATTTTTTCCCATTTCACATTTTCTTCTTCTTTTTCATAGGAAATGTTCATTTTTTGTCCTTCAAACTTTTTTTTTGGCATTTCTTAGTGCCACTAGTTCCTCATTTGAGAATTTCAGTGTCATTCTTGTGAAGTTTGGATTTTTCCCTTGTTTTGAAAACTTGGCACTGATAATGTTTTTAATTTGGGATTATTGTTTTGCCTAAAAATCCACTGTTGATAAGGGATTGTCCTGGCAATTTATCAATTCTGCTTAATTAATGTCTGCATATTGTTTATTACAAAGTGATTGGGAAGGCCATTAGTTGCAAATTATCTAGAAATGAATTTTATTTTTTTGACTCTTTATCCGCCTAGTTTCTTTTCAAGATATATGATTGAATGGTTATCTTTTCTCAGATCATATGTGTCTTCAGCCTGTTCATTTGGTGCGCTGCTGCTGATCCTGCAGATCCAGGAGTCTTTAGGTCCAAAAAATATCTTAGAATTTGCGACAGCAAAAAGCATGTCGGATTGAACGAATCTAAACTTGGTGCAGAATCAACTTCTTCAATACAAGATGACTGTGCAGGCATACCAGGAGAAAACGCTTTCGATAAAAGTAATATCAGTATCGATAAAAGAGCTGAATGTAATTCTGAAAGTGATAAGAAGAACATGCCGTCCCGTCAAGTCTCCTGCTTTATGTCAATCCTTGCTTTGTTACCGTGTGCTTATGTATGTAACTTAGATGAAGAATCTTCCGAACGACAAATGAGCGAAGATGGCATGTTCTACTGTAGTTTGTGTGAAGTAGAGGTGGGTAGTTTACATATGAAATCAAATGGATTTGAAGTGAGATTTGTCACAACCGTCCTACAATCCCCGACCATATTTGAAGAAGCAACGAGTGCCCGTTTAATATCTTCTCTTGTAAAATATCCTGACAATTGTGACCTGATTGTGTGGCCAAACAAATCAGTGCTTACGACTTGGGGAAATTTGAACCCTTTTTCTTTAACAGGATTTTAAAACTATATGACTAGAATTGTCCCCCATTTGCAGGTTTTCAAGTACAGCAAGCATTGCAGAGTCTGTGACAAGTGTGTTGATCGGTTCGATCATCATTGCAGGGTACATCACAATCTAAAGTTTGAAGAAACTTTACCATGTTGTGATAACTAAAACAATTTCTTCATTCTGGTTTTGCAGTGGCTCAACAATTGCATAGGAAGAAGGAATTATCGAAAATTCTTTACACTCATGGTGTCTGCCCTTCTCCTGGTATATGCTCGCCCCTTTATTACTTATCTTGTGACCTTGACAACAACCTGCAGATTCTACAGATTTCATTTTTTTTTTCCTTAGAATTCTATACTTTATCTGTGAACTCTCTTCACTAGTCCTAATTCTGATTACTGTAACGAAGCTCGGTAATTTAACCAAGTTGAACTCTTAAACCAATAGAAAAATTCTGCTACCTATCTTGTTTTCCCACTTTCTGAACCCGGTTTCATCGTGATTGTGCCCTGTAATCCAGATATTTTGGTGACAAATTCCTGGTTTGGCCTAAACGTTGTCTATATAGATTATTCTTTCTTTATTAAATGATATTAGTAACCGATTTTTCTTCCCAAAGAGGACCTGTGTACCCTGAAAGTTGTCTCAAAAAGTAACTATGTCATGTTCGAGTTACTTTTTATTTAATTGATTATTGACAGGTGTGTACATGGTTTGTGCACCTATGACTTGAGATTGCAGCTTATAATTCAATGGTCGACTGGAATCTTTGTACTCGTACGGTGTTTTCTCGAGAGAAAGAAATACTCTGTGGACATCATCTCCAAGTTGGGAAGCAGTTTCACAGTGGTTCCCTTTGTGATTGTTGTGGTGAGTATTCTGTAAGTTCCCATCACATTGTTGTCACTTCAACTCTATCATTTCGTACTTGGGAGCTTTGTAAATGCTTTGCGATGCATTTCTGTAAGGTCAAATTTATTGAAGTTCTTTACAATTTTTTCGATTGTCTTACTTATGAGCTTACATATAACAGGCAGTATGCACCATATTGGCTATGATTGCAACCTTGCCGCTTATTCAGCTGTTCTTCTTTCACGTTCTTCTCATAAAGAAGGTTAGCCTTTACTTTCCTTTTCCTATCAAGTTTTCGTGTTAATGATAAGGAAAAAATGAATGCTACTGAAGTAAATTTTAGGGTGATATATACTTTGTTCGGTTGACAGGGAATTAGCACATACGACTATATTATAGCTTTGAGGGAACAAGAGCAACTAGCTGCCGCAGGTCAGCAAAGTCCTCAGATGTCTCCCCGGAGCTCTCTTACTGGTTTAAGCAGTGCAAGCTCCCTTAACACCTTCCACCGTGCTGCATGGTGCACACCACCACGCTTTTTTGTTGAAGATCAGGTATAATATATGCCACCATGTTGTGTTTGGTTTCACAATTATTAGAAGGCGAAAAATTGAAGGCACTTGAATCCGTTGTTAGGTTCCAATATCTAGGGACAGAGCTAGCACTTGGTGAGCCCCTGTGCCGCCCGTGCTAGTTCCGTTGGAAATTATTTTTTTCCTCATATTGGGCGGCAACTCGACGGCCGCTTGAACGGCTATCTAGCGACCGCCGGTTCTCATTTGGATTCTTGGATCCGCCACTGCCAATATCCATCACTTGTTATTGATATTGTGCAAAATACTGGTTATGTTGCAGTTTGATGTAGTGCCTCCAGACAATGTATCTGTCAGTTCACTAGGGAGAAAGACAGTGATGGAGGAAACGACCAAGAAAAAGAATCCCGCAGCTGTAAAGATCAGTCCATGGACACTGGCAAGATTGAATGCAGAAGAGGTTTCAAAGGCTGCTGCAGAGGCAAGAAAGAAATCGAAAATTCTGCAGCCCGTAACAAGACGTGATGGGTCATATTCCCTTGAAACTGACGGTAGGTTTGGCAGTGGTGGACGTCGAATGGCTCCCAGACCTGATAATAATAGAAAACGGGGTAGCCAACGGATTCGCCTTCCTACTGACATGCCATTTGATCCCCACTTCAAGATTTCAAAGGAAAATGCAGAAAACAATAGGGGTAATGTGATTCCTGAGACATCAACTGGTTTGGTCTCTCTTCAACAAGAAGCTCGAAGTGCTTTTCGAACGAGCAGAGCTATGCCTAGCTCAGCTCATGTTGTTGCTTCTTCTCCGGAGAGTAGTTTAGATTCACCCGATATTCACCCTTTCCGTGTCTCCTCATCAGGAGCTGAAGGACAATTTGTTGGGCTGTCAACTCCTGGCATGGCTTTTCGAAAGGCAATCCCATTCTCGAGATCTACTAGTGATGGATATGAACCATCGGGTGGGGAAGACAGTGACCAAATACCCTCCAGAATTGTTCAGAGATCGACTAACTGGAGTAGCCTTCTGTTTCCCTCAGAGCATGACAGGACAGTCACAAAACAGACTATGCCATCATCTTCATCTTCCTTGTCAAATTACAGGAAAATTTGAAACATCCTTCAAATTGTTAAGATTTTTTCATTTGTTGTCCTAGTTTAAATAGACTCGGCCACTTGATTTGCCCTGTTCAATTGCTTTGTTTATTGCTTTTAGAAACTTTTGGTTCGAAAATGTTGATAAGTCCTGTAAAGGGGCGTGTGGGAAAAGTTCCGATAATTCTATTTTTGCTGCATCATCAAATGAATCTTCGTCCTGTAAATAGACAAGTCCCTTCTTTGCATGGATTTACTTGTATCATTGTTTTCTCATCAATATCTTGAATTCGCAGGTCCAGATTTGACCTTGTAGATGATAAGATGCTACTGGAATGGTCATCTAAAATTGTGGTTACCCTCTATTTTGTTGCATTTATATTTCTACTGAGGAAGATTAGCTTCGTCTTTAGGCTCGACTTAAATTGAAAAATAATGATTGGCAATTCAGAAAACCGAACACAGAAGAACAGGTAGTAGAATAATCTAAAGAAAAATGTTGCCCCTGTTGAGGGCACACGTTTTCAATTTAAAGCATCTGCTTGCAGTGAAATGACTTGAGCATTGTCAAAGTAAACCCTATTCTTGTAAAATTTAAGGTCGAATCCATAAACCATTCCTCAAAATTCAGTACATAGTCCTTGTCAACTTGATCATCTGCAGGTTAGCTAATCAGGTCAAGTGTAATGTAATTCACCATTAATAATCTCTGTTTTCTTGATAGTTATAATCAAACTGAAAGGATGGTTAAACTAATATTTTCCTAGTAAATAAACTTAGGCACACCGATACCAGAATAGAATGCAGTCGAGATATTACCTCCATTTCATTCAACCGCCTAAAGACAAAGCTGATTTTATTCTTATTTCACTACAATATATATTGGACCTCTGCTCACCAAAAATACTTAAATCAAGAATACCTTGCATCTGATATAATATTTCACCAGCATAGTAAGAAAATTATATTAGGATCACCATAAAATTTCAATTAAACTGAAGTTATACGAGTTCAAGACATTCCAACTGCAAAAGGCTAGTTGATTTATCCATCTAATACAAAGAGAGTAATTTATTTTCCATTAAAATAAAGCACAATAAAGCTAAAGTATACACATTCAGAAGCAATGGACAGCATCACTGGTTCATTTTCTTTTACATGTATTCAAGGATATACGAGTCTAAGATTCCACATTTCTCGTACTACATAATCATACACAAGAGCATAGATACTATTAAACATGGATACAATACGATAGGACTACCAGATGTCAAGTGAATATTCAGACAGTATTCAAGCTACCAACCTCAGGCTGATCAATTGGGTACAACATAGACAACATGAGGAACCTTCCCATCATCAAAAGGCAAGCTGACGTATTCGCGAGCAAACTCCGCAGCAATATCAAATGCCAATTCCCCGTGCAAGGCCTTACAGTACATATACAGCACAGTATGTGCAGCAACACTGTAAAGCATCAATATAGTCATAAAACCTGAGTACACCACTGTCTGCAATACAAAAGCCCAGCTAAGCCACCCTCCTTGAACTGATTCAGCATTCAGAACCAAAGACGAGGCAGCCATTGCAAAAAGCCCTATCAAGATCCCAAACAACATCATCATTGCTAGAGCGACCCATCTCATTCCCTTTATTAAACGTGCACTCCTTTTCAACGGTGTAAACCCCCATTTCGATTCCACCACCACAACCACATAAGCCAATGACCACTCCACCGTCAAGTAAATCAAACCGGACACAAGCAAAACCATGACAAAAACAGCAAACCCCAGAAAGTAATTCGACTCGTAGTCAATTTCAAACCCCAAAATCTTTACCCCTTTATACACCAAACCCACAAAGACCCCAAAACCCAATACAATCAAACCCACAATTACATCAATAACAACAAAAGTAACAAAAAGGGGTAGCACCGAATACAAAACTGATTTCAGCGATGAAACCAATTTAACGGGTCTACCGTAAAACCCGTGGAAAGCACTGTAAGTGACGGAAGCCGTAGCTAATAGCGAGAAAACAAAAACGAACACAGTGTACACAAGCGGGAATAGGAAGAGATGTGGGTTTTGCGGATTTGAAACCGTATTATCAAGAAAGAAGTAAAAGGATCGGTGAAAGTGAGAAAGAACGGAGGAATTGGGTTCCGAAAAAGCGGTTTGAAGAGTTGGGTAGATGACAGCGGAAAAAGAGAGGGGAAGAAGGAAAAGTACAGAGAGTGCTAAGAAATGGCGAGAGTGGGCACCGATTATGCGCTTTGTTTCGGAGAGAACTCCGCAGAGGTTCAGGCCATGGATTCTGTGAGTCGCCATTGATGCAGGATGAGAGAGAGAGAGAGAGGTGGAAAGATCCAATGGTTTACAAACGTTTGATGAAATAAACCGAAAAAATGATAGCAAGATGATACAAATAAAATACATTATCTTTGCGTCGATAACAAGGCATAATTTTCTCTTGATTTTTGTTTTTCCTTGCAAGTCTTTTCGTTTTTGTTATCTATTGGCTTGTTTCGTTGAGGATTTCCAAATCTAATTAGAAAAATAAAACCTATGCGGATAAAGAACTCTTAAAAATTTTGACGAGGCAAGAGATAGAGCACAACGATTTTTCCACATCTTTGATGCGGGCGTAGGTAGAATAGTCTTGTGGGTTTTGATGATAGTAACAAATATTCAAATTGAAACTTTGAAAGGTTAAGTCCCGTTGAAATGATACATTTTTACTGTTGATGTGATCAAGAATATGTGGTTAAAAAAGATAAAAAAATTATTGATGTGATGAAAAATATTATTTTATTGAAAAATGTGTGGCTAAAGGTTATTTTATTGATGTGATAAAAAAATTATACTAAAATATTTAAAATAATTTCAGTTTAGAAATTCAATCATGCATTAAAAAAGCGCCCCCATTTACATCCTACGTTTAATTTCATATAAATGTACTTAAATAGATATATATAAAATTAAATAAAAATATACTCGAAATTCGTCATGTAATATTTTCATAAAATTAAATAAAAATATATAAATTTAAATTCTTTAAGTGGAAAAAACTCCTAGAGAAGGGATTTATACTAAGGGTGCGTTTGATTGTAAGTGTGGAAAATTGGTAGAAAGAAAATGATTTTTAGGGACAATAATTGTCTAGAAAATATTTTACAGGGAATTGTTAATTAAGTGTGTGTGATTGGTATAATTTTCCACCCGGAAAATTTTTAAATTTTCTATTCGTTTGACTTTATTTTACATGAAAATTGTCTATTAAAATGATAATTTTTTTCACAATTGATTATAAATTTTGTTTCCATCGCCAAAAAGTAAAAAAAAAAAAACTGAAAAAAAAATTGTTTCCTAAAAAATCATTTTTTATCAAAGTTTAGTATTCGTTTGACTTTGTTTTATACGAAAATTGTCCATTAAAATGAAATTTTTTTTACCATTGGTTATGACATTTGTTTCCATTGCAAAAAAAAAAAAAAAAAAGTGAACTGGAAAATAAATTTCCACCAAAAAGGTGGGAAAATCATTTCCTCCAAAACCAAGAAATCAGGCACGTGAGGTTGTAGAGTGGAAAAAGTTTTGTCTAGAAAAAAAGCTATCAAGCAAGTCATTTTGGGTGGAAAAAGAAATTATTTTCCATTTTCCATGAAAAATAAGGCAGGTCAAACACAGCCTAAAATGCATCATTTACAGAGATTCCGGCCATCTTATTGTAGTCAAAGAAAATATTGACACAGCCATGGGATTCTTTTGTCCAACATTTGGCACTGCCCATGGGGAAATGCCTCAGTCGCCGAAGAAACCCATGAGTCAAAATTTCAACATTTTCCTTTTATTTCCTCTAACAGGGATGATCATCACCCATAAACAATAGAGAAAAATGAAATGGATCTTACTACACGTACATTAAAATTTAAATAAGAGATTACATAATTCCACAAGTCATTCTACAATTTGCCTTGTAGCTAATTCAGTGCAAACCGTAGTGTATTTCGTAAGTACTATCAACATAGATAACTGATAAAAGAAGTAGAAAAACGACTTAAGAATAAGACTAGTGGAGATAAAATTCGAAAGGCTGGCCGGGGTTGTCTCTTTTTGAAATGAAGGTTGCTTTTTTACACTAAAATAGTAAACATAAATCTGTAAAGCATTCCTGCCTGTATAATTTCTTTCATCTTAATTAAAACCATGCATGAGATTTCCTCGGCAACAAATTGCTTCTCTTCACACTTGTAGTTGACTACAATCATCGTTTATAACCAGAATATTATTTGTCGAGAACATTGTTCTTTGGAAAAACAAAACTAAAACATTGATCACATGCAAATGTAAGAACAAACTTCAATACTTTTAAATCAGTTTGAACGAATTTAAATCAATTTACTTGGCATACATGATGCTGCGACTAGAGGAGGAAATACATCTAGTTGAAACTTTTGTACCGCGTGATATCACCGTAACTATGAAAGTATATTTTGATGGTCCATACTCCATATTTTACTCGATACAACAACCCATACGAGATGGTTTATGGGATCGATTTATGGTAATAATTATTTATTATATTTGTTAATTTATGATATTCACGAGGTCTATAAATTGATTTTTTATTTATATAAAATGATAATTATGTATGGCTGACTACGAATACTATTAATGTGTATGACACATGGAAGGTCACGATAAATGATAGATATAAAGATATGATGAATGATACTTGCGAGAAAGCAAAGCGTACAAGTCAGTCTGATAATTTTGCTAATTGGAGAGAACATGGCTCGCACTGGATATGGGCAGAGCATTGGGATAATTTGTAAATTGGGATAATTTTGTAAATTATTGGAATACCGCGAAATGGAAAAGAAATGCGAAAATTGACAAGGAAAATTATCTTGCACAATGACAGGATGGTGAAATGAAGAAGCATACTGTCGGTTCAATCTCCTTTGTGATTACTAAGAAGAGATTGGTATATATTTTTTTCATATTATTTATATTTTAAAATTCATGTATATTTTTAACTGATTGTGATTAATGAGTTACGTATTCTAGGAGAAGGATATAGACTGTCCAATGTACCAATTAGATTTTTTCAGCCATATTTACAAGAAAAATCACGAACTTGGCGATTTTGTTGATAAAAAATCCAAGCGAGTTCACATGTCCAATGTACCAATTAGATTTTTTCAGCCATATTCACAAGAAAAATCACGAACTTGGCGATTTTGTTGATAAAAAATCCAAGCGAGTTCACATAAGCACAATTAAAGTTTATGTACTTTATAGTTTGTTCATATGGTTAGTAAGAATTATTTTTTATTTTTCACACGATACTTATGTTTATGGGTTTTGCCCTAGACAACCTACTTCACATGTTCTCGGTACACCTAATTCCCCTAGAAGTTCAATACTTGCACATAATGAAGAGGTGATTAATTTGAAGTCGAAGCTAGTTATTGCACAAAATACAATAGATGAGAACAACAAAAGGCTTGGTGATCTCACTGTACATCTCGAACGAGTTGAAAGAAATTATAGGTTTGAGATACGAGAAACCGTGCGAAGCATGCTTAGGGAACTAATATCCCTAATTTTCAATTTCCTTTTAGCTTGGAATCATGAAATGATTATGTGTAAGACAAGATATTTGGAATTTGGAATTTCGATGTAATAATTTATTCTATTAAAGCTTTAGAGTGTTTTGACGATTTTGATTATTTAGTGCATGTTGGGTTTTGATGCCTAATGAATTCTGTTGACTTCAAAAAATGTTGTCAACAGATGTCGGGCCCACTCGTGCACACGCAAGCTTGATCCAACACGCTAATGCCGATCGACGGTCATGATGGCTCCAGGTAAAAAGCGTGGGAGTGGCTAGAAGGCACGAGACGTTTCCGTTCAGGCTATCGGCAAGAATATGATACGATTGTATAATAAACCAATCGACAAAGTACGATCTGTAGCAATGAAATGTTGTAAAAAATGTAGTTGAAACGAGAAAGATTGCTCCAAAATATTCAGTTTGCTCTCCAATTTTGCATTAGTTTTTTCTTGTGTTACATGGTGGGGGTATTTATAGTGTTACAATTCGAATGGTGACCTTTGGATCAATTTACACGTGACCTCATCTCCTCGGCCAAGACATCAAATCCTAGCAATCAAGTTGACCTTCCTAACTTTGCAAAACATTAAATGCCCTTACATTGACAAGACAAGACAGATAAACTTTTCATAAGAGTCACGTCAATCATTCATAAAAGATCTCCATCATAAGCCGATCCTTACAAGTGGGTCTTCAATGGCTGCTGAGGAGCCTCGGACGATGCATGCCCACCGAATCGTGGCTTATTGTTAGCAGCAATGGCCTCAGAACAATAGTGAGGGCCTCGGAACCCACGTTTGATGTTAGGAAAACATGTCCTGATTTAATCAAGCTGGTCCCACCGTCAAAATGTGATGCCACGTGTCGCTTACATCTACTAACCCGTAACAATAGTCCTCCAAGTCCATGTGTGGTTATTTATGCCAGGCGTGGACTTCCAATAAGTCAGGAAAAATTTTAATTTTCTGTTTCTCACATCAGTCCCCTAAGTCCAAGCAGAGATATTCACACTGTGCGCGAAATTCGAGAAGGTGTGGAGTGTGAATTTAGGAAAGTTGCCTGTAAAACTGAAATTCTTTTGGAGCTGAGTTGAGGCGAGTTCGTATTGGAACTGCCAGCGTTCGATCCCTTTGGGCGGGGCGAGTTCATGTTCGAATTGGCCGAAGCTGATTCTTTTTGACGAGGCGAGTTCATATTTGAACTGGTCGAGGCTGATTTCTTTTGACGAGGCGAGTTCATATTCGAACTGGCCAAGGTTGATTTCTTTTTGACGAGGCGAGTTCATATTCGAACTGGCCGTGGCTGATTTCTTTTTGACGAGGCGAGTTCATATTCGAACTGGCCGAGGCTGATTTCTTTTTGACGAGGCGAGTTCATATTCGAACTGGCCGAGGCTGATTTCTTTTTGACGAAGCGAGGCAACATCCATAGATATGAGTGCTTGTGATATGACGGTTTCTTATGTTTCCAAGGTAAGTTAGCTGCATCGAGACGAATTTCAATGGCCGTACAGCTGTCGTAATTTAATGCACAATGATGGATAATTATTAGGACGCGTGGTTTCGAGGACAAGTCCACGCGTCAGCCAATGTTGGTTCGTGCACGCACAAATCTGGAGCGTTGAAGCAGAGAAAACGTTTGATTTCAATGGCCAAGATTTGTGTACCTTTTGAACGCCTCAGATTAACTGAGATCTGATTCAACGGCTGGGGCTGAATCCTTCACCAGTATAAAAGCCAAAACTTTGTCATTTTCAAACTTTACTTTCGCGAAATACACTGAAATCTCTGAAACTCTCTCAAACCCTTTTGCTGTCAAATATTTTTCGGCGAACTTCCGGCGAGTCTTCTAAGTTTATTCTTCATTTTAGGTACCTCCTTGTCGTATAATCTTCTTTTGCACTCTCTTCGTCATATTCATCAAACCATCTTGTCATCCGAGGTGTCTTTAGCTATTATTGTAGCGAGGAGTGGCGAGGAGTCAGTGTCTGGGGCTTCGGGTGAATGGTATAGCATGACTGAGGAGCCCATAGACTACGAGGTGGGGTGGGGGCAGCTAAAATCCAATCCAATGTTACTTATGCCAAATTAGACGAACTTAGGCAAACGTATAACATACCCCACTACGTGAAACTATTAGCCCCTGATCCTCACGAAAGAGCCTGTTTTTCGAGGCCCAACTGTGTGGCTTTCAGTGAACACCTGCTCAAAGCAGGTGTGCGTCTGCCTTTGCATCCCTTCTTTAGGGCGGTGCTGAGGACCTTCATGTTGTCTCCCACCCAATCCTTCCAAATGGGTGGAGCCAAGTCGTTGGGACCTATTTCCTCTGGAAAGAGGTGTCCCTAGGCGAGGACTTGCCCCTTCATATCTTTGAAACCCTTTTCCATGCCAGGGTTGTGGGGAAGGACGACTCTAAGGGGTGGTACTACATCACCCCCTGGGGCTCCCACGCTCCCTTCGTAGTTGGACTCACCTCCTCCATAAAGGGGTGGAAGGAGTCCTGGTTCTGGGTTTCGGGTAGGTGGCAGATGGTTGAGGGAGACGTTGTCCCAGCTGTTACCGCGCCGACCCAGTACTACGAAGCCTGTGAGTATCATCCTGAATTCTTATAGCTTCATCTCAGGCTTCTTCTAATATTGATACTTGTCTTTGTTCACTTGCAGATTGTAGCACGAGGTACGAGCTTTCCGAGGCGGAGTGGACCGTTATTGAAGACATCTACCAGCTATCTCCGAGGCTCCAAAGCTTTTCCTATCTGATCGAGAGGAGCAGATATTTTATAGACTTTGGATTCATGGCCCCCAAAGGTAAGAGGCTGCTCCACATTATTGAGAGTATTTGTGAATAAGTAGGGGATTTAATCACAGAAGTTGACTTCATTTCTTATTGGTTGCAGATAAATTCACCAAGAAGGAGTATCCTCTGCCTGATATGGCCAGCATAATGAGGGCCACGTCTACTGCTGGGGCGAGAACGCTGAAGCCCGGATCCTCTGGGGCTAAGCAAGTGAAGGCCAAGCTGGACCGCCTCAGCAAAAATAAAAATGATAAGGAGGCCGAGGAGGAGGTACCGAAGGAGGCCCTAAAGGGAGGCAAGCCACCAGCTGCCAAGGGTAAAGGCGTGGCTGAAGAGCCTCAGAGGAAGAGAAAGTTGGGCCCAGGTGGTGGGTCTTCGAGTTTCGGTACCACAATGTCGTACCCGGAGAAGGGTACTTCGAAGCAGCCGAAGCTCCTTCAGTCCTCCATAGACGCTGCCCTGGTGGCCGAATCGAGGGAAATTGTGATAGAAGATGTGGCTAGAGCTGCCGAGGCCACCAAGAAGAAAGTAGTGGAGAGGACTCCAGGGAAGTCTGGGAACTTCCTGGGGGGCAGGGAGGATAAAATTGCCTCTGCTATGATAGAAATGCTCCCTGCTGAGGTGAGGGACGCCACTGAGGGCTTCAACAAGTTCTGGACGGAGAGGTGGCAGAATTATGTGGCCACCTGTGATGCGGTCGACCTCACCACCACTTTGGTGAGCCAAACCGCCAGAGCCTTCGGCGTGGCCTTGGAGTGCCAAACTGTTTTGGCAGATATATCAAGGAATCGAGCCTCGCATGACGAGCTAGAGGCAGTAAAGGCTGAACTTGTAGAGAAGAAAGAGGCTAACATTGAACTGAGGATTCAGAGAGATGTTGATGATTCCAAGCGTGATGCTCTCCTGGCAGAAATTGAGACTTTGAAGAATGAGGTTCACGAGTGCCAATGTGAGGTGGCGGCCCTCACCAAAAAGGTGGAGATATCTGATAACCACCAAAAGGTCACTGCCAAGGCGTTGGAGAAGGCAAACCGGGGAGGTGCATCCGGAGTTGGACGTTTCTGAACTGAGGGCTTAATTCTTGGAGGAAGAAGTTCCCCAAACGCCTGCTGAAGAAGGCGAAGTGGTAGAGCTTGAGCCTGAGGATGTAACTACTGAAGAGCCTCAGCCTATTGAAGCACCTCAACCAGCAGAAGATGCTCCAGCTCCCCCACCCCCTGCTCCTTAATAGCTTTTTTGTAATTCAATACTTTTGTAACTCCTCAATTCATTAATGAAATACAAACTTTTTCTTTGCTTTTTGTATTGCAATTTACACTTGTCGCAATGAACTGTTTGAACTTTACCAAATGAATTTGAAACCATAGAATGGTTCAAGCTAATAGATTTAATGCAACTGCTGAGACCTTGTCACACTTGAATAACTAACTTCAAAAGATAGAACTAAACAACCCAAGTGGCAAAACAAAACCAAACGGAAGCCTCTTTGACTCATTAAGATTGCATTCTTTACAAAACTCTTAATAACTGTTTTCCTAGAACATTATTCTGAAATTACCTCAAATCGATTTTCAATTCCGCATTCCCAAGCGTTTTATGGAATTGCTCGTGCTTCCCTGCTTGGTGGATGGTTCATTCGAGCAGGGACTTCTCCCTTCGTCGTTCAGCTTCATCAAAGGGAGGCTTGTGATGTACGCTTAGGAGTCCGAACGAGGTGGCCTTCTTTTAAGGTTCCATCCTCTCCTCCGAAGCGCCCACGCTTCCCAGCTTGGTGGATGGTTCATCCAAACAGAGGCTTCTCCTTTTGACGTTCAGTTTCATCAAAGGGAGGCTTGTGATGTACGCTTAGGAGTTCGAACGAGGTGGCCTTCTTTTAAGGTTCCATCCTCTCCTCCGAAGTGCCCACGCTTCCCAGCTTGGTGGATGGTTCATCCAAGCAGAGGCTTCTCCTTTTGACATTCAGCTTCATCAAAGGGAAACTTGTGATGTACTCTTAGGAGTTCGAACGAGGTGGCCTTCTTTTAAGGTTCCATCCTCTCCTCCGAAGCGCCCACGCTTATTTGATAGTTGACGAAGACTGGAGAAAACTCGTTTATTTATAAAGGCTGGGAAGTAACATCCAGCTACTGATTACATTCATTGATAATACATCCTCAGATGCTCAATATTCCACGGGTGAGGTTGAATTCTGCCATCCATGTCTTTTATCCAGTAAGTGCCAGGTCGAATTTCCTTTTCAATTTGGTAGGGTCCTTCCCAATTGGGTCCCAAGGTGCCCACCCCTGGTTCCTTCGAGGATAAGAAAACTCTGCGAAGAACCAAGTCGTTCATACGGAAGGACCTCTTTTTCATCTTTGAGTTGTAGTATCGGCTCATCTTCCTCTGGTAGACAGCAAGCCTCAGCTGGAAATAATTCCTCATTTCCTCAAGAAAATCAAGCTCACATCTCCGAAGTTCATCATTGGATATCTCATTGAAGCTCAATCTTCTGGAAGAGGGTAATCCTACCTCCACTGGGCTCATTGCCTCAGCACCATAAGTCATGGAGAAAGGGGTTTCCCCTGTAAGAGTTCTGCTCGTTGTCCGTATAGCCCATAGTACCTGGGGTAATTCATCCACCCAAGCTCCCTTAGCTGTATCAAGCTTCTTTTTCAGAGTATGCTTGATAGTCTTATTTACGACTTCCACCTGACCATTGGCCTGAGGATGATGAGGGGTAGAAAAGTGCTTTTTAATCCCAAATTCCTCACAGAGGTCCCGAACCTTCCGGTTGTCAAATTGTTTTGCATTATCAAAGACAATTGAGTGAGAGATGCTGAAGAGGCAACTGACGTTCTTCCACAGGAATTTGGAGGTATTGGCTTCAGTGATCTTCGCCAGAGGTTCAGCTTCTACCCACTTCGTGAAATAGTCAATAGCCACTATAGCGAAATTGGCGCCTCCTCTGCCTTTAGGTAATGGGCCAATGAGGTCCACACTCCACTTGCTGAAGGGCCATGGGCTAGATACTGTAGTAAGCTCCTGGGAGGGTCGCCTCTGTATGTTGGAGAAGCGTTGACATTTGTCACATTTGCGAACAAATTGAAGGGCATCTTTTTTCATCGTAGGCCAATAATATCCCTGCCTCAGTGCTTTATTTGCCAAGGCCAATCCTCTGGAGTGATTACCACAAACGCCCTCATGAATTTCCCTAAGCACATAATTAGCCTCCTCTTCTCCTACACACCGAAGGAGAGGTGCGGAGAATCTACGCTTGTAAAGGACATTGTCAACTAACATGAAATGGGGAGATCTCCTTCGTATTTTGTACGCCTCTTCCTTATTATCAGGCAATGATTGATCTTTGAGGTAAGATATGAGAGGTTGCATCCAAGTTGGGATACCTTCTACCCACATTGTCACTTCTGCGGAGGTGGATGGCCTGAGGAGGTGCTCAATTGGGACCACTGCAAGTAATTCAGATTCTTTGCTGCTGGCAAGCTTGGATAAAGCATCGGCGTGCGCATTTTCGAGGCGTGGTATCTGACTTAACTCAAATTTCTCAAAGGAAGGGAGTAGGCTCATTACCAGTTTGAGATATGAGGCCATGGCTTTATCCCTTGCCACAAAGTTGCCATTCACTTGTCCCACTATAAGTTGAGAATCGCTGCTGATGTGAAGCCTCTTTACTTGCATTTCCTTGGCCAGCCTGAGGCCAGCGAGGAGGGCCTCATATTCAGCAGCATTGTTGGTGGCTTTGAAGCCAAACTGTACTGTACTATTCAATTTATGACCTTCAGGACTTACAAGGACCACACCAGCGCATGAGCCAGTCTCCCCCGCCGAACCATCCACACTGGTAGACAGCAAGCCTCAGCTAGGAATCATTCCTCATTTCCTCAAGGAAATCAAGCTCACATCTCCGAAGTTCATCATTGGATATCTCATTGAAGCTCAATCTTCTGGGAGAGGGTAATCCTACCTCCACTGAGCTCATTGCCTCAGCACCATAAGTCATGGAGAAAGGGTTTCCCAAGTAGGAGTTCTGCTCGTTGTCCGTATCGCCCATAGTACCTGGGGTAATTCATCCATCAAAGCTCTCTTAACTGTATCAAGCTTCTTTTTCAGAGTATGCTTGATAGTCTTATTTACGGCTTCCACCTGGCCATTGGCCTGAGGATGATGAGGAGTAGAAAAGTGCTTTTTAATCCCAAGTTCCTCACAGAGGTCCCGGACCTTTCGGTTGTCAAATTGTTTTCCATTATCAGAGACGATTGAGTGAGGGATGCCGAAGCGGCAAATGACGTTCTTCCACAGGAATTTGGAGGTATTGGCTTCAGTGATCTTCGCCAGAGGTTCAGCTTCTACCCACTTCGTGAAATAGTCAATAACCACTATAGCGAAATTGGCACCTCCTCTGCCCTTAGGTAATGGGTCAATGAGGTCCACACCCCACTTGCTGAAGGGCCATGGGCTAGATACTGTAGTAAGCTCCTTAGAGGGTTGCCTCTGTATGTTGGAAAAGCGTTGGCATTTGTCACATTTGCGAACAAATTGTAGGGCATCTTTTTTCATCGTAGGCCAATAATATCCTTGCCTCAGTGCTTTATTTGCTAAGGCTAATCCTCCAGAGTGATTGCCACAAACGCCCTCATGAATTTCCCTAAGCACATAATTAGCCTCCTCTTCTCCTACACACCGAAGGAGAGGTGCGGAGAATCCACGCTTGTAAAGGACATTGTCAACTAACATGAAATGGGCAGATCTCCTTCGTATTTTGTACGCCTCTTCCTTATTATCAGGCAAGAATTGATCTTTGAGGTAAGATATGAGAGGTTGCATCCAAGTTGGGATACCTTCTACCCACATTGTCACTTCTGCGGAGGTGGATGGCCTGAGGAGGTGCTCAATTGGGACCACTGCCAGTAATTCAAATTCTTTGCTGCTGGCAAGCTTGGATAAAGTATCGGCGTGCGCATTTTCGAGGTGTGGTATCTGACTTAACTCATATTTCTCAAAGGAAGGGAGTAGGCTCATTACCAGTTTGAGATATGAGGCCATGGCTTTATCCCTTGCCACAAAGTTGCCATTCACTTCTCCCAATATAAGTTGAGAATCGCTGCTGATGTGAAACCTCTTTACTTGCATTTCCTTGGCCAGCCTGAGGCCAGCGATGAGGGCCTCATATTCAGCAGCATTGTTGGTGGCTTTGAGCCAAACCGTACTGCACTATTCAATTTATGACCTTCAGGACTTACAAGGACCACACCAGCGCCTGAGCCAGTCTCCCCCGCCGAACCGTCAACAAACAAATTCCATGTTGGAGGTTCAGAAAGCTCTGCCTCCTGTCCAATTTCAGGGGCGTTGGTAAATTCTGCCACAAAATCTGCTAAAAATTGCCCTTTGATGGCAGTTCTGGCTTTGAAGAGGATTTCAAATTCACTCAACTCCACTGCCCATTTTAATAGCCTACCCGAGGCGTCCGGCTTCTGCAAAACTTGTCTGAGAGGGAAGTTCGTCAGCACATGAATGGTGTGAGCCTGAAAATAGGGCCTCAATTTGCGGGATGCAATGATCAATGCCAAGGCTAATTTTTCCATGTCTGGATATCGCGTCTCAGGTGGTATTAAAGCCTTGCTAATATAATAAACTGGCAGCTGGGTTGAGTTTTCTTCCCTTATCAGTATAGCGTTTATCGCATCGAGGGAAATTGCCAAGTAAAGTTGTAGCACTTCGCCAAGCTTGGGCTTCGATAGGAGGGGGGCCTGTCCTAGGTACCTTTTAAGCCCCTGGAGAGCCTCTTCACACTCCTCAGTCCACTGAAATTTCTGTCCTCATTTTAATGTTTTGAAGAATGGGAGGCATTTATCAGTGGACTTCGATATGAAGCGGCTCAAAGCGGCCACGCGACCCGTTAAACTTTGTACTTCCTTTGGTTTTTGGGGAGATTTCATCTCAATCAACGCTTGGATCTTTTCAGGATTTGCTTCAATGCCACGTTGGTTAACCATGTACCCTAAGAACTTTCCTGAGGCCACCCCAAATGCACATTTGAGGGGATTCAGCTTCATGCGGTACTTTCCCAGAACCTCAAAGGCTTCATGGAGGTGGGTTATATGATCGTCAACTTTCAGGCTTTTAACAAGCATGTCATCCACATAGACCTCCATGGTTTTTCCAAGCAAATTGGCAAACATTTTGTTCACTAGCCTCTGATAGGTTGCTCCAGCGTTCTTTAGTCCAAAAGGCATCATCCTGTAACAGTAGAGGCCTCGATCCGTGATGAATGAGGTGTGTTCCTCATCGCCTGGGTACATAGGAATTTGATTATAACCAGAATAAGCGTCCATGAAGCTTAGGGACTCGTGTCCGGCGGTAGAATCCACCAATTGATCAATTCTGGGGAGTGGGAAACTGTCCTTTGGACATGCCTTGTTGAGATCAGAAAAATCAATGCATACCCTCCACTTCCCATTGTGCTTCTTCACCAGTACTGGATTGGATATCCATTTTGGGTAGAGGGCTTCTCTGATAAAACCGTTGCTAATGAGCTTCTGCACTTCCTCTTTCAAGGCCTCATACCTCTCTGGGTTAAGAGCTCGCCTCTTCTGTCTATGCGGGGCAAATTTGGGATCAATTCTTAGGTGGTGGCAACTGACCCCGGGGTCAATGCCTACCATATCCTCATGCCTCCAAGCAAAGACATCGTGGTTCTTACACAAGAATTCTTTAAGTTCCCCCTTAAATCTTGGGGCTAAACTTTTACCAACCTGCAGCAGCTTGGTTGGCTCCCTTAGATCAATAGGGAAGCTTTCTAACTCTTCCGTGGGGGCCGCCTGTGAATCAGCCTCAGTTACTCGTGGATCAAGTTCATCAAGTGCTGGCAACTCAAGGTTACTGGTGCCTGCCACCATGTGCATATCCCTAGGCTCAGCTTTCCTCACAGAGTTGAGGTAGCATTCCCTAGCCCCTCTTTGGTCTCCTTTGACAGTTGCCACCCCCCTATCAGTTTGAAACTTCATGTATAAGTGATGGATGGAGGTGACAGCTCCCAGATCCTTCAATGCAGGTCTCCCCAACACCCTATGATAGGCTGACCTACTATCCACTACCAAGAATTCCATGAAACACATGGTTGACAGGGGAGGCTCTCTCATTTCCACAGCTAGGGTGATTTTGCCCCTTGGGATAATGCTATCCCCGGTGAAGCCATATAAAGGCGTGTTAGTGGGGGTCAACTCATGGTCTAAGATCATTTTGTCGAAGGTGGACCCAAATAGAATGTTCACAGAACTACCGTTATCTACTAACATTCGCCTCAATCCGTTTCTAGTTACCACAGCTCTTACCACTAAGGCATCACAGTGGGGGTAGTGAATACCTTCAGAATCTTCGTGCGTAAACACAATAGGAGGCGATTGACTCCTTCGTAAACTGCTGCCCACAATGTAGCTAGTCAATGGGGGACCCCTTGCCTCTCGAACATAGTTCCTTTGGGAGTTTTTGGTGTTTTCACCAACATAAGGGCCTCCAAAAATAGTGTCAATCTCGTGAACTGGAGCATCGTCAGGCCTACCTCGATGGTCCCTTCGTTGGTGTTCATTTGAATTTCTATTCCTTTCCCGTTCTCTCCCACGAGGAGACGTTTCCCTGTGATAGGAAGGGGCCTCGTCTCGCCTAGGCCGTGACCTTTGCCTCGGCGGGGGCCTGCTCCTCGGTCTTGAGGTGTTCTGATTGTTGCCCCTAGAATCCGAGTTTTCAGGATGCAAAGCTATGTCTCTACAGTCAGCAGTTGCGTGGCTGTAAGAATGGTGATAAGTGCAATACCCTTGGGAGTTAGTTCTGCCTTGATTCGAACTCCTTCCCCGGCCTCGTCCTCTAGGGGGGCCTGTTGTGTTTGTGGGTTTGCAGGAGTACCTGTGGGTGGTATGTCCTCGTAAGCCAAAGTTGGTACAACATTCAAGGTGGCTGTAGCAAGTGCTTGACCTGAGCCTTGGGCAACTTCAACATTGGGTTGACCCCACTGCTGATCCATCAAGTGAGAGGTTGGACCTCTACCACGTTGCCTTTGTTGGGGCTGAAGGCCTCTACTTGCTCTATTCCGATATTCTATCAGTTCCTCGTTGATGATTTTGCGTTGCATCATCTCCAACAAAGCATCTTAATTTGGGGGATCTTGATTCTGCACGTCTCTCCAAAACAGAGTGTTCATGTTGAGACCTCCCCTTAGGGCAGATAGAGCCTCGCGATCAGTAACTTGAACACAACAAGTCATTTCATCCGTTAAAGCGGGACAGAAAACTTTTCAAAGTTTCTTCAGGCTGTTTGCCTCATGTCCTCGAGGCGCTGGATTGGGGCCTCGCCCTCTTTACTTAGAGCAAATCTTTTCAAAAAGGTGGTTTTGAACTCTGGCCAGCTTCGAATGCTCCCAGGCGGTAACCTGCTATACCAAATTTCAGCAGCTCCGCTTAGAGTCAAGTGAAAGGCTCTGCATTTAACAGCTGGGGTGGCGCCTCTCAAGCTCATGTGCGTTTTGTAGCTATTCAGGTGCTTTGCTGGGTCGCCTCTCCCATCATACATGGGTATTTTGGGCATTGTGTAATGATTTGGGACCTGGGCATTCCTCAATTCCCTTGAGAATGGCAAATTGTCATCATCGTCGTCCAAGTCACAGGATCTCTGGGGACCGTCCGAATCATAATTAGCCTCAGCCTTATACCTAGGCTGTTGCGCGGAAGATCCCGCCTGGTTGCGAGCCTCCTCCTCCCTCCTGAGACGCTCATGACGAGGCGGCATAGCACGGGGGGCACGTTTTTGCCTTTCCTCCGGCTGCCGAACCTCAGGAGGTGGGGGCTGTGGCCTACTTGTAGGAGCGTAGGCGGCATTCCTTTGTCTGCGCCTCTGACCTGCTGGGCTAAGCCTATCAAACACACTGGCAGATCTCTGGGGCCTCGGTGCTGGCTCATATTCAGGGGGGAAGTTATCCTCCATATCGAACGGGGCCTCGGAGGGTCGGCCTGAGGCATAATTGGAGGAAATGTCAACTCCCACTTCCCTTTCTACTGGGCTTCCTCCCCTATGCTGCCTAGAGGAATAAGCTCTTTGACTTTGAACCTCATCAGGTTGATATGGCTCTTGTGGAACGAAGGAGGGAGGTGGGGGACCTCCCTGGCCTTGCATTTGCCTTAGCAACTCTTGCACTGCCAAGTTTTGGTTAGTGATGCTCCTCATATTAGCTGCCATGGTTGCCATTCCCTAGTGAGCTGGGCCGCCAATCTCCTACCACCTCGTCTGTGATGGTGATGGGGTCGGCGTCGGACCGCAGGGGCCTCATTGTCAGCTTCTCTATTTTGCCTGGGAGGAGCCTTTTCTTCTGAGCTCATGTCTCTTGAAACTTGGAACTGTGAATATTTTCTAACTTTGGGGGCTTCCTCTTATTCTTTTTCCAAGAATAAATCCTCTTTTAAGGGGGATACCCAAAATATTTTCAGAAGGCTTTTTCCAAGGGTTGCTCGTGGCTATGGTGTGGTTTTCCATAGACGGCGCCAATCTGTTGACCCCAAAAAATGTTGCTTGCAGATGCCGAGCCCACTCGTGCACACGCAAGCTTGATCCAACACGCTAATGCCTATTGACGGTCATGATGGCTCTAGGTAAAAGGCGTGGGAGTGGCTAGAAGGCACGAGACGTTTCCATTCAGGCCACCGGCAAGAATATGATACGATTGTATAAGAAACCAATCGATAAAGTACGATCTGTAGCAATGAAATGTTGTAAAAAATGTAGTTAAAACGAGAAAGATTGCTCCAAAATATTCAGTTTGCTCTCCAATTTTGCATTAGTCTTTTCTTGTGTTACATGGTGGGGGTATTTATAGTGTTACAATTTGAATGGTGACCTTTGGATCAATTTACACGTGGCCTCATCTCCTCGGACAAGACATCAAATCCTAGCAATCAAGTTGACCTTCCTCGCTTTGCAAAACATTAAATGCCCTTACATTGACAAGACAAGATACATATAAACTTTTCATAAGAGTCACGTCAATCATTCATAAAAGATCTCCATCATAAGCGGATCCTTGCAAGTGGGTCTTCAATGGCTGTTGAGGAGCCTCGGACGATGCATGCCCACCGAACCGTGGCTTATTGTTAGCAGCAATGGCCTTGGAACAATAGTGAGGGCCTCGAAACCCACGTCTGATGTTAGGAAAACATGTCTTGATTTAATCAAGCTGGTCCCACTGTCAAAATGTGATGCCACGTATCGCTTACATCTACTAACCCGTAACAAATTCAGGGCGATGATGTAAATATTGGATTAAATTGTTACTAATAATCAAGTCCAAAGGCTCAACTCGAAAATAACGTAGGCCTTTGAAAGTAACTTAAACAATTAATGTTGCTCACGGCCCATATATATTAACTCTCTGATGATTTTGAATATTGATCCATTTAACATCTTTTATTGGTCCAATTAAAGCACAAGCTAGCCTATATATATGGTGTCTTTTCCCTAACTATTTTGTGTTATTTGTGTATGTAAGAGAGAAAAAATCGGCAGCTTGTGAAAGGAGAAAAATCGGTGGCTTTCTTTGTGTTTTGACCTCTATCTCGTGTTTCTTCCATTGTTTTTTCTCCTACCTTTGTGGCTTACAAATCACCACCATTATCTTATCCTTTATTAAGGAACAACTGAGGTGAATATATTGGTTGTAGATTGGAGCTGTTTGGATTGGTTGTTTGGTAGAGAAAGGTAACGTGAAATTGAGTCTGGAAAACACCGTTTTGATTACCATTGGATCAAGCTTCTACGACAATTGGCATCTCAGCTTTAAGGTAATGGATTTGGTTCCAAAAACTGACCAAAACCCGACCAGGAAACCTGCTGAAACGAAGTAGAAAAACAGATCAAAAAATTGTTAGAAAGCTCCCTAAAAATAGGACCTGTTTTCGTGATTTTCGACCAATCCGGAGACTTGGTTGTCAAACGAAGACCTCTGGTGTGACGTGCAGGTAGAGGCGGTCCTGATGTCATGCACGTGTCACCGAGACAGAGCGTGAAGACCACGCGCAGAGAGTGCGAGTGGCATGTCAGGGCGCGTGAAGGATTTTTCGACGACGGTGTCTTCATGTAGTTTGTTCCTGACATTTTTCTTGCCATTTTGATTTTGTTAGTTTTCTGTTTTAGACTATACAACAAAGTCTGGACGATTGTGTTCTTCGCGTATTTGAGATTCGATCGTGGTTGATTGATTCTGAGATTGTTGGAGACTTAGGACGAATAGTAGTGGTCCTAAAGTGATAAATTCACATCTCTTGATATTTACGGACCTTCAGACGTGATCCGCTTGGTATCCTGTTCTTTCTTTTTTGTTATTGCAGTTAATATTATAATGTAGTATAGTCATTTATTTTTCGTATTAGAAGTCATCGTGTGGGGTGACATTAGATTTGTGTTATCATGAGGGGTATCCATTTCCTATTGTTAGACCTAGAAATTTCTTGTTAATTATTTGCCTTGAATTCTTTGTGAATTTGTCGCCAATTATTTCTCATTATTAGAATTGCACGTGACCTTAGGAAAGTTTTTGCAGGACCATTCTATGTGAATTGTGTCTGTACTTTGCTTGTGGTCGTCGTTGGTTACATTTTGTGTTTTATTCATTTTTTGGGTAAAGATGACAACACGTTTTGAGTTGCGTATTTTTAATGAAAAATGTGAATTTTCAATTTGGCAAAACGAAGAGGTTTTTCATAAAAATTTTGATGGCAAATATAGGTCTCAGACAAGTGCAAAAAGTAAGATGTGTTTTAACTGCAGTAAATTTGGACATGGTGAAAAGGCTGTCTCATAGGAATGATAATAAAAGGAAAGTTAAGGAGAGAGACGAGGCGAACGTGGTTATAAGATGGAGCGATGACCCCAATGAGGTTTATTGAGAATAAACATATTTACTGCATGTGCATCCGTGTATAATCCTTTCAACATGTGTGATTGCTTAATTCTGTTGCATGGTTATATGTTCATTTCAATGTGTTTGATATGTACATTTGCATGAATTTTAGAGTAATTTAATTATTTGGTGTAATTGTTTGCATATATAGTGGGTTAAGATGCATTAGCAGTATGTGTGTTGAATGTCTATTGGTGAGATTGAGTATAGATACCTAGGTGTACAATGATGGTTTGTACCGGGGATGTGGAGTGTGACATTTGGAACACGAGTGGAGATGTGATTAAATGTTGGAATTTTTTATCTGTGAAGAGACCCTAATCAGGTGGAGTGTAAAAGAGACACTTATATCACATTTTTTAGGTAGAGACCCATTATCCATTTAGGTTGGGAGAAGTATTGTGGTGCTAGAGTATTATTACAAGGACTTAGGATCTATAGAGGTCTTCCAGTTAGACATGAGTTGGGTGATCAGTTTAGTGAACATGGTGGGTGATGAGGTGCGATATGTGTTCTCGAGGTATGAGCAACACGGAATGGGATATGGTGAGATTTTTTCGTGGGGTCATTTATGCATTTGTTGCATACGTATTGGCAGCTTGATTGATTAACTTGGTGTTAATCTATTGTTTTGTATGAACGTGTCTTTTTTTGAAAATATAAGTGTTATCTCCATCGCATGTTATCCTATGTGATATCTCCATTGCATGACAGAATAGCAAAATATTTCGAGACTTCCATTGCCCAAAAAGCTGTCGGGTAACAAAACCACAAATTCAGCAACGCAAAAAAGTTAAGATTGATGAAGGAGACAAACTTGTGTGGATTTTGAGAAAATGATTGTGGTATGCACGTAAAGTGTGTGTAGACGTTAAATTTAATTAAATAAATACACTCCTTTAATAAATTAGATGAGATGAGATGGTTCAACATATAAAAGCACCACGACTAACATAATTAACATCATTTAATTAGGACACACAATACAATACACAACCTTTAACTAGGCAAATGAGTGCTTGACAGATAGCTTAAGGTACATGCTTATGCTAATTGAAGCTACTAATTGCACAGACAGAGAACTACACGAACTACTTAAATCACTAGCTCTTTATAATTATAGAGCCAAGCTTATTCTTCTAATATTATAGTCATTGACGAAATAGTTAGGAATTCCCCGTCAACATTGAGTTATAGTTGAACGATACTTTCTTCAGTAGATTTAAGACAGGCCCTAATATTATACTCGTTGACATTGGAAATTGATGAACAACTTTCTGTCAATATCGAGTAGTAGAACAATATTTATATAGTAGGTTTAATTCAAAGCCCGATATGGCTGCAGCAGTGGAATCAGGGAACCACTTAGGTGGAGGGACATTACTTCATTGGTGGATCCGACGAGTGTTCCAGCGACGAAAACCGCCGGGACGGGGCCGTTGAATCCCATTCTCAAGAGAGCCTTTTCGATTTCCTTTCCTTCAGGATCACGGTCAATTTCATGAACATAAGGGATCACCCCAAGGTCTTGAAATAATATATAAACAGCATAGGACAAGCAGCAAGTACTTTCGCTAAAGATGACTACGCCATTCTCGGATGATATTTTTTGCACCTTGTCCATATTTTGATACCTGGGATTCTGCTAAATGGAGAAATAAATACCCTCTTAATGATGAGCGAATAAACAAAAAGATATTTGTTTAAGTATTTGCATTCAGAAGTGGTATGAAACTGATTGGGCAAGCAAGAAACTATATACAGAGCCTTGCTTGATCAACTTGAGTTCTGTGGTTGCTCTATTTATAAAATGGGAGAAAGTGGACCACTTTTTCTGAACAAAAACGGATGAATCACCTCGTCTAAAAAATTAAGCTGTTAAAGAGAATACACCTCGTCACATGCTTGTCGGATTCATTTTTTCATTACACGAAGACATGCAAAATTCCATTAATGGGTGGGGTCTTAGACTTAAAACTTAATGGACTGTATGGAGCCTAATCGTATTAATAATACACTTTATTCTTGAGAAATATATTGAGCAGTCAACTCGTATAAAAATTCTTTGTAATCTCCTTCACCATAGTGGCAAGTGGACATAGTATTCTCTTGTGTGTGTTGTTTGCTCGTTTTTTGATATCTTTTTCATTTATTATTATTCAAGTAATTAGAGATTAATTCTTAATCCGTAACAGAACTCAAGAGTTTTTGTAATCTCTTATATGATATAGAATCCGCCTTCTCTAGTAACTTAGCTCATGTTCTCTTTGCTGTTTTCAAGCCATTTTCGATTCTCAGTTTTCGAAATCACTGAAAACACGTTTACTTACCTATTTTCATAAACGAATTTTCTAAAACGAATTTAAAATTTTCAAAGAAAATGGAAAACCCAAAAAAGTCGTTTTGTCTCTTTTCAGTTAAAATCAAACCAAAACTTCATTTTTTAAAATTTTTTAAAACAATTTTTCAAAATGACAAAAAGAACTCGTTTTCAACAATCTCAAAATGGACACTCAAAACACAAAATCCAAAATGAATTCAAAACTAAAAACAGAAACACGAAGAGAATAACTCCTTAAATTTTATGACATTCAAAAGAAGGTCGGCTTAGATTCGAAAACATTCAAAAGTTACTTTTGAAGCTAGATACAAAAATTTTTGTTCCACACAAGTTGAAGATACAGGTATCTCCTCTCGTGAATATAATCTTTAAATTTTTCTGACCGTCTGATATGCTGAATCTCATTATTCTTAGGATCGTTAGAATGATCAATCATGTTTCAGTTGATTCTTCATACACGTTGCAGGATTCTTGACCATGCAGATTTCCATCTTTTTCATTAATTTTATTTGCAGAAATTTCTGTAAAATTACATATAAAGCAGCAATCAGTTTTTATTCATGACAGTTTGAAGGTTTTTCATGAAATGAGGACTGTAGAAGATTTTTATGAAATGAAAGACTCGAGAGCTAGTGTGTGTGTATATATATGTGTATATATATATATATATATTTTATTTTTTTGTGTGTGTGAACTTTAAGGCTATGTTTAATACTCAGTAAGAGCGGAAAATAAAATCTAACAAGATTTTTACTTTTTCTTATTAATATTGTCCAAGTTTTTTGTTGACCAATCTATCTTTTATGAAACGGATTGCAAGATAATGACAATAATGAAATAAAGAAGAAGAAAACAAGAACAAAGAATTTACGTGGAAACCCAATTACGAAAAAATCACCGGCAGCGGAGAACAATCCACTATAATCAATAGTTTTGTATTTACAATATCAAAATTTCAATAATCTCAATTGAAATCTAAACTCTCAATCTCTCAATATGTTGTTGAAGATATAAAAAATAATATATGAATGTTGTATTATGGAGATACAATGTGGCTATATTAAAAACTTCTTATTTGAGTTCAAGATGAAGAAAGAATCCAAAATATGCCTTTAGTCATCCAAGAGTCCTTATTCAAGCCAAACTCCTAATTATTATTGAAATTTGATTTTCAATCAAATTAGAACTCTACAAACCCAGATACCTTAAACTTCCTCTAATCAACCAAATACCAAATCACATGAAATTTGGATCACACCACAACACTATCAAATATGTCATAATATTGTTACAAGAAGGTGTTGCTAAGGAGAGAAATACGAGATGGGAAATTAAGCAAAAACTTCGTGAGGCATTTTTTTTATATTAAGCCCATAATTGAGCCACATTATTTTTTTTCATTATCATTCTTCTACTAATTTTCAATCACACATTGTTCAATAAAATAATAGTTTCCATCACATCAATAACTTTTTCTTATTTTTCAAATACACATTCTCCATCAATCTACTATTCCAAAATACATTCTTCAAAAATAATGTGGCTCAAACACACCCTAATTCTCTATCTCTGATCTACTCTTCTTCATCACCCAAGTAAAAGTATGAATCATGATTCCATAAAATCATAAAATGTTAGTTGTTGATCTTTCAAACAGTATCTTTTCTCTTGAAATTTTGGACCATCTAGGGAATCCATAGAAGGTGGCAAAAGCGAGGTGAATCCTCGCTCCTAGCTTGAGGGATGTGGGCGATAGGTACACTCGACCGCAATCGTGCCCTTTGATGCGAGAAAGCAAAAAAATTTGAAAAAAACACGCATGTAAAGAAGTGGGGTTCACTTATGCATTTTAAGTGAAACCCCATTTTTTGATTGGGCGATGGGCCTAATATTCCCCAGCAATTGTGCCCTCTGATGCTACGAGAAAGCAAAATGATGAAAAACACACGTATCTGAAGAAACTGTGGTTCACTCGTGTGTTTAAAGTGAAACCTTTTTTTTTATTTTTTTTTTTGACTTTGGAACCATGCTTTTATCTGGTCATACGAAATAGGAATCGAACTTACAAATTCATTTTATATGACTTTGACGACAAAGGGTAGCAAATTTGGTGTCGCTATTGAAAAAAAATTGATATTTCTTTCCAAAAGTTATGGAGAGAGATAAAAATAACATACAAAAAAATTCTAAGGCCTTGTTTGATCTAGATTAAAATCAAAATTTTAGGAGCTTTTGATAAAAGTTGACTAAATATGTGGTTGAAAAGTTATTGGATCCATGAAATATGTAACTAAAATTAATTTTTGACTTCGATAAAAAATTCAAATAAAGGCTAAATAAATAAGAATAAGACTAAATTTATTATTGTCGTGCTTGTCTTGAATTCTTTAAATAACATTATAATACTTCATATGAATACTATTATTGCTTTGATTAAAATTCATTAAGTCCTAGAATTTCCATGGGCCTTGACCTTGCCAGCACGACTATTTTCAAAAGATAACAATACATAAGTGAGGTCTTTATTATATCCCATTTCATTTTTAAGAAACAAATTTTAAAAATTCAAAACTCAAGTAGTAATTAATATGTATAATAAACTCTCATAAATATATATTCGAAAATAACGCTTTCAGCTATCATTCTAAACGGGACTCTCCAAAACAACATATTGTATCATAATTTTTGAAGACAAAGATCACAAACTAAGATCGGGTAAATCAATGGCCGTGGCCAATTCTCTTACATCTGTGATATGTGGACATTGATATGTTACCTATACAATGTAAAATGTGGCATGTGATCTTTAAAATATGAATTGTGGCGTATGAACTTAAATCTTTGTCTTGTTATCAATGCACAAAAACATGTGACTAATTAATTTTGATTAGTCACCTATTGACATTGATATCCATACAATATGACCAGTGACCTTTGAAGTATGATATGTGACCTGTGAAGTGTGACTTAGGATATGTAAACATGATATGTGACTCATGGACATTTATATGTGACATATGGACAATATGATATATAACATGTTACACTGATCTGTAACCTATGCAATATGACATGTGACTTGTAAAATGTGACATGTGACATGTAAGCATGACTCGTGACCAGTTCTATTTGAATTGTGAAGTGTGACTCGTGGACATTTATTTGTGAGTTATACACAATTACTTGAGATCCATATCCCGAACCATAGTCAGAACCATACTTGAGTGAGGCACATATGTTGTCCTTAAATATGAATGTTTTATCCTTAAAACTGTTTCAAATTTATAATGTATACGGTTTAAGCAAGTGACATTTTTCAGAAAGTATGATACGTGATAGTGCTTGACAAAAATTGCTGTCATATTGTTTCGTTTTATTAACATGTCTCTCAAGAGTTGAAAAAAATGAAATGACCTTTTACTTTTTCTTGAGCCAGTTAAGTAAAATTGTCCCATAAAAAGTATGGGCATGTTCTCTTTACTGTTTTGAAACCGTTTTCTGTTTTCGATTTTTCAAAACAATGAAAACGAGTTCTCTTTCCTATTTTCGAAAATACATTTTTGAAAATAAGTTTAAAATTTACAAAGAAAACTCAAAACGACAAATTTGTCGTTTTGAGTGTTTTTAATTATAATATGGCCAAAATTTTCAAAACGCGTTTTCAAAACAATTTTTTAAAATGGCAAAAAGAACAAGTTTTCAATAATTTCAAAATGGACACTCAAAATACAAAACCCAAAATGAAATCAAAACTAAAAACACAAAATTGAAATACGAAAAGAACAATCTCTATATTTTTGCTCTTTTGAGGCTATATATGTGCGTGGCTATGTTTGATACCTGAAAAATTGATAATGATATTTCCCAAATTATGAAAATATATGCATGATTTTAAAGTTCATCACTAGACAATAAAGAGAAAAAAAAAAAAAAAGATCCACGGATACCCAAGATATAGTTGGCGACATAATGTTCAAAATAGTAAAAGTATCTCTCTTCTACAATATGAATATTTGGGGGGGGGGGGGGGGGGTTGGGTTTTCTTAAAGCTTCAAGTTTCCTACAAAATTAAAAATTTCTTTTTAATTTCTTTTTTCTCCCTTTCTCAAATTGGAACATATCTCGTGTTCACGATTTTATAATCATTCTAGGACCAATGGTTCATGAGAACTATAGTAAAATGATGTACAAAGTAGATTCAAAACCAACTAGTTCTGGAGAGTTATCGTGATCCTTTAATTTCATAATAATGTAGAGTACATAAAGCTTAAAAGAGAGACAATTAAGAACTTACTTCTAGTAAATGAAAACCCCATTATAATGTAATGCTAAACATATCATGTGACTAATTAACTTCGATTAGTCACCTATTGACATTGATATCTATACAATATGATCAGTTACCTTTGAAGTATGGATATGTGACATGTGAAGTGTGACTTAGGATATGTAAACATAATATGTGACTCGTGGACATTTATATGTGACATATGCACAATATGATATATAATATGTTACACTGATCTATAACTTATGCAATATGACGTGTGACTTGTGAAGTGTGACATGTGACCCGTAAGCATGACTCGTGACCAGTTCTATTTGAACTGTGAAGTGCGACCCATGGACATTTATTTTTGACTTAGACACAATTACTTGCGACCCATATCCCGAACCATAGTCAGACCCATGCTTGAGTGAGGCACATGTGTTTTCCTTAAATATGATCCATGTTCCCTTGTATGTTTTATCCTCAAAACTATTTCAAATTTATAATGTATACTGTTTAAGCGACATTTTTCAGAAAGTATGATACATGATAGTGCTTGACAAAAATTGTTGTCATATTGTTTCGTTTTATTAACATGTCTCTTAAGAGTCGAGAAAAATGAAATGACCTTTTACTTTTTCTTGAGTCAGTTAAGTAAAATTGTCCCATAAAAAGTATATTTTTGCTCTTTTGAGGCTGTATATGTACGTGGCTATATTTGATACCTGAAAAATTGATAATGATATTTCCCTATTATGAAAATATACGCATGATTTTAAAGTTTATCACTAGACAATAAAGAAAAAAAAAGATCCATGGATACCCAAGATAGAGTTGGCGACATAATGTTCAAATTTGTAAAAGTATCTCTCTTCTACAATATTAGTATTGGGGGGTTTTTTTTTTTAAAGCTTTAATTTTCCTACAAAATTAAAAATTTAATCCCCCCCCCCCCCCCCCCCCCCCTTCAAATTGGAGCATATCTTGTGTTCATGATTTTATAAGCATTCTAGGACCAATGGTTCATGAGAACTATGGTAAAATGATGTACAAAGTAGATTCGAAAACAACTAGCTCTCGAGAGTTATTGTGATCCTTAAATTTAATAATAATGTAGAGTACATAAAGCTTAAAAGAGAGACAATTAAGACCTTACTTCTAGTCAATGAATGTGTGTAAAAATATTGAAAGTAATAAAAGTTAGACCATTATAATGTAATGCTAAACATCTTTAATTCTTCTCCACACACAATGAAAATCAAATCAACTTTTCTTAATAACCCCTAAACAATTAGGGACCATTTAATTACCTTTATTTATAGGCTAAATAATTCTCCAACGTGTCTTCACCGAAGTAATGAGGAATCTTAATGATCTGAATTTAGTAAAAGTAAAATTCTTAAATTAAATATATTATATGACCGACCACAATTAGCTTTATTGTCGATTTTTTCAATAAATAACCGACATTAATATTCGATGCTTAAATCAGAACCTTTTACAATGATGAAAAGGACATATATAATTTTGTTCTTTTTACATTTTTTCAATGTACTAAATTATAATCAGAATCGTCTTAGAGTGTGTTTGTGACATATTCTTTTGAAAGAATGTATTATTGAATAGTAGATTGATGGAGAATGTGTGGTTAAAAATGAAGGAAAAGTTATTGATGTGTTGGAAAATATTATTTTATTAAAAAATGTGTGGTTGAAAATAAGTAGAAGAATAAAAATGAAAAAAATAATGTGTATCAAATAGGGCCTTAGTGTTGAAATCTTGAGACGTGGATAATTTATTGGCATGTCGTTAAGGTATATTCTTCTAATTTGGGCTCGAAGTACCCTTATTTTTTTTCCCTTAAAGCTAATGTCAATTGATGGATCGCATAATTAATTCGGTTTGCTCGGCCCTAAGATTACAATGGTTTCTTTCTACTTTACACCCTGTTTGGTACAGATTAAAATATCAAGTCAAAGTCAACAATTAATTTTAACTACACATTTCATAGGACCCACAACTTTTCAACCACACATTTCATCAACTTTTATCAAAATCCACTAATCAATAACAAACAGGGGCATAGTGTGTTGCCGTGGATGGTACAAAATTAGGATGCTATATTTTCGACATTGGATTTCATAGATGTCGTGACTATATTTACCCCGATGGACGATGAATCAAAATAAGTGACAAAAAAAATTAATGTGGTGAATTTTAAATTTATTGAAAATAAGAATTTATTTATTGTATTTTAATTTTTCACGTGATGACGAAAAAAAGTCACCAATTGGATAAAACTAAACGTATTTTTACACCTCAGCTAATGCTTTAAAATGAAGTCATAAGAGCCATTTTCACACACACAAGTGTTTGTGTGATTGTTCATTTACGATAAGTAATTACAAAATTGTCTAATGGCTATTAATCTCATTGTAATTTAAGTGAACCTAATGTTGAAAAAGAATTTATATAATCGACCTTTAATTTTTAAGGATGTGATTGTTACATTGTTGTCGGATCTCTAACAACTAAAGTTTTACTGAAACGTAGAAATTAGAAATAGATGAAATGAAGTAATGCATGCGAATTTAAATCTCCTTAAAAGATTTCACCCTTGCACGGGTGCTGACAAGATCAAATGGATGTTCATCTCCCAAAATATAATTTTTTTTTCAAAATTAATATAGCACAATATTAATTTTGTCGGGCGAACCAACGATTGACCGTACTCTTCTAGAACGAAAGATATCAAATAAAATATTGAAACACAAAACTCAAAAATAATTAGGAAATTATTTTGACAGAAGTTGGAATAGGAAAGAATTAGAAATCAATATATGAAATTGATTTGAAGTGAAGAAAAAGGAATTATATTTATAGATTTTCATGTGTTTCTTTTTAATGATCGCATCTTTTAGCAAAATTAATTTTAATCATGAAATTGTACCATTTAATTTTTAGCCTATGTTTGGTAATGATTAAAATCTAAATTTTAATCTAAATCAAAGTCAACAAGTAACTTTAATCACATATTTTATGGATCTTACGACTTTTCAATCACGCATTTTATTAACTTCTATTAAAATCTACTAAAAATCTAATTTTAATCCCTACCAAACAAAGGCTTAATGGTGTAGATTGTACCATATCAAAAGGTCACATCTATTTCAAAACAATATGCCTATATGATATGCATCCTTTGCAATTGAAGAATTGTGTCTGGTAATCAGTAATCACACCAATTGAAAACTTTTCCAATTTACACATTTAAATCATATATATTAAACTATTAATTTCAACAATATATGTATCATTTCTCTAACTATCTACGTGTAGAAGAAACGATTCAAGAGTAATCATGAACGGGATATTCGAGCCGAATTCATTAAACAAGGATCCACATCTTGTCATGACATAAATCCTATGTATGATATATGACTTTTGAGAATGTGCACATCATCCTTATGGCATTCTTCCATATCATCAATCTTGTCATATGCAATGCAACTAGTCCATTTCTTTTAGATATATTACACTTTTTTTTTTTGTTGTCAAATAAGTCCAAATCCACAACCTTCTCCGGTATATATAAACTCCATGAGTGATAGAGTTTCTCAACATCAACCCTACACAATTCTTGATCTTGCATATCAAGAATTTCTTACATTCCCAACTAATTCTCATTGGTTCTCGTGCTTTTCGAGTTGGGTTTGTCGACTACTTTCCAATCGGGCTTTTTCCATATACTTTTGAGGTAATGGATGCAGTAATGGGATTGACAACAGACAAGCCAGTGGTGATATTCAGCAAAAGCTCTTGTTGTATGTGCCACTCCATAAAAACACTCATATGCAGTTTTGGTGCAAACCCTACAGTTTATGAACTTGATGAACTTCCCAATGGACAGCTACTAGAAACGGCACTACAGGCATCCGGACGAACGCCAACCTTACCAACTGTGTTCATTGGACAGGAATTGACTGGAGGGGCCAACGAGATTATGAGTCTTCACGTTAAGGGCAAACTAGTCCCCTTGCTCAAGAAGGCTAAAGCCATATGGATTTAGCAACTTTCCTGTTAGTAGTTATTACCTATCGTACGGAGAAAGGTAAGTTTAAGTGGAAATCATTACGTAACAGTATACTAGTCTAGACAAGTGAGACTAGAAAGTTTGCTATTATTAGTTATTGAAGATCGTTTTATGTATCATGCTCAAATGACTACTCTATGTTTAATATTTGCATTATGTATCTTTCTTCATTTTAACAAGGTAATTGACATTGTAGTAAGTAATTATGGCCTATTTGAGCTCCATTTTTTTTTAGTAGAATGCATTGTGGAATAGTAGATTGATAAAGAATGTGTGGTTAAAAATGAATTAAAAGTTTTTGGGTTACTTGTAATATTATTTTATTGAAAAATGTATGATTGAAAAGAAGAGAGAAAAATATATTTTGAAAAGAATAAGAATCAAACAAGATCTTACTCTTAGTTTTCAGAATATGAATTGGCATTTGCATTTTATACCTACCCATATCAGAGAGCATAGGAGAGAGGGCTGAAACGAGAAGCAAAACTTAAGAGCAAGACATGGTCAAGAAAGAGTCAAGAGAGAGAATTTGTTTAGAACCTACATGCTACAGTGTTAGAATAATTGACATAAAGGTTGATATAACACTAAATGACACTCTATCATTGGACTGTTTAAAACACAGTGATCTTTCTATCAAATAATCTTCCGCCACCTAAGATTCTAGCACTACTTTTGACATTATTCTTCTGACAAATTAGTTTAACCCATTTGTTTAATACAACAGCGGTTCTCTTAATGGATATTACAAAATGAAAAAAAGCTACAATTTTGTTTATTTCGTGTCCAATTAATTCTAATATTGTTTGAGCTTTAAGCAAAACTTCAAGTTGGTCCGTGTTTTATTCAACTTCGGTCATTTAACCATGCATTTTGGTTCACTTTACATAACTTTGTTAAGCCTACGTTTGGTCCTGTTTGATTTAGCTAAAAGAAGTTAATAAAAATTTAATTTTAACAACACATTTTATTGAATTCACAACTTTTGCTAACTTTTAATCACGTATTTCGTCAACGTTTATCAAAATTTATTAAAATTATGATTCTTAGCAAAACCAAATATGGGCTTAATTAACTAACGAAAAATTCTTCACGGTTAACAAGAAAGACCTAATGTTGATTATTGTAGTTGTAAACATTCTTATGTTGTCTGAACAATATAACACCTAGACTTTAGGTATCGAAATTTTATGTTGGTCGTCAAATTTCATTTGTTCCAAATTGTAGAATAATTTTGCATTCTTTCTTCCATTTCCATCAATTTAGCTCACCTTAGGGTATCCTAAAGCATGGAAATGAACCAAAATAAATAATAATTGTTACCCCTCGATCCCGAGGTCTAAAGAAGCGAAGCCACGTGGCACGCCACATAGGCAGAACAGTCAACGAGAGGTTAAGAGGAGGCCCAACAGGTCAGAAGTCTCAGTGAGGCAATAGGCCGGAATCCTTAACCCAGCATCAGAAGCTATCACACTAACAAGCCTCAGCCCGAGGCACCTCTTCAAAGACGAGGCACGGCCCGATCTGAGGTTCTTTCAGACTCGTCCGAAGCTCATGAAGCCGACGCTGCCTCATAACAGATTCGGAGATCTTTTGGGATTGATTGATGTGACGTCTGCAATAAAGTGTCTATATTTTTAATCAATGTCAGCCTACTACTAGAACTACTGACATTTTGTCAAACGTTAAATGTAATGAGTGGACAGTGATGTGAAGTTTCGGTCTAGAGGATGTCGCCACGTGGATCTGATTCAACGATCATCACGTCGACTAGAACAATATAAATAACCACTCTTTGTGTAGAAAAAGGGGAGGATGGATGGATGTAAAGAATACACAAACACACATTTATACAAACCCTTGAACTCTTACTAAAAAAGGAGGGAACTCATATCTTCATCATATATATCCTTCCACATATTTCATTATCATTTTTGTTTGAAGGAGATCATTGATAAAGTGATCTTCCACCATTCATATCGTCGGAGCCTTAACATTTTTGTCTTGCCTGAAAGTGCCTCCCACATTCACTACAGTTACATTACCGTTCCTATTCCGGTAAAAAACGTGCTGGATCCGTACTGACGTGGCGAGAGTGAGCCCCGGCATCTGTCGAGTTCATTTTTTGGGGTCAACAATAACCAAAACAATAGATGATAGATATATTACCACAAAGTCTTCAGAGTCCAAATGAGTTACACTTCTCATGCTCACTAAATGCATTTCTTGGTACGTGACGATTGAAATTATGAGGTTCGACCCAAACTATAACTAGAGGGGGATGAATAAATGATTATGCGGAATTAAAAATAGATAATTAAATATCAACAAGTCACTTTTAATTATTTTTAAACGATTAATTAAATAGTCCAATTTTCCTATATTGAATTACCGCAATTATATGAAAACAGTAACAACACACAAGGAGAAACCCCAATTGGGTTAAAATTCTGGGCAATTTGCCAGTCAATAATCCACTATAAACGTATTAGAACTTACAGTCCCCTAGACTCGAATACCACTAGTACTTTCTAACCTCATGACTGCAATTTCCACAACTTTTCTAGATTGCGTGCTCATGCACCAACTCCCAGCTGCAGTTTTCAAAGCCCTCTTGGATTGCGTACTCCTACACCAACTCTTGACTTTGTGAATTCGCCTATCTCTTGTGGATCAACAAAGAACTCCACGTTCTCCAACAACAACTGGAACTCCAATCACATTCCCTTAATTTTCAGAACTCTAACAGATATGTAGGAAGTAAGTAGTTTGGTATTTGAATTATAGGTTTGATGTTTTCAATGCTAAGAACAAATCAGACAATGAAGATTGAAAGCTATGGATGAATAGGATATGAAGCACTTAGAATTTTCTCAATGATCAACCTTAAGAAAAATCGTTCAGAGGTTATCTGGTATTTATACTGTAGGTTAAGGAATGAATGAGCCGAATAAAAAGCCTTAAAAACGTGAATTAAATTTTTTTGAATGATCCTGTTGCTCGAGCAAAAGGTAGGCGACATGCGAGCGACAGTGTGTCGCTCGAGCAAAGGCCGAGCGACATATTAGCGACAATGTTTTTGTTTCTGCCGCTCGAGGAAAGTCATAGCGATAGTCTAGCTAAATTGCAGTGTCATTTTTCTTTCTTTCCATTTTTGAAACCTAGACCTAATACAACTCAATTTATAATGTTTGCAACTTACTTCTTGACTTTTACAACACATTAAATCTAGTTATTTTTGTTCACAAATTTGCTAATTACATTAAAAACCTAACAACGATGACAATTACAATAAAACCTAACAAGTTCCCCATTTGGCATTATGTGACAAAATTACAAATCTAAAGTCAAGGTAATAAAAACACAGACACAAAACAACTACTATCAAACTAACTGTCTTGATTGAAACGTGCTTTGTCTTTGTAAACCTGTTTTCTGAAACCGACAACTCAATACCCAATGTAAAAGCACGTGAAACAGTAATATAGATAAACACAATTCAAACAGTTAATCATTAGTCATACCAACTAAAAATAAGTTGCATTGAATCATACCAGCTAAATTAAGATGCAATATCAATGTAAACCAACATACCAAAACAAACATTGATATCACTAAATATCAAAACTTAATCTAACTCAAAAATTTTAACATTCAATGTTAATGTCAAATCAAAAATTTCTAAGTACAACAATATATCAGTAAAGAAAATATCTAATCTACTATACTACTTTCCCTTTTTGTGTCAAATGACTAGGAACGACAACCCAAAAATGCAGTTGTTAACATGCAAAAGTATAAGCAAAGAACATTAACCCTTCCCACATACGTAACTTATGTTAATATGGAGTAAATTGTATAAATAACCCATATGTGTAAAATGTCACTAATCCTTTGAAAGTAGGACTACAAACCTTAATTTTGTGAAAAAGGACACGCCAAACATCACTCTCAATGAATGTATTCCTCAGCTTATGAAAGTCAAACCATGTAAAGTACATTAGAACCTATACAAAAAAGCTCATTTTGTATGTAAATTTTCTTTTCTCCCCCTAATTTTGAGCATAATTTATTTTCATATCTTTCAATATTTTAAACTCATTATTATTTTTCACATTTTAAGTGTAAGCTCGTCTTCATTAAGCGACTAAAATGACTCATATAACGAGATTTATGCCGGTTAACCCCAATCAGTTGACCATAGGCACCAAGTTATGAGAAACCCTGCAGACTTAATTGTTCAAGTCAAATAGGTTTCGAAGAAGAATATAAGATATTGAGCTTTGTATTATAGGGGATAAACTTGATCTTATGTCTAATAAATATTCATGTTCAAAGTCACCTACTAACATGTGATTGCCATCTCAAATTTCACACACGCGATAGAGTCCCACTAACAATATCATAGTGTGTGCAAAGCAGATGGTACATGAAGACACCTATACTAAGTACTCCATAAATAACCTAAGTTAGCAGTGAAAAATATGTTACAACTCATCGATTAATCCCGTGCTTGATCATAACAAACAAAATCAAGTATATTGTATATTATGCTGTAAAAACTAATTCTCGCATTTTATTTTTTAATTTTCTAATTTTTTGTTGTTTTTACTTTAAAGGATGAATGCACCAAACGTACAAACCAATAAAATAAAAAAATAAAATAAAAATATGTCCCATGAAATTTCTACCGAGAAAACAAATAAACAAATATGATGGTGTATGTATAAATCAATGTCATACAATACTAAAGCACGAGCATGCACCAAGGAACCCCACTATAGAGATACACAAATACCAATAGCCGTTCTAAGATATTCAAATCTCATACCATCTAATGATTTGGTAAATAGGTTAGCTAATTGACTTTCTGTAGAGATGTGCTTAAAAGTTACGACACGGGTCTCCACAAGATCTCGAATAAAATGATGTCGTATATCAATATGTTTGGTTCAAGAGTGTTGAACGTGATTTTTGGAAATATTGATGGCACTAGTATTATCAAAAACACAATCATAGTTCCTGGTCAATTCCATAATCATTCAACAGCTGTTTCATCCAAAGCAATTGAGTGCAGAAACTTCCTGTAACTATATCTTCGGCCTTTGCTGTAGATAATGAGATATAATTTTGTTTCTTACTCATCCAAACTACAAGGTTAGCACCAATATAAAAAAATCCTCCAGAAGTACTTTTTCTATTGTCAGCATTTCCAGCGCAATCGGCATTTGAATAGCTAGCAAGGTCAAGATTAGAGTTCCAAGAGTGCATGATTCCATAATCTAGGGTTCCATTGATATATCTAATGATATGTCGTACAACACTTATGTGGGATTCCTTGGGATCAACCTGATAGAGCTCACACACCCAACACTAAAGGCTATGTCGGTCTATTTGCAGTGAGATAAATTAAACTACATATCATACTCCTATATAGTATCCGATCAATACTCTTACCTGTAGGATCATGATCTAACTTGACACTAGTGCTCATGGGGGTTCTATCATGGTTTTTGATGTTTAGTTCAAAACGTTTGACAATATTTTTAGCGTACTTCGATTGAGATATGAACAACCCAACATCAATTTTTTTAACTTGAAGAGCAAGAAAGTATTTAATTTTCCAACCATACTCATCTCAGATTCTTGTTTCATACATTCAGCTTATTCATAAGCAATATAATCTATAGGAGAACCAAAAATGATGTCATTGACGTAAATTTGAGCTATGATGATTGTTTCCTCAATATGTCTAATGAATAAAGTTCTATCTGCACCACCTCTAGAAAAATCATGTTCCACAAGATATGCTGTTAGTCTATCATACCAAGCTCTAGGAGTTTATTTAAGACCATATAATACTTTGTTCAATTTACAAACATAATGCAAAAACTTAGGATCAATAAATCCTTTAGTTTGTTCAACATATGCTTCTTCCTGAAGTATTCCATTCAAAAAACCACTATTGACATTAATTTGATATAATTTGAATTCTAAAGTGTAGGCAACAATTAGAAGAATTCTAATGGATTCAAGTCGAGCTACCAGGACAAATGTTTCATCAAAGTCAACCCCCTCAACCTGAGTATATCATTGGGCAACTAACCTAACCTTATTTCGAGTTATGGCACATTGATCATTAGTTTTATTCTTAAATATCCACTTAGTACCTATAACATTGGTATTATCAGGTCTAGGAACTAAATATTATACATTATTTCTCACAAACTGATTTAGTTCATCATGCATCGCATTTGCCCAACATTCATCACTAAGTGCATCTTCAACTTTCTTAGGCTCAATTTGAGAAACATAACTAGTAAATGTCAGGTTGTTTAAAATCCTCTTACGAAGTCTCATGCCTTCATCTAAATCCCCAATAATATTTACCGTATGATGATTAGACTTAACTCTAGATGAAAGTTCCTTAGGAGGTTTAGTTCTATCACCAAGTGAGGACTCCTAATTGGATGTATATAAACCATTAGAAGTGTGTGAGGGATCGGGAATTGAAGTTTCTTTAGGTTCAATAACCGTGACGGGTTGTACACATAAGTGATCTAACTCTTCCCAATTTACTCCAATCTTCCACCCACTACGAGCATCATCTACTACTACATTGATGGACTACATCACAACCCTTGTACTAGAATTGTATACTCAATAGTCTCGACTATTTCTTGAATATCCTAGAAAAATTCAATCATCATTTTTGGAATCAAACTTGCCCAAATTCTCTCTATCTATTAGAATATAGAACTTTCTTCTAAATACGCGAAAGTACTTGACAGTAGGTCTTTTATCATTTCAGATCTCATAAGGTGTTTTATCAGGTTTAGGTCTAAGGTAAACTCTGTTCACTATGTGACACGCAGTGTTGATGGCTTCACTCCGAAAATGTATAGCTAGTCCCTTACAATGAAGCATAGCTCTAGCCATTTCTTGAAGCACACAATTTTTTTTTCAACAACTCCATTTTGTTGTGGACGAGGAGAACTCATGCTGGATTCCCTCATTCAGGCAGAAGTTCTCAAAATTAGAGTTTTCAAACTCTTTTCCACGATCACTTTGAATTTTAGATATTGTAAAGTCTTTCTCATTTCTAAGAATTTTGCACAAAGATATGACAAGACTAAATATCTCAGATTTTTCTCTTAACAGCTCAATCCATGTGTATAGAGAGATCATCTACCACTACCAAAATATATCGCTTACCACCAAGACTCTCTGTCCTAGATAGTCCTATTAAATCCATATGGAGTAATTCTAGCGGCTTGTTGGTCAAGATTTTAGAAGTTTGTTTATGATTTACTCTAACCTTTTTACTTTGTTGACATGGTCCACACAAAGTGGTATTATTATTTCCAAGCTTAGGTAAACCATTAACAAGTGCATTCTTAGGAAGTTTAGACAAACTTTTATAGTTCATATGACAAAGGCGTTGATGCCATAGTTCCGTCACATCAATCTTGATACTGCTACACACATATTTGGAATTAGGAAGAACTCTATAACAATTATCAAAAGTTCTTACACCTTCAAGAACAACGTTACTAGTAGAATCATACACATAACACATTTTCTAGAGAAAACTAACCTCAAAATCAGCGTCACAATTTGACTAATGCTTAACAAATTTGACTTTAAACCTTTCATATAAAACACATTTGAGAGGCAGATAATCCAGATATATTAATGGTACCTTTACCTAAAATAGGTGCGGTAGCCCGTCCCCAAAAGTAACCATACTGCCATTCCAATCAGTGACAGTGGAGAACAATGCTTTACTACCACACATATGTCTAGAACATTCACTATCAAGATACCACAGAGTTATTTTGAGTTTTAAGTACAACGTAGGCAACATAACAATTCAACTGATCATTAGACCTAGGAAGATCAATTTTCTTAACCCAAACCTTGATAAAGGCAAAATAATAATTCTATTTAATTTCGGGTTTGTCCGTTTTTGGTGAATTACTAGTCTAATTAGATTGAAAACGGGCCAATGATCACAACTCAGGGCCTTTGGCCCTGAAGCACGTCGAATGGAGTAATTAGAAAAGTCCTTAGATAGTTAGAAAAGTCCTTAGATCTCTACCTAAGATCACTGTTATTGAAGAAAGTAAGGACTTAGATGAAGTTAAGATAGTGGAACATGTAGGATCTCTCCAAACCTATGAACTCGCCATTTCTCAACCAAAGAAGGTCAAATCCATAACCATGAACACCGTTAGAGAAGAAGAGAGTGGGTCTATTGACACTGAGACCCTTTAGAGACGACGAAATAGCTTATTTCATGAAATAATTCTAGAATGCGATGAGGAATAGGAGAAAACCTCACGATAGGAAAAATGATGTTCCTAGTAAATTCTTGAAAGATAAGCATGAGAAAAATAACCCCAGGACTTCTAGTAAGAAAACACAGTCAGTTAGATATCATGAGTGTCAAAGTTTTGGTCACTATATGGATGAATGTCCTAATTTGAAAAAGAATTTGAATAAAAGAAGGGGTAAGGCATTAGCAGTGACTTTGAGTGATTATGAATCAGATTCGAGTGATTATTTGACTTTGAGTTAAATAAATTCGAATTTGATTTTCGTTTGTTGGGGATGATCCTAGTGATTAGGAGAATCAAGATTCGTCATTATCTCAATTTTTTCCATTTTTGGAAAAAAAATATTTTCTCATTATTATGTAATTTTTTCGAATTTTTTTAGGTTTTTCGCTATTTAAACGTTGTAAACCCTTTGAGGCAACCCAGTTTTGAGTGAAGCAAAGTTTTTTTAAAATTCTCTTTGTTGAAATTCTTTATTTCATTCAAGATTGGGTTGCCTCAGAGATCTTACAACGTTTAAATAGCGAAAAACCTAAGTAACTTCGAAAAAATTATATAATAATGAGAAAATATTATTTTTCCAAAAATGAAAAAAATTGAGATAATGTCAGATCTTGATTCTCCTAATCACCAGGATCATCCCACAACAAACGAAAATCAAATTCGAGTTTATTTGACTAAGATATTGCCAAAATAAAAATTACCATAACGGTAAAAATACTTAATTGAAGGCTTAAACGACAGAATCTGCCCAAAATTCGACGTGCTTTAGGGTCAAATGGCCAAAGGCCCTGAGTTGTGATAAAATCACACAGCTGCGTCAACAAGTGGAGTTGCTGACACTGCAAGTTGCTGCACTTATGCCTCAGCAACATGTGCCTGGAGGTCGTGGTTGTGGGCAGGTTCCGATTGAGGAAGTTTAACACCATGATCGTAATATTCAAAGGCAAGTTGCAGAGTTAACCCAGTGCCTAGCAGCGCGCGATTTGGAGAATCGTGAGGTCTCCGATCTCGATTCTTATTCCGCTGTTTTTGAAAATCCTTACCACCAATGTTATCTATCTTAGGAGGAAGAGTTTGATTATGAAGGTCCGCATGTATTTGACAATGAAGATATTGAAGAAGCAACAGTGGATGAAGAGTTTGATTATGAATGTCCGCCTATATTTGACAATGAAGACACTGAAGAGCAACAGATGAGGAAAAATTTGATTATTATGGTCCGCCTGTATTTGACAGTGAAGGTGTTGAAGAAGCAGCAGAGAAGGATAAGTTTTTGGTTGGTGATGTGGGTCAGACATTGGTGGTGAGGCGGAGTTTTCTGACTTCCATGGAAAATAACACTGACTGGTTGCGTACTAATCTTTCCAGTGTACTATTGGGAAAAAGAAAAGTATGTTGCTTCCAGATAAGGGCTCAGTCAAAACAGTTGGGGATGGCGCCAATTTACTGATCAGAGTGAAGTTCGAGACAAATATGGAAGGATCTGGGGTGGTGTACGTGCTGGTGGAAAAGTCAGTTGACGGTGAGCAGGAGGTCATTCGTAGGGTTCAGCCATTGCTAGAGGAGTTTCATGAGGACTTCCCAGAAGAGCTTCCAGATGGATTGCCGCCAGAGCTTCCATTTCGTAGTGATAATTCCGATGATGATGAGATTTCTTCCCCCTCAAATTCGACGGCGAATTTTTCTCAATCCGGAGAGAATGATGAAGGCAATATAATAATTTCATTTAATTTCGGGTTTGTCCGTTTTTGGTGAACTGCTAGTCAAATTAGATTGAAAACGGGCCAATGATCATAACTCAGGGCCATTGGCCCTGAAGACCGTCGAATTTCGGGCAGATTTCGTCGTTTAGGCCTTCAATTAAGCGTTTTTACCGTTTATGGTAATTTTTGTTTTGGCAATATCTTAGTCAAATAAACTCGAGTTTGATTTTCGTTTGTTGGATGATTAGGAGAATCAAGATCCGTCATTATCTCAATTTTTTCTATCTTTGGAAAAAAACAATATTTTCTCATTATTATGTAATTTTTCCGAATTTTCTTAGATTTTTCGCTATTTAAACGTTGTAAGCCCTTTGAGGCAACCCAATTTTTAACGAAATAAAGTTTTCTTGAATTTCTCTTCATTGAAATTCTTTTTGTGTGAATTTTTGTATTTCCTATAATCTTTCCCTACATCAAACCTTCTTAGAAGTAGAAGTGATTCTAGTTAACTGATTCATTATCTCAGTTAAATAGCTAACCTGATTGGTGAGAAAATTAACCTTGCTCGAGATATCTTGATTTTTACTACTAGTCGAGAGCTTATGACACCTAGGTGTTGTGTGTCTCAGTGCACCACAATGGTGACAAGTGTGAATAAACCTAGGTTCAAACCTACTCTGAGGTTGTTGTTGATTTATAAGGCAATTGATCATACGTTGTCTAGTAGGCCTGGATCCTAAAACATTCTTGCCTTTGGGTTCAGGATTAGTAATATTCTTAACTTTGTTGGTGGTTGGGATGAACGTGGTCTTGGAAGTTCTAGCAGTAGTATTACCATTTTGAACGTATCCTAGATTATGCCTATTTCCGGCAGGCTTATTCATCCCTAACATATTATCAAGTTTCTGAGTACCACTCATCAAGAAATGAAGTTGAGTATTAGATTTTTTTAGATCACTTGTTAAGGATTTAACTTTAGTTTTGAGATTCTCATTAACAAGTTTCAGCTTACCCAAATTTTTGATTGAATCCTGAAGGTCACCTAAGAGTTTTTCTCTCTCTCTCTCTCTCTCTCTCTCTCTTATGTTCATTAACCTTTTTTTAGTATGACTTTATTGACCTTCTTGATTTTAGGAATCTTCTTAAATAACTATTGATAAGTCTTATGAATATCGGTTTCATCCTCAGAATTTTCAATGTGTTCATCATTCTCCATCGTTTCACTCTCCTCAATTTTAACTATAGACGTGAAAGCCATATAATTTTGTTCATCCTCATTGCCAGAGGTATCACTCTGAACACTCGAATCTGATTCATAATCACTCAAAGTCACTGCTAATGCCTTACCCCTTCCTTTATTCAAATTCTTTTTAAAATTAGGACATTCATTCCTATAGTGACCAAAACTTTGACACTCGTGATATCTAACTAACTATGTTTTCTTGCTAGAAGTCTTGGGGTTATTCTTTTCATGCTTATCTTTCAAGAATTTACTAGGAACATCATTTTTTCTATTGTGAGATTTTCTCCTATTCCTCATCGCATTCTGGAATTACTTTATGAAATAAGCTATTTCGTCGTTTTTAAAGGGTCTCAGTGTCAATAGACCCACTCTCTTCTTCTCTAATGGTGTTCATGGTTATGGATTTGACCTTCTTTGGTTGAGAAATGGCGAGTTCATAGGTTTGGAGAGATCCTACGTGTTCCACTATCTTAACTTCATCTAAGTCTTTACTTTCTTCAATAGCAGTGATCTTAGGTAGAGATCTAAGGACTTTTCTAACTATCTTAGACTCGGGGATCTTCTCACCTAAGTTGAAACTTGAGTTTACTATATCATTAATCTTCACATAGATTTTATCGAACGATTCATTATCCTTCATTTAAATTCTTCAAACCTAGAGGTTAACATTTGTAGTTTTGAGTTCTTAACAGTTTTGGTACCCTTGTATGTGGTCTCTAAGATATCCCAAACCTCTTTAACAGTTTCACACATCGACACTCTCCTAAACTCCTCTGCAGACACAGCCATAAATAGAGCATGAAGCCCTTTACTATTCTAGTTGTAATCAACAACTTGATCTTTAGTCCAAAACGAAATATCGGTGGGTGTAACAACACCAACAATAGTGGATCCGTTTTGTAAACTAATCCAAATACGCTCATCCAATACTTTAAGGAATGTTCTCATTCGAACTTTTCAGTAAGCATAGTTACTTCCGTAAAAAACGGAGACACGGATAGAGACTGGCTCATCTAAATTAATTTATGGGTCAGGAATCAAAATGTGGCTCTGATACCAATTGAAATTATGAGGTTCGACCCAAACTACACCTAAAGAGGGGTGAATATGTGATTATGTGAAAGTAAAAATATATAATTAAATAGCAACAAGTCACATTTAATTATTTCTAGATAATTAATCAAACAATCCAATTTTCCAACGTTGAATTACTGCAATTATATGAAAACAAAAACAACATACAGAATGATCACGAAGAAACTCCAACTGGGTACTTTATCAGTCAATAATCCACTACAAAACGAATTAGAACTTACAGTCCGTCAAACTCTACTACTACTAGTACTTTATGACCTCCTAACTGCAATTCCCACAGCCCTCCTGGATTGCGTGCTCCTGCACCAACTCCCTGCTTTGTAAATTCGCCTATCTTCTAGGGATCAACGAAGAACTCCGCATTCTCTAACAACAACTGGAACTCCAATCACTTTTTCTTGATCTTCAAAATTCTGACAGATGTGTAGAAAGTAAGTAGTTTGGTATTTGGATTATAGGTTTGATGTTTTCAATACCAAGAACAAATCAAACAATGAAGGTTGAAAGCTATGGATGAAGAGGATATGAAGCACTTAGAATTTTCTCATTGATTAACCTTAAGAAAACCGTTCAGAGGCTATTTGGTATTTATACTGTAGGTTAAAGAATGAATGAGTTGGATAAAAAACTTTAAAAATGCGAATTAAAATTTTCTGGATGAACCTATCACTCAAGCGAAAGCTAGGCGATAGGTGAGTGACAGTGTGTCGCTCGAGCGGAGGCCAGACGATAGGCTAGCTACAATATTTTTGTTTCTGTTGCTCAAGCAAAGTCATAGCGACACGCTAGCAAAATTGCGGCGCCGTTTTTCCTTATTTTCATTCTCGAACCCTTGACCTAATACAACTCAATTTATAATATTTGCAACTTACTCCTTATTTACAACACATTAAATCTAGTCTCTTTTATTCACATATTTGCCAATTACATTAAAAACCTAACAACGATGATTGGGGAAGATGATATTCTGAAATTGAAGACTTAACCAATCAGATCAAAGAGCTTTGTAGAAACTCAAGGTTTTCAATTTTTCTTGATCATAATTAAAAATATTAAAATTATTTCACAGATATCCTTTCGGTTTCAATCATATAAAGCTTTTATTTGTTCCTTTTTTGTGTGTGTGTCTCAACTGTGACCGTCTTGATGTAGGAAACTAACGCTTCTTTTCCTATTTTGTTTCAAATTAATGAAGTACCATGTAGTTACAGGTTCATAACCCAGTTATTAAGGACTACGTCACAGTCTTACTTACCGGTGAACAAGGCATAGTTTGTCGTTGTTGCATACTACTTTTGGTCTAAATTGAATTACTTGCTAAAATATTATCGAGAGTTGCATAGTTGTTAAAATGTTATCTACGGATATCGGCAAAAATCAAAGGTTCAATTGCAATTGATTGATTTATGCACTGTTGAAATAATGCAAACCCTACTTATGGCAACATTTTTAAGCTTTTCTTCCTTTCATGTTGCTTTCGAATTGAGTAGTTTCCCCTGGTGCTTATGCAAAAATGTCAGGACATACTTCTAGAATCACTACAACAAATTTGTGATTTAGCGACACTATATTTTATGATATACAAAAAGTTGTTGCAATAAGTGATTTAATGTGACACATTTTAAAGTTTGTCGCAAAAATTGTCATGGAAAAAATAAGTACCAAATAAATATTAGGTGACACAAAAAATTGTCGTAATGTGTCAAAAGGCGTGACAAATAATAAAGATTGTCGCCCAAAAAATGATTGAAGCAAGGCGCCAAAATAGTTTTTGGTAGGAAACTTATGGCGATAAACTTTTATTTTTTTCAACAAAGTATTTGTAATGAATATTTCTGGCTAAAAATTATATAGATGAGAAAAAAAATATTGTACGGTGTGGAAATCTTAAAGCGATTCCTTGATGTTGTTCACCAGAAACAAGTGCCCTTAGAAATTTCAATATCTTTCTGGAATGGCTTTTTGCCAGCGAAGTTAAACGAAAGGGAAATCACTGATTCTGAAGAAATATTTCAATGTGTAGAATTTTGATATTTCTTTCTCAAAGAGGAAGATTTTGGATTCTGAAGATTATTAATTTTTTATTATTATTCAATTCAGGACAACATATCCAGACAGTCGTTAAGTCACGCACATTCTAGTAACAATTCAACTATCGAAAAACCTCAAACATGTTGGGCAGAAAAGTAATTTAACAGTGAACTTTTAAACTTAGCCAAACATGGTCGAACTCACTCCGTTACTTATCATCATAATTGTTGCTATTGTTTATGATGTGTGAAATATACATAATCCGCATGCTATGGAGCAGAAAGAATTACTCCGCGGAGCTTCTGAGTCTGTTGGTGCCATGGTAAGTTGGTTTCTCTATATTCAATTCATTTTACCTGATCAAAGACCTTTATCCACACTTTTATAATGTCAAAGGTGTACACAATTTCGTAACAACGTGTTTAGTACACCAGACTTCTCCGCATGCACAACACAAAATTCTGACTTTTCTTTCATAGAATCACAATTCGTTAATAGCAAGTTTGTGTTAAAATTTGAGATTCCATCTTGAAATATCAACTTTATTAAGAGGGGTAGTCCAAATTTCTTTTATGTTGGTCTATGTTTTCATCTTTTTTCGATATGAGATTTTATTCTTTAGCATGCCCCTACAAGATGGTAGCTCATTTGAGCAAATGAATCTTGAAATTCGTGTGATCATTTTTTTAAGTTTTAATAAGATTGAATTCTTTGTTGGGCTTAATAGGTTCTGATACTATGTTAAGACTTGCAGTTTAAATTTAAAATGTCAACATTCTTTAGATGAGTAATCCAAAATCCTTATAAACTGGTATATATTTTCATCATTTAATGATGTGAGATTTTATTACTTAACAATTTGGTATACACTACTATTGTACACGATACAACAACTTTCAAACTTTTTTCCATAATCTAACAAATGTGATAAGTGAAACACAATCATGTCCAAGGATCCATAGAAGTACATAGGATTGTTGTGAATAGTTCAAGATAAGATTCTAATTCTTTTTATTCTCTCCGATGGAGTACAACTTAGCAAACATGTCGTGATTGGCTATTCGCTCGTTGCCTTGAACTTGTAAGAGGCATAGGAAAGGGCACTATAACTCCAACTATGGTGTATAAGTTCAGATTCTGCATTTTCACATGCAGCACCCATTACTATGTGTAATGGATAGAAATGGTCAGGATTTCGGTGTGCAACTTTTGCATATGGTGATCTTTCTTCATAGTTTTTAACATCTTCAAATCTCCCTTAAAGTAGAGCCTCTTTCAGCCAATTATCAAACTCCAAAGCCCAACTGACCACAGAACCATCGTCGAAACCCCCACGGTCTACCCAACGGCGTACCCTACTAAGGTTGTGGTGGTGACGCCGGAGCCAACAATGAGCACCCCATCCTCTTTCAGGGGTTCCAATGCTTTTCCCAAATTATAATGATAAGTCTCATCTCAGTTTTTTTGGACGGAGAGTTGGCACATCGAGATATCTGCCACCGGCTACATGTGAGGACTCACGCGCCATGATCCAATCCTCGTCTTATTATTCTTGTTCACGCGCTTGAAACCTAATAAAGACAAGATGTAAATCCATACCATTTCTAAAAGTTTTTAAATAAGATGTTAACAAAACCTGATTCCATGAGCAATTCTTTCACTCTATTTGCCAATTCCCGCGAACCCTGTTTTGGATACTTAATCTTGTACATTTTCTTCGAAAAAGCTTAGAGGTCGTAGATAATATTGTTGACGCTGGCAATGACGTTGATCGTAGGCTCAGAGCTTCCTAGTGACCGGATATGACCAATATAGATTTGGGTTTCTCTAGGAACCGTAAGTGTTATGCTCTACGTCCAAAAAACTTTGGACATAAACACTTTGAATATCTATATAATCGATGCATATGTATGGGGATATCTATTATTTAATTGAATTAATATTCTAATAGATTAAATAATAGAATTCGTAGATTCAAGTCTTGGTGATTTGTTAATCACAAGGAGTTGTGATTGTGAGATACAAATTACATATGACTGAATTTTAAATCATCCGTGGTCTAAGTAATAATGAGATACGGATATCGTTATTACGGGTAGACCATCGTGTGTGGCATTCTTACTTGTGAAGTAAGTAGTTGATCTCACAAGCTAAAGTGTGGTGATACTTGAATGACACGTGGATGTTTTGTTCTAGAACAAAACAATGGAGACCCCCAGGGAGATTCCACATGGATAACTATCTGAGTGTTAGTGGTTAATCTCTAACGTTCGGTAGTGAAATTGGTCATTTGACTTGAGATCATCATAGTACCTTATATGAGAACAGTCATACTTTGATGGTGTTGGATGTTGCTTTGCCAAGGGTCGCTAATACAGCATCGATCAAGTATGCCAAGAATCATATGAAGGTTGTGAATGATCAATAGATGATTCGTCACTCTTAGATAGTAAGAGATTATGATCTACATTTTATCCTGTTAAGTTAATAATGAAATATTTGGCCAAGATGAACTCATAAATCGAAAAGGAGATTTCGACTTACATTGACTTAACAATGTGATAAAAGATATGATCAATAATTGAGATTGACACATATCTATATCTCATCATTGATTGGATCATATTGACGAAAGGATTATAGTTTCATAGTAAATGAAAAAGTTTGGTTTTGTCACACCACGTGAACATTTTCCGTCACACATATTGCCCTGACACATTGCTAGATGTCAATCTGAGACGACAAATGTGAATTAGTGATAAATTAAAAGGGGTGTTTTAATTTATCGATTTTGATCATATTGAAATAATAATTCACGTCGTTAGATATCGTAATCAGGAACCTAATGGGTCACACACAAAAGAGAACCAGAAGAATGAGATTTACAAATTAATTAATTGACTAGTGTTGAATAATTAATTAATTGGATTGACTATTAATAGGTCCGAATTAATTAATTAGATTAATTAATTCATGCTTACCTTACTCTTACTGATGGTTTGATTATCTTGGACCACGAAGACCCCAGTCGTGCTTCTGGTTTCCATTCCCATCATCATATTGATGATAAATCTCCTCGTGCTCTGCCATAAGAACTTGGAGTCCGTATCATGGCGAAGATAAGGTAAGGCTGTGATTCTTGCTCAAAAAAAAGACCGAACGCGTTCGAGTTATTGGCTCGTCCAACCCGGCAGCATTCATGAGTCGCTCGTTCAACTGTCCCTCGGAGACAGGGTCGAGAAGTACCATGCGCCCCCCGTCCTTTCTTTCTATCGGTCCCACCCAGCAAGAGACGGCTCAGCCAAAAAAGGTAAGCGCCTAGCGCGAGCCTTTTTTTATTAGTTTAGTAAAGTCAAGCTTTGGCTCCCTAAAGACTAAAGAAATGGAAAAAAAAAAGGGGGGACTTCTGCAACGGGCTATGCCACCCAAACCAACTGAGGGAAGTCGCATCCGTCCCATCGCAAGCACCTACAATGTCATGATCACATTGGTTTACCCTTGTTTTTTTGGTAGTTTAACGGACGGTCGCCCCTCCAACAAGAAAAGGTATAAATATGGAAACTTCTCTGCCATTTGGATCGGAGAATTTATGGAGGAAATCGGGTTTTAAATTCCCAGAAACCGCACGATTATATAGCCAAAGGGAATAGGCCGCGCCTAAAATCATCCCAAGCGCTGCTAATGTCGCTACTAAGCTATTTCTTTGGAAAGCTCCTACTAAGATGAGAAATTCCCCGATAAAGCTGCTAGTACCAGGTGAACTCATATTGGCCAAAGTGGAAGAGAAGAAAATGGTAGGGAGATTCGGCATGGTGCTCACTGAACCTCCGTAATATCTAACAAGTCGAGTCTTATGTCGGTCATATAGAACACCAACACATAGAAAAAGGGCTGAAGAAACCAGTCCATGACTTGACATCGGTAGAATGCTACCTCCAATTCCCTGTATGTTCGATAGAGCCAAAGATTCCCCCCACTGATCGGAGTACGCCGATTACCCCCCGAACCGTACAAGATAGTTACCACCTATCATACGGCTTTCTAACTTAACTTCTTTTTCTGGTCGTTCCGCTCTGTCGATCGATGGTAGTATAAGAGATCTGTAACCCCCCGAAATTATTTACATAATGGTTCCTGCTTCCTACCCATAGTTAGCATGTATCTCCCCGGGTCATACTTGAGTATCACATCGTAGACCCCCACCCCAACTCTATCTTCCTTATCAGTGAACCGGAACATAGTGCATAGGTACTCTTCGATGCAGCGGGGACGAGACGACGTGACATACTACGATCACGTACAGAAGTGCTGCCCTTCGTCTCGGCAATATGGAACCTCTCAACAGCTCCCGTTCTTTTATGGGGTCCTATCGGGATAGGTAGGCCCAAGCCTTTCCCCTCCCCCCTCCCTCCAGAATCCCGAGGGGGAAAGAAGAAAAAAAGGCAGAATTTTTTTCTTTCATTTGAACGGCCTTATCTTGTATCGAAAGGTTTTTCGTGCTATACACCACGTTGAGAAAGACCAACCTCCTATGTACCGTACTCTTTTTGTACCTCGAAAGGGAGGTCCTCCTTATGATGCTACAGATGGCTGTCCGAAGTGCAAGGGGTAAACTCGGATAGGATAGGATTGTGCGTGTCGGGCCCTTCGGGTGTCATATTTTGGCCGAGTTTACCGTACCTCCGGCCCCTATGTTAGGCGGCCGTAATATTTTGTTACGTTCTACCGCTGTTACGCCAGAAATAAAAGGTTCCACACGAGCTCCCGTTCTGCGGCGTGGTGGCAGGACCGCTAGGGGAGTGGCTCCGGGTGTAGATAGGGTTAAATCTGCAGAGGTCATGCAAATAAATAGGCCCCTTCCCTTCTCTTTTGGATGAATGGGGTGCTTTAGAAGGCGCTTTCCGATCTACGGTCCCTCGGAGCGAAGGGTTAGGCAGGTAGTATGGGCCTTCTGACTTCCAGCTATGTGCTGTGCGGCTCCCGCGAAGCGAATGAAGGGAAGCTCGAAGAGCTTACGGGTGAGCTTACGCTTACTCTCAGCCTCTTTGATTGGTAGGCGGGCGGGCTAAGCCCCCTACTTAAGATTCAATTCATAAGGCTAATTTTATGTTGTCGTGACGCTTTGGTTAGGCCGACTACTATAGGCTAGGGCTAGCTACTTCTAGCTTCTATAGTGGCCCTTCCACTTTGGTGTAGTTTTAGTTTGTATTGGTACTGAATGAACATATCAAACAAAGGCGATCATATCATGCCATAAAACACTTTTATATGTATATGTATAGAGAGATCCCCTAGATATACAGATAGAATAGATGTTCATGGATAGACAAAGATTCCATTGATTCTTAGTTTTTGGGCTGAAAAAGCTCGTCGATCCAAATGAATCATTCTTCTGGTCTCTCTTCACTCTCCGCCCCGAAACTGACCCACGGCACAGCGCCCATTCGCTTCGCTAAGGGAAGGCAACGAAGTTCAGTTCATGAGACCGCAGCGGAGTGGAGCAGCCGCGACGCGACCTTACCTTAGCTGGATCTCGCTGGTGCCACCTAAACGGTAGGTAGGCGGCGGATGTGTGACGTTTGGAGTTGTCGTTCGTGCACCTGTCCCCAATGGAAGAATGAGTGATATTTTCCCCTGCATATCATGGCCTTACCACTCGGTCCCCGATGGCCAGCGGGGGATTCGGTATAGCAGCTCACGTTCCTTTGCGCTGCGCGTTCCCGCTGGACTGGACACATCTTAGCTGTAGGAAGTATGGTTCCGAAAGTGACTTCGGTTCGCCAGTTCAGGCTCAACTCCTCGCTTTACGTTAGCGGACCTACAGGTCGGGCCGGGGCTCTGCGCTCTTTCTTTCTGTGTGGGACGATACCGGGGAGAGAAGGGAATGCGTCGAGGCGGCGAACAAGACAACTACATTTTGGCTTTTCCCTCCATGAGATGAGCCCAGTGCATTGGACCGATGGATAAGAGAACTGAGCTGGCCTAAAAAGCGCTTGGGCGCTCTATGTACGATGTAGACTCCATCAGATACATATCAATTTCTTTCTTTTCTGATGGATCATGAAAAGATAGTTGTCTCATCAATAGATAGAAATAGGGGATTTCCCCTTATTCTTGATAGATTCCCTCTCTATCTCTTTCGATCTTTCAGAACAGATAAGGCTATCTATCAATCGATTTGAAAATAGCACGTTCATATCGCTTTTCGTTCATTTCCGCCACGAAAACATAGCCGCCATAATAAAATAAGAAGCAGGCGAAGCAGCTAGAAGCACTCGCTTCACGCCCTTGAATTCTTATTCACGAATGAATTGGGAAAGCCAACAGAAAGATTCGATATTCGATTCTTACTTTCGTAGAGCCGGTGCTGCTGTTGCCTGCGCGTAGGGCCGCCCTCCACTCCCGTCCCCGGGCGCTAAGGGGCTTTTGTTTTTGGAACAGACGGCAGTCTTTTGCTGACGCCTCGAATCAAGCTTTTATTGCGACATGTTATGTTTTCTCCCCCATTGCTAGTAGGTTGATGGGTCGCACGCCCGGAACACATGTTTTGGCCTTGTGTGTCCATAACTCAAAATAGGTGACCTAACGGCCGCCGCCCGACTAAACATACCAATAGTCACCAGATTCATATGAGCTACTGAGGAGTAAGCTATGATCTTCTTAAGATCGATCTGTCTTAAAGTGATCGATCTGTCTTAATTATTAGATTAATTAATTCATGGACCGGATTTAATTAATTTGATTAATTAAATATAGGGCCTGGTTAAGTTTAGATATGTGCCAAGCCCACTTGGACTTATATTAATAAACTGCTAGGGTTTGTAAATTGTAGAGAATTTTCATTATTCTTGCTAGCACAAGAAAAGAAACTCTAGCCATCATTCTTGTTCTTTGTATGGATCGCCAGTGGAGGCTGGATAATTGAACAGCTTGGATTGCAGATCGTGATCATTGGAGTTCGAGAATCAGTAAAGGAGTTTGCGAAATTTATCAAATGTATAATTCTTATCACAGTTTCTATCTAAACACGTTGCAGATTTTTGGTGGGAATTAAAAATTGTTTTATTTCCATTGTGCATGATTAAGTAAATTCTCAACAGTGGTATCAGAGCCTACTTTGTATTTGTTAGAAATTGTTTCGAATTATAGAACAATCAAAAGTTGATTGTTGATATTTTCATGTTTCTAGCTTTTAAAGAAAAATTGATTTTCAAATTCTAAATCTGATTTGGAAAAGAAAATTAATTTTATTCACAAAAGAAATTGTTTCTTAAATAATCGGAAGGTAGAAGGACAGCGGCGGCTGACAATCGCTGCCTTCGGCAGCAACGGCGGTAGCCATCACTATCGCACGCAGATAGAGCACGCGGCTGCATCGTGTGTTGCAGCGTCGCACCGTGCGATGCTGCGATGCTGTGGGTGTTGCTGCCGCTGCAATGGGCGTGACACAGCAGCTTTTCGCGCTACTGTAGTTGGCGAGATGTGTATCGGGACTCGCCAGTGAAGGAGCGCCGGCAGTACGAAAGGGAAGGGGCCAATTTTAGGGTTTTTTCAGTTACAGGTGAGGGAGGATGGAGGCGGGGGCCTTTGATGCAATTTTAAGAATTTCAGGCCACCGCATGCAATTATGATTGCTGGGTCAGTTTGCAATTTAATTTTGGAGGGCCTGTTTTGCTATTTATGAAATTGGGAGGCTCTGTTTGTAATTTTAAACCGGGCATCAACTTTGCAATTTTCAAAATGAGTTTTGAATTTAAATTTGAAATGGTGTTTAATTTAAATATTAAAATGTTTTTAGATTTGATTTTCAAATAGTTTGACCTTAAAATTCAATTTTGACCCGTTTAAAATTTTATTTAAAATTGACAACTTTTTATATTTTCGTTAAAATTGGATTTTAACTTAAATATTAAACTTTGACCCTAAATTGAATTTTATTTTATTTAGGAGTTTTATCCTAAATTAAAATTTCAATTCAATTAAATTAAATTAGAGGTGGACTCTAATATAATATTTAATTAAAATTTAATTATAATTAAATTTTCCACCCTAATATATTCCTGAAATTAGAGTTGGACTCCAATTTGACATTTAATTGAAATTTGATTTTAATTAAATTGTCTTGCCCTAATTTTTTCTTAAAATTAGAGTTAGACTCTAATTTTGTATTTAATTAAGATTTAATTTTAATTAAATAAGTTCGCCCTAATACCTTGGTACTAGAGTTTGACTCTTATTCTGTATTTAATTAAAACTTGATTTTAATTAAATTCAATTGTACTAATTCGATTATAATTAGAGTTTGACTCCAATTTGACATTTAATTAAAATTTGATTTTAATTAAGTTGTCTCGCCCAATTTTTTTTTAATGGAATTAGAGTTGGACTCTAATTTGGTATTTAATTAAAATTTGATTTTATTTAAATAGTCCATCCCTATAATTGTAGAATTATAGTTGGACTCTAATTTGATATTTAATTGAAATTGATGTTAATTAAATAAGCCCGCAAATTAAATCAATTAATTAATTTGATTAATTAATTATTTAATTGTTCCAATCCATTTGTCTAAATTAGTTTAGACGACTTTAATTGTTAGAAACTTGAAACATGTTTGCATATAATATTAGATATTATATAGGAAATCATTTATATGATGAATGTTTTCTTAGTGGATGATTATGGACTCGACCATGTGGATTGTTGAATGGTTAGTTTTATTCTTGTTACTTTATAGGCCTGCGAGCTCTTAATTTATTTTGGACTTGCGAGTCCGTTATTATTATTACTATTTTGGGCCTGCATGCCAACTAGTATAGGATACATGTTACAGCTGGACTAATTGGAAGTGCAAGAAGAGGTGGAGACCATAGAGATGGACCATTGTATGAATCAATGCTATACCCCCTAAGAACTGACCAACTAGTCTTCCTTAAGGCTCAGGAAGATTAGATAGTAAAGTCTATAATCATCCACACTATTATATGTATATTTATTTGCATGCTATATGTATAATAAAAAATATATAATTATTACGACGAGACTTTTGCATGCAAAACCTTTCGTTAAAAATATTAAGTCAATTTGTTATTCGCCTTCCTTCATTATAGTGAAAAATGAGAGTCCTAAATTGATCTCAACTTGTTGAGTATACCCAAGGCTAATCTATTAGGGATATATTTGACACTATGAAATATTAGATATTTCTAAATGATGAGTTTGACTTAATTAAAATTTATCTTTTGTTGAGTACACTCAAAGAGATAAATTTTAGAGGCGTGTTAAAATATTAAGTCATATTTATATTCGCATTCCACCATTATAGTGAAAAATGAGAGTCCTAAATCGATGTTAGCTTGTTGAGTACACTCAAAGCTAGTCTATTAGGAATATATTTGACACTATGAAATATTAGATATTTCTGAATGATGGATTTGACTTAACTAAGATTTATTTGTTGTTGAGTACACTCAAAGAGATAAATCTTAGAGGCGTGTTAAGCAAACACATAAAATGTGTGAAGATAAAGAGTTGTCAGTTTAATGATCTGCGAGTTGTGTGGAGATACAATTGATAATAATATCTACCCAAATATTTTATTAGGGCTTGTTGAGTACACTTAAAATTTTAATATAACAAATGAGATCCTAACCCATTGTGAATCAAGTACGGATTCCATAAATTTATGTGAAATGGACATAAATTTGAATTAAACAGTGGGAGCGAAATTAATTTAATAGAAAACTATGTTAAATTAATTAATTCTTTATCTACGTATTATTTCTTTTACTTTTCGTCGTTTACGTTTATTGAATCATGAATAATCATATATATTTGAGAGGCATATTGGATGCCAACAACCAAACCAAATTTTCTTGATTGACACCGCAATCTGAAAAATTGCTCTCAATCGTAAAACAAAAAAAAAATGGTTGTGTTCTTGAGTAGCCCTTTCCGGATACACTTGCTGATGACTTGACAAAGGAAGAGGTGGCTACTATAATAAATACAGTGATGACGATCGTACTGCAACATGTGTGATGTTTACGACTATGTCACCTGAGTTACAAAGCAACATAAAAGTATAGATGCTAACACATGATTTTTCATCTCAATGTGTTGAATGATGAACAATCACATGTGGAAAGATATGAGATTTCCTAACAACTATACCGGTGCATAATGGTAGAAGAATCTTCAGTCAGTGCTCGTGTGCCGAAGATGCTGACTACTTTGAGAAGTTCTCTCTATTGCGTTCAGTCATGAACAATGAACTAAGTATAGACTTGATTCTGCATTCTCTGTCACAGATTTATTCACAACTAATTATGAATTTAACATGAATAAACTCGAAGCACGCACATTGAGTTGCTGAACATGCTTAAAACTGTTAAATCCAATATCTGTGTTTGTAGTGGACAAATTTTAGTCATAGATTCCTATAGGGCAGTCTAAAAGATGTTTTAGGAAAACAACCAAGATGACTAAGACAATTAAAGCGAATAAGGATAATACCAAATCTGATGATCCTTATTATCATTTTGGAATGGTAGGTCATTGAAAATGAAATTGTAAGACTTATGTCTACTTCATTAGTTTCATGGGTATTAAATACTAGATATGGATCTCATATTTGTATAAATATGCAGAAACTAAATAAAAGTAGATCGCTGCAGAAGGGAGAAGTTGACCTACACGTTGAAAATAACACAAAAGTTATTGCATTGCCCGTAGAAGCGTATTTCTTGCCATTGTCTTTAGGCTTAATATTAGAATTAGAGAAATGTTACTTTTGTTCTCACCATTACCAAAAGCATTAAATAAAATTCATGTTTTCACATGAATTGTTTTAATATTAAGGACAATTGTTGTTCCTTTTTATTTTGATAAGATTTTAATGGTTATGGTAAATTACAAAATGATATTTATATTCTAAATAGGGAAAATTGCGGCCGCGGTCCCAAACCTTTCATTTTGTTGCAGATTACACCAAAACCTTTAATTTTTGCGATCGAAGTCCCAAACCTTTTATGTAATTGCAGAGTCGGTCCCAAACCTTTAATTTTTGCGGCAGAAGTCCCAAATCTTTGTATGTAATTTCAGCGTCGGTCCCAAACCTTTGTATGTAATTGCAGCGTCAGTCACAAATCTTGAATTCCGTCCATAAAACCGTTAGTCAACGTTCAAACTGTAATTTTGACTCGAATAATTTGTAGCTCCGGTCCCAAACCTTTTATTTTGTTATAGATTACACCCAAACCTTTCATTTTTGCGGCCGAAGTCCCAAACCTTTATATGTAATTGCAGTGTTGGTCCATTTCACGCACTCTATCCATAAAATCGCCAGTCAACGATGAAACAATATTTTTGAGTCAAATGACAACTTAGCCCATGTTTGACACTCATTTTGTTTGAAAAATAATTTTTGGAATAGTGATTGATAGAATATTGTGTGGTTAAAAAGTAAGAAGAATTTTTTGGTTTATGTGTAATATTATTTTATTAATAGAATGTGTGGTTAAAATGAAGAATGAGAAATATATTGAGAAAAAATGGGTCAAACATGAGCTTAATTGATGAGCAAAATTGTCAAAACAAGTTATAAAAAAAATGTTTATCTTCTTCAAATCTTTCAATTTTTTCACAGCCATCACATTCTTATCATCGATAACTATCCGATTAGATAACAATTTGATCCGATTTGTTATAATAATCGAATCGATAAATTATTTTTATGACATGTTATTTGGACGGAATGCGTGAAATGAACCAATACTGCAATTATGTATAAAGGTATGGGACTTCGACCACAAAAATGAAAGGTTTTGGTGTAATTAGCAACAAAATAAAAGGTTTGGGACTGGAGCTGCAAATTTTCCGAGTCAAAATTACTGTTTGAACGTTGACTAATTGTTTTATGGACGAAATTCAAGATTTGGGACCGACGCTACAATTACATACAAATGTTTGGGACTTCGGCTGCAAAAATTAAAGATTAGGGACCGATGCTGCAATTACATAAAAGGTTTGGGATCGAAGCTGCAATTACATATAAAGGTTTGAGACTTCGGCCTCAAAAATTAAATTTTTGGGTATAATCTGCAACAAAATGAAAGGTTTGGGACCGCGACCGCAATTTTCCCTTCTAAATATTAAGTATTTTATAATGAGTATTGAAATTGATAGGCATAAAAATGATAATCTGAATAACACCTATATCTGGCATTGCAGATTTGGTCACATAAATGAGAATGCAATTCCAAACTTACATGAAAATATATTTTTGGATCAAATGATTTTGAATCATTTGACAAATGTGAATCATGCCTGTAAGGCATATTGACCAAATCTCCTTTTACTTGAAAATGAGAAAGATCTGCACAATTACTAGATCTAATACATAGTGATGTACATAGACTCATATCAATTAATATCAGGTGAAGTTTATCTTATCTAATCACATTTATTAATGACCATTTCAGAAATGATCATATATATTTGATGAAATTCAAGCATGAAACTCTTGAAATGTTCAGGGGATTCAAGGTAGAAATAGAAAAACAAATAGGTAAATATATTCTTACACTATGACTTGATCGATGTGAAGAATATCTAACATGGAGAATTCAGATTATCTAAAAGAGAATGAGATTTTCATGCAGTGGATTCCTCCACATATATTGCAACATAATGATACATCTAAAATGAGGAATCGTACACTATATAGTGCAATTAAGAACAAGTCATGCAAGCATTCAAAAATAGTTTTGAGGTCATGCACTGATTGCCACGTGCTGCGCACTAAATCGTATCTCATCTAAATCGGTTGACAAAACTTCATACGAGTTATGGAAAATCCCAACTTATTTCATATGAAAGTTTGGGCTGTGACGCTTTTGTGAAGCATATTGGATTAGATAAGTTTGAGACTAGATCCGATAAATACATATTTGTGGATATCCAAGAGACAATTGGATATCAATTCTATAACCTGGTTGAGAAGAAGATATTCATCTCAAGAGAAAGTGTTTATTCTAGTAGAGACGGTGGGAGCAGAATAAATCTTGAAGGAGTTCAAGAGTCCACAGATATAATTGACCGAATAGATGAACCTGATTCTTATCCCACACATGTTGAGGGACATACTCTTGATCAGGAAGTGGAGACTTCTGAGGACACGTTAGCTCCGTGTAAATCTTGTCGGATCATTCGACCTTCTAGAAGGTACGAATCCATGATTACTAATCAGACATTGCTAATCAAGGATAATGAATCTACTAATTACGCAGAAATAAAGTTAAGTGTTGACTTAAAGAGGTGGACTTGATGTATGTAACCAAGGTTTGACCTTAGTCGACTTGCCAAATGGATTAGAACCCATAGTTTGTAAATGAGTTTACAAGAAAATGTCAATATGGATTGAAACAAGTCTCTTGGAGCTGGAATCTTCAATTTGATACAAAAAATAAAAAATGTTTGATTTTATCAAAAATTGAAGATGAATTGTGCGTTTACAAGAAGATAGTGGGAGTATTGTCGCATTCCTGAAATTATATGTATAAGACATATTATAGGAAATATCGTCTCTATATTTCAATTGTTGAAATTATGTTTGTCAAATAATTTCTTCGTGATAGATATGGGAAAAGCAGATAGATCTAGAAGATTGCTTACTCATCCCAATCTATATAAATAAAATCTCGAGAAGATTTTATATGAATGAATTGAGAGTTCATGAATACACTGATGCTAACTTCTAGTCAGACTAGAATGATAGCATATCTCAATTAGGATATTGGTTTACTGTTAAGCGGTGTGTTGGAAATGTTCCAAATTGGAAATAATCGTTGATTCAATAATTGAAGGCTTAAACATCATTGTTTTAGAAAGCAACAAAAGTTGTGGTCTAGATCAGGGAGTTCATTGATGAACTGGAGTAGTTCCTAACATTGTTGATCATATGTTTTTGCATTGTGATAACAATGGAGCCATCGTGCAAGCGAATGAGCTAAGGTATCATTGATGATCTAAACATGTATTAAGGCGGTATTATCTCATTGGAAAGGTAATACAATAAAATGACGTAAAGAAAGAACGAATTCCCACAAGTTTTTAAATTGCAGATCCACTGACAAAGAGTTGTCACAGCATAAACATGATCGTCATGTAAATTCTTATGGTATAAGATACATAAGTGATTGGATCTAGTGCAAGTGAGAGTTTGTAAGTGTTATGCCCTAGGTCCAATCAACTTTGGACATAAATACTTTGAATATCTATATAATCGATGCATATGTATGACAATATCTATTATTTAATTGAATTAATATTCTAATAAATTAAATAATAGAATCCGTAGATTCAAGTGTTGGTGATTTGTTAATCATAAGGAGTTGTGATTGTGAGATACAAATTACATATGACTGAATCTTAAATCGTCTGTGGTCGAAGTAATAACGAGATACGGATATCGTTATTAAGGGTAGACCATTGCGTGTGGCATTTTTACTTGAAGTAAGTAGTTGATCTCATAAGCTAAAGTGTGGTGACACTTGAATGAACACGTGGATGTTTTGTTCTAAAACAAAACATTGAAGACCCGCTGGGAGATTCCACATGGATAACTATCTGAGTGTTAGTGGTTAATTTCTAACGTTCGGTAGTAGAATTGGTCATTTGATTTGAGGTCATCATAGTACCTTATATGAGGACAGTCATACTTTGATGGTGTTAGATGTTGCCCTACCAAGGGTCGCTAATACAGCATCGATCGAGTATGCCAAGAATCATATGAAGGTTGTGAATGATCAATAGAGGATTTTTCACTCTTAGATAGTAAGAGATTATGGTCTACATTTTATCCAGTTAAGTTAATAATGAAATCCTTGGCCAAGGTGAATAAATCGAAAATGAGTTTTAGACTTACATTGACTTAACAATGTGATAAAAGATATGACCAATAATTGAGATTGACACATATCTATATTTCATCATTGATCGGATCATGTTGACGAAAGGATTATAGTTTCATAGTAAACGAACAAGTTTGGTTTTGTCACACCACTTGACATTTCCCATCACACGTATTACCCTAACACATTGTTAGATGTCAATATGAGATGACAAATGTGAATTAGTGATAAATTAAAATGGGTGTTTTAATTTATCGATTTTGATCAGATTAAAATAATAATTCACGTCGTTAGGTATCGTGATCAGGAACCTAATGGGGTCACACACAAAAGAGAACCAGAAGAATGAGATTTGGAAATTAATTAGTAGACAAGTGTTGAATAATTAATTAATTGGATTGCTTATTAATAGGTCCGAATTAATTAATTAGATTAATTAATTCATGGACCGGATTTAATTAATTTGATTAATTAAATATCGGACCGTGTTAAGTTTAGAGATGGGCCAACCCCACTTGGGCTTATACTAATAAGCTGTTAGGGTTTGTAAATTGTAGAGAATTTTTATTATTCTTGTTAGAATAAGAAAAGAAACCCTAGCCGTCATTCTTGTTCTCTGTGTGGATCATCATTGGAGGCTGGACAATTGGACAACTTGGATTGCAGATCGTGATCATTGGAGTTCGAGAATCAGCAAAAGAGTTTGCAGAATTTATCAAATGTATAATTCTTATCACAGTTTCTATCTAAACACATTGCAGATTTTTGGTGGGAATTGAAAATTGTTTTATTTCCGCTGTGCATGATTAAGTAAATTCCCAACAAGAACACCTTCTATTGGAATGATTGGAGGAAGGATCTTGTCGTCAGCGACTCATCAATTGACAGCGTCGACGAGCCATGTGATATGTAAAAAGTATCCTTCAATCCCATTTTCTTAAAAAAACTTGATGCTTGCGATTCAATTATTAAAATTTACCAGACACACGAATACATGAAAAATATTGCCACTTGAACATGCTCAAAAGCAGACTGACAGTACCTATTTGGGTATTATTTTTTCAAACTATCCAATCATGTATCGACACATGTTCCCCTGTTTATGAACCTATCTTTGAGCCTATTTGTATAGCATAATTGATACACGAATGTCTATTATATAAGAGAGAGAGAAATCGTGCCTAAAAAAATTGATGAAAATTTACAAAGTCCGGTTTGGTGGGATTAAAATTAAGACTTTGTTTGATCCCGATTTTTTTTTCAAAATACATTTTTTTTATTTTTTTTTCAATCACACATTTTTCAATAAAATAATATTGCACGCAACTCGAAAACTTTTCCTTCATTTTTCACTACACTTTCTCCATCAATCTACCATTCCAAAATACATTATATATATATATATATATATATATATATATATATATATATATATATATATATTTTTAAATAGAGGTTCATACAAGCCCTAAGTTTTTAATAAATTTTGATAAAATATATGGTTAAAAATTGTGAATCCCATAAAATATGTAATTAAAATTAATTATTGACTTTAATTTTAATTAAAAATTTTAATTTTAATTTCTATCAAGAACTAAAAATCTAATGTTTAACTAAGCGAAATTGGGCCAACTTTCATCTGTTATACAATTTTGCTATGGAGGATTGCACCATTAGTCCTTAATTTATTGCTTTAGTAGTAAGTCAGTTTTCAATTGTGTGAAGTCTGTGGATTGATCTCTAAATAATGTTGTCAGAATAGGAATGGATGGGCCAATTCAATATAAAAAAAAAATTAAAGAATCGAAACTCATCTAGTTTTGGGTAAAAAGTTGGGAAAAAGAAACTTTTTAATCCAAATAAAGAGCCAATTAGTTCGCACCTTGAAATAATTTTCTACAATTTGTTTGACCCTTGACTCTGTTTTTTTCGATAATATGTCCTAGCTGACATTTGAAACATCGTGTCTAACATTTTGTTCTAATAGCACAAATAGCCTCATGACGGAAATTATTCAAATATTTGGGTGATCCTCACATATACAACCTTATGATCTCATTATTCTACTCATTTTTAACTATACACTTTTCAATAAAATAATATTTTTCATCACATCAATAACTTGTCCGTCTTTTTCAACCACATACCCCCATCACATCAACAGTAAAAATACATTCTTTTTCTAAAAATGTCCACCAAACGGGGGCTTGAATTCTTTTTTTACATACTTATTTTTAATCATACATTTACACAGTAAAATATTCTGTATGTAAACTCAATATTTTTTCTACTTTTTAACCACACATTTTTCAAAAAATCACTATTTAAAACTCCATTTTACCCAAATATGGTTGTCAAACAGGGGCTAAGTTTTGCTTCTTTTACATGGACGTCTAGAAGTTCGAAGTGAAAAGGAGTCATGTAATGTTTTATCGAAACTTTGAATATTTTTTGTCGTTAGGATTAGTTGAGCAATTGTAATAACAAGATAGAAACTAGTTTGCTATTTTTAAATACTTGTACCAAATTGTTAATGAGATAATAAGTTGGGGACCGTTAGTGTAATTTTCTTTTGTTCTTCAACTTACACGATTTCCATCTCTCTCACGTCGTGGCTTGCCATTGTTTCGGGTAACCTTTATTTTAAAAAGATAAAAGTAGCTGCAAAAAAAAAAAAAAAAAGTGACAATGTGAGCCCTCGTTATTAAATATTAATATTATTTATATTAAGTTAAGAAAAGTGAAAACTAGCTGGAAAATAAAAGTGAAAAATTGTCCGGCCTTATTTCATAGAAAAGATCGAAAATCGATTGAAATGGTCAAATCTCGATTAGAAACATATTTGATTTTGAATATTTCACATTGGGAAAGAAAACTATCTTGGATATTGACTTTCTAACGATTACTACAGCATTATTATTTTCAGGTTCTAACTCAATCTCGTCACCATTTCGGAGTCAATTTCCTGAAATCGGAATCACACTTATCAACAAGTCAAATAATCTTATAGCCAAACTGCTTTGCTTTAGTGAAGATTGTGTAAAATGAATTTGGAGCCTGGTGGGAAGATTTCCGCCTTGAAAATCTGTTCAATAGCTTTACATTCTGCATCAGTGTATGTTCCTGTTGTTTTCCAGCTACACAATTTTCTGCAACTTTCCCCGAGTATTGTTGGCAAAGGCAAGATCATAGCCACACGAGAATTTTCACTATAGCCTAGTCAATGAAATCATTTGGAGAAGAAGCCTAACTTATGAAACACTAGTGAGCGCACGTGCCGTAGCATAGTTGGCTACGTAATAGTGTTGACTGATTTTTTATTATATTTGAAGACATCACTAATTAAATCTTATGTAACAAAACTTTTTCAATAAAACTTGAAAGTTAAAACGAAAAATAAAACTCGATTGCTAAAAGTTGAAACCAATAAAACTTGGTAGGTAGCATAACCCCCATATGGAGATCATGAAACTTCAAACCAATAAAACTCGATTGCTTGCTCAATTTCAAAGCCAATCAATGCACATCTTAAGCCATCTCATGGGTTTGGGGCAACGCCACCGATGGTCATCGATCTGACAGGCCAGATCACGGGGGTCGAGGGGCATTGCCCCCCCTCATGGGGTCTGGGGGCAATGCCCGGCAGTGATCGACATGGCCGGTAAGGTCGTGGGGGTTGAGGGGACAGCACCCTCTTGTGGGGGTCCGGAGGCAATGCTCCTGATGGTGATCGAGGTCAGGTCGCGGGGACAGCGCCCCTCGTCGCAAAAAAAAATAAAATTAAATGAAATTCAGTATTTGGCAAAATTATTACTAAGAAATAATTCCGAAAAGTGCCACATGTGTTACAAAGTGTTTTGCTCCTTTTATATTGTAGTGATGAAATATAGAAAAAAAAATTCACATACATCCTATTACAATGTAATTATCAATTATAACCTAATCTAATTAAAAAAAGAAAGAGAAACCCTCTCGAATTTATTCATCTTATTTCATTGCTCTCCACAACCTTTCAGAGAATTTTAGGCTAATAAAAGAATATGTATTATGTATCTCAATGTAAAAAAAAAAAAAAAAAACGTGCGTACACGGAGACACAGCCTGGTTTTTTTTTTTCTCATTTTGAGTCAAAATTCACAGAATTCATTCCCAACAACTCCTTGAAAATTCATCATTAATTTCATAATTCATTCATAGCAATTCACAAATCAAATATTAAAATCTGTAAAAATATACTAAAAGTTTAATCTGTAAATTTTGAATATCATCTCCAGTGGCTGGATCTCTGATGCCTTATTGTTCTTCTACTTCTTGCTGCTATTTTTCATGGAATTTCTCGGCGGTTGAGAAGTGAAAGGGAAGCTGAAAGATTTTGGAGCCTGCTTCAGTTTGACAGTTTCATTGCCTGATTTTGATAATGAAATGAAAAGGGCAAAAACGACGCTGTAATGGTTGATGATAGGTAATTGCGACACGTGTGCAGACGAAAAACTCGCTCTTTTATATTGTTAAGGAGATAAGTGATAAAGGCCTCTTTCACGTAAAAAGACATAAATATCCTTTCGGCAATTTCTCAATGCTTCCTAAGGTTTTTCAATTCCATCCACGGAATGTCATTTCGCCAAAACTTGAGTTCTTGAGCTCCATTGGCCTTTCAAGTGATATCTTGCACAAAATTATTGTGAATAATCCTTGGTTATTGTCTAGAAGCCTAGAGAATCAGTTAATCCCTTGGTACAATTTACTCAAAAATCTACATTTTTCCAATGAAGACATTGTTCGGATAATAAAGCGCAATTCGAGAATTCTTGATTGCTACTAATGTAGATGCATTAAGTTGAATGGGCGTACCTTAGTCGTATCTTGTTTGTGATGGTTAATCACCCTTCTTTGGTGCTACTGAATTGCGAGAAGTTGAATTAGCGCATAGATGAGACAATTAGCTTGGGATTTAACCCTTTGAGTACGTCGTTCATCCAAGCGGTTCTTGTGCTATGCAGAAGTAGTAAAGAGGCGTGGGAGAACAAAGTGAAGGTTTATAGAAGTTTTGGCTTGTCTGATGCCGAGGTTCAATCAGCATTTAGAGCACATCCACTTTGTATGAGGTTGTCTGAAGAGAAAATTTCACAGGGAATGGATTTCTTTGTAAATGAGCTGGGGTGGTCGCCTGCCATTGTTGCGCGATGGCTTACTGCTCTGTTTTATCACTTGGAGAAGAGGATCATCCCGAGATGCCGAGTTATTAAGGTCATTATGTAGCAGGGATTGGCTAAGCCATTAAGGAACATCAAACTTTGATGTCTTTTTTGGGGACTACATAGGAACAGTTTCTTGACAAGTATGTAAGCAAATACAAGGATGTTTTGCCTTAACTGAAGGGTGTATATTGTGCAGGACTGATCTTTAAGCACAGTCGATTTGAAGAAAATGTTATGGCAAAAATGTTGAACTTTTACCCCAAATTTGTGAATTTTTGGGGTTAAAAAGTTTAGGGGTATTCAATTTAGATTTTTTGAGAATATCTAAAAATATTGGTGTATTCAATTGAAACTTTTATAGACGCTTAAAAGTTTCTAAAATTTACGATGTATTTAATTAAAACTTTTTAAAAATCTCTATTAATGTTGAGGTATTCAAATTTTAAGATTTTTATAAAAGTTTCTAAGGTACTAAGAGCGCGCGCGCGCACACACACAGATATATATATATATATATATATATATATCGATTTCATTTCCCATTCTACGAATATTAGAATTATGATTAAAATTTATTTTCTTCTATTTTTCTATTTTCTCTCTCTTATCTATATTTCTATGAAAAAAATTAAATTAGATTCTTATAACTTTTTTTCTTCTTTTCTTTATTCATTTCTTTTTTAAAAAAATATCAATTATTAATTAAATTATAAAATTTTAAATAGACTACTTTATTGAATATTAAATTTATTTTTTATTAGTCAAGCTACATGTATACTAAGTTTTACATTAAGTTTGACATTCATATGAGGTGTCATTTTTTAAATATTGATTTTCACAACACTTTAAACAATCAATGTCACAGATTTTGGCAACACTTCTAATGTCAAACTTGATGTACACCAAGTGTGTGCAACTAGTTTAATCCATGAAAAATGCTAAGCTCCTGTTTGGTGTACATTTTGGGAGTAAGAATGTATTTTTACTGTTGATGTGATAAAAAATATGTGGTTGAAAAAAAAGAAAAGTTATTGATGTGATGTAAAATATTATTTTATTGAAGAATGCGTTGTTGAAAATGAGTAGAAAAATATGAATGAGAAAAATAATGTTGCTCAAACATGGGCTAAGTGTACATAATTATTGTACATAATCCTCACATGGGGTGGGGTCCACAAAAATGTAGGCTCCACCCCATGTGAGGATTATGGACACCCCTATGTACAATAATTATGTACACCAAGCAAAGTTCTTAATCTATATACATGTATGTGTATATATCCGTTTGACCCCAATTATTTGCCATTTTAATATTTGGATTAATATTTTTTTTAAAAAATGTGTGGTTAAAAAAGAAGGAAAAAATTTAGGTTTACCTGTAATATGATTTTATTGAAAAATTTGTGGTTGATAAGAAAACAAAGAAAAATCAATTATAATTTTAATGGGAGTCAAACAAGGGCATATATATAATTTTGATTATTATTTATCTAATTAAGGTCTTAATTTTTTATTCTTTTTAAAATATTTTTTTTATTATATGGGGATGGGAAGAGAAATGATAAGAGAAATTGTGGAAACCACCCTCTCTTGTGTGAAAATTTAATGATATTAGACTTAGATATGCATGAATTTTATTTCAAATAAAAGTTTTCAAAAGTCTTTTGAATTTTACAAAAGTTTATAAAAATTTTAAAATGATAGTTTATAGAAGTCTACGAAAGACTTTCTCTAATAATACAAATCTATAAAAAAATCTACGAAATTCATAGAAGTCATCACTTCAAAAAAGTTTATCGAAGTTTTCAAAGTTCCAATTGAATACACCCCTTTAGTGCACTCTTTTTCTCGTTCTTATTGTATTATTTGCTGTCAAAATTGATTATTAGCTCTTGTTACACATTTTTTTTTTTTTTTTGCTTGAGTATTTTTTCTTAATTTATGGTTGTCTTGTAAGATGGAGTCTCCAGTAGTAGACAACCTTAAAGATTGAAAAAATTAAAATGTTATAAAATGTTAAAGTTTCAAATTATAAATATTTACTGGATGATTATTGAATAGAACTTAAAAGAGTATTAAAGCCAAAAAAAATAAATTAATTAATAACCGGTTCATGACTATTGAATAGCACTAAAAAGGTACAAAAGCCAAAAAAACTCAATTATTGACCAATTGATCGTGATGAGGACGACATTGCTACCTGGGACATAATTTGGGGATCAATGGCGCAATTTCTCCTTCAATTTTTCTCTTTTGTTCTTAACCAAACGAGCACGTATGGATTACGGGATTAGGGTTAGGGTTTAGTGGAGGTTGAAGGTTTCGGTTCTAGTTTACTCTCGCCTGAATTGAGAAGAACAGTTCTGTGTGCAATTGACAGTCGACAGAATCACTTAAAAGTGATATTCTTGGAAAATCGGTGAGCTCATTTTCCAATTTTCTCCCCTACATTATCAATTTTGTGAGCCATGTTCATTTCAAATTCGTGTATAAGAAACATGTTTCGGATAATATATAGGCATCAGGATGATTCAAATTTGTTCAATTCACTGTTTAAATCTAGCTGCAGACTTTTCTCATCTGTTAGTTCGAAAGATTTTCCTGTTGTTTTGTCTCGGGAAACTAGTGTTGGGAAACATTCTGTGAAAAAAGTGGAACAGGTAAAGACCCTATTCAGGAATTATGGATTTGACGAATCCCATATTTCGCATATTGCTAGGATACAACCTAAGGTGTTTTTGTACAATCCCCAGAATACCCTTTTGCCCAAACTCGATTTCTTGCGCTCAATAGGTGTTTCGAATGCTGACATTCCAAAAGTCATTATGCGAAACCCGGCCCTTATGGGGAGAAGTCTTGAAAAGCAGATTTGGCCTTGTTATAATTTTCTGAAAAGTTTGCCCCTTTCGGGGAAAGAAGTTGTTATGATGGTGAATAGAAATTCTAGAATCCTTGCAACTAATGTGGAGAAAATTGCTGGTAATGTGCAGGCAATGCAACAAGTGGGGGTGCCCCCACGCTCTATCTCGTATTTTATAAGCCGGTTTCCTGCTTCAGTGCAGCAGGATAATGAGAAATTTAGGAAGAGCTTGGATGAGGTGATAAGTATGGGGTTTAACCCTTTGAGGTTGATGTTTATTTTAGCAGTTCGAGTGCGGTGCGAAACCACTAAACCGACGTGGGATTACAAAGTCAAGGTGTTTAAGAGGTTCGGCTTGTCAGGTGAAGCAGTTATGTCAGCCTTTAGATTGCATCCTGGTTGTATGAATGTGTCTGAGGAGAAAGTGTTAAGGGTGATGGATTTCTTTATAAATAAAATGAAATGGGAACCTATAGTTGTTATCCGATCTCCAGCAGTTCTTCTTTATAATCTGGAGAAGAGGATCATCCCCAGGTGTAATGTGATTACTCTTTTGATGCAAAAGGGCTTCTTGAAGGAAAATTTTCCTTTAATGTCTTTCTTGAAGTATAGTGAAGTGGATTTCTTGAATAAATTTGTGTACAACTATAAGGACGATTTGACTCAATTGGTGGATGTATATCGTCAAGGGATGGCTTTGTAGCGATGGAATGGTCCTAATTCTAGAAATTCCTGATTTCCAAGCTTTTTTTGTGTCCACCGTGTATTTGTTCACAAGTAATTTTTAGCACTTGTCATATCGTTGAAAACATGGGATGTCCAACGACCTTTTTGTTCATGAGTGGGATTTCAGCAGCCTAATATTGAGAAAAAAAGCTAGCTTCTTAACCATATTGATTTTTGTTAAGCATGACTTAGCTTTTCTAACACCAAATCTCAAGCACATGTAGGGGAAAAAGTTCATTCAGTGAGAAGCTGGCTCTTACTCTACTAGGGTTCATGTATTAATCATCATTATATGATAAAATGGGTTCTATGAATCTCTTATTTACATTTTAGATGACTGATTTTTATCAATTTAGATAATTGTTTCACAGAAGACAATGTTTTCCTGCTTCAGTATCGAAGGGAAGAGAAGTGATGACCCTCCTTAGAGAAGTGTACTTGAAATTTTTAAGTTTATTCAGTTATTTATATCCAATATTAAATAAATTTTTGTTTTTCTTGGTAGTGATTGCATCAGTCCCGAATATGATTATGTTTGTTCATGAAAAGCAGGAATTGTATTTTTGGTTAATCCTCGACGTTCATATATTTGCAACTAAAATTCTCTTAAGTGATGATGTTTTTTTAACAGAATTCCTGTTATATAGAAGTAATATTAAGACAATCTAATGTTCATGGAATATCCAACAGTTACCTAGCATGTACCCTTTAATATTAAGTCTATTACTAGTAGTCGAGAAGATAAGTGTACAGTGTTTCAGGCTCTACACTGTTCATCTGGCATGGTAATATGGTACTCACTGTCATTGTAAGTCATTGCTGCTGCAAATTTTTTGTTTTTATTTCTTGTTGCTGCCACATTAATTTGTCATTGTAGGACAGTAGTTAATTTACACAAGAAGTGGTTACAATAGCATGATTCGTACCAGGGTTGTTTCAGTGTTCAACTGTGTTGCAATTATGTTGTTATTATTGGTATATAAGTGCATATTTGGTAGGAATCGATGGACTCAATTAGTGTGAGTTTGGTAGGTACTGACAGACAACTGTGCAAGATAAAAACCGTATTTTAATTTCTTTTTTTGCCATAATGGTGTTCACTACTATATAATCCTTCTTAATAGTATTGAATCAATTCCGTTTCCATTAAAGTATGTTACGAGATTGATAATTATTTTACGTATTACCAAAACTCACTTCTCATATTGGAGGAATATGTGGTTCACACAAACACACGATGAGATTCTGTGTTGCAATGTTCTATGATTGTAGGTAACAATTGAGACTCGAGGGTAAAGCTATTTTACTTGACTTTGAAATTGGGTTTTGCTACATGTTACACGCCCGTGTACCCGACCCACGCCACCCACTCACAATGGGGGGCTCGCCCATTATTTTATTCACCTCGAGCCTGGGCCCCCCTCATTGTGAGGGGGGCGGTGGGGTCATGTACCCGGGCGTGTAAACGTCCGGTACAAATGGCTTTGCCCTTTGAAATTTTACATTTAAGAAACGGACATGTTAATATAATTGTATGATTGAATTTGTCAATTTATACGATTCTGTGTAATACAATAATTTTAGAAGGCAAACTTTGTAATTGCGTACTTCGACAATTCAAACAAAACAGTACTTGGTTAATTAAAATCAAATGTCTTTGTCGTGATTTCTTATTTCTATGCAATGAGTCGAGTCTCGATAGAGGGGGTTTAGCCTCTATTTGGGGTTCATTTCATTTTGTTAAGAAATTTTAAAGTCAAACAGTCCAAAACAAATCAGACTCCAAATCTTAAATTTGTGAGAAGGGACGTGCTAAATATCACCGTCAATAAGTATATTCTCCTACTAATGAAAGTCAAACCATAAAGCATAGTAGGACTTATAAATTAAATTTTTTTTCCCCTCATATATCAATTTTTATTTTTTTTTTCTAAATTTGAGCATATGTAATTTTTCATATATTTCGAGCTCATCATATTTTTCACATCTTTCATATTTTCCAAGCTCATCAATTTTTTTTTATCTCAAGTGCAGGTCTTTCTCAATTGAGCAACTAAGATGACCCTTGTAACGAGCTTTAGGTTGGTTAATCCAAGTCAGTTGACCATAGGCACCAGATTTTAAGACACCCCGCATGTTTAATTGCTCGAGTCAAATAACTTCGAAAAAGAACATTAAGATATTGAGCTTATTAGGGGATATACTTAGGGTTAGGTCTACTAAAAGTGGTCAATTCATGTTCAAAGTCCAACTTACCAACAAGTGATTGCCATCCTAAATTTCACACATGCAGTTAAGTCCAATTTACAATATCATAGTGTTTGTGTAGTGCAGATGGTACATGAAGACACATATACTAATTGCTCTATATCATTCCAAACAAGTAATGGAAACTATGTTAAAACTTATCAATTATGTCCATACATGATCACATCTTGTAAGTTTAAGAATGTCATATATTATGCTGTAATAAAGTTACCATTCCCCTTTTTTTTTTTTTGTTTTTCAAATTTTCAAAATTTTTTTTTTTAAAATGAATGCGTTACACACAAAACAAAACAAAAATCGAAGACACAAACCAAAACAAAACGTGCATGTGCCAGTGCAAACATGACTAAAACGCACATGCATGAAACTAAAGCCTAAAAAACAAATAAATAAATGTGATGTATACAAAAGTCAATAACACATAACAATAAGCACATGCATGCACAAAAAATACCTAATCATATAGGTATATGAGTGCTCTTATGTTTAAGAGTACCGTAATCTAAATCAAAGTTTTTAAGATAACTTTTTTTTACCCAAATTTGCCTAGTAACATGAATATTTTCGGTCATCTATGTCATTAACTTGGTCAATTTATTTACCTGATTAGTAAGGAAGTCAATCTGACCAATATAATCTTGATTCTTATTTCTATTCAAGTTTCAATTTTTATTTTTGTTCAAGAAATGATGACATCTAGGCTTTATGTGTCCAACTCACTGCAATGAAAACAGGTAGGGATAAATCTAGAACCAAAGGTATGTGATCGTTGATACCTATTCTTGGGTTGGCATGTCCTATACTGACTAGTGAGCATATGTCCTACATATCCTTTATTCTTAGGTTCGGGGTTAGGCACATGTTTAAGCTGGTCAGTACTAGGGACAAATGTAGTTTTGGACGTACTAGCAACATTATGATCACTAACTTCTTAGAACCACTAGAAAAGGCAAGAAGTTGAGACTTAGTATACTCTAGATCGCTTAGAAGATTTTTAACCTGAATTTTCAAGGTTTCATTTTCAACGGTCAGCTCATTATCTCTCCTAGAGGTCTTCTCCAGTTAGATTCCTGAATGTATGCTACGAGTTGCTCGTTTTTCGATTCAAGTTCCGTAACTTTCCTATTTAAGGTTTTATTTTTGTTATAATCTTAATGCTCTCCTCGTAAATTCTAGTAGAAGCCTCATGAATATCTCCCTCACTATCAGAATCTTCTTTTGAATTCTCACTACTAATTATGCTCTCAGCCTTCTCACTCTCCTTATCAGATTCATTCTTTATTCTTGTAGTAAAGGTAATATATTTTTCACTTTCCCCACGAGTTGATTTCTCACTCTGATTGTCTGAGTTAGACTCATCATTAGTAAAAGTAGCATTCATAACCTTATCTAAATTTTTCCTACTGCTATGACACTCACTCCTAAAGTGGCCAAAATCTCGACAATTATGCCATCTCACAGTTTTAGAACTGTTCCTAGACTCACTAGGACCACTTCTATGCTTTTCTTGAGGTTTTTGTTTATTCCTAAACATTTTTAGAAATTTTTTAGCAAAATATGCTAATTCCTCTTCATTATGAGAATCTGAATCCGATGACTCTTTATGACTATTACTCACAGTTTTTAAGGCCAATGACTTATAGTTTGTGGGTTTAGCTAATATTAGCTCATAAGTTTGGAGATATCCAACTAGCTCTTCCACCTTAATAGAGTTTATATTCTTACTCTCCTCAATAGCAGTGATTTTAGGCCTAAATCGCTCAGGTAAGGATCTAAAGATTTTTCTAACAAATTTTGACTCATGTATTTTCTCACCTAGGTTGAAACTAGAATTAACTATGTCATTTAAGTTTGCATAGAATTCATCAAATGTCTCGTCCCTTTTCATTCTAATATCTTCAAATCTAGTGGTCAATATCTGCAACTTAGAATTTTAAATAGCTCGAGTTCCCTCATGTGTGGTCCGTAGAATATCTTAAACTTCTTTAGCAACCTTACACATAAATACTCTCCTAAATTCTTCAGGGGACACTGTAATAAATACGGCATGTAAGGCTTTGCTATTCCAATTATACTCATCTAAGTTTGCTCTAGTCCAATTAGCAATGGGAGTGGGGATAGCTTCATTACTAACTGTAGAACTAGAGGTAGTCTAACCATTAACCACACTTAACTAAATTCGCTCATCCATAGATCTTAGGAAAACTCTCATTCTAACCTTCCAATAAGCATAATTATTGTCATAAAAATATGGTGGGATGGATAATCAATTACTCATCTAGAAACCTAAGGTCATGGTTCAAATTTAGTCTTTGATACCAATTGAAATTTCGTACTTTACTAAGTTTGACCTTATGTGCGGAATAACGTTAATCAAAGCAACAAGTCACTTTTAATTATTTTCTAGATGGTTAAGCATACAATCCAATTTTCGTAAATTGAATGATAGCAGTTATAATATTTGGAAAGCAATAAATAACACAAAGTTTGATGATGGAGAAACACTATTGGGTAAAAACTCTGGGACCAAGCCAGTTACCTCCACCATAGACAATATGGGTTACAATTCAATTCCAAACTAGTTCCACTAGCTATTGTAAACCCTGCAACTCCAAGATCTGCTGCTCATTCCAGTCTTGTGATCTGCTACCGTAGATACTGTTCAACCAACCCTACTAGACCTCCTGATCTACCTCATGTAGCTTCCAAGATTTGCTGTACTTACAGACTCACAATCTTCTACCAAGATATGTTGTCTCAGTCTCACGATCTTCTGCACACGTCTCTTCCAAGTGGATACCCAGGAATCGCCTATATATGTTCTTCTTCATGCACTTGAATTCCTTCCTCAAAGTGTTAAGGAAGTCGGTGTTTGGATTAGAACCTCTGATGTTTTTCAAAACCAGGTTGCCGGATCACAAGAATAATATGTTTGTTTTCACCAAAGAATTATGCTCTTGGATCTCTAAAAATATGATGTGAATGTGTTATGCAATGAAAGCACAATAAAACAACCTTATGAAATTCGTTTCAAACATCTGTATTTATAGTTGGGGACGCTTAGGTGTTATGGGCCGTGTAAAACTTTTCAAAATCATGAATTAGGTCTAGCCACATAAATACGTCGCTCGAGCAAAGGTGCTGTCGTTCGAGCGATAGCGAGGCGAAAGGCGAGCGACACTCTTTTGTTTCTTGCGCTCGAGCATGAGTCAGGCGAGCAGCTAGCAAAATTCTGGTACCGCGTTTTCCTTGTTTTCAACCTCGAACCCTAACCTAACTCATCTATACAAAATTGCATTCAAGTCCCTGACTTTTTACAAGTGTTCAATTAAGATCTTTTTGTTCATAAACATGCCAATTACAATATTGGACCTAACACACCCAAAATCAAACCCTATCATCAACTCGAACTCCCCTCTCACGATCTGCACCAACTGAAGAACATATCTACCTCTGACGAAGAAAAGACTTGCCTAAGATCTAGCTCTCTGCTCTCTCCAGGTTAGTAACTATTCACTCTTCTTTTCGTGTGTGAGAGACACTTTAATGTTAATTCCTTCTTCTGCCTCGTCGCCAATGGTGAAATCACACACACCCACCACCGGCCACACATTATAATAATATTGCAATCAATATTATCTCTGAAAAGCTTTGGACTTTACTTGCTATTTGAAAAATTAGTGCGTATACTTGGTTTTTCCGTTTCGAACAAAGTTGGTTTCGACTAATAGCTTGTTGAACTTGTGGAATGCTTCATTTATGTGGTGTTAGGACCTCATAGAAGTCTATCCACTGGATTATTGACATAAAAATTTATAATTTTTAACTAAACAGAATGTATGTAAATTAATTCTCCCAAATCTCTCATGTATTAGTTGGTTCAGCTTGTGTGGAATCCTTATTATGTGTAGATGCTTATACTACTTGAGTTTCACACCAACATTTTCATTATTCATGCTGTCAATTTATGAACTAGTGGTAATTTTTTTTTATTGAATTAGGACTGTTCTATGGCCGAGAAGAACATGGCAATCTGTCATTCCTATAGGGGCAGGATACATGTTGCGATAATGCCCCAAAAAGAGGAGAAGCCCATACTGTAGTGAGGGCTTCGTTAGGTGGTTGGAGGTAGAAAAGAATTCTGACAATAAAGGGAGGTTGTTCCGTTGTTGTACCCACGATTGTAGGTTTTTCAAGTTTTCTAACGTTTCGCTCCATGAAGAGTATCTATTTCAAGATGAATCAAGTGGCGCTACCAACAGAAGTGAACATGTCGACGATTTGTCCTCGTATGTTGAAAATGTGTACAAAAATAACCAAGGAGAGGCACTTGGAGATTTCACTCAAACATAACCATGCGCAAGGAGAAACGAGTTTCGAAAGATTTCATATGAAGTATGTCTATTTGGATGACTTCGACTTATTGTAATTAATTTGGTTTTATGAATAAGACTGCCGAATGGTGTATGTTGCTTGTTTTTATCAATGTTTAGGTGTTTAAAACTGGAACATGAACATTGTACACTCAAATTTTATTTGAACAAAGTTATGATATCACTTTGTTATGAGCGTTGTAGACTGAAATTATATTTCAAGCAATGTTATATGTTTTCAAAAATATAACATTACTTGAAATGAACGATGAGTTACCAACTCTAGAAAACAATCAACCACCAACTACTATTGCTTGAAATGAACATCAAACATGCATTAAATCGAACACCCAATAGCAGAATTAATACAACACAAAGTGTCTACATGGTAAGCCACCAAATCAGACCATGGTAATGATCATGCTGATCTCCGGGCATAGTCCATTTTCGAACCTCCTGGTCTTCTGAACTTTTGTATCTGCCAAGTGCGGGGCATATCTTAAGAGCTGCTCAAATTGTCTTTCATAATTAGTAAGCGACATACCTCCCTATCTGAGTTGCAGAAACTTTGATTCCTTGAAGTCTATGATACTTGTGAGAAATACCTTAACATCACCTCATCTTAAACTGCTCCCAAGTCAGGTTACACTGCTGCTATTCGGTCCTAGTGCGTGAGACAAACTCCTACCAGTGAGTGGCTGCTCCAGTAAACATAAACTCTGCGTATAGTACCTTCTATGCATCCGTACAAGCAATGTGTCGAAAGATACGTTCCAAACCTCTAATCCACTCATCAATAGCTAGTGGGTTGGAACCTCCGTCAAAAGTTGGAGACTTATACCTACGAAACTGCTCAGCCACCAAGACAGCTCTAGGGACAAATAGTGGTGCATGTTGCTGTGGCGGTGCATTTTATGGTGGAAGAGCTTGATTTTGCCTATTCAACTCTTGTACCACTCGCAATAAATCACACATCAAATTCGTGTGGGTAGGTGATGCCGTTTCCTAAAAATTAATATTAAGTTACTCGTCACATATCAGAACTAAGTCTAAAATGTTATACCTATATTATCATAATACATATCATGATTTTAGCTTTAAAAAAACGCGAATGTCTTAAAATTTTAAAGTAGGCAATTTAAAAGATTTAAGTTAAATTTTTTTTTTTGAATAAATTCCTCTTCTTACCCCTGTACATACCTTATAGTTGTCGGAGGTGATCGATTGGTGGTCGTTAAATGCCAAAGTTCCTTTGCTTCCTTATATATTAAGAACTTTTAAAAAATTTACATCTTCTTTAAATTTATTTGTTTTAGGGAAATTATTAATTATTAACAAACGTAAATTTACATAAAATTTACTACACACAACGATTAAAATATAAAAATTAATATTTATTATCAATTTTTTTTTTCTCTCAGTCACTTTTTTTTTTCTACAGAAAATTTAAACATGCCTTTGATACCAAACTGTAACTACCCAAATTTTTAATATTTAAATTGTTACTAAAAGTTTCATTTAACTTTAAAAAATGGCATGCAATAAATATAAAATTATGTAACGTTAGTTTACTCACTGTTATATAGAATAATTACAGATTCTAAAAAAAAAAGGACTTCTTTACAATATATCTTAATCATTTCGTAATTAAATAAACATTTCAACATGACAACATGAAATTTTTTGTTCCACCAATATTAAATAAGTATATATAAAAACATAAACAAACAAAACATGTTCCAAATCCTAAATAACAATTACACATAATAATAAAATTAAATCAAATACTGGAAATAAAATATATAGTCACGTTACACCGAATTTAATTTATTAAGTCGAATGAATTCAAGCACAACGTCGCATCTCATCGTCCGCCATCCAACGACCTGTTTTAATATGTGAAAGTAGGGAAAAGTGGAAATATATGAAAATACTCAGTACGACATGAATATTTTGTGCAATCCCGAATAAAAATATTAAATCATGCATAAAAAATATCATACCATTATATCATATCTTTAGAAACTGGTAAGAGCTCAACAAAGTAATATCTTTGATACCGGATAGCTATAATATACATATCATATCATAACTTTTATTAACATAATATTTATCAACATCAAGAAATAAATTAAACGGGACAAACCATTTGCACCTCATAATCCTACCACCTTAGATCAAATAACTTTTTTGCAAGATAAATCCAAAATCACGTTCCAAACATTATTTTTTGCCTCTGCTTATGTGTTGTGTATATGCATATATACATAGGACAAAACATGAATTCTAGTGTACTTGGGAGTTGAAGTGTCGTGTCCCGCAAGAAAAGATTTCACTCAAGATTATAATGCATTGTAATTATTGCATTAAAAATCGAAAGAAAACTACTTTATCTCTCCTTAACCATACATACACGTGGCTGCCATCCTTTAGAGTTGGGAACCAAATTTATTCAAATACTAAATAAATGAAAACTTCTTTAAACTTCAGTAACTTAAGTTTCGCTTATCTAAATTAACTTTTTCTCAAACTTAAAATAGATAATTAAATACGAGCTATCTAACGAGCTCAATATTGATATATTTATCATCGCTCTATAAAAATCTAAACATTTGGCCTAGTGGTGGCAATCAAGCCGAGCGGCTTGTCGGCTTGGCCTCTCGATTCGTACTATGGCGATCCACGAACAGCTCGAGCTCGTCTTTTGACGAGCCCGAGCATGAGTAGAGCGGGCTGGCTCGCGGGCTCGGCTCGTATTATACACGAGCTCCTCGGCGAGCTGCTCGTGGGCTCGTCTAAATTTAAAAAAAAAAAAACAAAAGACGAGCTCGTGGTCAATTTTTTTAGATTTTTAAAATTTTTCTAATTTTCTTTTTTCTCCTATAAATACCTACCAATTACATCATTTTTTTCTCGCCAAACTTTCATTCTCTACTCTACTCTCTACATTCTACAATTTACAAATCATTATCAACAATATCATTTATTTATTCTATAAACATCTTCTACATTTTTTTTAACATTATTATCTTGATTTTACAATTCATTTTATACACTACTACATAATCTTCATTCACTTCTCAATTCTACATTTCTACATTCTACTTCAAGTTTTCAACATTCAATTTCTATTATTCACAAATGGATCCACGAGAATTTATTGAAAATTTGTTCGTTATGGAAGGTGAAACACCTGCCTAAAATCAATTTGGGAATGAATTCGCCGATCTCAATAAATTACCAATTCTAGAAAACGTTGGAACTTTCGACGTTTGTGAAGGTAGTTATCCAATTGATTTGGATGACGTTGATGTTGATCCTAGTGTTCCAATTGATTTGGAACAAGATGAAGAACCTACATTAAATATTCCTGATGCAAGAGGGAAGAGAAAAGGGAAGAAGCAGACAAAATGTTGGGACTATTTCAAATTGGTTCATACTAGTCGTGTGGTCCATGAACTTTCAGAAACGAAAGCAGTATGTAAATACTTCCAACAACGACTGGCATGGCAAAAAGGCATTGGAACCACCCACTTCAACCATCACTACAAAACATGTGTGGCCAACACATTGGCTTCTTCCAGCTGGTCAAACGCAACTACAGTTTGGTACTCCAGGAGCCGGTGCTACTATTACGCCACTTTCTATGTGGATGTATTCTGAGGAGGAAGCTCGAATGAGAATTGTGAAGGTTGTTGCCGCAGCAGAGCTGCCACTAGCAATAGCGGACAACCAACATTTCGTAAACTACGTCAAACAATATCTTCAACCGAGGGTAAGTCGAAATACTCTTCGGTCTAATACAATTGAATATTTTCTTAATTCAAAGAAACTATTGATTGGGGATTTAGAAAAATATGGGGGTGTGATATCTTTAACTTCGAATATGTGGGAATGGATTAATAAGAGAGGTTATATAACTGCAATTGCACACTATATAGACCCATTTTGGGTCATGCATAAAAAAATTATTACTTTTAAAATTGTTGAGTATCCGCACAATGCTAAAACTATATTTAATGCTATTATATTAATAATTAGAGAATATAAATGTGGGAGTAAAATTCGTTCTTTTACGTTCGACAATGCTTCTGTAAATAAGGTTGTTATCGGTAAATTGTATAGAGTACTTGAACCCGATTTTAGTGGTTATTTATTTCATATTCGATGTGTGCGCCCTATTTTTAATTTAATAGTACAAGATGGTTTAAAACATGTTAATGATGAAATTAACCGATTAGGAATGCACTTATATATATTCACGATTACACCTAGTAGAAAACAAGTATTTAATAAATTTTGCGAACAAGTTGGGAATGATCATACAAAAACCTTTATTACCGACGTAGGTCATAGATGAAATTCAACTTACTTATTATTAAAATCATGTGAAGGTTTTGAAACGTTTATCACTGAATTTTATAACAATAGGCATGTTAGAGACGAAGACGATACTATCTTGAATGAATCCGATTGGACTATAGTTTTTAAAATTAAAAATTTTTTGACAAATTTTTATGAGTCTACAAATATATTGTCTGGCATTTATTATCTCACTAGTTGTATGGTTCTTGAACATCGTTATATAACTGTTAGGACTTTTAAGATATTTCAAGATGATCCCGATTTTCATGCGAATATATATTCCATGGAATTAAAATTTAGAAAATATTGGGAAGAATTACCTATATTATTTCCTTTAACATGCGTCATGGACCCCCGATATAATTTATCGGGTACTAAATTTGTAATTTATCAAATTTCAAATGCTTTAATTTTTAATATGCCTATTACTTATAAAAATTTGGAACAAACATTAAGTGAAATGTATGAATTATATGCTTCACGAATGGATACACATATTACTCGTGTACCTACAACTGCTCCTCCCATTAATATAACATATGACGACGCTAAAGTTTTAAGTTTATTCGAAAATATGAACTCATATAGATATGATTCAACTGCATATGTATGTGGTTCCTCTAGTAGTAATAGTAGTAGTAGTAGTTTTTCTTCCATTGCATGTACTCAAACTTCGAGTACTAGTCCAAATGTGTTGCCATCTGAATTAATTGATTATTTTAGTCATACTTTATCTAGTAACAAATCAGTTAGGAAAAATTCAGAAGAGGTCATTGGCTTTTGGCGAATAACGAACGTCGATGGCCAATAGTTTCTGCAATTGCAAAAGATCTATTAATACCTACGGTTAGCACTGTAGCTTCTGAGTCTGCTTTTAGTGCAGGGAAGATGGTTCTCTTCGAGGTCAGGAGTTGACTAAAAGAAGATATTTTGGAAGCGTTAATGTGCGTGAAGGACTAGGAAGACGCTAATTATCGAATTCAAGATAAATATGCCGAAATTGCATGTAATCAAGTAAGTAATATTTAATTTCACCGCATTCATCACAAAATTTTATTTTCATACCTTCATAATTTTTTTTAAAAACTTGTACATGCAACAAATTGTTCGTATACAATTTTAACTCCGCATACTCGAAATTGAAGTAGTCGATCCCAAACCTGGATAAAAGAGGAGAGTTTATCTTTTTTTAAAAATAAAAAATAAAAATGTTTTACAAAATGTATATTTAAAAAATAGTTTACAAAATGTGTGTGTGTGTGTGTGTGTGTGTGTGTGTGTGTGTGTGTGTGTGTATATATATATATATATATATATATATATATATATATATATATATATATATATATATTTGATCATCCTAATGATAAAATTGATCATACTCTTCCTACTCTTCCTCTTAGAGAAGAAGAAAAAGTCAATGTTATCAACAAAATTCAACTTAAAAAATGGTACTGCAATATGACAATAGTTGTTAATAAAAGTTTTCAATTAACAACTAGAGTCCTTATTGATTCTGGAGCATATCAAAATTGTATTCATGAAAGATTAATACCTACAAAATATTTTGAAAAGACTACTGAACGTCTTTATGACGCTAGTGGAAAGAAATTGAATATTCAATATAAACTTTCAAATGCTGATGTTTGTAATTCAAAAATTTGTTTTAAAAATATTTTTTATCTTGTTAAAAATTTAGATCAGGAAGTTATTCTGGTACTCCGTTTGTTGTTCAAATTTATCATTTTCAAGCTTCTGAAAAATGACTTGTGACTAATATTTTTGGTCAAGAATTATTTTTCAAATTTACAAATCCTCCTTCTTTTAAAGAAGTCAATACTTTAAAAGAAGCATATATTTCTCAAATTATTAACAATATAAATTTTAAAAAACATGTTTTATTTCTCAAAGAAGAGATTAAACTTCAAACGATTGAAGATCAATTACAAAATTCAATTGTTAAAGAAAAGATTTCCAAATTACTTTAAAAGTTTGAAAATGAAATATGTTCTACTATTCCTAATGCTTTTTAGAATAGAAAGAAACATATTATTTCTCTTCCTTATTTATCTGATTTTCATGAATCTCAAATCCCTACAAAATCAAGACCTATTCAAATGAATAGAGAACTTCTTGAATTTTGTACTAAAGAAATCAATGATTTACTTGAAAATGGACTAATTCGTCCTAGTAAATCGCCATGGAGTTGCTTTGCATTCTACGTGCTTAATCAAGCAGAAATAGAACGTGGTGCTCCTAAACTTGTAATTAATTACAAGCCTCTCAATACTGCTCTTCAATGGATTCGTTATCCTCTTTCTCAAAAGAAAGATATTTTGAATAGACTATTTGAAACTATTATCTTCTCTAAATTTGATATGAAATCTAGCTTTTGGCAGATTCAAATTAAAGAAGAAGATAGATACAAAACTGCATTCAATGTTCCTTTCGGACAATACGAATGGAATGTTATGTCATTTGGTCTAAAAAATGCTCCTTCTGAATTTCAAAAAATCATGAATGATATTTTTAATCCTTATCAAAATTTCATTATTGTTTATATTGATGATGTTCTAATATACTCTGAAAGTTTAGAACAACATTTTAAACATTTAAATATATTTTTCAATGTTATTAAGAATAATGGTTTAGCAGTTTCTGCTAAGAAAATTGTTCTTTGTCAAACTAAAATCAGATTTCTTTGTCATAATATTTTTCAAAGTACTATTATTCCAATTCAAAGAAGTTTAGATTTTACTGATAAATTTCCTGATCAAATTATTGATAAGACTAGTCTTCAAAGATTTTTTGGTTGTATTAATTATGTCTCCGATTTTATCAAAAGTAGTATATTACTTTGTGCACCTCTTTTCAAAAGACTACACAAAAATTCAAAACCTTGGGGGATGAGTATACATTACCTGTCCAAAATATCAAAAAAGCAATCAAAAGTATTCCTTGCCTTTCAGTTATTGATCCGAATGCTAATCTTATTGTTGAAACCAATGCGTCAGACTTAGGATTTGGTGGAGTCTTAAAGCAGATTCCAATTAGGTCAAATCAAGAACAGTTAGTCCGATACTATTATGGTGTTTGGACTAGACCTTAAATTAATTATTCTACTATTAAAAAAGAAATTCTTTCAATTGTTCTTTACATTTCAAAATTTCAAGATGATTTAATAAATAAAAGTTTTATTCTCAAAACTGATTACAAAGCTTCAAAAGATGTTCTTTAAAAAGATGTAAAAAATCTTGTCTCAAAGCATATTTTTGCTAGGTGGCAATCTATTTTGTTTTGTTTTGATTTCAAAATTATTTATATACGTGGAAAAACTAATGTTCTTGCAATTTTCCTTACAAGAGAGTTTCTTACATCAAAGAGAAATTTCAAGTGAAAGTGAGAACACCTCAAAAGAGAGAAAAACAAGAAAGTATCAACATAGATTCGTATAACAAAGTATTGGAAGACATGGCTTCTTCCGCATCAACTACTTCTTCAAAAAATAAGAAAAACAAAACCAAAATACCTTTACCAACTCCTTCAATTACTGAGTTCATTCAAAAATCCAACAAAAATACCCTTGATTCAAAACATCCCTCTTCAAATACTTAAAATCTTTCTTCAAATAGATTTTCTGTATTTGAACAAAAACCTGAAAAACCTTCAAATTACAAAAAAGTTGTTCAAGTTGGTTCTGGAAAGCTTCCAGATATCAATCCTAAACCTTTTCACTATTTCATAAAAAACTATTTGGAATCTGTCATCACGATGGAACCATCCTGGATTGAAAAGTATTCAGATCTTAATGAATGCCTTTCTAATATCCTTCCTCATTCATTTCAATATCTTCCATATACTTTTCAAAAACCTCGTGAGTTTTATGAAAATATTCTTTAAAAAACTGGATTTGCCATAATTACTCATACGCCAAATAAACAAAATCCCAAATACATTGATTTTTCAAAAAATTCAATTTGCAAAGTGTTGACACTTGATGACTGGGGTCAGCACTCCTGGAATGAAAAGAAAATGAGCCTCTCTAAAGGTGAAGATTTTTCTTCTCATTTTAGTTATCTCGATTATCAAGATGTCTGGTTTAATGTTTTTTACCTTAAACCAGTTAATCACTCTTGGTTCATTTTTTTTCACCAAGCGTGTCAAAAAAAATTTCAAAATGGTTTCAAAATTGGTTTGATCATTTTGGACTTGAAGTGAATATTTTACCCAGTCTCTCTCTTCAAGGGTACAACCATTTCAAAAATGAAGCAAAAACCTATTTAACGCCTCAAGAAAGTATTTTATTTCAATTTACCCATAATTTTAAAGTCTCATGAAAATTTTGGTGGGACTTTTTTATGGTTCAAAATTATGTTCAAAATACAAGTAATCAATATTCTCCAAAAAGAATTGTGCGAAGATTCAAAATCAAATGGTGGTCTAAGTTTCATGAAATAAATTGCTGTCCAAAAGCAGTTGAATGTTGGATCAAACAAAAGAAGAATGAAGAATTTTCTCATGTTCCAAAGATACAAGAAGAAGCTCATGCTGATTTTCTTACAGAAAATAATAGACTATTGACTCTTCTTGCTCAATGTAATAATCCTGAAGAAATGACAATTTTGGCAGAGAAAATTGCTTCCCTTGCTGAAAATGCTTCAAAAGCTTCAGTTCAAGAAACTTCTTCTGAAGAAAGTTCAGAAGCAGATTTTGACTATTTTCAAAATGAAGATGATTGTTATGGAATTGATCTTGATGCAGCCATCGAAGAAGAAGTTCAAAAACCTCAAAAGACTAAATGACTACATGATCAAAGTTATCTTGATGAATTAAGAGAATTTCGTATTCATCATTCAAGATTGATTCTATCCAAGATTTGCCAGCTCAAAAGAACGGATCAAAATTAAACAAAAGAATTATTAACTTTATTAAAGTATAACTTTTGAAAAAGAAAGCATCTTCTTTGTCAAAAGTAACTTTATTAAAGTATCTTTTGTCACCTCAAACTTTCGGCTGAAGATGAAGACAAAACAGTGTTCCTACTTTTTTGTAAAGTAGTTGACAAAGTACTGTTCAATCAAAGCATCAATCAACTATTCAAGATTCCTCCTTTTTTACTTTTTCAAGTTATAAATTCAATGTAAACTTTCATTTGTAATCAGAGTTTAGACGGAAGATAAACTTCTCATTATAAGATTCAAAAAGTTTCTCTTTGTATCAATTTTGTTATCTATAAAATTTCTCATTTCAAAAGATTTTCTGTGTTTATTTTGCTTTTATTTTCAATCTGAATTACTATCCTCCATGCGCGCACGCGCGCGCGCACACACACACATATATATTTTTTAAGGTTTAATATAGTATAAAAGGGTAAACAAAACTCAACAAATAAAATTTTGTTCTTATTATTTTAAAATTTGTAAATGTTTTGGAAATGTATATTTAAAAAAAATAGAAAATGTGTATATATATATTTTTTGAATTTAATGTTTAGTTATAGTAGTGTTATAAGTAAAAGTCAAAACTGACGAGCCGGCGAGCCGAGCGGCTCATATTGGGCGAGCTCGCCCAAAAACCAACGACCCACGAGCTCGGCTCGTGTCGTGTGGTTATGGGCCGAGGCCGGCTCGGTCCATTAACACCTCTAATTTGGCCAAAGTAAAATTGAATTAATACATATATTAATTTAATCTTTCGATTTTTTAAATATAAAATATGGCACCTATATTAGTTAAATTTTATTCTATGAAATTTTCGGGGCTCTACAATCGACACATTCGAAATAGACACGTATGGTGTAATAATGTTCTTTATCTATCTTCCATGTTTCAATTTTTCTTTTTCTTTATTTTCTTTATGGATTTTCTTCCTTTTTCTTTTATGATATAATATAGACTTATTTTGCCATACACAAAAATTTATGCAAAAAACGTTTTTATAGGTATTCACCGAACTTACGGAATAAATTAGAAATATATTAATGTGCAATGTAAGAAATATAGTACATAAAAGAAGAAGTGATTTAGTCCATCATTATAGTAACCATAAACCACAAGTTGAATTATGTTTCTTGTGTCAAAATTTCTTTAGCCCACAAGAGTGAAACCTTGTATTGCGGGTGTTGTATAGTCTTAAACTATACAACAGGAGAAGATTGAGTTGGATTGTTGAAATATTTGGATGATGTAGCTTTGGAACAGCTTCTTGAATCCTCATAACAGGAGAAGAATCAAAGAGATTTAGATTTCAACCAGATTTTCAAGATTTTTGTCTTATCGTTCTTGGGAAGGATTTCTACGCAACATTCCCTGTCATTTTGCTCTTTTCTGGTCGTGATTTTCAAGATTTTGTCTTATGGTTCTTGGGAAGTATGTATAGTGATTGGTCAATATAGTGATTTCCTAACTTCTAGAAACTTTTTGAATTGGATAAGGAACATATTTTCTAATTTAATAAAATGAGTTATACTGTTTCACCATAGTGGTTGACACTGTGGGTAACAGAATGAGGTGGAAAGAGGTGGAAAGGGAGGGAAAAATGAAAAATAAAAATGAGAGGGAAGACGGGTTATAAATTGAAATCGGGTCAAGCCCATCTAAAATCAATCTTGAATGAAGAAATGGGCACACCCATTTCAGTAAACAATTTTCACGGGTCTTCATCACTGAACTCATCTGGAGAACACCAGCTGGAATCCATATTCTTCCTCGAAACACTACGGTCTCCGACGAAGAAGGGGGAGAACGCTACTTCGGACATCCTAAATCAAAGAAGCACATACAATTTCAAGCGGGAAAGAATCATCTTTGAAGATGGCAGAAAAGGGTATTCTTATGCATTTTTTAATTTTTTCCTTGTTATGAGTTGTTTAATTTTTTGGCTATGGATATGGGCTAAGCTTCGCCTATGTTATTGAAGTCGTATCATTCGGGTTGGCTTCCTGTTCGTCTATACATTTTTGTAAAACATGAAAGTTTGAGGTAGACGAGTGGCCAAACCTACGAACCAAAGAAAACTCAAGCCATTAGATATGACAAATTACTTCAATTTAGCAAATGCATTTTATAATTACATTTCAAGTTTTATGAAGTTCATATGGTTGGATGCTACTTTGGCTGTCTGAAATCTGTACAACATTTTTGTAAGTTTCAATTGTCGTGTTATAAATTATTTCGTTGTTATGTGTTGTTTTACATTATAATTGGTTTTTCTGTTGTAGGGAAAGAAATTTCAGAATATGTGGATGATATTATTTTGGTGAAGTCCGATAACGAGAATGTTATTGAAAATATGGATTTAATGGGCGACGATATGTTAGGAGAAGATGTTGCGAAGGTGCTTGAGGTGGGTATGAAGTTTGATGATGAAAATGAGTTTGAATTTTATAAAAGATATGCGTACGACATAGGTTTCCCAGTTAGAAAAAGAAACTTGAAAAAGGACGATGATGGAATGTTGAGGTATATTACATTTGTTTGTAGTCATGAAGGGAACAAAATTAGAAATAGAAGCAGTACTTTGAAGCTGTAACCAACCATTCAAAGTAGACGTAAAGCCAGGATCTCTGCATCTTTAGATATTCACGGAGTATGGAGAATTAACAAAGTACACCTCGAGCACAATCATAAAACAAGTCCTTCAAAGTCAATGCTATATCGATGCAATCGAAAATTGAGTAGAAATGTTAAACGACAGCTTCAAGTAAATGACATCGCAGGAATTCCATTGCACAAAAGTTACAACTCTGCTGTCGTTCTGGTGGATATGTAATGCCCCAAAATTTCATACATCTTGAGGTGTTACCAAAAAATTAATTTCATTTACTTTTATTTACTTAAAACACGGAACAATAAAATTATTTAATAAACAAAGTATTGGAACATCCATAAATTTAAATTTGAATCATAAAATCATGTCTTAAAAAAATATTTAAACATTCTCAACTAATAAATTCAATATTAATGTTATTGAACAAAACAAATTACTAAATTTAAAGGCAGTAAAACTTAATATTTACATATGTCGAAATCCCTTGGCAGTCCGTTGCACTCTCCCGCCACAGTTTCAATCGACCTGAACTAACCTGTAAAATTTGTAGGAGTGAATATTTTAAAAACACCCAATAAGATACATGCAGTTTTCATACGCAATTATATAACAATAATATAGATAATTCATACCATATTTCTCTTTATGGAGTATATGAATGACCAAACGAGATACATACAATTTCTCATTTTTAATTCCCAAAAGATTTCACATTTCATTATAAAGAACACAAACGAGTTCACATGCCGTTAGGTAGAACCCGAAAGTCCACTGGCAATTCATGTATAAATTATTGAACATAAAAATATACGGAAACATACCATTTGCACAAAACGTATCTTACCTTAATTGATCAAACGAACTTTTGAAAAAAAAAATTTGCTAGAAATTTACAGCTGCTTTATATGAAAGTTGCCGTGTAAAATTTATTTGACGGTGAATTGTGGGACAATTGCACACTATTTATAGTTGAAAATTTTAGTGGTTTGATTCAATTGTGATGGAAAATCGTATCTATCACATTTGATAAAAATTGAATTTCTAGTAAACCAATTACAAGGTGACATGCATACAAAATACTTATCACAACAAAAATGTGGTTCTAATCATAATACGTGATAGTGATGACGACTTGACTTTAAATAGAATCATAAAAAAAACAAAAAAAAATAATAATCTCACATCCATTCACGTGGCCATTCTCACCCCAATTTACTTTGATTTAAAAATAAATAAATTAAACTTCAATATTTTGAGACTAACTTATCCGAATTAACTTTTTCTAGAGCCTAATTTACATGATTAATTACGAGTTATCCAACGAGACCCATATTGATATACTTTTAGTCGCTTTATCAATATCTAAAAATTTAGTTCAAAATTTGAAGTTAATATATATATTATTTCAGTCCCTCAACTTCAAAATAATAAAAATATAATATATAGAACAAATAATTTTTTATTCTAAAATTTTCGAGGTGTTACAAGATATGAGAAGATGACTTGCATTGAAAAGAATTGTCGAAACTATGTTGAACAAGCTAGGCGTTTAAGACTTGGAGAAGGAGACGTCGAAGCAATACAATCATACTTTTCGAAAATGCAAGCACGGTGCTCGGGCTTTTACTTTAGTATAGATTTGGATGAAGAGTTGCGACTAAAGAATATTTTCTGGGCAGATGATAGGAGTAGGCAAGCATATAAGGAGTTTAGAGATGTTGTCAAGTTCGACACCACGTACTTAACTAATAAATATGATATGCATTTTGCCCGTTTTGTTAACGTGAATAATCACGAACAATAAACACTCCTTGGATGTGGTTTGTTATCAAATGAGGATACAGATATATTTGTGTGGCTATTTAGGACATGGTTACAATGCATGTACGGCCAAGCTTCGAATGGGATAATTACAGATCAAGAAAGGGCTATGTAAAATGCAATTCAAATAGTGTTCCCAAACACAAAGTATAGATAGTGTTTGTGGCATATTTTGAATAAGTTGCCAGAAAAGTTCGGATACTACATTGATAAGGGTTCAATATTTGCTACTATACACGAATTGGTATATAATTGTCAATTTGTTGAAGAATTTGAAAGAGGATGGATAGTGACGATCGAAAAGTATGATTTATATGATAATGAATGGTTGGCTGGTCTATATGAGAATAAAGAACGTTGGGTTTCTTGTTATTTGAAAACTACATTTTGTGTAGGGATGCCAATAAGACAACCTAGTGAGAGTATGAATGCGTTCTTCGATGGTTACGTACATTCAAAAACGACGTTGGAACAATTTGTTGAACAATACAAACGATCTTTAAGAAATAAAGTTGGGAAGGAGTTTCAAGCAGATTTCAAGTCTTACTCGCAAATGGTGCCATGTGCAACGAAGTATGAAATTGAGAAGAAATTTCAGGCAGTGTACACAATTTCAAAATTCAGGAATGTTCAAAAGGAGTTCACGAGCAAGAGATATTGTGATCTCATATCTGCTACGGAGGGATTTTTGGGAACGACATATGAGGTACGCGAGGATGTCATACATGACAAGCGTTGTAATAAAAAAATCATTTTCGTCTCATTTCAAAGAGACAAATGTGAGTTCACTTACAGCTGCCACCTTTTTGAATTCCTAGGAATTATTTGCAGACATACTATTGCAATTTTGATCCACAACGACATGAAAAATTTGCTTGAAAGATATATACTACGGCGATGGCGACAAGATGTGAGTAGAGCACACTCAAGGGTTGCAGTAAACTACGACGGTTTGGTTAGTACTCCAGGACAGTTGATGTATGATAAAATGTGTCAGCATTTTTCTACATTGCCAGACATGACTCCAGATAATGCAGTAAGATCTAATGGTATAATTGATTGGATCGACATGCAGTGTAAACATGTGACGGCGTTGAAGTCAAGTTGTGGTAGTAACATTGTGCTCCCGTATATTACGCATACATCATTTGGGTGTGGTGCATCACAAGATACTAGAATTTGTAGCGTGCGGGATCCAGAATGTACGAAAAGAAAGGGTGCACGTAGGGAATTTCGTAAGAAGAGTCCACTGGAATCAAATTCAAACAAAGTTAAGGTTATTCCCAAATTTTTGATAACCAAAGTACGTAAAAGTAGTATGCTATATAATAACTTCTGATGTTTTGCAGACAACTTCAAGTTCAAATAAATTTAAGAGACCGAAGGTCCGACCATGTAATGTGGGAGATGTTGCACCCATTATTCAATCCCTTCAATAAGCACAAGTAGCCATGCAGATATCATTGTCATATACACAACGCCTACTGGTTAGTTTACGATATACAATTTTCATTCGTTCGATACATGTACGATTTACTTATAATTTTATGGGAAAAATTCATATATTAGACTTACCCTACATACCATTTCAAAAAAAAGAAAACAACTTTGAAATTTCTAAAATCAGATATTTGACATATACATACACTATATATATATATATATGTAACCCACCCCACCTCCACCACTCTTACCTCTCTGGCGACCGTTCTGGTGACTATTTCGATTTCGGCGACTATTCCGATGATCGTTCCGACGACTGTTACAATGACTTCTTCGATTCCGGCGACTATTCCGATGACCGTTCCGATGACTATTCTGGTGACCGTCACGGGTTTATATAATATTGTCATAGATTCACAATTTAGTTAGTCACATATTACTTTTCGATAACAAATCATAATTTTTTACGTCTCAAATTATTTTACGGTCACAGCTCAAAAATTTTATAAGTCACAATTTGTTTATCGATCACGGATCAAAAATTTTGTAGGTCACAAATTATTTCGAGATCACAAATCAGAAATTTTATAGTTCACGAATTATTTCGAGGTCACAAATTAAAAATTTTATACGTCACGGGTTATTTCGAGGTCACAGTTCAAAAATTTTATAGATTACAGTTTGTTTATCGGTCACATGTCAAAAATTTTGTAGATCATGGATTATTTTGATGTCACAAATCAATAATTTTATAGGTCACAGATCATTTTATTGGTCACGGATCAAAAAATTACAAGTCACAATTATCTATGAGTCACATATTTTCAAATTTATTGGTCACGGATTAATTTTTAGTCAAAATTGTCAAATTTTAAGGTCACAGTTAATCCATTATGCGATTATTTTTGTAACCACCATCGACTTCTATGACCACCCCGATACTTGTGACCACCACCTCACCACCGCACTGCCACAATCGCCACCATCACCATCACCATCACACCAACTCACCATGACCTCCAGCAACCGTTACCACCACAAAATCGTGCCCCTGCCACCGCCAAATCACTCGCCACCACAAAACTCACCTCCACTGCCATATCCACCATCGCCATTAGACCCACTACCATCGCCAACAACCACACAAATCATTCACGATCAGATTGTAGCTACTACAGATCGCCACCAGATTCACCAACAGCGCCAAATCCACCACAAAACTACCTCACCGCCGCCAATATCCACCACCAACATCACCAAATCCATCGCACCACCACCAACTAAAAAGCCTCCGAAAACCACCTCCACCACCGACCACCAAACCACAGATCCAAAATAAACAAAAGTAATCAAATCAATGTAAAACCACAAATCCAAAACCACCACCACCATCACCAACACCGCCGCCGCCATCACCAACCAACAATCACCAACAAAAACATACCTAAAACCTATGCAGATAGGAGAAGGAAGAAACCAATCCCCAAACCCCAAAAATTCCCACAATCGTCATGACGACGAAGAGAGAGAGAGAGAGAGAGAGAGAGAGAGGAGCCTCACAGCAACGTCGTGAATGCCGCTTCCATGTTCATATCCACCGTCCCCAAAACCACGGCGCTCGTCACTTCTGTGATGACGCCAGGGAGAAAGTGGGGCGGGTGGTGGATTATGATCAAAACCCAAAACACTCTTTCTATCGATTTGATTCTCATCAACAACAGAAGAATAACAGAGATGGGTCGTCGACGATGCTAAGGAGAGAGAACAGAGAGAAAAGAGAGAGATGTAAAGTTGTAGAGAGAGTGAGGAGACCTCCGAAAGATATGAGAAGACCGCCGGAAAATATGGCGTAGTCGCCGATGAAGGAGAGGGGAGGGGTGAGAGACGGAGAGAGAAAGACGTGATTTAGGGTTTGAAAATTAATTTAGGGGTGGGGGTGGGGGTGGGGTGTGTATCTATTAATTTTTATAATATTATTATTAATATTTAATTAAATATAAAAAAACTTGTATCTATATATAAAATATCTGATTTCTGAAAATTAAAACTTGACATCTGATTTTTGAATTTAGATCTCCAAAAGTAGAGAATTGGGTAATTTGCACAAATTTTATTTGTTTAGGGTGGAAACCAAAGTCTTGAATTCACGCAACATTTACATACCTCCAGTTCGATCCATTCATATTCAACCAATCCTATATTGAATTCACAAGGTAAAGTAACATACAACCTGGTACTTTAGATGCTACTGTTGTAAATTTTCAGTTATGTAGCTATGGATTCTTGACTTATTCTATCCATCTCAGATTATAGTGAACTGTCTACGGGTTGGGGTGTACAACCAGTGCACAATGGTGTTGGCAATGGAAGACTAACTTCATATTTGCATGAGGGAAGTGTTAGTAATGCACCTGCAGATGTTGGACCTTCTTTAACATTAGGTGCTAGGTCTGAGGTCTAGGTATTTACAGTTGAAACTTTTTTTGTTAAGCGAAAGATGTTGCATCCGAGGTTTGGGCATAAGGTAGTCTGAAATTTGAATTGAGACATGTGTATAAAATGATGTGTTCAGATTATATTTATGTAATTGAAATGACACTAGAATGAATGGTTTTTTTGGAAATTCCCGAGTTTTTTTTTCACTTTTCTGTCTCTTACTTGCCCTTTGAGCCAATAGATTACTTAATAGATTTTTGTTTAACAATGCAATGAAGATGTTGGGATATTTTGAGCAAATAAGCTTGAAAAGAAGCAGTTGAGTGGGGTTACATTTTGGTTAGTAACTAATGTTGATTTCATGAACATGGTGAAATTAGTTGGTGACAATGGGATAGTTGATGTATTAGGTTTTCCCACAATAGAAGAAGTGTTGGAATTGCCTTGTGAATGTGCATTGCCTTTTCATTTAGTACCAGATGTTGAACATATTGGATCCCAAACTATTGATGGTGGAACATATGTAGCAAATGAATGTACAAATGCTGAGAATACAAATCTCATATCCCAGAAAAGGTTACTTAGACAGATGCACTAAAAGTGGAATAATTTACTCAGGCAACAACACCAAGAGAAGAAGAACGTTTTACTCAGACGTCAGCACCAGGAGAAGATGAACATTTTAATTAGATAGATCCGGAGTTTGAGTAAAATAAGGAATTTAATGATGCAGTGGATGATGACACATTTCTTATACTGGTTGAGGGGTTTAACATTGGAGTTCATAATATAACAAATCAAGAACAAGCTAATGCAGACCATGGTGAAGATCCTAGAACAGATTATAGGGTCATCCAACTGCAAGGGCCAAATGCTACCAAAAAATTCAACAATAACATATAGGTAAATTAGGCAAATTCAATTACCATACAACACCAGATTCTTGAGTTACTCAGGAGCAAATTGGAATTTGGAAAATAAGTTAATCATAATAGACCTTAACACTAAGTGCATAATGGAATTCCAAATTCATATATTTACATAAGTTAAGCATCTAATTCATACTACAGTCCTAACTACAAATCCATATATTTACATCAATAAAATTACAATTTCATTAAACAGAAATAGCTTAAGCACTTGCTCTTCTGTTGCGTATTTTCATGGTCATAGAAATCTCAATTTCTTGTTCATCAGTTAGGCGACATCGTGTTTCGAACAAGCCAGATATATCTTCAGCTATTGCATTTGCCACATTAATAGTCCTTGATACACCACTTATTTCACCCGCTTCGACTGACTCCCAAAATCCACAGTTTGCGCTGCAAGCATTGAATAGTCTACCTTGGTTCTTCGTTTTTTTCTCCACCTCAAAACATATCAGGAACGCATGTTCTTCGTTTTTCTTCTACAGTTATGGCAAACTCCTTTATTCTTTCCTCTCATTGTAATCTGGGATTGAAGCACGTAAATCGATTGGTGAAGTTGCGCCGATGGAGAAGTTGGGTAAAGTTGTGCAGCAGATGATATTTAGAGGGTTTCAAAGGGGGAAATTTTTTTGGGTGAATTAGGTTCAGATGGTGGGGGTGAAACGAATTTAAGCCTTTGGGTCAATTCTGATGATTTGAAAATGAATTTGAAATTCAAAATAGTTAACAATTCGTCCACATCATCTTGTCACATCATCTTGTCAAATGCTTCTGGTAAGGTATCGGAGTTGTAATAAAATTGTAAACACATCATAATTTAAAGGCCCCTTTCCATTTTGGGATTTATGTTTTAATAATGAAATTATAAATTCGATGGAAATTATGAAAATTACAAGAAAAAAATGTGCCTATAAATTAGAAAAATCTCTCCTTTTTACTTCTAAATTTTACATATTAGCAGGCATACTACTTGACCAATGCATATTTATACATATCAACTCACATATAATATGTATTAGATGTTTGATTTGGTCCTCATAAAAATGGGCATATTGATAGACACGTAATAATATTACATGATACGTGATAAAAATATAAAGTTTAATATAGAAAAAATTAATGATGTGACCTATCACAACTTTCACGTGTTTATTTTAGGAAAGAATGGTTCTTTGAGTTTTATTGCGACTGTCCTAACTCACTCGAGATTCTAATTTCATCAATAGGCCTACGTGCCTCGAGCTAAACGTTTCCGACTTAATCATCGGCCTATTTGGCCACCTTGCCTTGGCATACATGCATGTTTGTCTAAGCTTAAAGATAAGTCAAAGTTACTTTTAACTTTTAAGTAGCTTTTTGTTTCCAACCTTTTTGAAAGTTACTTTTTCTCGTTTATAGGCAGAGAGAGAGATAGTTTCATGGGCCATAAAAAAAACTACTCACTTTCCATCAAAGTGGATAGTTATTAAATTGTCACTTCTCAATGAACCAATAGAATTTTAGTAATAATAAACTACTTTAATTAATTTATTAATAATATTACTTGTGCCTCATTAATTGGTCTTACATTCTCCCAATTAGTCCATGTAATATTACATCGTTATGTGATCTATAACATAATGCGCATATGAAAAGCTAAAATCTCTCGTACATTGGTCACTTAATATATCATCCTTAAGTAAAGATTAATAAGAGTCATGGTGGTTTTACATCATCATTTTGGCATAATTCCTTCCATGTATTACAATATTAGGCCCCACCTAACATGACTCCTAATGAGAAGTTCGATAATTACATTTCAATAATGTCTTTAAAAAGACCGTCTCTGTTAGCATTCATATAATCCATTCATGTACATTTAACAATTATTATGACATGAATAATATTTTGGCAAAAACAATACATAAGCGAGCTCAAAGTGTCAATTACATAAATTCTATAATGTCAATGATAATTTCCAATAATGTATATTTTTTCGACATGTTCATTAAATGTCTTTGGTGGCAATCATTTCATTAGTGGATCTGCAATCATGAAATTGGTGCTAATATGCTCGATTGACACCTTTTATTTTTGAACTTCTTTTTAATGGCAAAGTACTTCAATTTCATGTGTTTAGCACCAGAGTACTTGTCGTTATTTGAACAATGATCGATTGCTTCGTACTTTTCCATGATATAGCCCATCCAGCCAAGAGGAACAAATAGCCAAATGTGGACTTTCTAGTATCTACACATCCAGCAAAGTCTGAATTTGAATATTCAATGACCTCCAAGTTATGAGTTCTCCTATAATTGAGCATATAATCTTTCGTTCCTTGTAAGTATCTCAACACTTTCTTTGTAACTTTCCAATGATCAAGTTTTGGATTACTTTGATACCTACTCAGCATTTCGACAACAAAACTGTTGTCTGGCCTGGTGCAAGTCTGAGCATACATTAAACTCCCCACAATAGATGCCTAAGGAATAACTGTCATTTGTTTACGTTCCAATTCATTCTTAGGACATTGCATGAGACTAAATTTGTCTTATTTTTGAATTGGAACGACACTCGCTGAACAATTTTCCATCGTAACCCTCTCTCAAACTTTATTGATGTATCTTTCTAAGATAACGCTAACAATCTTCTTTGTGAGCTATCTCAGAATATTTTCAATTCCAATCACATAGGTTGCCTCTCTCATATCTTTCATTTCAAATTTTTTAGAAAGAAATTTCTTAGTTTTGTGTAATAGACTAAAATCATTAGTAGCTAGCAAGATATCATCAACATACAGAATAAAAAATATAAACTCGCTCCCACTGAACTTTAGATTTCTTTAAATCCAAATGAAGTAATGGTATTGTTGAACTTAAGATACCACTAACGGGAAGCTTTTTTAAGCCAGTATATTGATTTCTTTAATTTACACACCATGTGTTCTTTACCTTCCACTGAAAAACCTTCAAGCTGATCCATATAAACTTCTTCATCTAAATTTCCATTTAGAAAGACGGTTTTCACCTCCACTTGATGTAACTTTAAATCATAATGGGCTACTAAAGCCATTATAATTTTGAGTGAGTCTTTCTTGGAGATTGGAGAAAATGTCTCCTTATAATTAATGTCGTCTTTCTGAGTAAAACCTTTAACAACAAGTCTAGTCTTATATCGTTCCATATTACCATTAGAGTCATGCTGAGTCTTAAAGACCCATTTGCACCCAACTCTTTTACATGATTCAGGTAATTCGATGAGATCCCGACTTCATTATGCTCCATAGATTTCAACTCATCTGTCATAGCATTTAATTAGTTATCGGAATTAGCACTCTCAATGGCATGTGAAAATGAAACCGGATCATCATCAACAATTCCTAAGTTAAATTCAGACTTTTGCGGGCAAACCACATAATCATCAGAAATAGCGGGTCTGTTGTCTCTGTAACCTTCTTAATTCTATTTCTTGTTGTTTATTTAGTGTAGGTTCATTAGTAGCAATTTCATTGTGAGATATTTAATTATTTTTATTTTTTGTTCTGGCAAATTGTCACACCGTTTAACAATTTGAGGAACAACAACATTAGAAAAAGTTGATGGTAGAGAAATTTGAACTCTAAGTTCTTGTATTTTCACTTTTTGTGATTCCAAACTTGCACGAATTTCGACATTCTCAATGAACATAGCATTTTTAGTCGTAGCAATGGGCTGAGCAGAGCTGGCTCGGCCCATGATCGCACGAGCTCGGCTCGTGGCGAAATGGGTCGAGCACCCGCTCGGCTCGTGGCGAAATGGGCGAGCTCGTGGCCCGAGCTCGCATTCGGCTCGGCTCGGCCCATGATCGCACGAGCTCGTGGCTCGTGTGCCACGAGCCGAGCACCCGCTCGGCTCGTGGCAAAATGGGCGAGCCCAAAGCTCGGCTCGTATTTGACGCCTTTTTGTTTTTTTTAAATCACTAAACTTATATATATATATATATATATATATATATATATATATATATATATATATATATATATATATATATATATATATACACACACACACACACACACACACACACACACACAGACACATACACACTGTACACAAACATTATCTAAATTTTTTTATAAAATATATACTTTTCAAAAACAATTTAAATTTTTAAAATAATAAGAACAAAATTTTATTTGTTAAGAAATATCTAAAGAAAAATATATATAAACACGTTTTGTAAACAATTTTTCAAATATACTTTTTCCTACTAACATTTTTATTTTTTACAATTACAAAAAAAAAAAAAAAAGATAAACCCTCCTCCTTTATCTGGGTTTGGGACCGGCTACTTCAATTTCGAGTAGGTAGAGTTAAAAATTGTACACGAACAACTTGTTACGTGTACAATTTTTTTTTAAAAAAATTATAAAGGTATGAAAATAAAATAATGTGATGAATGTGGTGATTGGTTAAATTAAATATCACTTACTTGGTTACATATAATTTCGGCATATTTATCTTGAATTCGATAATTAGCGTCTTCCCAATCCTTCACGCACATTAACGCCTCCAAAATATCTTCTTTTAGTCGACTTCTGACCTCAGAGAGAACCCTTTTTCCTGCACTAAAAGCAGATTCCGAAGCTACAGTGCTAACCGGAGGTGTTAGTAGATCTTTTGCCATAGCAGCAACTACTGGCCATCGGCGTTCGTTATTTCGCCAGAATTCAAGGACATTTTCTGAACTTTTACTAGTTGTTTTGTTAGTAGGCAAAGGTTGACTAAAGTAATCGATTAATTCATATGGCAACGCATTTGGAGTTTGACTACGGCTACTGCTGGAAGTTTGAGTACATGCAGTGGATGTCAAACTACTACTACTATTAGAGGAACCACATGCATATGCAGTTGCATCAAATCTATTCGAGTGCATACTTTCAAATAAATTCAAAATTTCAGCGTCGTACTCTATTATATTAGTAAGAGGACTGTGTGCAGGTACATGATTAATATGTGTACCCATTCGTGAAGTATATAATTCATACATTTCACGGAACGTCGGTTCCAAATTTCTATAAGTAATAGGTGTATTAAAAGTTAAAGCATTTGACATTTGATTAATTATAAATTTAGTACCTGATAAATTATATGGGGGGTCCATGACACATGCTAGAGGAAATAACATGGTAATTCTTCCCAATATTTTCTAAATTTCAATCCCATAGAATATATAACAGCTTGAAAATCGGGGTCATTTTGAAATCTAGCAAAAGTTCTTGCAATTATATAAAGACGTTCAAGAACCATACAACTAGTGGGATAATAAACACCTGACAATATATTTGTAGACTCATAAAAACTTGTCAAAAATTTTTTTATTTTAAAAACTATATTCCAATCGGATTCACTCAAAATAGTATCGTCTTCGTCTCTAACATGTCTATTGTTAAAAAATTCAGTAATATATGCTTCACAACCTTCACATGATTTTAGTAATAAGTACGTGGAGTTCCATCTATGGCCTACGTCAATAATAAAGGTTTTTGTATTCGTCTTCCCAGATTCTGCACAAAACTCCTCAAATGCTTGTTTTCTACTAGGTGTACACATGATATACATAAGTGCATTCCTAATTCGGTTAATTTCATCCTTAATGTGTTTTAGAAACACATATATATACAAAATATATATGTGATGTTTGTTAAGAAATATTTGGTACATATGGAGGACATAGGCTAAATTTTTATGATATTATCACTTCTGAATTCTAATGTTACTATTTGATTGATTGGTTCTACCTTACCCATCTCAGCAACACTGTGTAATTGGTGCGGTACGTGGAAAGGGGATAAAGTCTGTAGTAGCTGCAGAAAAGCACGATATTGTTCTGGGAAACACCAGGTATTTTTGGTGAATTCTGTATACATATAACTTAGCAACTTGAAGAGTTCTGTATTGACTAAAGGAGAAAATGGATATTTGCAGGCTGCACATTGGCGGTCTGGTCATAGACTAGGTGTACCCAGATGCAGACTTCTCTAGAAATGTCTGAATCAGGTAGCCAACTATACAGGGATACAGTGAGTGCTTTATTCCTAGATTGTAACATGGCAGTGTCGGAAGTTCCATATTTGTATTCATCTTATATTAATAAAAGCATAGAGTACGTTTTTTCTATTTCATGCGGATTGAAAATTTTATTTGCAAACAGCTGCCGCGAGCAACTCTCTCTGGCCACAGTATGAGATCACAAGTGAGGATGAATGTGAAATTGAGAACAAGATGTCTCATAGTGAATATTCTAATGCATTAGTTTCTGGAAATAGGGTGGATGAGTCAGTCAGGTCACTGATGGATAATTTTGCTGTGATGAAAAATAATGCATTTTTATTGTTGATTTGATGGGGAATACGTAGTTGAAAAAGAAGGAAAAGTTATTGATGTGATGAAAAATATTATTTTACTGAAAAATATGTAGTTAAAAATGAGTAGAAAAATGAGAATAAAAAAATAATGTGGTTCTAATATGGCCAAAATCTGAAAATTGCTCTCCTGATTCAATGGAGGAGTGATTTCTGATTAAAAATAAAAAAATAAAGAATTAAACTGGTGGGTCATAGGCCATACTGAAGGAGATATCTTTTATTCTGGCCCTTTTGAATAAAAAAAAAAAAAAAAGGAAGAGTTCAAAAGTCATGGATTAATTATACACAATTCAAAAATCAAGTTTTAAATTTGATTAACGCAAAAATCAGGTTTTAGTTAATTAATTAAAAATATTTATTAATTAAATATAATAAAATCACAATTATATAATTAATGATCACATATATATAATTATAGGTTACAGGTCACATATTTTAAAATTAATTGATCACAGATTATTTCGAGATCACATATCAAAAATTTTGTACGTCACAGATTATTTCGAGGTTACAGATTTTTAAATTAGTTGGTCACAGATTATTTTTGAATCACATGTTATTAAATTTTTAGGTCAGTTGAGTAATTGGTCACAAATTACCAAACATTTGATCACAGACTACCGCCACTACCACTATCTTCGAGCAACAGCAAAGCGCGCACACACCACCACAAATCGCGACGCCGGTATGAATCCAGAGTGGGAACAAGACCTTGCCGTTGACACACTGCCTTAGATCCACCACACGGATTCCCACAACCACACACAGAGCAGATTCACCACATGATGTGAACAGCAGCAGCGTCCCGTTCACAGCAGATCGTTTCCTACACCAACAAGTTGGAAACCTTAGCCATACCCACACCGCATCGAAGACATCCATCGCATCTAAGACCTCCACTGCACACACAGCATTGAAGACCTCCACCCCACATCACCGTATCGAAGATCTCCACCCCACATCACTGAATCAAAGACCACCGCCAACACACAACACAGCACCACACACCCACAGCACCTCCATCGCACACCCACAGCAGTGGACGTTCAACTGCATTGAACGGCAACGGCTGTAGTGGACGGAGGCTTCGGAAAACGGCTGAAGGGAGTGGATGTTCTTCTGGACCTTAGATTCACGCTTAGGTTGGTTCTATGATTTCAGGTTTTGCCGCAGCTACTTTATTATTTTGGGGTGCAAAATGATGTAGATTCTCTTGATTGGGCAACAATTGTGGTTTACACGTGTGAGGCTTTATGTAATGGAGACAGTGGTTACAAAGAAGAATTCGCTTGGGTTCAACTTGCGTCCCAATCAGCATCTTAAAGATAAAAACTCCTCTCAAAAGTATAGAAATGAAAACCGGGTTGCAAGGAGGAATTTTCTCCGGTTCAACTTTGTGTAAGAATGAAACTGGATCCTCTTTCTTTGTTATGCATGAAGAAAGTAAATTCGACGTCTTTTAAGTTGCCGGCAGTTTTTTCTACAGTTGTTTCTGTATAATGATTTCCCACCATCATTGTCACGCTTATGTTAAATTCCCAGCATTCACGACATTTACACAAATTGCTTATTGAATATGTTTTCTTTTTCCGCGTGCGAGGATGTTTTTCATTAGGAAATATTACTGAAATAGTACTACAGAGTGGATGAATACTAAAGTAAATTGTTAAAATAATGTTATTCACAGTAAAGACTACTGGTAATCACCCTATGTGATATACACAACAATTTGTTATTTGATACACAAGGCAATAAAAAAAATCACATTAATGCATCAAATAATAAATTGTCACGTATACGTCACATATGGGGACTGTCCATAGTTCACTTTGAATAACATTACTCAAATTGTTATGATAGTGCTTGAATATAAATGAGATAAATGCAGCAGAAGTCCCAAACTTTTGATTTGTCGCAACCGTCATTCCAAAACTTTCCAAATGTCATAGGTGAAGTCCTTTTGGATAGTTTCGTCGATAATTCTGTTTGTTGACCAAAAATTTAATTTCGACAACATTTTTACTATTTTGAAAAGGGGCAAAAGAGTAATCACATTAAATAATGAAATAAAAAAAAAAAAAAAGAAAAAAAAAACACACACACACATCCGTCTTTTTCCTCTCAACTCTCACCCTCACCCAACCTCGCCTGAAACCCAAAACCCACACCGACCACCTCCAACTCCATCTTTTAGTCTAAAGAACAATAGAAGCAAGAACTACAGTAATTAGCAAGAAAAGAATTGATTTTCTCAGCTTCATCTTTCAATCTTCAAGGTTGAAAATTAAACATACAGATACATCTACAACATGAAATTGAAGATACCCAGAAAAAATGAAACAAATTGATCAAAATCAAGCTTTAATCCAAGATTCGATTCTAGAAATGTAAACTAAATAGAACCCAGTAAATTGCGTGCATGATATGTGGTCTTAAAATGGAGTGTATATCCGTATGAAGAATCTTTCTAATATTTACAGCAAAATAAACAGCTTAGAAAAAGTGGGCACAAAAATCAATAGAAACAATGATTTTTTCAAAACTTTCGAGTCCAAGAAATCTCGTAAAAGGAATAATTAAAAAGAGAAAGAGCACAATTACTGGCAGCAGATAGAAACTGTGTTGCTCTCGACAGGTGGTTGGTGGAGGTGGTGGCGGCAGTGGTCGGTGTGGATTTTGGGTTTGAGGTGGGGGTGGATGAGGGAATTAAGAAGAAGAAGACGATTGTGCGCGTGTATGTCTTTTTCTTATTTCTTATTTAATTATTTAATATGATAAATTAAAAGTTACTCTTTTGCCAATTTTTAAAGTATTAAAAATGTGGTCAAAGTTAAATTTTTGATCAATTTATAGAATTATAGATGGAAACTGTCTAAAAGGGCTTCATGTGTAACATTTGGAAATGTTAGGGGTGACAGCTGTAACAAATCAAAGATTTGGGGAAAGTCTGCTAATGTTTCAACGGTTTGGAGTTTTTGCTGCAATTTCCCTATAAATAACACTATAGAGTCGAGAAATTGATTTTGAAAAAAAATCAATTTTGAGTCATTTTTAGAGCCTTGCTAGATAGGCCATGGTAATGCTAGGGAGCTGGAGATGAAGTCTTAATAAAAATGAGAGTTGATCTTCTTTATGAAGGCCGCGGACCTTGAAAATGCCAGGGGCCAACCGAGGCTTTGGTAAAGAAGATGAACTCTCATTTTTATTAAGAATTCATCTCCAATCATTACATCCTTTTATTCGCCACCTTCCGTCAATCAATCTCCAGCAACAATGTATACAAGAATATTTTACAATACCAAAGAAATGATTATTAATTTAAAATGAGGGAATAATGTCGGAAGCAATAATAAGTACTACCAAATGTTGGAAGGGAATAGAGAAGACAACAAAAATGAAAGAATCAAAAAAGTTAAATATGGTAGAAATGCTCAAACACGTAATCGTTGTTTTCAAACGATATTTGCTACCTCTAAAATTTAATTGATATTTAAAGGGACTCTTGTCAAATGATTTGTATGACTGATCAAGCCTTGAAGAATAAAATACTTAAAACACTTGTATTTATCTTCCAAAACTTAAAGAACGCTATGAATGTTTGGATATATAAATAAATTTGATTTAAAAGCACTATAATATGGTTTTGATTATTGATGTGTTATATTTGTAAATCTATAACCTATTTATAAATTTTAATTCACCATTCAAGAAATAGTGCCATACTAATAAAAAAAGTTGTGTATTTTCATGCAAAGCAGCCTAAAAAAAAAAAAAAAAGGAGCATAAGGCTTGTTTTTTGGCCTATGCGTATGCATAGTATAATATCCATGAGCACGTATGGTATAAATATTTCTGCTTTTGTTTTAGCAGGCGCAAACCATGCGTACTCATGGTTGAATATCCTATGCGTACGCATAGGCAAAAATCAAATTTGCCCAATTTTGATTCCAAAACCAATTCATCTCATTTGGTTCTAGTTTATCATATTTCATCCATTACATTGGATCCAAATTTAATCTTGAACAATAATTATAACAATCCTCCACTTGTTCAAGATTATGTAGATCACATATTTAAAATAGCAACACTTAAGTATAACGATTAGATATCTTTTGATTTAAATCTAGACATAGTGTAATTCTCACAAAATAGCATCGAAATTCCATATAGCATGATAGATTCGAACTAGTTATTCCTTGTGATAATATCAATAAAAACACACACACAAATGTCATGTGTTCACAAGTTCCTCAAACTTGCTTAACGCTAATATGGCATTGCGCTCATCTTTTTCAACAAACTTTTAAAAGAGACTCCAACTCTCTATTGAGGCGGTACCACCTTGAAATTCATTTAGGTGAAATTCTTCCAATACCTTTGTTACTTTTAGAGATATTTATACTTAGTACTAAACTTAATTAAGAGCTTAAAGTTCAACCATCACTTGAGTAACAGCTAGTATTATATAATTAGAATATGGTTATCGTGGATTTTATAATACTAAAACTATCCACATATCGAATGACTTATTGTTACCCTTAGAACCCGTTGATTATTTGTTAAGTAATGACTGATAGGGGTCGCCCTCATTGGTGGATCTTTTAGTTTAAGAGCTTCAACCCCATCATACTCGAAGTAGACATTATTAAATTTCTATTTAGAGGTTTAGTTAAATGATCCGTTAAGTTATCTGTTGACTTAACATAATTTAAGGAAATTATTCTACTCTCGATTAATTTCCCAATGTAGTCATGTTTAGAACTCATATGACTAGACTTCCAATGTTGACGTCATTGTATGTCTTTGTTGACGTGGCTTGACTTTCACACATGATAAATATCGAAGATGTATTCTTCAGTCCCAAAGGTATTGATAGCCCAAAAATAACTAATCAAGAGGGGGTGAATTGATTTTTAAAACTTTTTCGAAGAATTAATCTAAATTCAACCAAGTAAAGACTAAATAGTTTAATTCAAATAGTAAGTACAAATATAAAAGCGATAAGTAAAAGAGAAAGATGATGCAAACGATATAATTGTAGAGGTTCAATCCAAAACAATGATCTAGGTCTTTCGTTACCAAGCTCTCCGACATGAGCAAGGCTTTTTCACTATGTTGATTGACTTATGGTACAATCCAACCATTTACAACGCTTCCGGTGACTTACAAACAAGAAACACCGATCCTTATACAATGTTGAGTTTTACGGGACTTCAACACGACCCACACTATTGAGCTTTACGGGACCTCAATATGACCCACATGGTGACTTATAACAAGGAGCACTGATCCTTATATAATGTTGATCTTTAAGGAACTTCAACGCGACCAACACTTTATCAAAGTGATTTTATAATGAAATTCATCTCTTGATAATTAATACAAATAAATTAAGTACTAAAAAAAGCTAACATTTCAGTGAATAGTAATAAATGATAGCTCAAGTGTTAGATGGAAAACTTTGATAAATATGATAGTCAAAAACTAGATTCGATCAATCAAAGTGTTTCAATAAAAAGTTGAAGAAATAAATACAATGTAGGTTCAAAAATATTCTCAATAAATATCTCTCTTTTAATGGATTCTGTAATAAATTAAGTACTAAGAGAGAAACGAGAAACTTTGATGAGTATGATGATTTTACAAATTTAGTTGAATAAATCAAAATTTCGATATGAAGAAGAAGAAGAAGAAAAAGAAGAAGAAGAAAAATTTATGCAATGTGAGCACAAAAATCTTCTTAAAAATATATATATATTTTTCAATAAATAATTTGTGATAAATTAAGTACTAAGAAAGAAATTAGAAACTTTGATGAATATGATGTTTACAAGTTCGATTCAAACAAAGTTTCAATATGAAGAAGTAGAAAAAGTTTATGTAATGCAAGTGCAAATATCTTCTTCAAAATATATCTCTTTGAAAATTGATATAGATAAATTAAGCACAAATGTTTGATAAAAGAAATGATTCAAGAAGTTTGATCCAACAATCAAAATTTTTGTTATGAAGAAATAAATTTAAATGAATGTAAAAATGTAAGTTTAAAGAATATTTTTTAAATGAAAAACTTTGATAAGTAGATTTTCAAAAGTTAATTTGATCAAAAGTTTTTCTAAGTTAAATGATTTGATAATAATAAATGAGATGAGATATCAATATAATTTTGCTCAAAAGTATCTCATTTGAATGATCTTTAGTGTTGAAATGAATGATGAGTGAATTGGAATTTATAGTAGTCAAAACATCTAAAGTTTCTACCCAGCCGGATGTCCGCCACTGAACCGGACGACCAACTAGCCATTATGGTCAGAACGGTAAAAAAATGACTGTTGGCGAACCAGACGTCCACCGGTCAACTGAACTTTTGGTTGACCATTGATCTAAGTTCAAGTACACTTTGAAAGATTAATCTTACTTTTGATCAAAAATATTTTATGCAAATGATATGAAAATAACTCTTCATGTACAAAATGATTTTTGAGCTATTGTTATTCATTACTAAAGATCAAAGTGTACTACCTTTACATATGATCTCGAAAGCCTAGTCTTTGATATTGCTTCGAAGTTTCTTTCATGTTTGGCTCTTAAATTCTTGATCTTGTTCTTCTTCATGAGCCCGATTTCATAGTCTTGATTTTGATCTTTTAGGCTATCATCTCGAATGATTTGACTTGAATGCTTAACTTTCACTTTGATCTTCATTTCGAGTCCGATTTATGATGTGTTGATTTTGACAATGTTTGATTGATTTTAACGTTGAACGATCATCACTCAAAATCAATTGTAAGAAATAATATTAATCTTGTTTGTTATGATAAAAACATTAAAAATGAAATCAACCATATGTCAACAATTTTTCCCTTTTTTATTATGACAAACAAGATGATTTGTAAGGTAAGATTGAACAACTGATATCATATTGATAAATAAATATACATTATAAATTTATCATGTAATTCAAGTTTCCCCTATTTTTTACAAATCAATAATTATACAGTCAAAGCCTATAAATGATTTTCCCTCTTTCCCCCTTTTTCGTATACTCTAAGCATGTTATATTTTCAAATCAAAACATGCACAATCATCTCACTCCATTTTCCCTTTTTGACATAAGCAAAAAGGGATGACATTTAAGATCAACACACAATTTCCTCTTTTTGACATAAGTGAAACAGTAGCGCATATGAGAGGAATAGTATGGTATATAAGATCAAAATTTTAAATCAACCATAGAAAATAGTAATATATTCCCCCTCAATTAAGTACAAGATGTTAAATATGTGCAAGTTTTTTTTAAAGGATAATCATCACTTTATAATAAAATATTAATCAAAGTATGAGTGATGAAATGACAAAAGTAAAATTATTTGAATAAAGTTCAATCAATTGTGCACATAGAATCAATCATATGAGAACATTTAGTATGATTCAATTTAGCCACATACTACAAATTCATTGATAATTCCCAAACCTCTTTAAATATGTGAAAATCTATCAAGCGTTAGAGATTTAGTAAGAATATTGATCAATTGATTCTTCGTATTCACAAATTCGAATACAATATCCTCCTTTTGGGTGCCTTTATACTATCATAGATGTAATATCTTAGTGCTACTAAGATATCTGAAATTCGTTTTATGGCACTAAGGTGTGATTCCTGAGTATTGAGTTGAAATTTAGCACATAATCACGCACTAAACATAATATCGAGTTTACTTGCTTTAAGTAAAGAAGAGATCCGATCATACCTGAATGTTTGTTAATGTTTATGGAAGTACATTGATCATCTTTGTCCATTTTGATTGATAAGCTCATATGAGTGTTCATTTTTTAGATTTCCTTATTTTGGTCTTGAATAGTCATTTGTTCGAAAGGAGTTTCCGATCCTACATCATTTTCTTTCGACTAATTGAAACTCTATAAACAATATAGCAAGTAGTATGTTAGCTTCGGCCCAAAAGTATTTTGGTAAACTATTTTCATTTAGTGTAGTCCGAGCCATTTTTTGCAATGTACGATTCTTCTTTTTACTACACCATTTTGTTGAAGAGTTCTATAAGCCAAAAAATTATGTTCACAATAAAGGTTTCACTCTTTCACTACAACAAAAATAGCCTACGGCAACGTTCAAAAAATGTTGCCGTAGACCTTTTGCAACGTTTGGACGTGTGTTGCAAATCAAGGTGTTGTCGTAGAGTAGGACCCCTACGGCAACGTTTAAAAAACGTTGCCGTAGACCCCCTACGGCAACGTTTTAGGGATTTTTTTTTTTTACAGCAATTTACTCAAATTGATTGACAAAATTGAAAATGAATCCTTATGAACAAATTTTGAAATTGCATAAAAATTGATAATTTTATTACAAATTTTTGAATCCATACACTTGAATATTAGAATGTGATACAAAAACACCTAAATAAAAATGAGTTTCAAAATGGTAATACATCAATTGATAGTAAGCACTTCCATCCAGTGTGATAATCACCCAACAAACAAATGTACTCTAAGCAACCCTATCATGCTAAAATAGCCCAAGACTTCAAAACATTACTTCCACCACTACTAGTAGAATCTTCATCTGTAGCAGTAAACTGTACAAGGCCTTCATCCTCCTGCTTTAGAATTTGAATTATTGTAGATTTCTCCTTAAGTGCCTGCAAAAAAAAAAGAGGAAGAAAGAAGTACTAAACCATCACTTCACCAAACAAGATGCTACAACCTCTAAATAAAACAGAAATGATATTTAATAATTCAGAAAAGGATGAAGCCAGTATAATAAAACTGAACCCTAAATGAGAGAGAGACTGATTTCAGCCTTACCCCATTGTAGAGATTCTTTTCCAGTGCTCTTCACCTGAAACCACAGTGACCATTGATCGACATCAGAGTATAGCAAAGAAAAATTGGATGAAATTGCATAAAGCTGGTGCCTTTATAGCCACTATACTAAGCCATAATCTAGAGTATCAGGAGAATGTACTGGCTTATGAATCGCTTCCACCCCCTATGGGGAAATGTTATGAACATCTGAAGAAAATATTTAATTGATTACATTTGGCCATATCTAACCACTTAAGCTTTTAGATCAAATGGTTCAAACCATCATTAACTCTAGTGCTTACGGAAAAGTTATTGCCAGAAGTTAGACTTACCTAAGCTTCAACAGACTTTTTGTTAGTTTCTCCTGTAGAGAGAGTTAAGAACCATTCAGAAGAAGATCCAACAAAATTAACAACATTTACCAGATGCCACAAAAACAGTGCGTTGAAATGAAAACTTAATCCTACAAAAGCTAAGCAATAATCAAAATAGCTGTTAAACTGGTCCATTGTTACGAAATTGCTGCAACACCGCAATTGCTGCAACACCATTCTCCCGCCATCTCCCCCTCCTCCCCTCCCCTCAAAAACTCCCCACCCGAAACTCCATCCATTATTTCCACAAATCTATTCACATCCTCCACGAATTCTTCAATTACACCTATCGCATTTAGACTAGTCCCCAAAAATTCATTTCCCTCTTCATTCTTTTCCCCTTCTTTTGAGCTGAATAACTTAACAGAATCATAAATTAAACGTTCTGACTCATTCGACTGCGCAACTCTCAACAGAAGCCCCTCCAACTTGTGATACCACAAATTTCTTTGGGCTAGACATCGTTTTTACCCCTCTAAAAAGTCTAGTAAAAGGTCTAATCCACATAACAATCTCTAATATGAATCGATTATATGAAGTTATACCTATAGCTCCTGCAAATCCACCGTGCCAATGTAACAGCCTCTGGTGAACCAGGAAGAGTCTTCGGTACCATTTGGGAGCTGAGTCGAGACGGAGAAATTGCCATAGCAACTCTCTGAACAAGGAAAATATGAAACCTCAGTTTAAAACAAGGAAAAACACATCTAGATACATATTAATGGCATGATATTAAACCACTTTGAAATTAACAGCAACTACTGCAGGAGGCCATCTACTGTTAAAACCACCACCCTAAACTAGCATGAAAGAAAAGAACATCAAAGAATTGACTTTAAATAAATTAAGAAACCTGAATCCAGCATCAATTACCAACAAAAGTTTCTACCAACAAGCCTATTAAAAAGAAAGGTAATATTACAATATACCTGGCAGAAGTTGAATGCAAACCTCCAGAAGATGGACCAATGAATTTAACTCTATCGCCTAAATTTATCATCACAGAGATATACATGGAGACAAGGTAAAAGTAAAAGAGACATTGTCGTTAAAAAGAGAAAAAATTGCTAAACAAACAGAGCTCCAGCATAGTTAAAAAAAGTCGTTAAAATTCACGAGGTCTCATCTTACATCCACAAATGAATGGCTGTCAAATAAAAGCAATTTAGCCCCAAAAACAAATGGAATACGAATTGAAATTAGCGAAAACCTAAAACTCACCTACCAGAAAGAGATGAACGATGTTACGCTAGAACCTGCCTGCTGCCTGCTGGGCTCCGCCGCGTTCTGTGGACTGTGGTTCAGGCAGGGACAAAGTAGTCCGGTGAGGCGGCGAGGCGGCTTGGATTCGTAGGCCTGGAGGGTGCAAATGTGAAATGTGCAATGGATCGATGCGATTGAAATAGTGAGGCCGGGGGCAACAGGCGGGGCTTGTATTTGTGCCAAAGAATGTTCGGCGGACGGTGAACAGGTTGACAGGAGTTAGAGGGTTTCGGGGAATCGGGTTTGAGAGAGTGAGAGAGTTCGTCTGCTGCGGCGCTGCGATTCGGAGAGTAGCTGAGACAGGGTTTTGAAAAATTTGGGGATGAATTGAGAGAGGAAAGAAGCAATACGGGGGCTGGAGGGTTTGGTTTGGGTTGGGTGGGAATTGGGCTGATCTTGGGCCTCTAAATTGGGTATTCAATTTTTTAAATAGGCTAGGATTAGTGGGCTACTGGGTTAAAATACCTTTCGCAACGTTTAACAAACGTCACTCAATAAATGTTGCGAAAAGTGGTCTACCGCAACATTTTTTAAAAAAACGTTGCTAAAACTCATTTATATTAACCTATGGCAACATTCACATACGAAAATGTTGCCAAAAGACCATTTTGGCAACATTTATCAACAAATGTTGCCTTTTAAATGTTGCTAATGACTATTTTTGTTGTAATGTTTATAAAATGGACATAAAAAGTGAATTTTTAAACGGCTTTATTCAAGAAGAAGTTTATGTTGAGCAACCTCCCGGTTTCAAAAATCACAAATTTTCGAAAAATGTGTTTAAACTTAGAAAAGATCTATATGGTTTGAAACAAGCTTTTAGAGCTTGGTATGAAAGATTGAGCAAATTTCTTATCTCAAATGATTTTCAAATGGATAAGATGGTGAAGCGTCGGGATTCTCTCAATCGGATCAGCTCAATGATTTAGTTTTTCAAAATCAATGAAAGAAAGGTGTAGAATGAAGAATGAGGCGTTCTGGAACGTTTTTAGAGTTGAAAAGCCATGTAAGATATGTTACCAAAAGTGTTTGAGTCGTAGAAGGAAACTAAAGATTCGTCTGTGAAAAATACATGTGCGCACGCGCCATATATTTCTTTGTGCGTGCGCTGTTCATTGGTTTTAGGTTCGGTAAGTGAAATTCATGCCCGTACGCGCGTGAGAGAATTTGCACAGGCATTTTTCACAAACGAATCTTTAGTTTCCTTCTACGACTCAAACTCCTTTGGTAACATATCTTACACGACTTTTCAACCCTAAAAACATTCCAGAATGCCTCATTCTAGATTCTACACCATTCATTCATTGATTTGGCTCAAGAAACACATGAGAAACTAATGATCTTGGTGAATTTACGAAGGAACTCGGTTGGAATTGGTGATTTCATATCTTTTATTCAGTTATTTTGATCTTTTCATTGTCAAATAATGTTAGAATTTAGGTTTTCATTCTTATAAATTTATATTGAAATTGGTTTAATTTTTATTAGATTTTTCATGGATTAAGTCATGTTTTTTCCATTATTTAATCGAAATATTTTTTGAATTTGAATTTCATGAATATTGTTGAGTTTGATTTAACTTTTATTAAATTAATCATAGATTCAATCATGCTTTTTCTATCGACAAATTGAATTAATTGTTGAATTGAAATCTCAACTATTTTATTGGTGTGATTCATTTACTGCTTTATGCTTGAAGTATATAATCGATTTATGAATCTAATTTCAATAAAATTGTATAAACATGTCATAAATTTAGATTCTAGAATTACATTTGTAAAATGAATTCGTTTTCACAATAAATCTTTCGATTAGAGTGTCGGGATACAAACCTCTAATTGAGTTATAAAACTGAATAATTGATGTGAATGATCCAATCCAATCGAGGGAATTCCGATGCTTCACCGTTTTAAATTATTGATTCTTAACTTCATTTTTCCAATATTGAATTCAACTATATTCTTAAGAGAACAATCCATCCCTGTTGGATCCTTTAAATATTCTTCTATCTCCTCGTGGATACGACACCCCAAAGCTGTACTATAACTACAACGTTATTCTTTGAGCATAATCAAATTTTTATTTTGGTCATAACTTTCTCCACAGGTATTCGATTGAGCTTATTCAAAATGTGTTTGAAAGCTAACTCAAAGGGCCACAATCTGCTTGAAATACCATGTTCGAATTCGATCGTTTCCCATGTCATAAATTGGTCTCAATATAAGGCTGAAAATCGGTGCAAAACTTTTCAGCTTGTTAGTTGATATGTGATAATGTTTTGGCTATGTTCATCCCTTTGACTCATTCCTTCATCCAATTGACCTCTAACACTATTGAATCTTCATCACAAGGTTAGAAACAAGTTAGATTATTTGCACTTTAATCCATGAACTTTTGTTGTCCTCCATTTTGGTCATTTTTCACTTGCTCCTCCTTATTTCCGCTACATTCATCACTTGTCCTACAAAACATAAATTGCATAGAAATAAGCTATATTCTAACATATTAATCAACAATTGCTCATATTTTGACAGTAAAATAAGTATCTAAAAATGCACTTATCACTATGTCAATGAATTGTGGAAATGCATGTGTTTAGAACATCATGTTGTATATGATACAAACTTAGTTCTCATTGTTATGTAAAAGATAGGGGGAATATCTTGTATATTTCTATAAATCACTACAAATCACATATTGTTTATCATATCAAAAAATGGAAAATTGTTGACCTATGATTAGCTCTACCTATTTTGATTATAACAAACAATACATTTATGTTTCTAACATATCTAGTTTCTTGAGTTTTTCATGTATAATTCTTCCTAAACACTCAAAGGCACAAATCGTCATCTGTTGAAAAACAAGCAATCAAAAGAGACTCGAAGAGATCACGAACCTTAAAGAATTAGAATCTTATAAGTTGCTTCAATTTATATGTAAATGTATAACTCATCGATTTTAGCAAATGCATAAAACTCAAATCATTTCTCATAAATTCATCAATTGCATAAAAACAATATTTTTTTTATATAAAAATAATTTTGGAAAAATGAATATTTTGATATAAAAAAAAATTCCAAAACTTGTATACTTCGGTCGACCGAAATAGACACCGGTCGACCGAAATAGGTTGCTTACCGTATTTACAGGTCTCTTACCAGATTTTGCATCTCATCGGATTTGACGCTTAGGTCGACCAAAGTATGTTTCGGTCGACCGGTTTGATCGACCGAAGTATCAACCGAAACTCCAACGGTTTAATTTTTGCAACGACTATATCACACTTTCGGTCGATAGAACTTACTCAACCGAAAGTGACTGATTGTGTCTTCTTTACTATATAAATATTCATCTCTTCTTGCATTCAATTCCATCAACCTACAAGAGATTTTTAGAGAGCTTATTTATTGAAAATCATTGAATTTACTTGATTCTACATTCTACTTCATTTATTACAAAGAGTTTCTTGATCAATCAAACATATTTTATCTAATTTATCAAGAACTCTATTTTGTAAAGAACTTTTCACAATCTCATTTATTTTTTCAATTCTTGATAAATGTTTTCCTTGCCAATACTTATATTAAAGTGTAGATCTCTCTTCATACTTAACTTGTATTATTTGTTAAGAGAGATCATATGTTGAAAATTTTGATACAAACATACAAACTATTTCATTATCTATCATTCATCAAAGTTTACAACATCAACACTTGAGTTTTACTATTTGCTATTCATTGAAGTGTTATCCTAACTCTCTAAATACTTGACTTGATTATATCATTTGTTAAGAGAGTTCTTTCAATTGTAAAACTATCATTTATACTTTAGTGATTTCGAGAGCCTTCTGAAAGTCACTTAAGAATATGTGCTCCTTATTGTAAGTCACATAAGGTTAAGTGCTCATTATTGTAGGTCACTTAAGAATTGATAATGCTTGTTTGTAAGTTACCATTATAGCGCATTTAACATTGCTCGTGACAGAGAGCTTGGTAATGGGGACATAGAACACATTGTGTATCGAACCCCATTAAATTTGCTTGTCATCTTTACATTATTACACTTTACTTTAAATTGCTATTTACATTGTGCTATTTCTACTTAAGTAACAATACTTGAATTAAGTTATCGAATTTTCATATTTACTTCTCTAATCACACTTTAAATTCATATCTTGTGTATTGAATAGTTTTGAGACTAATTGTCGAAATAGTTTCAAAAATCAATTCATCCCCCTCTTGGTTACTTATTCTTGGGTTATCAACGGCTGCAACAAATCAAAGGTTTGGGGAAAGTCTGCTTGTGTTTTAAAGTTTTGGAGCTTTTATTGCAATTATCCCAAACGAAAATTCAAATGTCTTTTCATAATATTTAAATTGTTCAAAGCGAGTTTGAAGTGAAGATCGAGCTTGATCAATTATAAAGAGAAAATAATCAATTTTAAAATATTCTTCCACTGATCGTGTTACCTCTTTCCTGTCCCTTTCATCTAACTGCATCTTTCTTTGAATGAAACGTTTCTCTCAGAAAACAGCTTCAATACCCATTTCACTTGCCATTTGTTTAGCTTCATCCATGGCACTAGCAAATCCAGGTTCTCTATAATTTTTGAAAAACAAAATAAGTGCTTCTAAAATACAGTTCAAAACTTCAACTCCTTGTCAAACTAGGAAAAAAAATTTCAAGAGAGTATACCACATCAGCTCTGTCTCCGACCTCCACCGCCGTTCTTCCATCTAAGTTTTACCATTGATCTCTAAAGCTTTTGGTGTGGACTCTGGAAGTTTTGAACTTTTGAAGGCTTAGGCATAGTGGGTTTTATTTTTAAAAAAAATTAAGAAAATTTGCCCACCTAAAAAGCTGAGCCTGAGGAGAAGGCCTCTCCTCATGTCCGGCCCTACTTAGTGGTTTGATCAAATCCAAATTGCATGACCAGGACATCTGATTAAGCTCATAATTAAAATACAGTCTTGACATTTATTTTTTGTGCCTCTTAGTCATAATAACAAGTAATGAGAAAAATGATGTGAATAGACTTGAGCATGGCAACTGACGAGAAGGCTTTCAAAACATTCTCAATCTATACAGAAGTCAAAGACTGAAATTTATAAAAGCAAGACAATCTTATCAAAATAAAATGTTTATATTTATTTACGTATCGTGGACTATACCCGGGAACCTGCATTTAAAGATTATATTTCAAAAAAAAGAAGATTAAGTTTTTTTTTCATAAATCAGGTGATAAATTAGATTGATTGAAATAATAAATTAAATCACCACCCAATACAATGCACCCCACCCCCAATCCAAAATCCCCAAATCATATATCGACTTCCCTCTCTTCTCCACACTTTACCCTCGCTCTCCCTCTCTTTCAGCTACAAAAAGAAGCCGCTACGCACAGTGGTGCCGCCGGGTTGGAGGTGCTGATACTGCTCGTCACATCGCCGTCGACGTCGCTGTTGCAAGCAATCGTCAGTTACGCCACTTTAGCTTGCTGTTGCTTCGACACTACGTTGGTGCGGATGTTAGATTTGGGTGAGATGGTGATGCGATGGCGGGTAGGAGGATGGTGGTGGTGGTGGTTGTGCGAATATACATGGTAGTTGGGAGAATCTGTTAAATTGTGTGTGTGTGGGTTGTGGTGGTGGTGGTTATGGTGGCGAGTTGGTGGCTTGGAGGAGGTGGTGGCGGGTTTTGGTACAGGTGGTGGCAATGGTGGTGGTTGATATTTCATCACTTCCGTTTTCCTCACTCTCTCTCATCTTCACCTTCTCTCTTTTTCTCTGCCGGCGGAGTTTATTAATTTTTGACAGTTTCAGGCATGAAGTCTTTGTGGGGGAGATTCTTAAGATAGGCTTCCGTTATGACACCTTCCCAGAAGTTTTCAGATAAGTCGACTGCTTCTAAAGAAACAAGTTCTCCAAAACTCACTGGGATTTTTCTGCTCATTTGTTTTTGGAATTGAACCTCAAAAAGAGTTGTGCCAGAGACGAAGATATATCAGATTCTTGAGGTTGCCAAGTGAATTGGGAAGGTTTCCAGTCAATTTACTGAATCACAAATCCAGTGTCTCCAGCCTGTTGTTTGAACATTCAGACAAGCCATCGATGAACTCCATTATGTCACCATCAACTCTGTTGTTAGCGACTAGCGAGTACAAGTTTCTACAAATTACAGAGATTCCTTGAGGGAAGTCAATTTTGCTCGTGCATCTGGTAAAACACCATAAAGATTGTTCGATTTGAGATCAAGGCGATTCAGGCTAGTTAAATTGATCGATTTGAGATCAAGGCGTTTCAGGCTAGTTAAATTGAATAACCACTCCGGAATTGTGGAGTCAAAATCATTGTTGGAAAGGGACAATATTGTGACCGTTTGTGACCGATCGTGACCGACTGTGACCACTTGTGACCAATTGTGACCAACTGCGACCTGAAATTCTGGAAATATTTTGGAAGTTGGGAATGGATGGATGGCGTGGGTAGGTTGATTGGAGCATGCATTGTAGTGGTAATTAAAGCAGTTTTGTCAGAGATATAGTGAATAGTCGCCGGAGAGAGCGTCGGAATAGTCACCGGAGCGACCGTCGGAACTGTCGCCAGAGTAGATGCCGCCTCCGATGGAGAGAAAGGGTAGGGAGAAGAGAGAGAGAGAGAGAGAGAGAGAGAGAGAGAGAGAGAGAGAGAGAGAGCGTAATTTGGATTTGAAATTTAATAAATTTGGATAATTGTATTATATTATAATTAAAAATATTTAATTAATTGATTTAACACCTGATTTTTGAAAAGATTTTTGAAATTTGTTATTTTTGAAATGTAATTCTTATTTATAGGATTTATGTATTGTTCCCTTTATTTTCCGTGCCTCTTAGTCATAATAACAAGTAATGAGAAAAATGATGTGGATAGACTTGAGCATGGCAACTGACGAGAAGGCTTTCAAAACATTCTCAATCTATACAGAATTCAAAGATTGAAATTTATAAAAGCAAGACGATCTTATCAAAATAAAATGTTTATATTTATTTACGTATCGTAGACTATAAATTTTTGATTAAATTTTAAATAAAATCTTTTCCGTACTTAACAACTTAAGCACTTATAATATCAATATCGGTATATGAACAAATGCAAGCTCAAATTAATACTACTTAAGCACTCGATTTATAATATCAATATCGATATATGAGCAAATGCAAGCTCAAATTAATACAATCAATTTTTTTTCAAAAAAAAAAAAACTTATTTTATTTCAAATGTTGCGAATACAAGTTTCCTCGACGGGCAAATATTATTTAACAACTAGAGAATCGTGTTAGGTTAGGCTGAAGATCTGTGAATCCCTCCATGAAGCTTGCAGTATAAGAAGAATCAATTGGACAAGAAATGCCATTAGGGTTTCCTATGCATGTCCAATTATTTTGTGCATCTTCTGTTTCGGTCCCAGTTTCATATGCACCCGAAAAACCCACAGAAAATCCACGAGGGGTGGTGAAAATATTCTCTGCTGGAAAGTTTAAGAGAGTGGTTGGAGACTCCAGACGTTCAATGGAGTTGAAATAACATTTTCCCTGCCAAACCTTTAGTATATCCAAATACGGTGGTCGTGGTGCATGCTGTGGTGGTGCTGCTAAGGGCAGAGGACTGGTGGTGTATAGTAGCTGAGAGTGGTATGGGCAGGAGCGACAACGAAGCCTAGCTTCGGCTTCAAGGCGAGCATTTTCCCACTGAGCCATGTGGCTAAGGCATGAGCCAAGAGTGTGGTTCTTGGGCTTATGAGTTACTGGATCGATTCCCATCTTGGTTAATCTCTTCTTTATATGTGTGTTCCAATGGTTCTTTATCTCATTATCAGTTCTCTTTGGTAAGTGAGTTGCAATGGTTGACCATCTAAAGTAATTTAAAACAAGTTAGTACTTAAAACACTTTAAAGTCAACATCTGGTACGTTGAATGAAATAGAATTACACTGGTCGATTACAAGAATTTCAAGCGTTTTTTTTCCTTAACTATCTGTCAAATTTAACGTATCAAATATGACGAACAATGCCATGAATCATGAAGCATGTCTGATCACACAATTTGAATAAAATTGTACACTTCGATTTGTTGAATCCTTTTACAGAAAAAGCTATAGATCAGATTAATTTAGTACCTGTTTCCAATAAGAGCATGAAGTTGAATGATGGTCTGTTCTTCTTGTAAGCTGAACTTTCCTCTCTTAATATCAGGCCTTAAGTAATTTATCCATCTTAATCTGCAGCTTTTCCCACATCTTTCGAGCCCTATATATGCTCCACACAAACAACACAATGGTCATTACATACATACATACATATATATATACATACATACATATATATATATATATATATATATATATACACGCATATATATTACACTCTACATGAAATATGGTTGCATGCATGTACGTGTTGGCTAAATGGTTATCCCATTTCTCACCGTTTTAAGGATGATTCGATATCATATCAAAACCAATAGAATTCTCTAGTTCAAGTCATGCCTCCAGTGCCATTTATGAAAATTGTGCACGTATCATTTTACCTTAAATAAAATTTAAAAATCCAACGTACACATAGAATTATGTAGCAGGTCAAGTTTTGTTTTTTTAGATGAATCTATTTAACACATTTACCGGCTTTTGCTGGGAGGTCACGCCAGCTTCCATGGCCATGTTCCTCAATGTAGGTCACTAGCTTCTGGTCTTCCTCATGTGTCCATGGTCCTTTCTTTAACCCCACTTTTGGTGATTTCCCCATTTCAGATTGAGAGAGAGAGAGAGAGAGAGAGACGGCAGTGGGATGTAGAAGCTAGCTATGTAGACATGGACTATTAATAAGGATAAAAAATCGATCACATCATCCTATATTTTATGCTCCACAACCACCAACGAAAAAAGGGAAAAAATATTCTACCACAGAATTCTAGGACCACCTTTTTTCTCCTAAAGTAGCCAAAATATTTTGGACCCGATTGACCTAACTCCCTATATTTGGAGTTATTACTCGATCCTACTTATGTATATAAACGTTCAAGAAACAATGTGATTGCAATGGCTTATCCTGTAATTTGCATCCTTTTATTAGACAAATCGTTCTATGTAGTCATATTCCTTGTTATCATATGTTGAGTGTAGCATCTCCATGGCTCGTGATCCTATACTTGAAAGAGACATTTTAAAGTTATTAATATAATCCAGGTTCGGAAAGTCCATATTTTCGTCCCAATCTCCATGGATGTATCCAAAAGCGTTCTCGATGTGTTTCCTTGTGCTAGCTAGCTAGAAAGGTAGAGCCTCAGCTTGCGTAGCCAGAATTAAGTGCACCATGAATCGAAACTTCACTATTTTTTTATTTTTTTTTCACGACTTTCATATTTGATCGAGCCGGTCTCTGATTTATCCAACAAGAGTGGTTTAATTTTTTATTTTTCTTAAAATAAGGGCATTTAAGTGTTGCCCGTTAGCATGGTTTCATCATGAAGTATACACAACTCATTTAAGAAGTGGAGTGCTACTTTCGTTCGATTGGTTAAAATCTCACTCTATGAAAGGGACCGATTTATGACACAAGTAGACATTGTTAGCCCCAAAATTTCAGAAGGTACCAAAACAGGGACCATAGTATTTGATCGAGTAACTAAAGTCGTTGGATTTGGGGTAACAAAATCGAAATTAATTCTGTCTTGCCAGCTTATTCTCCTGTGTTTGTATTCCAAGACGCGTCAATGTAAAATTAAGACTGGAGATTTCATTTTAAAAGATTAACTTTATTAATTTCGTATATTTATCTTATATTTGTTCGATATGAAATTTATTCTTTAAAGCATTAAATCTAAAATTTAAATTTTTTTTTATCAAAGGCTAACCTCAAAGTCTAAAAAATGAGTAGACTGGAAATGAGGGCCTTTTTCTGCTCAGATATTATGTTAAATATTTCATCTAAAAGTTCAAACTTTCTCGAAATAAAAATAAATTAATATTTATTGATATTTCCTCTTCAACTATCTAAGCTAGTGGTAAAGCCAACATTCGAGGTGGAGGTGGCGATTGCTCCCTCAAATTTTTAATTTTTTTTTTCGGTTAATTCTAAATTTATTTTTTGATATTTACATAGTGGATTAATTATTCTAAACATAATTGAACCTTGGTTGGCGCCATGGAGAGCTCACTTAATTTTAAAATTTTGCTAAAGAAACGTAATTGAACTTTATCGAAATGCTGTCCATCCATCACTCTTGAGGTGTTGGCTTGATAGAACTGCTTAAGTGGCATACGAAACTCACATCTGGAGCATTTTTAAAGTTCAGTTATGTTCCGTGACGCGATTCAAAGTTGAGTATCTTTCCCTTCAATTTTTTTTCGCCCTCTGGGGATGAAATCTCAACTCCGCTAAATTGTGTAAACCTTAAGTGAAAGATGGCTTACAATGTTATTAAAAAATTGTGTTATATTAGAAATTAAGTGAATAATATTTGTGAAAAATTCATATATGCACATTTATGAGTTCTCACAATAAAGACACGCACCTAGATCTCTGCGTGAGCATGAAAATTTCAGCAGTATATGACGTAAATTGCAATCACTGCCTTAACCAGAAACTCTTTCCTAATTAGTATTGACAAATATTTAACGTACGTCAGATAAATTTTTCCATAAATTAATGTTTGATATCAGTGGCAGCAGTAAGACTAATGGGTCCCTCCTTGGGTTGGCTAAAGTTAGGGCCGTATGGTAATGAATAATGCTACTTGCAGTCGCTCACTGCAACAGTCGTCCTATGTGACGCACACACATGTCAAGTGTGTATTTGATACATTAAATGTGGTCAAAAACTACCATATTAATGTATCAAATAACTACATATCATGTGTGTGCCACATATGACGACTGCTGCAGTGAGCGACTGCAAGTAGCATTACTCTATGGTAATAGTCTTTTTCATATTTCTTTCTATACCAAATATTAATCTCCATGAAAAGAAAATAATTTTTCAAATTTTGTTTTTGTTGGATATTGTCGAGTCTAATTATAATGTTATAATTATAAACTTCTCCGTTTTAACGTTGTTGGAGTCAGGGGCGGATCCAGGACCGAATTACAGGCCGGATTAATACGTAAAAAAAATAAAAAATTACACATGATTTTTTTTTTCTAACTAAAAAAAATTTAGTTGGGGGAGGCTGTGGGGGGGGGGGGGGGGGCTCCATAATATATTTTTTTTTTTTCTAAAAGAATATTTGAACAAGCCTTTGTAACAAGAAAAAAAAAAAAAGAAAGACACGAGTTTAAAAGTACATTGCAATACTATATAAAATTAAATTTTTAAATAAGTCGGTTTAATATTTTACGAGAGGAGATGATGTTCCCAAAAAACCCCTCTATTTCTTGAATTGGGAGAACATCTCTCTGAACCATTAATCATCGGAAGGAGCTTTCAAGTACTGGGTTTTTGGGAGTACAAAAATGATGTTTGTACAAAATGTTTTGACAAAGTTGGCTGACAAAGTGAGGTGTAAGGTGGAGATAAAATGGGTTTGGACGGTTGTGATTATCACCTGAAAAATGGGCGCCAAAATGGAGGTAAATGGAGGTGAGGGCTCGGAAAAAATTCACAAAAGTCGAAAATTATTTCTCTCTCCCACAAACATTTTCTCAATCACATTTCCCCCAAATCAAATCTCCAAAACCGCAAACTGAACACTGATTTGGGCGGATTAGGCGGCATCTATCATAATATACAGAGGCTTAATTTGGACGGCAAGTGGCATGTTTCTTCCAATTCAACCATGTCCTCCTTCTCCGGAACCGGGCCGTTGCAAATGACGGTAAGAATGTGTGGTTTTAGGGTGAACTCTACCTCCGTCCGAGATTGGAGTTGTTCGTAGGAGCCATTTTACAATCATCATTTGAAGGCTTTTTAAAAGCACACGTTGCCATCTCTTTTAAAAAATGTAGTATTGAAAAAATCAATGTTAAGGTAGATATTCCTAGCTTACAGTTAGCTTTTTTTTTTTTTTTTTTTCAATTTTTTCACTCTCCAAATTACGTTCTGATGACCTAATGTCATTTTAAATGATGATTTGAGTAGCGAAGCGAGCTTAACTGATGATAATGATGATGTTGGAAATGAATCCCGTGGGAGTCAAAATGTGCAGTGGGCACATGGAAAAGTTGGTGAAGATAGAGTACATATTGTGATTTTTGAGGAACATGGATGTGTTTTTGTTGGTATTTATTATGGTTTTAGTGGACCTGATGCCACTGATTTCTTGTTAAACAATCTTTATCCCAATGTTTACAAGGAGCTTAAGGGATTATTATGGTTCGACAAGTCAGAATCGTGTGAAAACACCATCAATAGTTAGTCGTTTATGTCCAAGAGTTTGGATACTAAGGAAAGAGTGGAGTTGAATAGAAAATTAAGGGAGAAATTGAGTAATTTGGAGGCTGATGTGGTTCGAGGAAATAATATTATTAACCATTTGGGGGTGTTGAAAGCTCTATCCGAAGCGCTTAGGAAGATTGAGTCATCATAGTTGGAAATCACAGATATGATGCTAATGGAGGCTCCCGAGTTGGCCTTGATGGGATCTTGTGTTCTGGAGATGGTGATGAAGTGTAATGATGTTTACTTGATGAATGTTGGGGATAGTCGAGCAGTTTTAGCAAAAAAGACTGAGAACGATGGGAGGCCAGGGAAGGATTTAGTTGAAATGCTTTATGGGCGGCCTATGGCGATGAATTTGAGAATATGCATAATTTAAGTTCTTCTCAACTCACAATGGATCGTTATACATCTGTTAAAGAGGTAACACACATATTTGTACCTTCTAAGGATAATTGTTTGGTTTTGACGTCCTCTGTTCAATGTTCATGTACTAAATTTTGTATAGTTTCATGTCTCAGGAAGTTAAAAGGATTCGAACTGAGCAACCAGACGATCCCTTTGCCATATTCAACGAAAGAGTGAAAGGTTCGTTGAAGGTCACTCGTGCTTTTGGAGCCTGTTTCCTCAAACAGGTAGAATTGATTTTTAGCTTGTTACGTTGCACAAGAAGGCACAATCGAATCACTCAAAAGGTAAAAGTGCAACACCAAGTCATAGTAATATCCCGGATGGTGCTCCTGAGGTTCCGCCAGCTCCTCAACGACAACATTTAGATCATAGTAGTGGCCCCATTTTAATTGAATCAAGTTTTATTTTGCTAGTTATATAGGGCTTATTTTGGCATTGCTCTTTGTATATGTACCATTAGTACTTAATATATGCAATTGTAAAATGAATTTTACTTTTCTGATTTACAAGTCAGTTTCTTATTTTACTGTCTTATTTTACTTTTCCCCTTTCAATCCAATTCACAGCTTATTCTTTGGAGATGTCCTGCATGTAATCTCAAGTAAAAGTGGCTTATATTGATACTCAAAAACATGCACATTAACAACTCAAAGCAAAATTAAGGCAACCATTTCGGTGATACACATTCATGCTTACGAAAACTACATCGCAAAAAAAAAAAAAAAAAGATATATATATATGACAGAAAACTTGTCCGCAATCTAAGAGAATACAAAATGTCATGCGACATTGATATATAACTAGTACTACAACCTACGTAAACAGTTCTTTGTCGTTATTAAGACGCACTTGAGATTCGAACATTGGTTACCACATTAAAATCTTTGTTGAAATCAATCCCTCTTGAAGCAACATCAGTGGCGAACAAAACTGAAGTCTTCTCACAAAATTGAGTGTATATTGCTGCCCGTTTCTCCTGACTCGTCCTTCCATAAATACATTTCAAAGGGATTCTAGCCACAATTTCTTAAGTACTTCAAAAATGAATCTTACCTGATTATATCATAAAGCTCTCAAGATAAGCAATTTATGAAGGCTTCAACAGGTCATAAACTTAAAGCTACAAGGAACAAATAAATAGAAAAAGAAAGAAGAAAAAAAAATAAAAAAGCACTTATTCAAGAAAAATCAAGAACTGGTTCAAAGCAAGTGATAATTTACACATATTCTGAAATGGGATTTACAATCTCCCTTAGTTAAATGTTAAACTGAAAACTCAGCATCTAAGTTAAACTGAAAGACCAAAAAATTCAGCATCTAAGTTAAATGTTGAAATTGAGAAATCAAAATCCAAGTTCAACTGCAAAATTGAAACTCCAGCATCTAAGTTCAATGTTAAAACTCAAAAAACAGCATCTCAGTTCAACTGAAAAACAGAAACAGAGACAATGACGATTTTACCAAATCATGCAAATAAAGCCCTACACCGTGAAAGAATTAACAAATCTACAATAGGGGTGGAACTCAATGTTAACAAACTGGCCCCTAGCCCACCGTAAACTGAAAAATCAGCATCGACGTTCAACTTCAAAATCCAAAATTTCACCATCTACGCTAAATGTGCATAGTTCAAAGGAGGAGACCGGCCTAAACCCTAAATCACAAACTTAGTGCAAGAATTTTTACTTTCAATTTGGGTAAAAACAATTTACCAAACCGTGAAAGATCATGTCTAGTCACCTTATACATCTTCATAAATTAAAACATAAACATTCAAAACCAACATATTTCACGTCAAAATTGCAAGTTACCAGTAATAGAACGGTTCCGAGATGATGTGAATCGATTTTGTGGTGGAATGATACCGTCTCTGATACGGCGTTAGGTTTGAAAAAGGGTGCGGAGCTATGCCAAACCAAGGTGCTGGAGATGTACGGCTGCCGGAGGTTGGGATGACGCCGAAGGTGCTGGCGTTCAATGGCTGTAGGAAGGTTGTGATTTTTGGAGGAATGGTTTCTTTCAATTGTTTTGGGGGAAAATGACGGGGAAGTGTGGAGAGGGAGAAGGGAGGTGGGTTGTCTAATTTTCAAAAAAAAAAAAATTTTATTCACGCCATGTCACTTTGTAAAGTAATTTTGTCAAGCTACTTTGTACGAGTAGCGCGGTCGTTGGGAATATGATCTCAGCTACTCGGATCCAGAACATCTATAGATTTCTCAGCTTCATTGTGAGTCCTATGTTTTAGCCCTATTTATTCATAAAAATTTCATATGTCGAATGTTGGATGAAAAAGAATGTGACTTGCATGCAAAAAGGTGGATGGAGAAAAAGAGTAGTCATGACCTTTCTATTGGATCTAGGAGCTTCATATATTAATGGATATCAAAATAATTGTAATAGGTTTTCAACCTCTAGTAATTCATACTAAATTTTGAATCAACTAATGATTTGACTTCTTGCATAGTTTTCTACTGTAATAAAAAAAAAATCTCTTTCACATTTTTTCTTCTCTCTCCCGTAAGGTAGTTAAAAAAGCCAACAAGCCCCCCCCTTCTTTTAACCTATTGCGCTAAAATCTCACAAGTGTGCGATATCATAAACAAGTAAAATAGTGAACATGAATTCAAGTACAATCTCACAAGAACTAAAGTTGCGATTGGTTTGCTATTTTCAAGTTGTTTTCACTTTTCAATTTTGTAAAATGTTGAAAACATATTTGGTATGATATTTTCGGAAAACACATTTTCGAAAATAATGTTAAATTTATAACATAAAACTCAAAATACATTTTTGACATTTTGGATATTTTCAGTGTTAATTCTGAAAACACTCAAAATAGGAAAATAAGTGTTTAAATAAAATTTAAAAATATAGTCTTAAAGAATAAAATTTAAAAAATTTTGAAAAAATAAATTCTAAAATTCTAAAAAATGAAAATTCTGAAAAAAAAATTAAATTATAAAGATTTCTAGGAAAATAAAAAAATTTCAAACTCTTAATAATTATTACATAAAAATTATAAAAAATATTTAAATGAACACATTTAAAAATACTATATCCACTTCATTAATTTTTATTTTTATTTTCTATCTTTTGAACTCATTTTTTTTTTTTTTTACTTTTGTATTGAGAAAAATATATTTAAGATTTACCAACTTTAAAATGTATATATTATTTGATAATATATTAATATAAAATTATTCTATTTTTACCGAATAATCAAATTTCATGGAACGAAATGTCGTAAAATACGTTTTCAAAATTTCATACCAAACGTGTTTTCCAGTTTTGTGTTTTGAGAAATAATTTTTTAAAATGAACAACCAGATGCTTTTTTAGCAATTTCAAAACAGAAAATTAAAAATGAACTTAAAACTGAAAACTGAAATACAAACTAAACTAGCTCTAAGTGTCTAATCTAGTTTTCAGTTGACTCGAATCTAATCAATAACACAAATAAGATGAGATTGATGATTTACACTAACAACACGAAATTATAACTAATGTAATTATCTAACTAAATTAACTTCTTGGGAAGCACTTATGAGTATTCAAGTAATAAACGAAGCACCAGGACCTCGAATATTCGTGTATACTTCCGTCTTAATATCATTCCAATAATTTGATAGCGTTTATTTGGAGTACTTAAATATGGATGTTTCTATTTTATTTAATAATCTTACCAAATAAAATTCAATACATCCTGACATATGATCTGAAATATCTCCATCCCAAATGCGAACATATGAAGATGTATTAAATCACAAAAATATTCAATTGGGTCATGCAAAGCATAAATAATTATTCTTAAATTCTATAAAACCTTAAAATAATTGTTACCAAGCAATGAAGGTTTTGTTTTAGTCAAGTCAAGTAGGTCGAGTTGAATCGAATCGTGCTATCAGCTAACTTGAGTTAAAGAGTCTATCTCCTGGGTTCAAATGAAGGGAGTCCAGTAGAGTACTTGGTTTAGCACCTTTATAAAGCCAGTTGGGTAATTCTTTAAGTTTGTTTGGTGTAGTGGTTCAAGGTTGGTCCATTCTTTGCCACAGTTTGTCCAAGTTTTCTTGATCATTAATAATAATAATTGAAATGCCTTATATTATAGATAAATGAATCTAATATTCATTCTGATCATTTTTATAAATATTTTCATGCTTTTAATTAATTTAAAGGAAAAATTCATGAATAAGGTGTTTAGTTTACACCAATACAAAAATCATGTTTATAGTTTGAAAATTCAAAAATCAAGTTTTTTTTTAATTCTAATATAATATAATATAATATAATAAACCCACCCCACATGCACCACACCTACCACTCCGGGGACTATTCTGGCGACCATTCTGACCACCACTCTTCTCCAGCGACCACTCTTCTCCGGCGACCATTCCGACGACTGCTCCTATTCCGGCGACTATTCTGGCAATCATTCCGGTCACATATTTATAATTGAATTAGTCACATATTATTTTTCAGTCACAAATACTAATTTTTATACGTCACAGATTATTTAATGGTCACAATTCAAAAATTTTATAGGTCACATTTATTTCGTTGGTCACATATCAAAATTTATAGGTCACACGGTCACAGATTTCAAAAATTTAAGGTCACGATTCAAAAATTTTATAGGTCACAGTTCGTTCATCGGTCACAAATTAAAAATTTAAAAGTCACAAATTGTTCATCGATCACAAATCACAAAATTTATAAGTCACACAACTTATTTTATGGTCACAAAACATAAATTATAGGTCACAAATTACTTTTATTGGTCACAAATTAATAAATTTGTAGGTCACACAATATTATTGATCACAATTTATTCTTTATTGGTCACACACCAACCAATTTATTGGTCACAATCAACAAACCATCTGTGACACCACCAACACAACACCACCGTCGTCTCCACCGCCAACACCATAGAAACACACCACCGCCACCACATAAACCACCGCCGCCGCCACCACAAACACCCCAGCAACCACCACCGCCGCCCACCCAATGAAAACGACTTCACCACCACCACCAGACCTCGACAGCACCAACACCATCCCCCAACAACCACCACCACCACCCAATGAAAATGACCACAACCACCGCCGCCTGCACCAACCACCGTCGACCACCAACAACTGCCACCTGCACAATACTACCAAAACCACTAACAACTGCCACCTGCACCACACGACCACCACGCCATCGCCTACACCGCACCACCAACAAAAACATCGCATCGGCCGCCGCAATGCAACAAAAATCAACCAACATAATCACTGCCTGCACCACGCCACCAACAAAAATCGTCGTAGCCACAACACCACAACCATCTCCAACAACAACAAAAAGGACCACCACCACAAAACCGCCTCAAGCAGATCTGACCAGCAATGACCATGGTATATCACTACCACACAACCAACAAATCCACCATTGCCACGACACCGTACACAACACCGCCATCGAAAAACACCACTGCACCATACCTCCACCGCGCATAACAACTTACACCACCACCTCCACCGCACACCACTCACAGCGCCACAGAATAGATGAACTCTTAGCAGTGAAGCTCTCGACCGCTGATGACGCTGCTGAGAACTCTCAGCAGCCCTCAATCGTTGCACAGTGAAGAGCGGAGACAATCAGGCACAGAAAAGTCACCGGTGAAGAGTGGATGCAATCTCCACCAGTGAAGCCATCTTGTCGGCGACAATCTCCGAGTGTTATTTGTCAAGCCCAGTGAAGCCCTCTCCTCGACGGTGATCTCCACCAGTGAGCCTCTCCTTGGCAGTGATCTCCACCAGTGAAGCCCTCTCTGTTGACCTATGGTTGATCATGACCTTAATATTTTGATTATAACAAACAAGTCCATCTTGTTTACTAACAAATTGAATTGAGTGTTTAAGCCTTCAAAGTTATAAAGACTATTATTCACACTCAAATGAAGTACAAGTGAAGGTTAAACGAGCATTCAAGATAATCCATTCGAGACAATAGTGATTTGCATGCCACAATCAAATTGGAACTTAACAGAATTGCAAATCAAGAAATAAGTCAAAGAGAGGCTCGAAGAGATCAAGAACGTTGAAGATAGAGTTATTTATCGAACCTCGTTTATATATGTAAAGGTATAACTCGTCAATGTTTAACAAGTGCATAAGCTCAAATATTTCTCATAAATTCATAATCAAAAACCTTGAAAAATTATTTTCAAATGTCTCTCAAAAGATCACACTTCAACTTTCAATCAAAAAGTTATACTCAATCTCATATTGGGATAGATATTTGACACTGAAAATGATCTAATTTGAAGATGATTTATGAAGCAAAGTTGTAGCCCTTTGAGTTATCTTTCCAACTCATTTTTAATCATCTTAATCGGATATTGGGAGAGAAAGATATGATCAAAATACTAAAAGCTGTCCGGTTTGGATACTTCGGTCGACCGAAACCCTTTTCGGTCGACCGAAAGTAACGGTCTGATTTCCAACGGGTGGATTTTCAAAATTTACACTTTCGGTCGACCGAAATGTACTGTTCACTCGACCGAAAGTTCCTGCAACCTTCCTTTCTTGCTCTATAATATCCATCTCTTCTCCATTCATTTTCAACAACTTAGAAGAGATTTTTGAGAGCTTTTTTCTTGAGAAATCATTGATATTACTTGAGTTTAAATTCTATTTCATTTATTACAATGAATCTCTTGATTGTTCCAACATATTTTATTCATTTTATCAAGAAATCTTTTTAGCAAAGAACTCTTCACAAACTTCATCTATTCTTCATTCTTGATAAAAGTTTTCTTTACCAACACTTTGATTTAAAGTGTAAATCTCTCTTCATACTTAACTTGTATTATTTGTTAAGAGAGATCATTGGTTTGAAAACTTTGATACAAAGAATTTCTTGATTGATCAAAACTAGTTTCATCTATTTCATCAAGAATTCTTTTTGCAAAGAAACTTTCTCAATCTCATCTATTTTTCAATTCTTAATAAAAGTTTTCTTTCCCAACACTTTGATTTAAAGTGTAAATCTCTCTTCATACTTAACTTGTATTATTTGTTAAGAGAGATCATTGGTTGAAAAACTTTGATACAAAGATACAAACTGTTTCATTATTCATCATTCATCAAAGTTTACAACATCAACATTTGAGCTTCACTATTTGCTATCTATTGAAGTGTTTACCTAACTCTCTAATACTTAATTTGATTATATCATTTGTTAAGAGAGTTTCTTCATTGTAAAATTATCACTTATTTCTTGACGGTTTCGAGAGCCTTGTGAAAACTCGATTGTTAGGATATGTGCTCCTTGTTGTAAGTCACATAAGGATAAGTGCTCCTTGTTGTAAGTCACTTAAGGGTAGGTGCTCCTTGTTGTAAGTCACCTAAGGATAAGTGCCCCTTGTTGTAAGTCACTTAAGGATTGGTACTCCTTGTTGTAAGTTACCATTATAGTGCATTTGGCCTTTCTCGTGACGGAGAGCTTGGTAACGGGGGACGTAGATCATTGCATTGGATCGAACCTCCATAACATATCGTTTGCATTCTCTATCCCTTTTACTTAACGCATTTACTTCGCACTAACTTATATTGTTCTATTTACGCATTTACTTGTGTTTAGAATATTTGCGCATTTACTATATTAGAATTTTGAGTAATTAACGAAAAAGTTTCAATAACCAATTCACCCCCTCTTGGTTAGTTATTCTTGGGCTAACACTCTCCACCGCCGATTGTTATTTGTGATAGAGAGAAGGGAGAGAATAGAGAGAATGGAGAAGAGAGAGAGAGAAAATAAGGTCAAATGATTAGGGCTTGGAATAATTGGGTGGAGATATTTAATATTTAATTATTATATTGATACCTGATTTATGAATAATGAAATTTTAGCCCTGATTTTTGAATTGTGATCTTTAAACACCTGGTATTATGTAATTTCCTCTTAATTTAATATGATGGGTGCTATTTGTGATAAAAGAATCAAATGGTGCTATGGCAACGGTATCGATTAGTAGCCAATGTAAAAAGACTGTAATCAACTTTATATTGTTGGAAACCAAAATCAAGAAGAGCGCTAGAAAAGGTGGAGTACCACTAACGGCAAGCTTGTTACAAGCAGGGACGGAGCCAGAAAATATATTAGGCTGGGCTGAAATGTTTTTTTCAATGAACTTGTACACTAAAAGATGTTCTAAACCACACGATAAAACAAAAACTGGACCTAAAATCGTGCCCAGCTAACTCATTATGACAAAACCGCTCAAAACCCACTGAACCGGCCGGTTCAACCGTAAACCGATGAACTAGTTGCAGTTTGGTGGTTTTCCTGATTTTTTCTTCTTTTTTTAGTTTAAAAAATTTTAACTTCATGAATGGACCTCATAGATTATAATTCAAAGGCCCATAGAAAACTATTGGATGTCATGCTCATATTATAGATAAACTTATCTCAAATGGTTTCATAAACTTCTAATGTGAGATAATGTCTTTTATAGATACTCTTCTCTCCAATAATTTCATAAAATGTCCATCAAAAAATGTATGTCTAATTGATTAATTTGATTTTGAATCCAAACTAATTAAATGGTAATATTCACCTTCATCCTTTCATTTATTTAATTTTCAAATTTAACTTAAATCGCACTTGATTTTTAATATATTAATGTTATATATCATTTTCTATAAGTTTAAAACATTGGTCGTAATATATTTTTGAACACTCGTAACAATGTTCTAACAAATATATTTTTAAACTAATAAAATTAAATAGATAGCATATTACTTATTTTGATAATAACATCATTTCAGAAGCAACTTCATGGTGAAAAACTAAAAAGAATAAAATTAGCCTAGCCCAGAAATTAATTCCCAACTCAGAAGCAAATTCATGGTGAAAAATTAAAAAAAAAAAAAGTAAAATTTGTCTAGCCCAAATATTAATTTTAGCTCAATTAATTTTATTTACAACCCAAGTGTAAAATTGAAATGATACACAATTAACCAAATATTTAAACCAAATTAACCAAATATTTAAATTAAAATTGCTTTTGGGCTGGGGTAGGGTTGGGCTATAGCCCACCCCTCCCTCGACCCTTGGTTACAATGCATAAAGACTCTTAAACAGTTTACAAACTTGCCCCCGATGTCCTTTGGAATAACCATTAGGTTTCTACATGTAGAATTCCTCGTACAGGCTACCATGACTCTGACTATCAAACTATTTCAAATGCCATCTATTCGTGAGATTCCGCAAGTGTAAGAATCGTGACTAGTAATAAAGTGAATTTATCAAATCCTAAAATCGTACTACAGAGACTACTATCTACTATAAAGTTTTAAACTAACCTAACTTCAATTTAAATTAAACTGGTAACTCATGATCAAATTAAATTGTGTTTTCTAAATGAATTTCTAATAAATAAAATAACAAACTATTAAATAAAGTAACAAACTCAAATTAAAACTGTAGATAAGATTACGTGATTGGATAGTTAGGATTTTCGATTTCACCTAGGTTATTTAATATACATTTAATTCCAATTCATTCAACCATTTTCATACGTGCTAATGATCAAATTAACCGATGTAGTTAGTGATCTCTCTCGAGCAACACTAACCATATTCATATACCCGAACGTACTATATCTCTATGTAAATTCACACACACAAATGAACGCATTTATTTATAGGAACTCAACATGGATCGCATAGTCTATAATTATCTCTCGATCTCTTATAATGTCTATGTCAATTATTGTACAAGTTAGAATTATACATCACCTCCCAGTCTCAGTATTATCCCTAAGTCAATCAATTGTTACGCAGACAATTAAAGTATTAAACACACAATAATTAATTAACAAGTATCAACATGGCATGAAAATTTTGAACTTAAACATATAATAAAAATCTTAAAGAACATCATTCATCCTAACGATAAAAGTATTTAGCCACTCATAACGTTGAAACTAAACACGCGAAAGTGGAAAGACATCATCAAAAATTGACGAAACGTTAATAATATCCAAATTACGTGTTGCAGACCAATTTTCTCCACTTTCTGTGAGTCCAAATTAGCTGCTCAATGTGTATATATATATATATATATATATATTTCAATTGCCTGCCCCTAATTCTGCCGCCTACTATGCGTGTTTTGTATATATATATATATATATATATATATATATATGTGTGTGTGTGTGTGTGTGTGTGTGTGTGTGTGTGTGTGTGTCCGGAATCAATTAAGACTCGATGATGAATTTTGAATTCTTTGTTGATTACAATAGTCATAATGCAATACCATTTTTTAAGTTGAATTCTTGAAATAACATTAACATTTTCTTCTTCAGTGAGGGGATGAAAAGATTTATGAGAAGACTTACTAGACTTCGAAGATTTACGAGATCTAGAACTTGAAGATTTTTTGGAATGAAAAGTTTGATGAGAAGCATGAGAAGTATCGCTGCTTGAAGATGATTCAAAAGAATTATCCTTTTCAAGTTTATCAACCTGAAGATGGACAACTTCCATTTTGACATCTCGAACTTGATTTTCAATATTTGAAATTTGAGATTTCATTATATTAACTTCTGCACAAAGGTTAGAGGTAGATATCACAGATTTTTCTTTTTGAAAACGATTGAGAACATTTTGAAGATTGAATGCTTCAGGAGTAGATGTTGAAGGTAAAATATAATTGAATTTGTTTTTCAATTTTTGATTAGGGATCTGATCAATAATTTCTTTGATAAGTTCTTCTTCTTTAGTAAGGACATTTATAGTCTTACAACCACAAATTTCTTTACTTTGAGAAGAGAATGAAGATGATTTTGAACTTTTATCAGAGTCAGAAGATTCTTGATTATGATAGATTTGTTCAATATCAGAATTTGAAGAATCTGATTCAGAATTGACCAGATTGAGTAATGCAAGTTTAGTTTCTTCATCACATTGAAGATTATTAATCTTGCTCTTGAGAGGACATTTATTTGAATAATGACCAGATTTATTACATTTCCAGCATGTAACATTGGAGGTTCTTTTTCTAAAATCTTTCTTTTTAGAAAAAGGTTTTGAAAATGATTTTTGAAATTATTTCTTTCTAAAAGAGGATTTTGAAAAATGAGGTTTTCTGTGAAAAGAGGAATTGGGTTTTGGTTTTGATCTTGAAGGAGGAATGATTTTTTCAAATCCATATTGTTCGCAGAATGATCCAAGTTCCTTACGACCTTGGGATTTTTCTGATTTGAGTTTGGCTTTGAGCTTGAGATCATTGCAGAGTGATAATCCTTCTTGATTAACAAAACTTATGATTTCACCATAAGTAAGTTCATCAAAAGTAATTGATTGTTGTTGAAAATGTTGTTTGATAGCGTTCCTAACTCTTTCTGCAAAGAGTTTAGGAAGATCGAAAATGAATCTTTCTTTCCAGTATGATTGATCACAATCACGTCGAACAAGGACACGAGTAAGAAACATGTCTCTATACCAACGGAAATCTTGAAGAGTTGGACAGTTGAGATTCATCAGACTTTGAGAGTATCTCTCTTGAACTTCTGTAGGAATTCCAACAAAATGTTTGATAATACTAAAAACCATATGAGCAAAGCTATCATTGCTTCCATCATGAGGTTTAACAGCATTAAAATTTCAGTTCTATCTTCTTCATGAAGATAGTTGAATGATAGGAATGTAAAATACACATTTTACATCTTTATTTAATGCACTCTTATGACTATTTTATGACTAAATGTACTTAGTATTCTCATATTTTGGTTTAGGTGGCAAGTTGATGGATATAGCGTAATTTGGAACAAATATGTGAAAATGGACCAAAGTGGAAGAAATGAAAGTTCAAGGACTAGCGTGCAAATACACAACAGTTGTATCAAACCAAACAATGAAGATTTGAGAGTCAATTGGTTGAAAGAAGACGTCAAATGGATGAAATATCGTCAAAGTATGATCACACATCAATTTCCAATCAAAAAGTTATACACCGATTTTCAGCCTCATATTGAGACCCATTTTCAACATGGAAAACGATCGAATTGGAAGATCATATCTGAATAAAATTTGTAGCCCTTTGAGTTATCTTTCCAACAGATCTTGAATCTCCTCAATCGGATATCAAGAAAAGAAGATACGACCAAAACACTGAAAGCTATTCGGAGGAAATTTCGTAAAACCATGCGGCCGCAAGCCTTTAATTCCATGCGGCCGCATAGACCATTATCGAGAGTTTGAAGGCTGAGTTCATTTGTTTCTTGTGGCCGCAAGCCTCTAAACCATGCGGCCGCATGGTTCATTTTCGATACAAAAATTCTGGTTTCCTAATTTAAGTCAACTACCTATGGAAACAACTATAAATACATATTTTAAAACCCTAGAACGCACGAGAACGCCTCCAACCTATTTTCTCTCTATTTTTCTTAGATCTATCATGTGTAACTAAACTTCTACGCTTGGTCGAAGGAAATTGAAGTCTCGGAACCACATATTGTGAGATCTAAATAGTTTTTCTTATTGTTTGATTTATATTTTGAGTATTGAATGTTCTTCTACATTTATTTCTATGATTTGTTGCGTTTAATTGCTAGAGGGCCCGCTAGTTTATTGATTGTAACAATCTACTGCTAAGTTAAACATCAAATCCGTAATTGTTTGATCCCTTTAACTTGTGAAGCACTAGGATTTGATTATTTTCTGCGATAGAGGTTATTGAATCTTAAGAAGAATGTTTAAATAGATTGAATGCAACCGCTGGTATTTGTGTTATCTAGTTCATTGATTTCTCTATTGTGTAAAGCTATTATTAAATTGAATGTTGAGCACTGGTCTGAGGTTATTTAATAATTAGGGTTAATTAGGACGCTGGTTTCTAATTAACTAAAATTAAGGAGAAATAGGAATCAATTCCAACGATGAATATTCGAAATATGAATTGAATTATCCTTGTATCTATGATCAATTGTGGATTTTCGACGGTGGATGTGGACTTAGACCAAGGTTAGTCATTTGATTGATTTCGTCAATTTAATTTTCATTGTTATTGATTATGTTATTTACAATTGTTGCATACAAAAACCCCCCAATCATTGTACGAAGCATAAAATATTGAATTACATACTTTTCGTGGGATTGACCCTTACTTCCACTACTACATTAGTTTTAAAGGTTTAAGGACTATTTTTGGGTGCTTGCGACAGCACACCAAATTTTGGCGCCGTTGCCGGGGAGTGGTGCTAATTTACTTTTTGTGCTTCTTTAGTTATTTTATTTTTTTAAAAAAAAATCATTATTTTCTAGGTTTTTAGGCAATTTATTGTTTTTAGGAATTTTAGCATAGAATTTTATTTATTTTTCTTATTCTAGTTTTGTTTTTTTTTTTTAACTTGTTTGTCATACTTTTTTTTTTTTTTGAGTTTCCTTGATAGTTTGAGGAACTTGATTGCAACTATGGCCGCCAATTCTCAACAATTCGGCACTAGACTCGACATGCCATCGAAGTATGTTAATGAGGTAAATGTCCAATCCATTGAACAACAACTTGCGAGTCTAACTACTCTTATTTGTCAAATGGTTGCAAGTAATGTGCAAACAGCGAATGCATGTGGAATTTGTTCATTGGTAGGTCATCCAATTGATATGTGCCCAACAGTTCAAGAAGAATCCATAAAAAATCATTATTTTCTAGGTTTTTAAGCAATTTATTGTTTTTAGGAATTTTAGCATAGAATTTTATTTGTTTTTCTTATTCTAGTTTTGTTTTTTTTTTAACTTGGTTGTCATACTTTTTTTTTTTTTTTGAGTTTCCTTGATAGTTTGAGGAACTTGATTGCAACTATGGCCGCCAATTCTCAACAATTCGGCACTAGACTCGACATGCCATCGAAATATGTTAATGAGGTAAATGTCCAATCCATTGAACAACAACTTGCGAGTCTAACTACTCTTATCTGTCAAATGGTTGCAAGTAATGTGCAAACAGCGAATGCATGTGGAATTTGTTCATTGGTAGGTCATCCAATTGATATATGCCCAACACTTCAAGAAGAATCCATTGAACACGTAAATGCAACCGGTAGCTTTCCTGGACAACCACAGAGGAATTATGAGCCCTATTCAAACACATACAACCAAGGATGGAGGGATCATCCAAATTTTAGTTATGAGAATCGACAAGTGAATCAACCTATGAATCAAAATTGGCAGAATTCCCAGCAATATAATCAGCCATACGCTCCTAGACAACAATAGGGCCAAACTTCTAACTCTGATATGTCTTTAAAAGATATTGTTAGATCTCTGGCCACTAATACTTTACAATTTCAACAGGAGAGAAGGGCTAACATTTAATGTTTGGAGAATCAGATAAGTAAAATGGCTAATGCGGTCAGTCGATTGGAGTCACAGAATGCAGGAAAACTACCCTCTCAAACGGTGAAAAATCCATGGGCAAATGTAAGTGTAATCACGTTGAGGAATGACACGAAGGTTGAAGTTCCAGTAAAGACATCCCCTACATCATCTGAGCAAAAAGAGGAAGAAAACTTTGTTGCAAACAAGACTGCTCCCAACGATAATGAGGTAACTGAGCGTAAGTTTCCACCTCTTTTGAATTATAAACCTATACCTCCTTTTCCTTAAGTTTTAGTAGGATGTAGAAAACATGAACGAGATCATGATGAGTTCCATGAAATTTTTAGTATATACGAGGTAAACATTCCACTTTTAGATATTATTAAACAAGTGCCTCATTATGCTAAATTTTTAAAACAATTGTGCACAAGTAAGAGAAAAAAGAAACTAAAAGGAATTGAAAATGTAAAAGTTGGAGAAAACGTATCTGCAATTATTCAAAAGAAACTTCCAGCAAAGTGCACGGATCCAGGTATGTTCACTATCACTTGCATGATAGGCGACACTAAGTTTGAAAAGGCCATGCTAGATTCAGGAGCATCTATTAATGTCATGCCATATTCTGTATACAATTCCTTGAAACTTGGACCCTTAAATAACACTAGTGTGATAATTCAACTAACTGATAAATCTAATACATATCCTAAGGGGGTGATTGAAGATGTTCTTGTGAAAATTGATGATTTGTTTTTTCCTACTGATTTTTATGTACTTGACGTGGGCAATAGTAATCATACTACTCCTATCTTGTTAGGAAGACCATTCTTACGGACATCCAAAACTAAAATGGATTTTAATAATGGTACATTGACCATGGAATTTGATGATAAGATCATTAAGCTTAATATCTATGATTCCATGAAACATTCGTGTATTAATAATCATGTTCATTTTATTGATATAATTGATCAATTAGTACAGGATGTTTTCAAATTTGCTGGTAAAAATGAATGAGAATCTGTCATTAATGAGAATCTTGGGAAGGAAAAAGAGGAGTTGACCTTAAACACCGAGTTACAAAGAACTGTGGCAGCATTAAATGATCTTCCAAAGTCAGGTAATAGTTCTTGTTTTGTACTGCCAGTTTCTAATGAGAGGCCTCTATTTTCTGTTTTGCAGACGTCCATTTCAGATTTGAAGCCCCATCTTAGTCACTACAAGTATACATTCCATGGAGGTGGAGGAACACTATCAGTTATCATTCCCAATGGATTGATGCACCGCAAGGAAGATCGAAGCCAACCATGATAGACCCGGGCTAAATAAGAAAACATTTAGTCGAGCCAATGACAATAAACAAAGGCGCTGCTTGGGAGGCAACCCAAGGGGAGTTTTTTCCTTTATCTTTTCATTTTTTTTTGTTGTTTTTCATGTTCATATTTTAGTTATCTTTGTCTTTTCTTTGCATTTCACCTTACATTGGGGACAATGTAAGTTTTAAGTGTGGGAGAGGGGATTTAGATTGAGTTTAGATTTAGATTGAGTTTAAATTTCAAAAATTTTAAAAATTTTTGCATGATTTTCCAAGAAAATGAATTGAAAGTTAAATGATTGTTTTGGGTTGTGTATGCTATTTGCTGAATTAATTAGGCTTTTAAAGAACTCATAACATGATTGAATGAATAATCCTCCAACTTAGAGTTGATTAGTCAATTATTTTCTTTGAGAATGGTAGTGACTAAATTTTGTAGACAAAAAGCCGGTGAGATTTTTGAGCCTTTAGACTGATACATCCATAACAGTCTCATTATTTTTTTCATGTGTGATATTCTTCCATGGTTTTGTCTCTCTAGAACTTGCCTTGATTCTCTTCAAGATCACATTGACACATGAATGCACGAACATGATTAAGGCCATCTTTGTTACATAAATTAGCCACCTTAGCCAAATAGCCGACCCTGTAATTGAATTTTCCATTATTGAGCCCATTTGAGCCTTATTACCTTTTCTTTGTATAAACTCACATTACAATCTTTAAACTGGAAAAAAAATGTCTTTACCCAAGCTTTAGAGCTAGTGGAGTATTGTTGAATGTCATGAGAAGTGTAGGTATGCAAGAAAATAAGTGTGGGGGTATCAAGATTTATGGTAGTGCTATTATTGGTGAATTGGAACAAATTTTCTATATCAATTCAGGGAGTTCCATTATTGGTGTATAATTTGGAGTTTACATTGTGCAAGAAAAACACAAGAAGAAGAAAAAAAAATGAATGATTGAAGAAAAAGAAAAGAAAAGAAAGAAAAAGAAAATAAGTGATGAAGGAGAGTGATTTTAATGTGAAAAAGATCTATATTCATAACTCTTCCTACATCTCAAGAAAGAGTTCGATTTGTGTGGGATAGATGCAAAAATGATGAAGCTATCATGTGGAGTGGTTGGTTTACATGTCTTATGTATATGTTTGAGCTAAGTCTATTTATCTTTACTCCACTAGTTTCGATGGCTCTTGAATCACATACCCAAATATTTCCCACCTTGACCATAAGCCACATTACAACCTTTGAAAAGTCCTTATGATTCTTGTTAAGCATGTGATCTAAGTGGTAGCGAATGACAAGATATGCAAGCATATGGTAGAACATCTTAATTGGAATGAATTTGAGCGAAACACTTACCCTTTTAAACACATGAGAGTTGAGTGCTTATATCCGTGAGTGTCTACATATTTAGTTTACTTCATCTTTATATGAAAATGCTTGTTAATTGATTATGAGTTGTGTGGAATGTTTATTCATGATATTTTATGTGTCTTGAAAAAGTTTGATGGTTCTATGTTCTTGGCATTACGACTTGGTTTTTGGAGAATTAAATTTAAGTTTTGCCCGAGGTCGAGCAAAAGCTAAGTGTGGGGGAATTTGATAGGAATGTAAAATACACATTTTACATCTTTATTTAATGCACTCATATGATTGTTTTATGCCTAAATGTACTTAGTATTCTCATATTTTGGTTTAGGTGGCAAGTTGATGGATATAGCGTAATTTGGAAGAAATATGTGAAAATGGACCAAAGTGGAAGGAAATAAAAGTTCAAGGATTAGCGTGCAAATACACAAAAGTTGTGTTAAACCAAACAATGAAGATTTGAGAGTCAATTGGTTGAAAGAAGACGTCAAATGGATGAAATATCGTCAAAGTATGATCACACATCAATTTCCAATCAAAAAGTTATACACTGATTTTCAGCCTCATATTGAGACCCATTTTCAACATAGAAAATGATCGAATTGGAAGATCATATCTGAATAAAAGTTGTAGCCCTTTGAGTTATCTTTCCAACACATCTTGAATCTCCTCAATCGGATATCAGGAAAAGAAGATACGACCAAACCACTGAAAGCTGTTTGGAGAAAATTTCGTAAAATCATGCGGCCGCAAGCCTTTAATTCCATGCGGCCGCATAGACCATTACCGAGAGTTTGAAGGCTGAGTTCATTTGTTCCTTGCGGCCGCAAGCCTCTAAACCATGCGTCCGCATGGTTCATTTCCGATACGAAAATTCTGGTTTCCTAATTTAAGTCAATTACCTATGGAAACAACTATAAATACATATTTTAAAACCCTAGAACGCACGAGAACGCCTCCAACCTATTTTCTCTCTATTTTTCTTAGATCTATCATGTGTAACTAAACTTCTACGCTTGGTCGAAGGAAATTGAAGCCTCGGAACCACATATTGTGAGATCTAAATAGTTTTTCTTATTGTTTGATTTATATTTTGAGTATTGAATGTTCTTCTGCATTTATTTCTATGATTTGTTGCGTTTAATTACTAGAGGGCCCGCTAGTTTATTGATTGGAACAATCTACCGCTAAGTTAAATATCAAATCTGTAATTGTTTGATCCCTTTAACTTGTGAAGCACTATGATTTGATTATTTTCTGCGATAGAGGTTATTGAATCTTAAGAAGAATGTTTAAATAGATTGAATGCAACCGCTGGTGTTTGTGTTATCTAGTTCATCGATTTCTCTATTGTGTAAAGCTGTTATTAAATTGAATCTTGAGTCTTTGATGCGGGTTATTTAATAATTAGGGTTAATTAGAACGCTGGTTTCTAATTAACTAAAATTAAGGAGAAATATGAATCAATTCCAACGATGAATATTCGAAATATGAATTGAATTATCCTTGTATCTATGATCAATTGTGGATTTTCGACGGTAGATGTGGACTTAGACCAAGGTTAGTCATTTGATTGATTTCGTCAATTTAATTTTCATTGTTATTGATTATGTTATTTACAATTGTTGCATACAAAAACCACCCAATCATTGTACGAAGCATAAAATATTGAATTACATACTCTTCGTGGGATCGACCCTTACTTCCACTACTACATTAGTTTTAGAGGTTTAAGGACTATTTTTGGGTAATTGCGACAGCACACCATTGAACCACCAGCTTTTCAGTTGACCTGCAAAGCCGTAAATGATATTGTTTGTTGCAAGATGATGATCAATTCCTTTACACAAATAGACATTAAAACAAATACCCATTTTTTCAAGTAATTGAATGATTTGATATTCTGATAATCCATCGATGCTCCATTCAACTATAGCATTACCATCATAGGAAAATGATTTTTTGATATTTTCTTCGAAAAGAAGATCAGGAGGAGTTGGACGAGGATAATATGTTGGAAGATTTGGTTTTTGAAATCTTTGTCCATTAAGCTTGTTGATTTGCAAATCAGTTTCTTCATGAAATTGAGATTTAATATCATTGATAGCAGATTCAATGGTATTGATATTTTTTGGAGAAGCTGAAAGTTTTGCAAATTGAGAAGCGAGTTCTTTGAGAACATTTTCTTGAGAATTGAGCTTCGAGGAGGAGGAATATCATGAAAATGATAAATAGAAGAAGCAGAAAAATCAATATTTTTCTTCTTCGTTCCTTTATCAGAAGTTTGAGCTTCGGATTCAGAATTTATTTCAATTCTATCGAGTTGAGTACAAATAGATTGAAGAACGATATTTGAATAATTGTTTTGAGATAAAACATTTTTGATATCCTTAGCGATAGCCATAGTATCGTCAGGTCTTTCAATCTTTTTGAAAGGAGAGGCAACTACTTTAGTAGTGCCATGTTGAATTGCAATTTCTTGCAAAAGAGGATGAACTGACTAGAAGGTTTTTCCATCTGGAGTATTCCAAATCTTTTTCGAAGATGAATGAGTTTGAATTGTTTTTGTTTTCTTTGAAGATGAAATCTTTTTTGGAGATTTTTTGAAAACTTTGGAATAAGTCCATTCAAAGAAACTTTTATCTTCTTGAGATTCAAAGAATTCATCCCAATAAGACTCAATTTGTTCTTTAGAAAAGGATTTTTTGATCAAATGACGAAATGTTTTTGACTTTGGGAGTTTGATCGGTTTTGAATTCATTTCTTCTATCAATCTTAGAAGAAATAACATTACATTGACGATGAAGTCGTTTAGATTGAGGAGGAATCATATCTGAAAGAGTTGGAGAAGTAGGAGGTTCAACTTCTTCTTCATCTTTCTCAGATTCATTTTGATAAAAAAGTTTTGGAATTTTTGGATTAAAATTGACACCTTTGAGAGAAGAGGTTGAAGATCTGGCTGATTGAAATGAAGAAAGTCTAGATCTATCATCAGATCTATATGAAGAGGATCTTTGAAGAAATGATGGTTTATCAAAGATTACTCTGATTGTTCCATCGGGATTATGAATAATCTATTCAGGTTTCTCCAACAGGTATTTGAATAGGATTTTGAACATCGTCGAAATCCCAAGCAAGACCCCTTTCTTGAATATTCCAAGGAATTCTCTTTGGAATAGAAACATTTGAATGTAAGGGATTGACTTCAACTAAGAGACTCTCATCTCTAGGAGATGTCCTAAGAGCTCTTATGTTAAGTTGAGTATTCAAAAGTTTATAATATACTCTGTATATTATAGCAAATGCTTTTGAGCTATCATCAATTTCGAAATTTTTTGTTTGAATTCGAAGATTAAGAGTATTCAAGATAGCACCATCTTGAAGACTAACAGAAAAATTTGAATAACAATTTGAAAATATTGGACCACTTTCGAGATTTGACTCGAGCATGGAGAGTAATGAATGTTCAAACCTTAAGAGTCTTTTGTCTCTTAAAGTAATGAGAATTGGAATATCAAGACCAAGTCGAAACAATGGTTTGACAGCAATTTGAACAAGTCCAATATGAAGATATTGAAACTTCTTGCGATGAGCTTGAATAGATTCTTTTGAAAGTAAATTGATAGAAGTAATCAGTTCCTTAACAGGAATAATTTGCTCCAAAGTTTTGAAAATCAAATTTTGAGTAAAATCAAATTTGCCTATTTCAGATATAGAACTCTTGTCTACCTTTGGAATAGTCCAATTTTGAAGAGTTTGTTCAATTTTTGCAATTTGAATTTCTTTTGAATTAAAATCATTTGATGCAGAATTTTGTTCAATTTCTTCTTTACCAAAAAATTTTGACATACTTGAATTGTTTGAACTAGAACTAACATCCTTTGAACCACTACCTTTACTGAACCAATTAGACATGAAAGACATAATTGAATGATGCAAAAATTACAATAATCTTACCAACTGTAGACACAATGCTATAGGAAATATTGATGCTTGACCAAAGCCTACAAACGGGACCACCCTAAACGCCTACCCCGGCTAATACAGGCTGACCAACGTCTATTCAACAAACATCCATGGCTACACACCAGTATGATCTTTGACACTGTAAGGACAGTAGTTTGACAGGGTAACTCTTACAACACTCTCTGATGGCTCTGATACTAAAATTGTATTCGGGAAGGTCTTATTCCCACAAAATATTTCGAAAAAACTACTGAACTACTTTATGGAGCCAGTGGTAAAAAGCTTGATATTCAATACAAACTTTCAAAAGCTCATGTCTGTCATTCAGATATTTGTTTCAAAAATATTTTTTATCTTGTCAAAGATCTTGATCAAGAAATTATTCTTAGTACTCCATTTTTGGTTCAAATCTATCCTTTTACAGCAGATGCTAAAGGATTAACAGCCAATATTTTTGGAAAGAAAATTATTTTTAAATTTTCTAATCCTCCTTCTTCAAAAGATATCAATACTTTAAAAGATTCTTCTATTTCAAAAATTGTTAACAATATCAATTTCAAGAAAAATCATATCTAATTTCTTCAAGAAGAAATTCGATTTCAAAAAATCGGGGAGAGATTACAAGATTCTTCCATTATTCAAAAAATTTCTCATTTTCAAAAACAGATTGAAAAAGAAATATGTTCAACTATACCGAATGCATTTTCGGATAGGAAGAAACATATTGTTTCCCTTCCATATACTCCAGATTTTCAAAAATCAAATATTCCAACAAAATCCCGTCCTATTCAAATGAACAAAGAATTACTTGATCATTGTATGATTGAAATACAAGATCTTCTTGATAAGAAGGTTATCAGATCTAGCAAGTCGCCTTGGAGCTGTTCTGTTTTTTATGTCAATAATTCTGTTGAAATTGAACGAGGAGTTCTCGAATCGTTATCAATTACAAACCACTCAATTCATTTCTTCAATGGATTCGTTATCCAATCCCTCAAAAGAAAGATCTTTTGAATCGATTATTCAAAGCTATTATCTTCTCCAAATTTGATTTAAAGTCAGATTTCTGGCAAATTCAAATAAAAGAAGAAGATAAGTACAAAACTGCTTTCAATGTTCCTTTCAGTCAATATGAATGGAATGTCATGCCTTTTGGTCTCAAAAATGCTCCTTCTGAATTTCAAAAAATTATGAATGATATTTTCAATTCGTTTCAAGATTTTATCATTACTTACATTGATGATGTTTTAGTCTTCTCTGAAAGTATTGAAAAACATTTCAAACATTTGCATACATTTATTCATGTCACTAAACAAAATGGTTTAGCTGTTTCAGCTAAGAAAATTATTTTGTGTCAAACAAAGATAAGGTTCCTTGGTCATAATATTCAATTAGGAACACTTATACCAATTCAAAGAAGTCTTGATTTCACTTGCAAATTTCCTGATGAAATATTAGACAAAAATAGTCTTTAAAGATTTTTAGGTTGCGTCAATTACGTAGGAGATTTTGTCAAAGAGATAAGAATCCTATGTGCACCTTTATTCAAAAAACTGAAAAAGCACCCTGACCCATGGAGTCACGAGTGTACCCTTGCAGTCCAACAAGTCAAAAAGGCCATCAAAAGCATTCCTTGCCTTTCAATCCTTGACCCAAATGCCTCCATTATTGTCGAGACAGATGCATCAGATATAGGGTATGGTGGGGTCCTCAAACAGGTTTCTTCCTAAACAAGCCAAGAACAATTGGTCAGATTTCACTCAGGAGTCTGGTCAGGTCCTCAAAAGAATTACACCACTATAAAAAAAGAGATTTTAGCCATCGTGCTACTCATTTCAAAATTTTCGCAAGATGGCAAGCAATTTTTTCTTGCTTTGATTTTCAAATACTATATATACAAGGATCCTCAAACTTTCTTGCAGATTTCCTCACAAGAGAATTTCTTCAGAAAGAAAGAGAGAGAGAGGAGAGAAAATGAGTTCTTTTGTGAATGTTAAGCGGAAGAACAAGAAGAAGGCTTCAAACAACCCTCAAAATCCGCCTCCTTCAATCGATGATTTTCTTTCTCAAGGATCCTCATCTCAAAATCTCTACCCATCCAGCACAAAGAAAAGCTCGAACACCTTCAAATTTCAGACAAGCTCTTCAAACAGGAACTGGAAAACTTCCAGAAATCAACCCTTCTCAAAGAACCTTTTCATATTTCACAAAATCTCGATATTTATCAATTTGTGAAATGGAAACTTCATGAATTCATCGTTACACTTGTCTCGATGAATGTCTTCAAGATATTTTTCCAGAAAAATTTCAATTTTTTCCCACAAATATCAAAAAATCCCGTGAGTACTTTGAAACGATCCTTGTCAAAACTAGATCAGCGATTATTACTCACACTCCTAATGCTCAAAACAAAGAGCATATTGATTTTTCAAAAATTTCAATTCAAAGGGTGTGGTCTTACGAAGACTGGGGGACCAACCCATGGAATGAGAAGCGAATGAATCTCCCAAAAAATGCTTCAATCGAATCTCATTTCAATTTTTTTTATTACATCAATGTGTGGTCTAACGTTTTCTACTTTAGGCCTATAACGCACTCCTGGTTTATTTTTTTTAACCAGAATTGTTTAAATAATTTTCCAAAATGGTTTCAAACATGGTTCGAATATTTTGGACTTGAAGAGATAATTTTACCTAGTCTTACTCTTCAAGGATTCGAACACTTCAAAAAAGAGGCAAAAACCTTTTTGAAACCTCATGAAAATCTTTTGTTTCAATTTGCCCACAACCTCAAAGTTTCGTGGATATTCTGCTGGGACTTTCAAATCATTCAAGAGCATGGTAGTGAATTCAATGTCAAAAGAATTGTTCGACATTTCAAAATTAAATGGTGGTCAAAATTCCATGAGACAAACTGTTGCCCAAAAGTAATTGATTCATGGATTCAAGAACAAAGAAACATTGGACAACCTTCAAAGAAAGAACAAGAAAAATCTGCAGATTTTTCGACAGAAAAATCAAGATTTATTGCTATGCTTAATCAATGTAAATCTCCAGAAGAACTTTCAGTAATTTCGGAGAAAATTGCAAATTTAGCAGAAGCAACTTCAAAGAAATCAAAATCAGTTACTTCAAGCGAAGAATCAGATCATGCTTATGACAACGAAGATGATTGTTATGGGTATGATATTGATGACCTCCTTGATCAAGAATTGAATACCAAATGACTACATGACCACAGTTATTTGGATGAACTTTCAAGATACCGTTCTCAACAAGCCAAAGATTTCATGTTCAAAATGTGTTTACCTGCAAACAAATTGTTTCTGCCGCCCTTGCTGACATTCAAAGGACAGTCTTCAATTCAAAAAGTCGGGAAGGATGGAGAATAATTTCAAAAAGCAAAAGAGCAATCAAGTATTTGCTTTCTCAAAAGATGTTCAAAGTTGAGATAGCTTTTTCTCAAAAGAAGATAAAGGCAGTCCACTTTCTCAAAAGACGGATACTTTATCAAAAGAAGATAACTTGTGTGGTTGACACAATGATTCAAGATTCTTATTTCAATTTCAATGTAATTTCAAGTCCGAAACCTTAGCTATTTGTGGCATCATTGAAAGGTTTTAGATAGAGCGTGAAAAATAGAGAGTACTTATTTTTCTCTGCATCTCAAGTTTTGATTCAATATCCTTGTAATACTATTTTCAAAATTTATCAATAAAATTATCTTTTACTTCAATTTTTTTGTCTTCAACTACTCTATCCTTTTGCTTCCGCATTTTTCCTGTCCCTGGGCTATTTTGTGTGTGTGTGTATATATATATATATATACACACTTTGCCTTCTTTCTTCCAAGCTGTCGGCCACTATCTGTTAGTATATATATGTGCAGCCCAAATTGTTTTGTTATGTGCAGCTGCAATTGATCTCCTTCTCTTCCAAGTGGCTGTTGCTTTTGCTCTTTTTTTTTTTTTTTTGTTCACTTGGCTGCCGGCCTCCCCCTTCTCCTTGTAGGTGTATATATATACATCAAGGCAAATGGGCCTCTTTTCTAAATTTCGGCCCAATATTCTCTTTGTCTATATATTTAATCTCAAGTTGCCAAATTTTGTATCTGATTAGAAGTCCAAATTGAGGTGTAATTAATTTAATGCTTGCTTCCGGTACTCGTACTATGAATTTTTCCATTTTCCCACTATTTTGAATTCTTTTCTTCAATTCTTCATAAAACATAAAGTTTTACCTATAAAATACAATTTAACATAAATTAGGTAGAATTTAATTCAAAAGACAATAAAATATAATGATTTAGCACCTCGAATAAGTATAAAACCTACACTTATCACCATCCATGTACTGCAGCTATTGCCCATGAACACCTCACAGTCACAAGTTTATCTACCTAGGAGAATGCATATTGGAAGACCACTCTCTCTTGTTGGGTGTACCTCTTAGCAACTATGCGTTCTTGTGACATTCTAAGGTACCCTCAAAATTGTATTTCATCTTATAAACCCACTTACACCCGATGACATCCTTATTAGGAGGAACAATGGTAAGGGTCCAGGTTTGGTTTTGTTCAAGGGCGGTATGCTCAAATTCTATTGTATTAAGACAATGAAGATCTTTGATTGCCTCACCTTAGGTAGTTGGTGCACTTTGTGCAAAGATTGAAGTATTAAAAGCATGGAAGAAAAAATGAGTAAAAGAATAAGAGAAGGAGATTTACCGGAAGTAGAAAGGCTTGTCTTAAACTCATTTAGATAAAAGAATAAAAGAAGGAGGTTTATCGGAAGTTTTATTAGGCATCCTAACTATGTAAGAAACATCAATATCTATAATCTAAGTAGGTCGCAGTAGCACAAAATTTTGTGTGTTGTGAGCTAAAAGATAAAGTGATATACCATACATAGATGGTGTTGAACGTAAGTAGCAAATGGCATAGCAGTAGAGGACCCATTGACTTTGAGCAATGCAAGCAACTCATGATATTGAACCTCGCGTAGTGAAATTGGGATGGCATCTACAACAACGGTGTCATCTTCATGCTGGATTGACGTTTAATTGGAATAGTCTCTAGTATATTACCTTTTACCATGAAGCTTATGGCTTAGGGGATAGCCATTAAGTTTGTAACATTTTCAGCAATATGACCCGCCATATGATACTAGTTACAAATTGGTGCCTCAGCATTGTCTTCTTTAGGACAAGAATCAAAATTGTGACCAGCAATTTTGCTGTAACTACAATATGGCATTTCCTTTTTTTGAGCCAGATGAATAGACATCAGACTTAAAAAGGATTTTTTTATTGTTTTTTTTATAGTTAGCAGTTTTTTTTTTTTTTATAAAATATCCTAGCTTGAAAATCCAAGCCGTAGGATATGAATTTATTAAAGAAAAATCGAATACAACTTAAAGAGGGGGACAAGCAACCTTGCCTCCATGAGTACAACTATGAATCTAAACATGCTACTAATAATATCATGCAGTCAATCTAAAAATATAAAGCCTGATCAACCTAGACTAATCTAATGTTCTCCATGCCAATTCTATCAAGCCTCACAATACCTTTAATTCTTCCCCGAAACTCATTTGCTTCAATTAAGTTGAATTTCCTGTCAACATAACCCTTGGATGCAAACCAGTCGGCAGCTTGATTTCCTTCCCTCCAAACGTGGGTAATTTTGGTTTCCATCTTCTCCAGCAGCCACCTAATGGATTGCAATATGTATTGGACATCCCATGGACCAATGTTTTGCCTAATCAGTGCAACAGCCACCTTAGAATCAGTCTCAACCCATACTTTCCCCGAATCCCCCTGCGACCAAAGATAGCTTCAGCCCTGTTTCCATAGCTCTAAGTTCAGCCTCCAAAATGGTTCCTTCTCCATAATAGTCATAGAATCCCCAAATAGGATTCCCCAAGTTATTCCTCAGTAACCCCCTGCCTGCAGTCTGGGAATTGTCCTTCCTAGCCCCATTTGTATTGAGTTTATACCAACCGAACTCAGGTTTAATCCATTTTACTGCTGTAGGTTTCTTCCCCCTATTCCTCCCAGTCTGCTTAAATTTGCCTGCCCTTATAAGTGCATTAATTAGGACATATACTTGCTTGATAATCATGTCTGTCCTTACACTATATTGTTTGTGCTTCGCATTGTTCCTGGCCAGCCACAGAAGCCAGATGACAACCAATGGGATCGCATTTCTGATCTCACCTGGCTTTGCTTTCTTCTGTAGGAACCAGTGCATCAGTAAAGATCTGGGGTGAACACCTCTGAACTCTTGCACATTCATAACTCTGGAAAAGTGTGTCCAAACCTCCTTCGCAATTCGACCCTCCGAGAATATATGATTAATGTTTTCAGCATTACTACAACACTGGCATTTGGAGGCTAAGTGTATGGCAAATTTTTTCTGTATAATATCATCCACAGGAAGCCAATTATGCCAGAGTCTCCAAACTAAAAAACTGATTTTTTGAGGAATATTTTTATCCCAGATATGTTTGTAGGCCAATTGAGCAGATTTACCCTGCCTGAATGTGTTAATACATGATGAGATAGTAAATTCCCCAGTAGAATTAGGCTTCCAATACATCTTATCAGGTATTCTAGTAATCGGGATCCTCACTATTTCGTTCACAACTTCAACAGGTAAGATGCAATTCAGAGAGTTGATGTCCCATTCGTTTATATTTCTGAAGTCCAACACCAACTTGTCTTGAAGCAAATCCTGTGTCAATCTCCCTTGAATACTCCCAGTTTTGAGCCACGCATCATACTTAAAATTAATTTTCCCTTCACCAATTCTCCAGGCAATATGAGGTTCAGCAATATTTCTGGCTTTAATCATCCTTCTCCAGATACCAGACTCCTGACTGCTATGATTAACTGCATTAGCATGGTTAGTTTTACAGTACTTAGCTAATAAAACCTGACTCCAAAGGGATCTTTGCTCTCTAAACTTCCACCAAAGTTTACAGTCATAAGCCAGGTTCAGGTCTGTTAGAGATTTACAACCTAGACCCCCTTCTTCCACTGGAAAGCAGATATTTTCCCATGATGTCCAATGTATTTTCTTGCTTTGACTAGAATCTCCCCAGATGAAGCTGTTGAACAATCTAGAAATTTTGTTAATAATGCATTGAGGAGGGTCAAGGATTTGAATCAAGTGAATTGGCATGGAGCTTAACACATGTTTGATGAGTGTAATTCTACCACCTGCAGACAACCATTTATTCTCCCAACCTAATATTCTTCATTTTATTTTGCTGATCAAGTTTTCAAATAGAATAGCCTTCTTATGCCCTTTATATAGGGGGACTCCAAGGTTATCATAGGCAAAGGTTGGAACTGAAATCCAGTGCATTCAGCAACCACTACTCCATGGATCTCTTTTCTAGTGTTAAACGAACTTTTATTGCAGTTAATGGCCTGCCCAGATATCTCAGTGTACTGACTTATGAACCTCATAATTTTGCTCAAGGATGATCGTTGGCCATTTGTGAATATTACAATGTCATCTGCAAATGCCAAGTGTGACACTGGGATTCCTCCTCCATATCTGAATTGAAGGTCAGTGTTTGTCGAGAATAACGCATCCAGCCCCCTAGATAGGCACTCAGCCAAAATGATAAAAAGTGAAGGCGATATGGGGTCACCTTGTCTCAGTCCTCTGGACGATTTGAAGTATCCCTTGAGTTCTCCATTAATCAAAATAGAAAAGCTGCAATTGTTTATACTCCTTTTGATCTTATCAGTCCAACTTTGGCTAAAGCCAAACTTTTCCAACACCTTGTAAAGAAAACCCCAATCAACCCTATCATAGGCCTTCGCCATATCCAGTTTTAAAATCACATTGCCACCTCTAGTCTTTCTGTCAATATTGTGAATCAATTCCTGTGCCAGGAGAATATTGTCTCCTATGTCCCTCCCTGGGGTAAATCCACTTTGAGATGTAGAAATGATTTTAGGCAAAACCTTGTTAAGTCTAGAAGATAAAACCTTAGTGATGATTTTATTTATCACATTACATAAGCTTATTGGCCTGAAATCCTTCCATTCCTTAGCCTCAGCTTTTTTCGGAATAAGTGTGATTGAAGTAGACGTGATACCAGTAGGTATATCCCTGCCATTGAAGAAATCCACTACCGCATCAAGTAGGTCTGATTTGATAATGTCCCAGCTAAACTGATAAAATAGACCGGAAAAGCCATCAGGGCCTGCAGCACTATCTTTATTTAGTTAGCAGTAGATTATGTAGAAGATGTAGATGAATTTATAGTTCGCCGTTAATATACACTAACAATCCTATAAAAAGAATGATTAGTAGTCAATATAAGAAGATTGTAATCAGCCTTGCTTTATTAGAAACCAAACTCAAGAAGAGCACTGGAAAATGTGGAGTATTACAATGGGAAGCTTGTTTTAAGCCATAAAGACTCTAAAGTAATTTACAAACTTGCCTTGGATGATCTTTGGAATAAACAGAAGATTTCTTCACGTAGACTTCCTCATTGAGGCTACCATGAAGGAACGAATTTGAAACATCAAACTATTTCTAATGCTATCCCCATACTCCAGCTATGGTTAACGGACACCTCGCTATCATAAGTTTAGCTACCAAGGAGAATACATCATGGAAGTCTACTATCTCTTGTTGGGTGTACCCCGTAGCAACTAGGCATGTCTTGTGACATTCTAAGGTACCATCAATTGTATTTCATCTTGCAAAACCACTTATATCCAGTGGCGTGCTTATTAGAAGAAAGAGTGGTAGGGATCCAAGTGTGGTTCTTTTCAAAGGTGGAAAGTTCAAATTCCATTGCATTAAGCCAAGGAGGATCGTTGATTGCCTCACCATTGGTAGTTGGTTCAGTGTAAGGAGAGATTGAAGTAGTGAAAGCAAGGAAGATGGGTGATAATTTTTTATAAGAAAAGAAATGAGAAAGAAGAAGGTTGACCTAAAGTGGAAAGGTTTGTCTTTGGCAGCAATGGAGAAGAAATCGTATGTGAAGAGGGTGTGGTGAGCGAGTTAGGTAAACTTGAGTGAACATTCAAATTAGGTGGAGATGGAAAAGAGAATGTTACAATTCCTGCAGAAGAAGTGGAGGAATAGACTGCAAAAGAAAGAGATGGAGTGAATCTTGCGTGTGAGAAAAGGTCGCAAAAAGTTAGAAAAGAAAATTTGTTTGAAAGAAAAACGGAATTGCTAGTCAAGTTAAAGAGTTTATAATCCTCTACTCTAAATGGATAACTAAGAAAAACTAGTTTTCTACTTCTAGGATCAAGATTTCTTCTGCCATGTGCTAGAGTGGATGCAAATGCTAGATAACAAAAGAGACGTAAGTGAGACTAGGAAGGCTTATGTCCAAACAAACTTTCATGTGGAGTTCTAATTTGTAGTAGGGGTGTAGGAGTCCTATTCATTAAATACACACCAGTCATCACACATTCATTCAAAATTTACGTAGGAACCCTAGATTGAAACCTAAAAGCTTGTGCTACCTACAGAATGTGCTGATATTTTCTTTCCACAAAGCCATTCTGATGTGGTACTTAAACACGACTCTTTTTGCGAATAATACCCTTTTGACTAGAAGTCAATAAACGAGAACTCAAGTCCATTTTCACTACATAAAACCTTAATCTTTGTGGTAAGTTGTATCTCAACTAAGTTGGAAAGGAGAAAAGACATAACTTAGCATTTGATTTTCTTTTCAACATATAGATGTTGGAATTTGGTTTAGAGAACAAAATTTAGTTAAGTATGGAAAAGTGAATTTAGTGTCAATTTTGATCAAATATTGGTACTTGATCCGATAGTCAAATTATGAATATAAATAGACTAACTTGTTCTACTCGTTATAGTACATCGTCGTGGTATATTTGGAATCTCAAAACCAATTTTCGATGAATGAGGAATTGCAGTCCAAAGTTGGATAGAAAATAGGAAATATGGGCTGGATAAATGACAAACTATGTATCTCACCCATCACTCGAGCGATGAGACTATCGCTTGAGTGGCAGTCTAGCAAAAGGCAAGCAGAAAAGGTTATAATGAATAGGTCTCACTATAGCTCGAGTGAGAGGCCACCGACAGGCTAGCAACAGTAAGGGATGCTTCACTTCGTGAAGGTTGCTAGGTTTGGGGCGTGACACTTCACTCACAACCCCTCATTTTCGATAAATAGGACACTTTGGAAGTCCATTAGTCTTCCCATATCATTTTGCATTGAATATTACATCAAAACTCTTGCAAAATACTCTTCAAACGTTATTCCAAAACCAATTTTTTTGTAAAGAGAAATATTCATTCAAAGTTCGATGTCACTTGTGATTTGAAGTGCTTCTATCACAAGTTGTATCTCTTGTATCTTAGGAGACAAGTCCCGTAGACTGTTAGCTCCATTGTGGGATAATATTATCATAAAGAGAAAGTGTTTTCACTTGTCTCGGATTTCGTTCTTCATTTCATTTTTTTTCTTACCTTCTTTCTTTCTATTCATAGAGTTTAATTACGCTCCTTTGAATTAAATTTAAATATTTTCTTTTGTCTAAAATATCATTTACATATACTACCAATCCAACATTCTCAAGACAATCATTTACATATACTACTGATCCATCTTTGGAATAAGCCTTTGTATGCTATTCCTTTCTTTCATTATTTTGTACATTGAACTTATGTTTATAACATAAATGAATACTGTTGAGACTACTTCAAGTTAAACAACAAATGGTATGAACCATATGGTTTTGCCTTTAGCCATACCTATATCAAACTCTTACATTCCACATGGAGAAAAATCAAAAAAGTTTAAATGTGTGAATTTTAAAATATGGAAACAAAAGATATTGTTTTATCTTACTACTTTGTATTTGGCAAAGTTCCTAAAACAAAGAGCTCTTGTTGTACAAGAAGGAGAAAATAATCGTAAATCGATTATTGCATTGGATGGATGGAAGTATTCGAATTTTCTTTGTAAAAATTACATACTAAATGGATTGGACAATACACTTTATGGAGTGTATAGGTCGATGAACTCGACCAAGGATCTATGGGATTCTTTAGAAGAGAAGTACAAGATCGAGGATACTGGAACAAAGAAGTTTATTGTTGGCAAGTTTTTGGAGTACAAGATGGTAGATTACAAAACTGTGATAAGTTAAATACAAGAACTTCAAGTTCTACTTCATGACATACATGCTGAAAAGATGGAATTGAGTGAGTTCTTCCAAGTTGCATCCATCATTGAGAAACTCCCTCCTATGTGAAGAAATTTCAAGAACTATCTCAAACACATTCAGAAGAAGATGAACTTGGAGGAATTGAAAGTCTGTTTGAGGATCGAGGAAGACAATAGAAACACCGAAAGGAAATCTATTATTCAACTTGGATCAAATTTTATTGAATCTGGTTCGAAAGTTGTCAACAAAAAACATAAGATCTCCGGTATTGTACCAAAAAGAGACAACTCCAAGAATGTCAACAAGTTTAAAGGCAACTGTTACAATTGTGAAAAAGTTGGACATCACTCTAATGAATGTCGAAAGCCTAAGAAGAACGCACAAGCAAATGTAGTTGAAAGAGACACCATTTCTGAAGGGATACAAGAGATGAATCTTTCAGCGATTATTTCTAATGTAACAACGTTGGAAATTCAAGGTAATAGTGGGTTGAAACTAGTGCTACCCATCACATTTATGCAGATAAGACTATGTTTTCTAACTACAAAGAGTTAAATGGAGAACAACATTTTATGGGAAATTCTTCAAGTTCTAAAATTGAAGGACAAGGGAAAATTACTTTGAAGATGACATCTGGTAAAGAACTTGTCATCAACAATATCACACATGTACTGGACATTCTCAAGAATCTTGTATTCGGGTCATTACTTAGCAAAAATGGCTCTAAACTTGTATTCGTATCTGATAAATTTGTACTCACTAAAAATGAGATGTATGTTGGTAAATGATACTTATGTGATGGGATGTTAAAAATGAATGTTCTTACAATTGTACCAAAACAAATTATTATGAATAAAACTTCGAATTCTATTTATATGCTTAAGTTGTCTTATTTATAGCATAGTCAATTAGAACACGCCAATTACAAAATCGAAACGCAAATTTATAAATCAAAGTTTAATTCCAACACTTAAGATTGATCTGAATCATAAATGTGAAGTATGTGTTGATGTAAAGTTGGCCAAAACTTATTTTAACTCAATTCAAAGGAACACGACACCTAGAGTTAATACATCGCCATATATGTGACTTGAAATTTGTTCAAACTAAAGGTGATAAGAAATACTTTATAAATTTATTGATGATTGTACAAAGTATTGTTACGTCTTTATACTACAAAGTGAAGATGAAGACTTAGATGTCTTTAAACATTATAAGACGAAAGTTGAAAATCAACTTGATAAACTAATAAAAAGTATTCGTAGTGATAGAGGTGGTGAATACATGACGCTGTTTGTAATGATAACACTATCTTGTTGACTGGAGATCACAAGATCTTGATTCAATGAGACAACTAATTTATGAAGATTCAATGAAGCATTTGGGGAAATATTTCCAAGCTCATTTTTATGATAATTAAAGTGCTTTCTGTAGAATTTTATGGTTAAGATATCATTTTAATTATTCATAGATCTTCATTAAGTCAAGTGGAGTAGGACAGAATACTTTTAATAGAATATCACCTATGTAAGTGTGAGGTGGGACCACCTCAATGAAAATTGTTCACATGCTGAAATTTTCTAAACATTTATCAAACTCAAAAGTGGTTTAGGGCCAAAGCGAACCAAGTCATGAGAACCATGAACGATTTAGGAAAGATACATGTGCGAGTATCGTTGTCTTGGTTTACACTAATAACTGAATGGTTCAAGACATCGGGTCTACCAATTAGCCAAGAAAATCAGATTGTATTTCACTAAGAAAGGTTTCAAGGCCGGAAGCTACCTTACCTAATACAGTTTTTTTTCTCTCACTCTCTTTACAATGCATCATATTTCTGCATAGCATAATCATACTCGAATTTCCATTTATGTAGAGGATTTTTGGAATTTGTTTTAGAGAATAAAATTTAGTTAAGTATGAAAAGTGACTCTCGTGTCAACTTTGATCAAATATTCGGACTTGATCTAATAGTTAAATTATAAATATAAATAGACTAACTTGTTTTACCCGTGAGTAGATTTTCGTGGTATATTTGGAATCTCAAAACCAATTTCGAATGAATGAGAAATTACAGTTTAAAGTTGGATACAAAAGAGGAAATACAGACTAGATAAATGACTAACTCTATATCTCGCCTATCGCTTGAGCGACAGGAGAGTGAAATAGGTTCTAATGAATAGGTGTCACTGTCGTTCGAGTGAGAGGCCGGCAACAGGCTAGCGACAACAAGGGATATTTCCTTTCGTGAAGGTTGCTGAGTTTGGAACATAACACTTCACTCACAATCCCTCCATTTCCATAGACCCTTTGGATGTTCATTAGTCATCACATATCATTTTGCATTGAAATTACGTCAAAATTCTTGCAAAATACTCTTCTATGGTCATTTCAAAACCAATTTTCTTGTAGACAAATGTTCGTTCAAAGTTCGTTTTTACTTGTAGTTTGAAGTGCTTCTACCACAAGTTGTATCAGTTGTATTTTGAAAGACAAGTATCGTAGATCGTTAGCATCATTGTGGGGCAATATTGTCTTAAGGAGAAAGTGTTTTCCTTTACCTCGGATTTCGTTCTTCACTTCGTTTCTTTTTCTTACATTCTTTCTTTCCGTTTATAGAGTTTAATTATGCTATTGTGAATTCAACTTAAACATTTTATTTTTCTGAACAACCTTTACATATACAAACAATATATCCATGTATTTCTAGTCGTATCATCAACAATGTTTATCAAATATTATGTCCCATCATGGACTTCTATCGCACAATGTCCCCAAAGATCCACATGTAGTAAATTAAATAATTTTAAAATTTTATGTGTGTTGGTAGGAAAAGGCAAGCAGTGTTGTTTTGCAAGTTGCCAGACATGAAAAACATGAGAATTTGTCGTTTTAATATTTGAAATTACAATTGAATCTTGAATAAGCAGAATTCTGGAATAAAAATTGTAGCCTATATGATTATGCCATAACTCAATTTTTACAGTAACGGAAGCGAAAATCAAGTTTTACTAAAGTATAAGGGTAAAGAAAATATAAGGGTGTACATCATGGAAATGTCTCATCTTGCTTCAAAATTAAAAGTATTAAAGTTTGAGCTGTCTAATGACTTGCTCATACATTTAGTTTTTGTTTATATTCTTCCACAATTCGGCTAATTTAAAGTCAATTACAACTGTCAAACAGGAAAGTTGACTCTTAATGAACTCATTCCTTATTGTACTGGAAGTATTCACTTGGCAAGTACTTATAAGAACAACTAAAGGATAAGGAAGCTGCATCTGGTTCAGTTCAAAATGAATAGTAAAAGCGTAAAAATGATTAATCATCTGGCTATTTCTTTTGTAAAAATCTAGAACAGATAAAGAGAGACTGTGCTAAATACTACGCTTAATGTGTAAAGAAAAGTACACTTCTTACTTTGGTTTGTTTTGAAATTAATTTAGTTTCAATACCAAGCCACATTTGATGGATGAATTCTGGAGCAACTACTCACATAAGTATGTCTATGCGGGGTTGCATGAACAACCAAAATCCAATTGATGCTAAAAAATTCATCTATGTAGGGCGATGGTAAATCAGTCAAAGTTGAGGCTATATGGATTAAAAGTTTATCATTAAAGTCTAGTAATTATTTGAATTTAAAAAGGACATTTGCGCTATCGTCTTTTAGACGAAATTTGGTTTCTGTTTCTACATTTGACAAATTTGATTACTCTTATTCAATTAAAAATAGTCAGTTTGATCTTTGTTCTTAATTTAAATATTGGGGGTACCAATTATTTATTCGGTGACAATAATCCGTATCTACTTAATACGGTTGCCTCTTATAAAGAAACATTGCATGTGGGTTTACATGGTATTAAACATAAATTAATCAATAAGAATTTTGCTTCTTTATGGTACAAACGATTAGGTGACATCTCTCAAAAGAAAATGGAAAATCTTGTGTTAGAAGAAATTCTTGATTCCCTTAATTTTTTTGACTTAAGTGCTTACGTTAATTACATTATAGGAAAACAAACAAACATAAGAAGATTATGTGCTAATAGGATTTCAGGCGTCTTAAAACTAATTCATACGGATAATTGTGAGCATCGGCTTCTTGGGATGGTCAACAGCAATTTAGTATGTTTTTCGGACGTCTTAGAACTAATTCATACGGATATCTATGAGCCATTCACTTTGGCTACTTAGAATGGTCAACGGTAATTTAGTATATTCATAAACGAATTTTTCTCACTATAGCTACCAATATCTCATCTATGAGAAATTCCAATCATTGGACATATTCAAGATATACAAGGCTGGGGTTGAAAAACAACTTTATAAAAGAATTTAGAAAGTCAGATCTTACCATAACAGTGAATACTATAACAGATATAACGGATCAAGAGAATAACGTCCAGGGTCTTTTTCTAAATTCCTAGAGGAATGTTAAATCATCCCACAATGCATCAAAATCTCTCTAGGTAAAAGCACTAAAGACTGTAGTTTAAAATCTCAACAAAGTTCTAAATAAAACAATTATTAAGGGGTTACAAATTTTTTAAAAGATCCCACTATTAGGTCAATTTTTGAAAAGAAAAATGTTTGATTCCTTGAAGATGTAGAGTTTCCGGGGGGAGATAAGGTTATAAGGTTAAGGATTTTATGTTGGAAAAAGAATATGTATATATTTTTTCTATTACAATTGACAATGACCAGGACCAGAAACAAATTCTTACTCTAGACCTTATTCAAGAAATAATTTTGGATTAAGATAATATTATAAAATCCCCTATACACAATTAAAAGATTGTTCTAGAAAAATAAATTCAACAACCTCAAGAAGAAATACCATTAATGAAATCCTATATAAAGGATAAAGACAATTTTGGATGACTTTATAGTCTTTCTCTAAGAAAATAAAGATGGCATGGATTGATGGAAGAAAAACTGATCAATCGACTTTCATCAAGTCGTACAACGGAATAATTCTAAAGAGTATATTGATATCATGCATAAAGAGATAAAGTTCATAAGTAATAATGACGTTTGAGAACTCATCCCTTTGTCTAAAGGTGGGAAACTCATTGGTTGTAATTGGATATTTAGAACTAAGATGGAATTGAAGGGTGATGTGGAGAGATATGAGGTTTGTCTGTTGCAAATGGCTTTACATAGGTCCCATTCGGGAGTGATTAAAATCCAATTAAAATTGAAAATATGACCGTTTTTGGGCCCCACCCCTCTAATAAAAGTCAACAATAACGACTATATTTTCAATTTTAATCCGATTTTAATCCCTCCCATACAAGGCCATAAAAGGCAGGCATTGACATTAAAAAGACTTTTTCTTCGATTTCTATGAAAGACTTTTTTTGGTGACGCATTTTGATCTTAAACTACGTCAAATGGTTTACAAGTTAAAGTTCATGGGCTTAAAATGGTTTCCCGTAATGGTATCACAATTTTCATTAAATAATTATCTCATTTGGTTTTGAAATGAATTATGTTGATGATTGTGTATATCACAAGTTCAGTGGGAGTAAACATATTTTTTTGGTATTGTATGTCGATGACATACTGTTTGTCTGCAATGATATAAACTTATTGCACGAAACCAAGAGATTTCTGTCATGGAATTTCAAAATGAAAAATCTTGATAATGCCCCTTTTGAATTAAGGATATATATACACATGGATCGTTCTCAGTGTATGTTTGAATTATGACAAAAGAGTTGTATCGATAAGGTTCTTAAAACATATGGGATGCAGGAATGAAAATAAAGTAATACCCCTACAACTAAGGGAGACAACTTTAGTTTCAATCAATGCCCTAGGGATGAAATTAAAGAAAAGAAAATAAAGAAAATTTCCAATAATTCAGCAGTTAGGAGTTTAATGTATGATTAAGTTTGTACACATTTGGATATAGCATTCATTATTGGAATGCTCGATGGGATGGAAATTTGGAAAGCAGTCATTAGGTTATTCGGTATCTATAGAGAAATAAGGATTACATGATCACATTCACAAAAATCAGACCAATTGAAGATCATTGGATATTTTGATTTTGATCATGAAATATGATTGCAAAATTTTGTCACTGGGCTGCACATTTTGGCTGGAATTGAAAGATCGCTTAAGTTATTCTGTGATGATAGCAGTCTTGCATTCCAACAAGAACCCGGCGATGTCAAAGTTTATAGACATTGAGTTCCTAGTTGTCAAGGAAAAAATTCAGAGTTGTTGGGTTTCTATAAAACATATTAAGACAAACTCCATAATCAAGGATCCATTTATTAAATGGCTACCACTCAATATCTTTCATAAGCATAAGGCTCACATGGGTGATGTACATTTTGATGATATGACAATTTAGTAAGTGTTTGTATTCGGATGTTGTCTATTTCATACACATATTTTTATTCAAGGATATTCGGTTTATTTCAGAAATAAAGTATCAAGTTCGACTTCACTCTGATTAACGTTTATGGTTGATCTCATTAAAGAATAATGTAGGTACAGTTGAAAATATGCATGTTTGGATCGCATTGCATATAATTTACATGCTACACATCCACACTTGATCTATGTCATTTGATTGTGTTGATGTATGTGATCATTGAGGGTGATATTTGTAACGAATACCGTTTTGATCCTATATTGATATAATTAATTGACGAGATTGTTTGGAGATGCTTTTGGTTATGATAGCAAAATTTTTGACGCCATATTATTATACATATTTATAAGGTAACATATGCGGCCCAAGTGGGGGATTGTTCGGTTTATTAATTTGTCATGTAGGCCTACATATGTAATTAATTGTGTATAAGGTATCTTAAAGTTGAGCATAATTAAAGTGATCTTATAAAGAATTAAATTGATGGGCTTAAGGCATCTAAATAAACTGTGGGACGGATTATATATGTAGAGATTGAATCCATTGGGGTTGTATTTGACGATAAGCCAAATATATATATGGAAGCTATATATAGGGTTATGGTCCCCAATTCATATGCAACTTCTCATTCTTTGTGTCATCACATCATACAAGAATAAAAGATAAAGCATATTGAAGAGGAAAATTTAAAAGAATCAAGAATTACAGTCAAAAATCAAGAAAAATTATTGGAGCAATTAAATTGAAGAACAAAACAATCAAGATTATGGAGTAAGAAGCCAAAATTAAGATCAAGAACTTAAGAACCAATAATCAAGATTTTAGATCCGGTATTAAAGCATCATTCCAATGAATTAAGGTATGTTTCACATTATTAATTTTCTTGATGATTTAAAATGGAGGATCTTGACTATAAAGTAATTAAGTTTTCATAGTTTTATAAAGTTTAAAACTTCATAAAGTTTCAGCACCATTGGCTTTGAGCAATGTGAACAACTCATGATATTGAACCTTGCTTAGTAAAATTGGGCATCTGCAACAACATTATCATCATCATGCTGGATCGAAGCTCGATTAAAATAGGCTCAAGTTGATTTCCTTTTATCATAAAGCTTATGGTATGGGTATACCCATTAAGTTTGTAACATTTTTCAATAGTATGACCTACTATGTAACAGGGAGATTTTGCAAAATGACCTATGAATAGTGGCTTTTTAAGATTTTTGTTAAAAAGTCAGTTTTACCCTTAATGAAATGGGTCATTTATTGCAGATCAAGTCCTCAATCTTTATAATTTTTTCGAAATTCGTTTTATTCTTATTTTTATTCATCATCACTAGACGTTTCTTCCAAATCTGATTTTTCTTCAAATATTTCTTCATTTACTTCTATTTCTTCAATATCAACTTCTTCACATTCATCTCTAATTTGTTCAAAGTCTGTAATTAATATTCTAACTTTCTTTTTTGGGCATTCAGTGCTAATATGACCTTCTTCATTGTAATTCCAACATTTACATCGTTTTTTATCTAATGGTTTTTTATTATAAGGTTTATATTTTCTTCTAAAATATTTTCTTTTTGGTTTAAAATATTTTTTTTAAACTTATTATATTTTTTATATTTCTTGGGTTTTATTTTTCTTTTTCTTTTATAATCATAATATCCCCAATTTCCTGGTACTTCGGTATCTCTACAACAAATCCTATCTTGTATAAATCCTGATTGTTTATAAATCATTTGATTACTACACATAGTACTTATTTCGTCTTTTATAGTTCTTATAATAAATCCTAATGTATATCCTTCTTCATTTCTTCCTAATTGTTTTTCTTTAATCTTATTTTGAAAATAACTATTCCATGGTGGTGGTAATTTTCTAATAAAAACTTCCTTATAATAATTATTATCAGCTCCACTTCCAAACATCATATAATAATATTTACTATATTCACAACAATATTCATTGAGGTAACACATATTACAAATTTGTAAATGTTCCATTCTATTTTTAGCATCTTCTATTTCTTCTAATCTAGCTTTAGTACTTTCATTTACCCAATCTTCTCCAACAAATTCTCTATAAATTCTTGTAGCAACTCTATTTATTCCTTCTATTATGCTAATTCCAAATCCTGCTTCAATACTATCTTTCCAAATACCTTTTGTTGTTTCTTCTAATCCTCTATACCAATTAAACACATTTCCTTTAAATGTTGCTAATAGATATTCAGTTCTATTTTTATTATCTGTATTACTGCGATTATAATTAAAGTGTGCTATCATATTAGTACTACATTCATTTATAACTCTTCTAACATCTAATTCACAATCTAAATTTAAATATGATCCTGCAATTTTCATTGGGTTTGATTCTCTTAAAACTGGTTTAAATTGGTCTCTATACATTCTTTCTTTGGTAGTTTTAAAATCTACTTTTGTATTAACATATCTTCTAGGGTCTATTTCTGCTTCATATCTAGTTGTGCTAGTTTCTCCATATTCTTCTTGTTTAACTGCACGTGGTCCTCCTGTTTTTCCAACCATATGATTTTTAGTTATTTCTTCACAAATTTTTAAGTCTTCTAAGTCAAATATTAAATTTTCCATTTCTTCGTTCATTGTTCTTCTATAATTAATTTTCATTCTTCTTTTTCCATAAGACTTTCTTCTTGCTTTCTAAGATCAATCAATAATCTTTCTATATCTTCTTTAATCCTCCATTAAGTTTTATTAATTCTTCATATTTTTCAATTTTCTTTCTAACTTCTTTAAGTTCTTTGGTATAATCTGGTTTAAATGGTTTTTCTTTATTTAGATTTTCTATTATTCTATTTAAAAGATTTTCTATTCTTAAAAAGTTATTTTGTAGTCTTTCTTTTTCTTCTTCGTAGCCTATTTCAATTCTAGTTATTTTTTCATCAATTGTTTTTATATTTTTCTCAATTAAATTAATTTTATCATTCATACTCATATTTTAGGTTTTTTATAAGATGGTTTTTTAATTTCAAATCCTAATTTATTTAATAGAATATCAAGTTTATAATTAATAATGTCTACTTTTTCTTCTAAAGTTGTTATTTTATTAATACTATTTTTCTGTGCAATTTTTGATATTCGATTTTGAATTTCTTCAAGTTTAGCTTCATCAAGTATTTCTAAATTATTAATTTGTTCTTTTATTTTATTAAATTGTTTAGACATATTTTTGCTTAAAACTTCTAACATTTCTTTAGCTATTTCATCTTTTGGATCTATATTATTTATTTCGTCTATAGCTTCTACATCTTTAGATTTTAATTGTCCTAATTGTTGCCATAAAAATGCATTAGTCCAATTTGTAGTCATATTTAACTATTCATCTGTATTTCCCCATGAGCTTAAAGGTTGAAATAGAGTTGTATTCCATTTTTTAGTCTGATAACTTCCTATTGGTAATCTAATATTTTCTATTTCTTGTTTATCAAATCTTATCTTTGTTGGTAAACTCATATTAGTTTGGTATATTTAAGGAATTAATTATTATATTATTTATCATTTGTCTTATTTCTCTTCTAAATTGTTCTTCTCTTCTTAATTCTCTTGTAATTTCATTCCTTAATAATTCTCTTTTAATTTTATTCCAATTAGAAATTTCCCTTTCTATTTCTCTACGATTGTTGTCAGTTATTATCTGTTCTTCTAAAATTTTTATTTTATTATCACAAAATTTTCTAGTTATTCCAGGCATATTTTTATTCAATATCGTCAAAACTAAGATCAAAATCATATAATTCAGAAATTTCATTATAACTTACATGCTCTGTAGTTTCAAAAGTTCTTTCACTATTTTCACTATCTAACCAGAAAAATATAATCATTTTTATTATTTCTTTAGGCAATTTTTCTTTTAATCCAAATGATACAATTGTAAGGCATTTTTCATAATATCTACTATCTCTTTTTATGAAATTTATTCCTCTAGTATAACTATCATAAGTTTCTGGAATTTCTATTATGTGACTATAATCAATACTATTAGTATATCTAAAAGATATAGATCTATAATAAAACTCGTAACTTTCCATGATAAAAGTTCTTCAAAGTAAACAATCTCATAAAAATTCTTATATAATAATTTTCATGCAAATTTTCAGACAATAAATTTTCTTGTAGCTTAAAATAAGGGTCTTACCACGCTTCGCCAAATAGCAAGAATGTTATATGTTTCTGGTCACCTTCGTCACAAGAGTTGGCCAAAAGTAAACGACATCACAACAAAATGGACACAAAGGCACTCAAAACTCTCAAACGAGACTCAGCTGTGTAGAACAACACTCAAAGCGTAATAAAAGATTTATTTCAAACTCAAAGATTTTATTGATACGAAGATAGCTTGAAAGCTATTATACAAAGATTTTTACAGAGATTGATACTCGAAGAGTGGTTTCTACTCTCTAAAGAGAATGATTACAAAGATCATTGTTGAAGGTTTTTAGATGGTAGTTCAGGATGAGATTTCAGATGGCTAATTTTCGATGATCTTTTCTAATGAGAAGGGTCTCAATTTATAGAAAGGCTCGCACTTCACCGAGAAGCTTCCGGCCAATCAGATTTTTACAACACAAAAGTAAAAAGTACAATAATTTCAAATGTGGTTGAAAATAGTAAAAGCGGTTGTTGGTTGTCTTTATTCCGGTCGGCAATTTTCTTTTGATTCCACTGCTTTGTCTTCTTATCTTTAAAGTTCACATGGCGTTGTCGATCGCGTTTTTCTTGATCGTCCTTTACTTGTGGACGTGTCCCATGAGTCGAGGCTTCTTTAATGCATTCTTCACTTCCGAGAGAATTGATCGTTCATAATTCCACGATTTTTTCTTCAAAAATTTTTGATTCTTTATCTCCTCTCTGAGATAAGGATCCAATTATTGCTCATACCATAGACCATGTATCTTTCTCCAAAAAGAAGCGCATTGTTGAGCGATCGATTTTATTAGGAAAGCTCGTCCGTAAATCATCCATTTTCTATTAATAGTAGGTAATTCTTTAAAAAAAATCTGAATCTCCTTAAGTGGATTTCCATTATTTTTCAATTGTGATGAGATGATGTTCTCCATACCACTCGGTTCTTTATATTCAGGACTAATTGTGTAAAATCTCAGTTCAATCGGTTGTTTATCATTGAATTTTTTAACACAATTAACAAATTCTTTGTCAAAGCTTGTTCGATTTCTTTTAGATCTATCCACAGGGAAGAGTCGATCTAAAAATCCAAATCTGCCAATTTTCGAACAATATTGGGATCTGCTCCTTGAGCTGCACTGATCCTTGGATAAATCGCCGTTGGAAAGGCCTGTGTCAAATATAGAGAACTTCCTTCTCGAAATTATATACCCATTACGAGAATTCATAATACTCCTTTTCCATTGGATGTAGATTAGCTACGATGTGATGAGTAGCAATTATTCCCTTTGGTGATTTAAGGTCACCAAGCGGTGATTTTTCTCTTCTTGGAATTCACGCGATACGATGGTACATTTTCCAATGGGCCTTTTGATAAGGATGTTTGAGTACTAGACTCAGCGGCTCCTTTTCCACTTGTAAATTTTTCCAACAATTTGTCCATACTGGCAGGTAGTTGTTGTGGACCCTTTTTTATGACTTTTTCCCCTTGCGAGGTAAGAGAGTCATTTCTCTTAAATTTTGATTCTCCACTCGAGGTGGATGTATTAATCTCCCGAAATGGGATGTGACTAGTCTTTCGGCTGTATTCACCTTTTAAAGGAGGATACTCCTGGCTACAATTTGCAAAAAAGTCTAAACATTCTGACAATTTTTCAACTATTTTTTCTTTGTTATCATTCAATTTTTCAATGTTTTTCCCACTTTCAACAACTTTGCTTGATAAATCACACAAAGTTTGTCGAATATCAAGATGATCTTCTTGAACATCAAGATAATCTGCATTAAAATCTGTTAGAAGATCTTGTAATTCCTTTGTAAATGTTTCAATCTTTTCCATATTCATGATTCCTGCTCAAGAAATCAGCAAATAAATTATCTTTTCCTTTAATATATTCAAATTTAAAATTATAAAAAGATAGTAACACTTGCCATCTATGTAATCTTCTATGTTGAGGTGAATTTGGTAATTTATTATTTACTAGTCCGTTTAGTTGTGTATTATCAGTTTGAACAATAAATTCCTTGGGTAACAAAAACATTTTAAATTTGTTTATTCCTTTAACTACTGCCAATAATTCTTTCTTATTGGTGGAATAATTTACTTCAGCATTATTAAATGTTCCACTAGTATACCTGCAAATTTCATTTAAATCAGTTTTTAATAAAGCACTCCAATATAAATCAGAAGCATCGGTTTGAACTATTAATTTATCTTTTTCATCAGGAAGTCTAAGTTTAGGTAAATTTTTACAATTTTCTTTTAAATTTTTAACACAAAGAGTATGTTCTTCATTCCAACCTATTTTATTTGATTTTCTTAATAATTTTTGAAGTTTATTTCTTTTCTCTGCAAGTTTTTCTATAAATCCTTCAGCATAATTAAGACAACCCAAAAACTTTTGAATTTGTTGCTTATTTTCTAATTTATCAGGAAATAAAATTATTTTTTCTGAAATATGAGGTTGCAATTTTATTCCATCACTATTTATTATCATTCCTAAAAATTCAATTTCATGTTTTGCTACTTCTGCTTTCTTCTGACTAAGTATTATACCTTCTTTTGAGCAAAGTGTAGTAAAAATTTTAAGATGTTTAAGATGATCTTCGTATGTTTCTGAGCAAACAAGTATATCATCAACATAAACAATAAGAAAATTATAAGTTCTAAAGACTTCATCCATTCTTCTTTGATAAATTTGTGGTGCAATTTTTAATCCAAATGGCATAACTAACCATTCATAATGTCCTTGAGGAGTACTAAATACTGTTAATGGTATACTATTTTCTTCAAGTTTAATTTGCCAAAATCCAGATTTACAATCAAATTTTGAGTAATATTTTTTATTCTTAGCTATATTTATTAATACTTCTTTATTTGGTAAATAATATCCATCAAACTTAGTGTTTTTATTAAGTTCTTTATAATTTACTATCATCCTAGGTTTTCCTTTTTTTATTTCTGAATGATTTCTAACCATAAAAGCTGGGCTACTATGAGGGCTATTACTTCTCCTTATAAGTTTTTGATTAAGAAGTTCTTGAATTTGTATTTGAAATTCTTCCTTATCTTCTTGATTATAGAGCATAAGTTTGACTCTAATAATGATTGTTGGTTCTAATAGTTCTATTTTAACTGTTGTTTTTGATTTTTCCCATTTTTCAAGTGGATTTTCATTATAATTTTTAGCTAAAAGATCTTTTATTTGATCAAGAGTAATTGTTTTGATTGAATAATTGAGTAATTTTGGTATAAATTCTATTTTTTCCTACCAATGAGAAATTTGTTGAACTACGAATGGTTTAAATTCTCTAGCAATTTTTAGTAAATGTCCACATGGTGTTTTTAATTGAATAGTATAAATATTTTGACTATATTGACTAAAGCATTTGTAGAAAGTCATTTCCAAGAATAATATCACAATCATTAATATTATATTGGTAAACATTTCTTATGGTTACTATTTTAGATCCTATTATAACTTCTATATTTTCATTTTTATATTTTAAAGATTCTCTTACTCCAGTTATTCCTTGTAAAGTTAATTGTTGTTTATTTTCTATCCACTTTGATAATAAAAATTCTTTAAAAATGGATTATCTCAGCTCCTGTATCAATTAGAGCACAAGTAGTTATTTTTGAATCAAATACAGTTATTTGTATATATACACTTATTGGGAATTTTATTTCTCTACTCATTTTTCTTTAGGGCAATATGTAGTTATTCCTTGATGTATAATAAGAATTCCTTCCTTGTCTATTTTATAATTATCAAGACTATTTAAAAATGAATTTCCTAATAATATTGGATGTTCATCAAAATTCATATTATTATCAATATAGCATTCTATGCTTAATAATAAATTTCCTAATTTAATTTGAACTTGTCCTATGATATCACAAGAGTTTATTTTTCCTTCAAAATCTCTATAACTATAAGGTTCAACTTTTTTCTTTTTAATTCCTTCATCAATAAGAGAGCAAATATGATTCTGACTTGCTCCAGTATCAATAAGTATTTTAATTTCATTTATCCATTTACTTCCATTAAAGAATTTTCCTTTGATTCCATAGACACTATTATTTTTATTTTGTATTATTTTTGAAATACTATGTCTTACTGTATTATTTCCAATAATTATTTTATTTTCTTTATATGTTATTTGTTTTTTATAGGTTGATCAATACTTATAGCATCATCATGTCCTATCTCAAAATTTTCTATTTCTTCTATGTCTTGTTCTCTGGGTAAGATTGCTTCTCCTATATCCCTAAATTCTTCGTCAATTTTTATAAAAGGCTTTTCTTTATATATATTTCCATAATTACTATTTGTATAACAATACAATCCTTGATATAATATAGTAAAAACTTTATTATCGTCTTTTAATATTTTATTAGTCATCTTAAAATGTAGACTAAGACAATCATCTAAATTTTTATCATTTATATGTACGCAATATCTTGGATAACAAGTAAATTTTAATTTTTTATAAGCTAAATTTCCTTTTACTATTCCTAAATTTCTATTTTAACGATTATACATCTTTCATCTTGTAGATTAAGTATTATAGGACTATTAATTCCTTCTTTAAAACATGATTTTATTATTATTTGTATTCCAGCAAGGTAAACATAAGATATTTTATCTCGTTTTTCTTGTTTTAATTTTCCTAAGAATTCATTAATATTTCTTTTTGTTATAAGATTTAATTTTATTTTTCCTTGTGTATGTTTAATATCTATGGCTTTTTCTATTTCATGATATTCATTAATGACTAACTTTTTTCTTCTAAAGGCTGATCCTAAAATATTGAATAATTTATTTTCTCCTGGTGGTTTTAGACTTAATTCTGCTCTATTAATTTTTCTAAATTTTTCCCAATCAAATTTTCCTTTTAAAGCATATCCCTCTATTCCTTCGTATACTTCAGTTTCTAAATTTTCAGAATTTTCAATTTCCATGATTTTTAAGTATCTAATTCTTCAATTCTCCTAATTTCATTATTAAGAATTCTTTGTATTCTTTTTAAAGTTTTCATTTCTATAAGAATAGGCATTTTAACAAGATATCTTATGTCTTCGTCTAAAACTTCATCAAAATCTATTAAAAGAAAAGTAATTTTCTTTTCAAATTTTTTCTTTATTTTAAGACTATCGGAGTCTTTTATTTTATTAATCAAATTTCTTGATTTATTAACAAGATGTTGAATATAACTATCAGTATCTAAATATTCAGTAGAATTGTTAACGTACCATCCTATGCAAATTTCGTTATTATCTTCCATTCTCTAATGTCGTTAATTCCTCAAGATATAGGGCTCTGATACCAATTTTATGTGTGATCCTAAAATGCAAAAATTCAAAAATAAAATTATTAATCAATATCAAATTTTTCGGCTCAAGATAGGTGGAAAGAGTTGATGGTGAAGAAAAGTTAATTTTTATTGCAAGGGGCAAACAATTTTGTCGAATCCAAAATTAGAATTAAAGTTATGAGGACTAAAATAACTCATTTTGAAACCTTTTATATTAAGGGTATTTTAGGTAGTTTATATGTTTGAATAGTGAAATGGGTTAGTTTGGGGTTAGTTTGGAATTTTGGCTTTGAATTTGGGTCATTTAGTGGTATATCCCCTATGTAACACTAGTTACATATTGGTGCCTTAGCATTGCCTGCCTTAAAACAAGAATCAAAATTGTGACCAACAATTTTGCAGTAAGTAAAATAAGATCTTTCATTTTTAGATCCAAATGAATGGATAGAAGACTTAAAACGTACGAAACAAGTATGTACATCTAGACCAATAGAATCTGTATAAGATTTAGAAAAAGGCATTGTCCTTTGTCTCTCCTATTTTTGAATGTAAGAGAAGACCTTAATTATAGATGGTAAGGGGCCGATTAGCATGATTTGGTGAAGAACATTAGCATAAGACTCGTTCAATCCCATTGGGAATTGTATCACAAAATCTCGATAATACCTATCTATCTAAAAGAAACTTTAGTTTTCCATGGGTATATTTAGGTGGAGGGTCATAGACCGAGAGCTCATCCCATTAAGTCTACCATAGTGAATACTAACAAAGTCTTCTTCTTGAGTCAAGTTCAATAATGCCTTCTTCAGTTCATAAATCCGTGGACCATTTTGCTAGGAAAATCACTCTCGTAACTGAGTCCAGATTTCATTTACAGTATCATCAAAAGCTACACTAGATCCGAGTTGTTATACGATGGCGTTGTAAATCTAGTAGACGACCATGTCTTTGCATTGTTCCATAGCTCCAAAAGAGGGTCGTAAGGCTCGCTGCATGGCTTGTACCTAGTTTCATAGTTTTCAGTGGTGAGTAGTTAAGTGATGAGAACTATTCTAGGGTTATCGACATCTCCAATCAATGTGGATTTGAAAGATTTGCAAGGTTGGTAAATGGATTAGTGTTTGGTTGTGTCACAATGTTGTTGTCCGTTGTCACGACGTTGTTATCCTTTGTTATGGCTCTAATACCATGTAAGTTCTGAATATTTTAGGGAGAAAGAAAGGTAGATGAAGATCATAGATGAATGAAATCTTATGTATATTTCTCACAAATAAAATGATACATATTTTGTAAAATATGTACAACAATGCTAACAAATTTTGTTACAAAGAATATTGTATGTAGGTAAAAATTATAACTAAAATTACGACAGAATTACACATCAATAAAATCATCTTCTGGAAGGTTTCTTGTATATGAGTCGATCTGCGTATGCTCCAATAATATGTTTTAACATTTTTTGTGCACTAGCATAGTCTAGACCCTATTAGACTCTGAATAAATATTTCACAATGTTTCTCACTTTAACTATGTTTATTCTGTTTATCAAAAAAAAAAAAAAAACCTATGTTGAATCTGATACAACAAATTGACATATCATGTAGAAATTAAATTCATGTATATATTTTTTTGAAAATATTATCATTATAGAATGTTGAACGAACAAAAACAAGTGCAAGAGTTTCTCTTCGTAGTTTTTTTTCCCTTGTATTTTAAAAGTGGTTGTTTGAAAAGTGATTTTTTTTTTTTTTTAAATATGGTTAAAAAGTGGAAAATGTTGTGGAAAAATGAAAAAAATATTTTTTTTTTCTAGAATAATATGATTAAAAATGAGAGTGGGTGAAATGTGATGTTCACTTAATCACATTCAAACAAGAACAAATGTGTGGAGTTTTTTTTTTTTTTCCTCATTACAAATGAATAGTAATTTCTCAATTTTGTGCAATCTTGAAGTCATCTTTAACGATGAAGAATTTTACTTATATCTTTTCTTTTCTTTTCTTTTTGAGTTCAATAATTCAACATACTTAGCCCTTGTTCGAGTCCCATCTTTTTAGAATAAATTTTGTGAAAAGTGATTTTTTGGTAAATGTGTAGTTAAAAAGTAAGAAAAAAAAATTTAATTTTATTTGAAAATTTTGCAGTTGAAATTTGAAAATGAATTTTAAGCAATAAGGCTCAAACATGGGCTTAATATGCCCTAAAATGTTTATCTTTCTTCCTTTGATTTTTTTTAATTTAAAAAAAATCTTAAAATTTATATTTATTTCTCTCTCCTCAATAATTTTCTATATAATATTTTATATCTCAAGACCTAATTGTAGGGTACGTTTGATTGCAAAGGTGGAAAATGGGTGGAAATAAAATATTTTATAGGGAAAAGATTTGTCTAGAAAATGTTTTGTAAGGAAAATGATTTCAAGTGTGTTTGATTGGTATAATTTTTGACCCGAAATTTTTTTAAATTTTCTATTCGTTTGGCTTTATTTTACATAAAAATTGTTCATTAAAGTAATATTTTTTTCACAATTAGTTATAAAATTTGTTTCCATTGCCAAAAAGTCAAAAAAAAAAAAAAAGAGGGAAAAAAATATTTCCTAAAAAATCATTTTTTTTAATCAAAATTTAGTGTTCGTTTGATTTTGTTTTACATGAAAATTGTCCATTAAAGTGAATTTTTTTTTTTTTTTTACCATTAGTTATGACATTTGTTTCCATTGCCAAAAAAAAAAAAAATTCCAGCCTGTCGGGAAAATATTTTCCCAAAAATCCGAAAATTGCACACGTATGGGGAAAATTTCGTCTATCAAACAACCAAAAAAATGGAAAGTGGAAAATATTTTCCTACTTCCTCGAAAAATGTGGCCTATCAAACACGGCCGTAGACTTTACTTTGGCTTAAACAATAATTGAATGTATAATTGTGGTAATAAAAAAAATTGCCGTAAAGAAGTTTTCCACATTCAAAAATAAAAATTAAAAATTGAAGACTCCATAATGTCAAGCCAACTAACGCCATATCCAACCTAAAATACTAAAAAGAAATAATTATGAAAGAGATGAAGTCAATCGAGTTAAATTCTAATATCTTGAATTCGCTATCTCCTTTATTTTTAATATATTTTTAACATTTCATTACTTCACATTTTCTTAATAAATGAAAAATTACTAATATATTTTTTATCAACTCGATGCATTATACGTTAACTTGTTTATGGACAAATGAGATTCAATTCTGCAACAATAATAGGGCCACATCGACTGTTCTCGTGACCCCATATTCGTTCAACATTATACAATGAGATTCAAAGAATATTCTTCGAAATTTTAGAACACGATTCAACCACGCCACGTGTTGACAAAAAATAATCTTAATCCAAATCCTGAAACGTGTGATTTTATCTTATTGGAAATTGATTCTATGAGATCAAGGGCCCTGAGATCTCCAATAAATACCTAGTTATGACGTGGCAGGATAACAACCACAAACTGAAATTTGGCCCACATTTTATGTTCTTTTCTTTTGTATATATTCTATCTTATCTTTCTCCATACCCGTTTCGTAAGGTCATGTGTCATCTCGTTGAGTGTGTTTCATACCTCCTTTTGAAGAATGATTCTTGAAATATTAATTTGAAGTCATTGGAAGAACTCCAAATTTTGATTGATTACATTTTTTTTTCTCTTAATGTTAGCAAATTTAATATTATTTATTGAGAATTTGGGTAGAATACAAAATCAACAAAAATTACATCGATTTTTTTATCACGTGTTTGATATTAGGGTCTATTTGATAGGTAAAGGTATAAAAGAATTTCAATTCCATGTTAGTTGAAAAATAAAAACTCATCAAACCCATAAAAATTCGTTTTCTATAAAAACAGAGAAAATACAGTTTAAAGTGGTTATACCTTGGAATTCGGTTTCCATTTCCACGTTGCAATCAAAAGGTTAAAATGAAATTCGTTATTTTCGGATGTGACATTTTTCATGGAATTCGTTGCAATCAAACAGGGCCTTAGAAAATCACGTGTTTAATTCTCTATATGAGGAATGAAAAAAAAAAAAAAGAAAGAAAGAAAGAAAAGAAAGAGAGATTGCAACCCGACCTCTAACCCTTATTTAATTTTTTAATATTATTAGTCGAGCATATCAAACAAAATTAGTTAACTTTGTCAGTTTGGCATTATATGAGCATAACATTGACTAGAAAATTTAGTATTTGAAAGTGTTGGAATTCAATGAAGTTTGTTAAAGTAGCACAAACAAACAAAAAAGAAAGCTTTAGCAAAGGGATATACCTTTGTTATCCACAATAAAGCATTTCACCAAATGCATGCATGTATCTCTATACTTACATACGAGGTATATATTATATGTGTGGCAGTCAAAAACAGCCAATAATATATTGTAATTCTAGAACAAGACAAAAATCCTTTCAATATAAAATGGGTATCCATCTCCTAGCAAACATTTCAAACACTCTTAATTCTCTCATACCCCCATCCCACCTACCCCACACTCAAAAATATAATTAGAAACCATATCGTTTTGAAATTCTCGAAAAAAGAAAAAAAGAAAGAAATGGTAGGAAGGAATGGTTTTGAGCTTCCTCCTGGTTTTAGGTTCCACCCTACTGATCAAGAATTAATCGTGTTTTATCTTCAAAACCAGGCCACCTCGAAGCCATGCCCCATTTCGATTATACCAGAAGTCGATATTTACAAATTCGATCCATGGGAATTGCCTGGTTAGTATACTCGATAACACCTTGTTCTAATGTTTTGTAGTTCTTTAATTCGGTTTCATAAATGTTATATTATGTCCGTGTTTGATGGATATTAAAATCAAAATTTTAGCAGATTTTGATAAAAGTTAATGAAATGTGTGGTTGAAAAGTTGTTAAACTCATGAAATATGTGGTTAAAATTAATTGTTAAGTTTGACTTTGATAAAAATCTGGATTATAATTTCTATCAAACACAAACTAAATATAGGATATTGTTTCTAATCCAGCATACTAAACATGCTACATATGTTATATCAATCGTGTAATATTATTAACTTTATGTTCAAATATGACGAGAGAATGTTTGGTAAGGTTAATTAGACATTATCAAGGAAAGAAAATGTTCAGATTTTATTAATTGTAGCGTCCACTTTTATCTAATAATGCCTTACATTATTGGACGCCAAACGCACCAAACATGCTATGAAAGTTTACGTGCTCGTTTTCACTACTTAATCTTGATGTACTTGAGGATCATCATTTTTGTAATACTGATTGATGGCTGTGTGAAGGTGTAGCACAAGCAGAATTTGGAGAAAATGAATGGTATTTCTTCACCCCTCGAGATAGGAAATATCCAAATGGGGTGAGGCCAAATAGAGCAGCCGTATCTGGTTATTGGAAAGCCACGGGGACTGATAAAACCATTTATAGTGAATCAAGAAACGTGGGGGTCAAGAAAGCCCTAGTATTTTACAAGGGCAAGCCCCCAAAGGGCATCAAAACTGATTGGATTATGCATGAATATCGCTTGAATGAATCAAGGTCACAACCTCTCAAACAAAATGGATCTATGAGGGTAAGAACTCAATTCTATATTGTATTGTGTTTGTTTTTTCTATAACAAAATGTATATTATATGACAGAGATGTACATATCTGCAAAAGATACATATGTATATACTTTAGGAATATTTGATACACGAAGTGGAGAGGATTGTTAAGTTTAATCTATTTAAAAGATCAAGTTGCATTTTTTAGAAAAAGGGTTAGTCCCATGTAGATTAAATTTATTCATTAAATTTATGAAAGTTTTGACCATATTGATTTAACGTAATAACATTTGTTTTTGTTCGTTTTATGCATATCAGTTGGATGATTGGGTGCTATGCAGAATCTACAAAAAGAAGAATTTGGGAAGAGCAACTGCACAAACTGTAGAGAATCCATTTCTCCAAGCTGCGACTACTGCAAATGATGCCACTACTGAACCACAAACCCTAAAATTTCCAAGGCCTTCTTCTCTGACTTATCTAGGGGAATTTGATTATTTGGGATCAATTTCCCAACTTTTCAGTGACAATTCACATAATGCGAGTTTTAATAACCAAGCTCCAATGAGCAGTAATGAAAATTTTCCAAGCACTGTAGAGAAATATCAGTTAGGGAAAATGCAGCAACAAGTGAACCAGCAGCCACAGCAGCCATATTTTGTGAATCCAGTACCGTACGAATTTCAGGGACGAACATGGTCTTGAATCAAAAGTAGCAACTTTAACGAAAGTGGTAAAAATTGTCAAATGTATTAAGTCTTGTCAAATTGATATCAGCAATTACTATAGAAAACACGCTTTAATTTACCCAAGTAGAGGTGCTGTGACAGTGTTTTAAACTGCTTCTAGGTTAGTGTTATCTGATTTTTATCTAACAAATATCCCTTTTTGTCAAATTAACGTCTCTTTTTACATAAATTTTCCTTTTCGAAATTTTTGATGGATTTTCTTTAACTATTACTCACCCGACTTTTGTCCGATTGAATTTCCAACTGTTAGAAACGTCGTACAGCTTGGCAACAGAAATGACGAGGATCAAAGAAGCGATAAGGATATTAGAAAATCTTGGAGTGATAACATTGTCAAATTCAAATCAAAAAATAAATACAAATTTGTTAATTTGTTATTTGATAGTTGTTATTTATTTTTTAAATAAACACTAGGTATAAAGAGTTGTTGACCTTATTTTATTAAATATAGGATTAAATATGTGCTCATAGCCCATGGTCATCGGTCAATAATATTATAATCAGGTCTTTTGTTCATTTTTAAAGTTCTTTTCATATATATATATTTTTTTGTATCAGAGCTATTGTGGGCACTCGTCTCGCCACAAGTCTTCGCTTCCACTATCACTTTGCTATTCGTAAATATTGACAACTTCTTTATACTGATCTCTTATTAATTCTCGTCCATCAAATACATCTCATCAAATCCAAACAAAACAGAAATAGAAAATTTCATACAAAAATTGACAAATGAGTTCAAAAACAGGTTGATCATTTCACGAATGAGTTCAAAAACAGATTAATGTGGATGCCGGCATTTGAATAATAAACTAGTTTTAAGTTGCGTGCATAAATAATTAATCTACAAATTCCTTTAATTAAACTTAGGATTTTGACAGCTGTTTTGTTTGGCGGCTCGTCAAGGTTATCTGTCCTTAATTAACTACCATTCAAAGTTGCTGGACAAGAAATAATTTGAAATGTCTAATCTTCTGTTTTATTAGTTAGAGACGTGTTCGTATCATATCCTCGTACCAAGAATGTAACCAATGAAGACTGGAATTAATTACTGAAAATTAATTACATTACACAAAAAAAAAAAAAAAAAATACAAGAAAAATAGCTTTTCGTAATGGATTGAATGCATTGTAATAGGATTTAGCAACGTGAACCTCTACATTGCACCCTCAATGTTGTCGTTAAGTAAACACACATGGCAACAGTTAATGTACATCGCTAAATATAGAAAGCGCTTTGTTATTTTTATTTTAGCAACGTTCGTTACTTTTCGACAAATTACTTTCCAAGAGTCAATGCCTCTTGTCAGGATAAATTGTTATTTCAATAAGTAGTGCCTCTTCTCGGGAACCAAAAATATTATACTTTATTCATCATTTATTTCTAACTATCCATAATTATAAATTATTTATAAATACTTCTAAAACAAGTTTTGTACAACATATGCTAATTTAAAAAGGTAACTAATGAATAATATATTATTCTTTGAAGTACAAGAATCTAATTCATTTTAGTCGACAAAAACAAAATGATGACAACTAAATAATTGACCCAATATTTTTGGAAAAAGTCCTAGTCTTACTAGGACCTAATCAAGATTAATTACTTGTCACACACCATATTAAGGTCGTGTTTGGGAGCAATTTTGTATCCAATTTTTATTGAATTTGAGACCGTTATATAGTATTTAGTCTATGCGGGGACCCACAAATATTGACTGGATTAACTAAAATTATCAATGTGTCCCTTTAACATTTAATTCATTTTTATTTAGAATGGGCATTTCTAGTAATGGGACAAAAGTTGAGTCAACAATTACTGCATTTTTAGGACCCACCTATCTTCTAAACGGGCAAAATTGAAATAAAATCTTCACAAATCCCTCTCGGACAATATTTTCTGTCAGCAAATAGTAAATATATTACTCATTTTACCTCTTTATGCTATTTTGCATTTTTTTTTTATTATATATAGACAATATTTTTTATTTCTTATTGTTGCTTGAAAGATAATTTTACGAACTCTTGACATTTATATTATTGCAAGTTTTTAAATTTAAAGTAATATTATATAACATTACAAATATAAAAAGTGCAAATATCAAAGCCTTAAAAGCTTAGAATTTCTTTAGTTTCTCTTTTTATTAAATATTTTAGACTAATTTTAATTTGTTCATACGAAAATATGGTTAGGATGAAATCACTCCATAAAATAAAAAAATAAATAATAATAATAATAATTTTTTTAGTTCTCTAAATTATAAATTTAAAATAAAATAAAACAAATATATTTTATGCACAGCATAGTTGTCATAATCATTTTTCCATTTTATTTTATTTTTATTTTATTATTATTATTATTTTTGGACAAGATGATATGAGAGTTGGCAGTGTAAAACATAAACGTCATATTTACTCTTAAATGTTTAATATATTCAGACCAATATTTTTGTTACAAGCAGCACATTTTAATTGCAATAGAGGATCCTCATTTTTATTTATTTTCTCATTTATGCCTTCAACTTTTTTCGTTATATTTTTATACTCAATTTTCTATTAGTTAACACATTTTGAACCTAATAACAGTCAAAAAAAGATTCATTACGAGGGAATAAAAACTTATTTGGCACTCCTATTTATTAAATAAGTAAGATGAACAATAGATATAAAAATTTCAACAAAAGATTTTAAATTAGATTTATATTTCTCATAATATCTAAAGTAAATTATTTTTTCTTCTATAATTTTTACTTTTTAATACGCGTAGCTTTTATATTAAATGTTGGGGTTGAAAGTTTGGATTTTTTTTCTCTTTTCCTTTTTCTTATAAATTTTTTTTTTTTTCTTTTCTGTTTAAACAACACACTTGCATCCCCATTCTTAATACCAAGCATTTAGATCCCCAATTTTCAAATTTGGTTGCACTTGAATTCTAAATGGACAATTTTACCCTTATCTGTAAATAACAATCATTTTTTAGGGGCTTTTATTTTAAAGGCCTAGTCAAACCAATTCTTAGTTTAAAAAGTCCGACTAGGGGTGGGCAAAAAACCGAAAAACCGATCGAACCAAACCGACTCGGGTCGGTTTGGGTTGGTTTGACATAGTTATTGGTTTGGTTTGGTTTTATTTTAAACAAAACCACGGTGGTTCGGTTTGGTCATGGTTTAAAGCCTTAAACCACTGGTTAACCGACCCAACCCACTTATACATGTTTCCATTTTTTTTTTTTTTTGAAAAAAGAAAAGTCAAAGTCAAAACTTTTGGAATTTGGATTTTACTTTCCTGGATATTTATTTTCCTAAAATCTAGACACTTTGCTTGAATTTCTTTCTTGTAACATAAATTTTATTTTCTTACTCTTGAATTTGGATTATGCTTAGTTTTGGTTATTTTCTTAGTCTTGGTTTTGGATTATGCTTAGTTCTGGTTATTTTCAATTCTTATCATATCCTGCCTTCTATTAAGATGGAAGAAAGAAATAATTGTAATATGTTTAGCAGTTCATATTTAATTAAGTGTAGTAAACGTAATTTGGCATCTCTTTTATTCTTATGGATATCCACCACATATCCAGGTTGATGAACATGAACTATTGGGATGGAAAAAAAGCTCGATGAAGATTCGGTTTTGTTATGATTATGTGTTTGTTCTTGGTTGCGTCAGTGTAAGTAGTTAAATTGAATGACATACATTATTTTTTGCATGAGTTTTCATTTTTTATGATGCAATATTATTTAAAAGTCGAAACCGACTAACCGAACCAAACCAAATCGAACCGATTTGGTTTGGGTTGGTTCGGTTTAAGAGATAGAGTGGGTTGGTTTGGGTCGAAATTTTTCCAAACCGACTAATTTGGTTTTGGTTTCGGGTTGGGGTCGAAACCAACCCAAATGGAACCGCGCCCACCCCTAAGTCCGACAACAATGATTTTTAATTAGAAGGCCTAAAGACACCAAAGAATGAAAATGCAATTTGTAAATGACTAAAATATCCTAGGATACAAAAAGACACTATTGCCCTAATTCCTCTTTCATTTTTCTATTTAACCCTAAATCAATTTTGGATTCCATTTCTTCTTGCAGGAGGTCGATATCTCAAATTTTCTCCTTTCATTATTATCATCTTCTTTCCTTAATGAAATCCTAAAATCAATTTTGGGTTTCTACATGGTTAGAGGTAACCTATGTGTTGAAAATCTTAGATTATTTGAATTCAAATTCTATGTTTTTTTTTTATCCTCTTTGTCCTGATAAATATGCTAATATATGCTTGATTTATTGAAAATAGGGTTATTTGACTTGAAAAATCAATTGTTCACATCCTTGGATTCTTGGAAATGGAGGGCCAGATGCATATAATGCAAGTACTTTTTATATTCATTTCTTATTTGTGTGTGCCCATGGAGGTTATAGCATGACTTAAAATGCAACTGCTCTTGTTGGTCCAAGAATGGTGAATGTTGGAGTTTTGTTTACATTAATCTCTCCTAAGCTTGCAATTATTGATGCAGTTGATGATATAAATTCTGATTTAGCATTTTTAAATGCACAAAGTTGAACATCTTTTTACATGATACAAATTGCACTGAATTTCTTGGAACTGTTGAAGGTAATAATTGTACAACTCGTGAATGCAGTAAGTGCAAGAATAATGGTCACAAACATGTTCCACTTGCACGGGCCAAACAGCTCATACTTATTTGAATCAACAAATGATTTATTACATTTTGTTATTATTGTACTGTCAATGTCTTGATATTGAAACGATAATAAAATCATTTGTTGCTTCTTTATGATATTATTGTTTTGTGCTATTGAAACGACATTGAAGTCATTATATATAATTGTGGTTATGTTTTCACCTTATAGATATCGTTTTATTTCTCTTCAAACAAACAACTTTTGTATGTTTTTTTTTTTTTCTGGAACGGCACAAATGTTGTTATAGTTGTTACATATGTCGTTTCAGTACGAAAAATTTATTGCTTCACATAACGACATTCAAATCGTTCCTGACAAACAAAACGATTTTGATATCGATCCAGTACAAGAATCGTATTGTTCAAATAACGATATTGAAGTCGTTCTAGACTAGTGATGGCAATGGGGCGGGTTCGGGGCGGGGCACCCTCACCCCACCCCGCCCCACCACGCCACTCCCCCTCCCCGCCCCGCGCCCCACCCCGCCTTAGATGGGGCGGGGCGGGGCTCGGGGCGGGGCGAGGCGGGTACGGGGCGAGGACTTGCCCCGTTTCTTGCCCCATTTGTTTTTTTTTTAATTTAAAATACAAATTCAAAATTTTAAAATTCAAAGTAAATAATGTTCAAACTAATTATATCAATATTCAAAACAAACACTTGAAACAAAAAATGTCCAAAACAAATAATATCCAAAACAAATTTTTTTTCTTTTTTAATTCTTCACGGGGCGGGTTCGGGGCGGGGCATCTCCACCCCACGACCCGCGACGGGGCGACGAACCTCGCCCCGCCCCACCCCGCCAACCCGTTCGGGGCGGGTTTTTTTGCCCCATTCGAGGCGGGGCCCCGCGGGGACGGGGCGGGGCGGGGAAAATTGCCATCTCTATTCTAGACTAGCAAAAACGACATTGAAGTTGTTATGCCAAAAAAGTGTACAGCGCGTGACGAAAATTGTGGTGCACGCCACCTATAGTTTAGAAAATTGACATTTTGGTCCTCAAACTTTCATATTTTGTTCAATCGAGTCATTTTCTTATGAAATTTTAATCGCTTGACTTCTAATTTCATCTAATTAATTCCATAAGATCTTCAATAGTTGTTTCATGTCCCGGATCAATTATTGGAAACTTACTACTTAATCCTCAAATTTAAGTCTATAAAATGACTTGTATCACATGTATCAATTCAACATAACGACATTGGCGTCGTTCCATTACAATTTTATTGTCATTGAAATTCTTCTAGTCCAAAACATATTTACAAGGACAGTGATATCTTTTCTTTTCAAATGTAAAGGAAATGATATTGTTCTAGATCAAAATGCCGAAATAACAAAACGACATTGAATTTGTTCAAGTACAAATTTGACGTTATTGAAGTCGTTCCAGTTCAAAACATAACTGAAACAATTTTCATGTCATTCCAGTTCAAAACATAACTCTTAAGTGGTAGACAACCCAGAGGCGTACACGCCAACTAAATTTTTTTTTGGGTTAACATTTTGGTCCCCAAACTTTCGTCCTTCGTTCCATGACCTATGTGATATAATAATTATTTTATATGAAAAGAAACGATATATATGGTTGTATTTATAATTCAAATTTGAACGATTTCAAACTGGTCATACTTGTACTAAAACGATATGAATGTTATGATAGAGGTGTCAAGACGGACGGGCCGGCCATGGCCCGTGAAAATCGGGACCGCGGGCCGACCCGTGACCCGTGCGGACGGTTCATGGGCCAAGGAGGTGTAACCCGCGGGTTTCGCGGGTTGCACTCCCACGGGCCGCGGTTAACCCGCGACCCGTAAAAAAAATTGAAAAAAAAAATAAAACAAAAATTTAAAAAAGGGGGGGAGAGAGCTAAACAAAAAAATTTGAAAAAATAAAAATAAAAAAATTCAAAAAAAGACGTAGCCTGCTGCATGGTCAATTTTTTTTTTAATTTTAACTAATGGTAATATAAATTTTCTAATGGTAATATCATCCCCTTCATTGATAAATTCTAATTTATTCTTACATTTATTTTTACAATACCCTCTCATTAGTTATTATACATTTATATTTCATAGTTCATATTTGTTACTACCTTACTACAATTACAATTATTCAATTGCAAATATCATTATCATCTTGATTATATTTCTTTCTTCTCGATTCTCACTAGTCACTACTAAATTTTTTAATCCTACTATATTATGGATTCTTGCGATTCTTCTTCTCAAAATCCTATTTTCAATGATAGTTGCTCTCCATATGGGTCAAACCGGAAAAATTCTATATTTTTATAATTTTATTCATACAATCATACGGGCCAAATCGGAACGAACCGCGACCTGCGCGACCCGTGACCCGCATGGGCTAGACCCGGATGGGTCAGCGGGCGGGCCTGGGTTGTAGTCCAAAATTGTGGGCCGACCCGTAACCGGCCCGGAAACCGCAGCGGGCGGGCTTTTTTTCACGCGGGCCGTTACCGGGCTCACATGTTGACTGGCCGACCCGGCCCTGACCACCCGGATTGACACCTATATGTTATGATATTTCGTGGATTTGATACATAACGATATCGTTATTGTTTTAGTACAATTTTGAAGACATTGATATCGTTTCAATTTAAATCATAACTAAAACGACATATAAATCGTGTTAGTTTATATAAAACGATAATTATGTCTTTTCTGCTAAAAACGATGATTCGACCGTTCATGACCATCTGACATGCATCGACATATATATGGTGATCAAAATAGGTCATCAAGTGGGTTTGATCTAATTCAAAAGAAATCATGGAAACATTTGTGTCCTAATAATTGTATACCACCTTCGAACTATTCTGATAGGAAGAAAATATCTTCGTTCGCTCTTTCTATGCCATTTAAGTGGTATCAACCCAATTGATGACCTCTTTTGATCCTCCTACGTATGTTAAGGCATACCGGGTGGTTGTCGAGAGTCAAATTGTTATTTTTAGTCAGAACGATATAATTATCGTTTTATATAAAAAGAAACGGTATCAATATCATTGTAATTATGATTTGAATTGAAACGATTTCAAACTCGTTAGATTTGTACTAAAACGATATGGATGTCGTTATGTTATTTTATGAATTTGATACATAATGATATCACTATAGTTTCAGTACAATTTTCGACGACATTGATATCGTTTCAAATTAAATCATAATTAAAACGACATTAAATCGTGTTAATTTATATAAAACGAGAATTATATCGTTTCTGCTAAAAACGATGATTCGACCGTTCATGACCACCCAACATGCCTTCAACATATGTAGGACGATTGAATGAGGTCATCAAATGGGTTGATACCCCTCGAACGACGTAGAAAGAATGAATAGAGACTTTCTTTCTGACGGAATAGTTCAAAGGTGCTAGGCAACTATGGTAACACAAATGTTCTTAAAGTTTCTTTTGAGTGAGATCGAATCCACTTGATAACCCTTTTCGATCGTCCTACGTATGTCAGAGACATGACGTGCGGTCGTGGACGATCGAATCGTCATTTTTATTCAAAATGATATTATTGTCATTTTATATGATAAGAAACAACTTCAATTTTGTTGTAGTTATGATTTGAACTGGAACAATTTCGATCTCGTCAAATTTGTACTGAAACGACCTATATTTAGTTATGCTATTTCTTGAGTTTGATACATAATGATAGAAATGTCGTTACCTATTAAAAGGAACCATTTCAATGTCGTTTTAGTTATGATTTGAATTGTAACAATCTCAATCTCGTAAAATTTGTATTGAAACGACATGAATGTCGTTATGTTATTCAATAGGTTTAATACATAGCGATATTAATATCTTTATGAAATAAATGAAACGATATCAATGTCTTTGTAGTTATGATTCAAACTAGAACGATAGCAATGTAGTAAATATTGTATTGAAACAACATGGATGTCATTATATGCGTTGTCCATGCTGATGAGCTCTCACCTATGAGTTATTCACCTCCCGAGAGCAACTTGTCCCTTAGACATTTGTTCATAACACCCCAAGTTGCACGTGCGGTGCAAGTTTTTTTATCAAAACGAATTCTATGTCGTTTAATTAATCTATAAAGACTTCAATGTCGTTATGAAAAGCAGTAAAGTAGTAAGGCAGTGGGTATTTGATACGATAATGACATCAATATCGTTTTGTGTCTCATGAACGATTTCAATATCGTTGTAATTTTTTTTATTGAAAAGATATCAAAATCATTTTGTGTTTAGGAACGATTTCAATGTTATTGTATGAATGAGCACATTTTTGTACTGAAACGACATCAATATCATTTTGTGTCACATAAATGAAGTCTATATCGTTACATGAAGCAGTACTTATATTTTGACGTAATGAACTAATTGTCATTTTATTGGTTATGGAACAATATCATTATTCTTGACATGTAAGATATTTAAACTTGAAAGTTATAAAGGCCTGAAAATATGTAAATTTCAATTACATTCAATAACATTAATCCTCATAATTGCAAATGCACTAGCAAGTTGCTACACAACATTCTCAAAATATCAAGTAATCTACACAAAGAAGACGAAGTAGAAATACAACATTTTAAAAACATCAACTACTCTAGATAAACAGAACAAAGTAACTACAAAACTATATCAAAACATCAATAAAATAGCAAAAAATAATCTAATTCTCGAAGTCCTATGCCTCAGTCTAAGAAGTGATCGAAAGCAGATCTCTTGAAGCTTGTTCTTCATAGCACTGTAAAATACAAACAATTACAAATATTAGAACAAGTGATGACAGTAAAGTACATAAGAATAAGATGTATAAGTTGAATAAACCAAGTTAAGCATACAGATTTTCGATAAGAAAAAAGAAATTTTGTACGAACTGCAATCACTGTATTACTTCACAACAAAAAAGTTCTACTAACATTTTGCTAATGCAATTACTAGCTTTATAACCAAATGTGAAATCATCATGAAAGATTATGCTTCATTTCACACATTACTTGATAGTTTAATCAGAGGAATTAAGTCAAATTCCAAGCACAAACTCCTACCTTTTCCCTCAAAACTTAGAAGACAAAACATCAAATCCGGAAAGAGTTAAAACACAATGAGCCTCGTGTCGCTTTCAACTCACATACATATTTGGGAAATGAGTAAAAACAATGAGACTCGAGTCACTCTCAACTCTCATATATATTTGGGCAATATATCTATTATCTCATTTTCAACGTTCGCTTTTACTTATATCTCATCCTATCAAATAAGCATTACATAGCAGAGCGAGTATGATATAAATTTTGAGCTTCATTTTAAGTACATATCCCTCTCTGAAAAGTTTTACTCTAATGGGTAAGGTGAGCTCATATGGTGAAGTAGCCATTTTCACCAAAATCGGCAATAATATTTCAAATGGTATTTAGCATTGCATCATTGTGAAGGAAATGCAAGACTTTGCACATCAATTGACAGAAAATAATAATAATAATAATAATTCTAATGGCTTTTCTGGAAACTAGAAAGCAACATCATCGAAAAGTAAGATATATAGCCCAATTTTGGAAAAAAGCCACAAATGGCTTTCACAGATTACACTTGACGGGCGGCTAATTCTAAAGACAAGGAGAACTCACAAGCAATATCATCAAACATTCAAGAGAGATATTTACATAAAATAGTTGTTGCATAAGGAAAATTATCATCATAAAATAACAATTTTGAAAAATAAATTCTAAAGAGCTAGAAGCTGAGAAGCGTTTGAGATTAAATCATTCAGACACAATCAAATCAAGTCAGAAACAAATAGAGCCCAATAGAATTAAAGAATGTTTATAAATAAACGTCTAATATTACCTCTAAAATTCAGTAATGAAGAAAATGACTTATCTTTCGTAGAAACTATTGATAATGGTGCCAAGAGGTGATTAACACATCTCCCTTTTCGATCATAGGCGTAGGTTACAAATCTTCTTCGACTCATCTGCTGTTTTGATCTGTCATTCCTACCCAGTAAGTTACTCAAATATTTAAAAACCCAACATACAACTCAAAAATCAAAGAACTAAATGAGTTTCTTCGCGACGAAGGGAGGGCAAAGAGTGCATTATCCTAGAATAGTCATCACTATGCCTTTCTATTATTATTGTTTTACAATAATTCTAGTAATTGGCAAAGAAATTCTTTACTGGGACACACTCATTATTTCAAATTGTTTAATTGTTTGCTGCTAATTTCAATTTATACCTCCAAACTAAGAAAAAGAAATCCTAATTTACACATAAATAAAGCCAAGTGTTCCATTTACAAATATATAAAAAGACAGAAAATCTGGGATGTGCAAATTCATCATTATAAAGAATGATTACCTCCTCCACTTACTCAACTGATTTAATAAAATTTGAAACCAATTTCTTGGCTTTTCGAAGCTTTTCTTCCGGATAATTTTTCAACCGCAAGCCAATTTCACGGTACTCGTCAACCTTCTTTCCTCTTCTTGCCACCTCTTGTACCATTCCTTCATCTTTTTCCCTCTGCTTAGCTTGCCAGTCCTATCTAACATAAAGAAAGAAGATATGTTCAATTTGGTTGATGAAACCTGAGACTAAGGAGAAATGAAGAAGATAGGTTTGATTTAAGAATGGAGATGTAACCAAATCACCTTTTCAATTTTCAATTTGGGGATAAATGGTTTTGACTTGAATAAATCTTCAATTCTTCCTTCAATTTAGCTTTTTACAAGGATAAAATAGTCTTATTACACTTTTAAATAATTAAATTTTATTTTATTTTTGAGAATTTGGTCAAAGGCCAATTGAACAAAAGCAGATTGAAGGGTGGCCATTTGAACTTATTCCTTTTTCTTTAAGGGATAATTTTAGCCATGACAACAAACCTTACAAAATTTTGTAAGTTTCACCGTAATCTTTCATTTGTTACACCTGTAGTCCCAAACCTTTAAAATACATGCTATTGGAGGACAATAAATCCATTCATTTGACTGCTAATTGATCATAATAGTGAATTTTGACATATTTTGATTAATTTTTAAAGGCAATATGATAATTTACATTTTCCACAAAAAAACATAATTATAATAATTAAATCAAAATTAAAAAAATCAAAACCAAAACAAAAATCACCCAACCATCTCCTTCTTTCCCACCCCATATCCAACCTCTTACCTCAAAACGAAAATCACAGTCATCGCCACCCCAACCATTGCTGGCACCACCACCACTACCACCACCACTCACCCAACGTTTGTCTATTTCTCAACACGCATACTTCGTATTGAGGTATTTGAAATTTTTTATCTTTATTTCCTAGCATTAAGGTTTTTTAAAATTTTAATTTGTAGCACATGTTCTCTTCAAAAAGACTAGTGAATTACTCATGTTTAAGATTTTACAAGTGAAATAAGTAAAATTTTAAATTTAATAAAATATAAATAATGAAGAGAAGAGGAGAAGAAAATTTCGATCAATATATTCTTCTTTTAAACAAAATTATGACTTGTTAGATGTAAATAAAGATTGAAAATAATTTGCCTTGAAAAGATATAAAGAATGATAAATGTTGTTTGTTTTTTTTCTTAAAATCAAAATTTTAATAAATTTTGACAAAAATTGATAAAATATGGAAAGTGCTATGTGTACACAATAGTTTACACAATCTTTTACACCCCTTCACATGGAGGGTGGCCCACATATAATAAAATATTTGTGAGCCCCCCTCCATGTGAGGGGGTGTAAAAGATTGTGTACACCACAAGGTGTACACTTAGAATAATCCATAAAATATATGATTGAAAAGTTGATAAAAGTTGTGATTCTCATTAAATATAAGGTTAAAATTAATTATTAACTTTGACTTAAACTTCTGTTAACTTTTTTAACTAAACCAAACAAGAATTAAGATATACCTACCTCATATTTTTAAACTAAACCAAACACAAAAGGGATCACTTGCATAATTTTTCTATCAATATTCGATTGTTGCCTACTAACTACCTCATATTTCTTTAGTTTCGTACTTTGTTGATTTTCATGTCGAGATTAGACAAATTATTTTCATTCATGAAACTTATGAACATGTTTTTGACGTATAATTTAGGTACAGGTGCTTTCATGATAATGTTTATGTCGTGTTATGTGTTTCTTTGGCATGATTTTTGAAAAAAGGTAAAGAAAAAATCTGGATCACTTAATTGTACTTAATCTATTTGACCGATTATTACACTTAAATGAAGATTTTGTTTTCTATTTAGCATAAATGTTTCCTTATCGGGGCAAAATCGAGCCATCGTTGTTGCAATCAATTGTTTTTGTGGCTAGCCTGGTGTGCTAGTACACCGTGCTCATCATGTCGATTTTGTTGTACTCCCACCGTCCCAATTATATAGGTTTGTTTCGTTTTTCACACTGATTAAGAAAACATCTTTAATGTCATTAAGAAAATTAATTTTTGTCATTAGAAAATTTAATTTTTAGTATGTAAAAATAAATTATTGTTGGAACTAATAAAAAATTTGAAAAAGAAAAAGAAATTAGAATTGTTCCATCTTTTCAAGAAGTGAGAAATGTGTGTATTTGGATGATTTCAAAAAGTTGACATATTAAATGGGAAAAATATAATAGAGGTATATTAGTAAAGGAACACAACAAAATATTTCACATTATGAGACATACTTATATATTTGGGACAAGAAAAAAATGAAACTCAACCTAATATAATTGGGACGGAGGGAGTACTTTTTTAAATGAATTGCAAATGTCGTTGCTTCTTGAAGTTCCTTATCACTATTTTGTTAATATGAAAGATCGTTCACTTGGTCAGATCAAATGAGTAGAAATGATTTTCACATTCGTCGGAGTCGAGTTCTCTCAAACAGTAAAAAAAATGATTAAAGTTTAGTAGAAATAGTAGTTAATTGAATTTCCAAATTAGATGCTTAGTTTAGAAAAGTGATTATGATTTGATTTAATAGATTTTTTTAGTATTTTTCTACTTCAATTAGAACTAATTTAAACCTTATATAAATGGGACTTGTGCATCGTAGTAGACACAATTTTGATATGAAATGAACTTGATATTCTGTCCCCTCCTAAATTCTAATTAATCTCTCCCTCTGCTTCTCTCTCTCTCTCTCCCCCTCTATTTTCTCTCCTTTCTACTTTCTTTTTCAATCTTGTTCTTCCTTCAATTATGTCCTACGTCGCAAATATTTTATGAACATACTGAATTAGAGTTAGTCTACATGTACCGTGCCATTTACCTAATATTTGACATAGTTGCTGACGTGGCGAGAATTTCAAAATGTCAAGGCAAAATATCGTATACCAAATAAAAAAGGAAAAAGCCAAACAGTAAACAAAACAAAACGGGAAATGATATCTACCCGCCATTCATTTTCATCCCCTTTGAAACGGAACTGAGCAGAGGAGAGAAAATGGGCGATTGTGAGAACCCATTTCATGATTCCGACAACGTCAACTCCGTCGTCGTCGACCCGATTGTGGTTGAAGCGTTCCTACCCCTGTCCATTGTGGTCGACCCTATTCGCGACGGAGTTGCAGAATATAGTGAAGCAGGGCACTCCGACAATGGCAACATCGATGCCGGCGGCAGCGTGGGTAACGACTTCTGAACCTTCGTTTCTGCCTTAATTTTATTTTTCTTCAACCCGTAAAAATCATGTGCCGAAGGTTACATTGATATTGTTGTTTCGGACCAACGACCCAGTTCAAAGATTCAATATTTCACAGTGTGTTTGTGTGGGTGTCGGTGAATGTGAAAGAAAAAGGAGAGCTTTTCAAAATTTCTTGTTTATGCTTCTTGTTTCAGCTTCTGTGGGTGACTTATTTAAGGATGTTTTCTTGTTATTTTCCTATTGGTGTCATTTTAGTAAGCCTGTAAAATGTAAGAAAAGTGATATGCTGTGTCCTCTGGAGATGGAAAGTTGAGCGAATTTGTGAGGAAAATAGCTGATAATTGATAATACAAGTGAATGATTTTGTGGAGAGAAGTGGTTTGCTGGAGATGGAAAGTTGATTAAATTTCAATGATTTTGTGCCAATTATTCTAATTGCGTTTTGTCAATTTTTTTTGTGAATGTAGGATATTTGGAAGCTCTTTCACCCGAACATGAGAATCCGAGTGATAAGACCTCATGGGAAGGAACGGACATTGTTGTGCCTAGTGTTGGAATGAAGTTTAAGGATGAGGTAGAGGTGTTTGAGTTTTACAAAAACTACGCTTACCAAGTCGGTTTTCCTGTGAGGAAAAGAAATTCAAAGAAGGGTGACGACGGGGTTGTGCGTTATGTCTCTTTTACGTGCAGTCGGGAAGGCCGTCGAAACATTGGAACAAATACAGTTTTGAAGCCTCAACCAACCATTCAAACTGGTTGCAAAGCAAGATTGACTGCATGTTCTGAAGTTAATGGAATTTGGCGTATTAATACGGTTCATCTGGAGCACAATCATAGAATAAGCCCATCGAAATCACGGCTATATCGATGTAACCGGGAAATCAGCGCACGAGTTAAGAGACAACTTGAAATAAATGACATCGCCGGCATACCATTGCACAAGAGTTTTAACTCAGCCGTAGTTGAAGCCGGTGGGTACGAGAATATTTCATGTGTTGAGAAGGATTGTAGGAATTTCATTGACAGAGTGCGTCGTTTAAGACTTGGTGAAGGAGACGCTGTTGCATTACAAGCTTATTTTTCGAGGATGCAAGCAAGTAGTCCAGGATTCTATTTTAGTATAGACTTGGATGAAGATGACCGTCTAAGGAACGTATTCTGGGCAGATAACAGGTGCAGACAAGCATGTAAGGAATTCGGTGATGTACTAACTTTTGACACCACGTACTTGACTAATAAATACGAAATGCCATTCGCTCCTTTTGTTGGAGTAAACCATCATGGGCAATCCACTCTCCTTGGTTGTGGTTTGGTTTCATCTGAGGATACATACACTTTTGTATGGCTATTCAAAACCTGGCTTCAATGTATGTATGATAAAGCTCCAAATGGAATTATAACAGATCAAGATCGAGCTATGCAAAACGCAATTGAAATTGTGTTTCCAAACACGAAACATAGATGGTGCTTGTGGCATATCCTGAAAAAGTTACCAGAAAAGTTTGGTGGACACAGCCATAAGTCAGAAGTTCTTTCTGTTGTGCATAGGTTGGTGTACGATGTGCAAAGTTGTGAGGAATTTGAACAAGGCTGGACTAAGATCTTTGGAAGATGCAATTGGTGGAAAACTCTTGGTTGAATGGATTGTACAATGAGAGATCTCGATGGGTACCATGTTATTTGAAAACTTCATTCTGGGCGGGTATGTCAACCACTCAACGAAGTGAGAGCATTAATGCATTTTTTGATGGCTATGTTCATTCGAAAACATCCCTAAAGCAATTTGTTGAGCAGTATGAGCGTGCATTACGAAGTCGAGTTGAGAAGGAGGTTCATGCTGATTTCAAATCATTTTCACAGATGGTCCCGTGTGCGACAAGATACGAACTGGAGAAGCAATTTCAATCAGTGTACACAATTGCAAAGTTCAAGGAGTTCCAAGAACAATTCACCGGAAAGGTATATTGTGAAGTATTATCTGTTCATGATTCATACTTGCATACTATGTACGAAGTACGTGAGGACATCATTTTGAATGAATGTACGAAGACAAAACTATTTGAAGTGTGCTTCCGTAGGGATGAATGTGAATTTAAGTGCAACTGTCATTTATTTGAGTTTAGAGGAATTATTTGCAAGCACGCAATCACAGTTTTGATCCGAAACCAAGTCAAATTAGTGCCTGAGAAATATATATTGCAAAGATGGAGAAGAGATGTGAACCGACCGTACACGAGGGTTCCGGTCAGTTATGATGGTTGGATCAGTACTCCGGACCAGGTTCGATATGAGCAAATGTGCATAGCATTTACAAAGTTAGCTGATTTGGTAGCACATGACACAGCGCGGTCGAAGGAAATTATTGAGTGGATTGAATTTCAAACCAAAGAATCATCCTTGGTGAAGTCCAGAATGCAGGTCTCATACAGCTTTGATGAAGCAGGAACTTCAACTCTTGGTAAAATTATGTTTGGTACTATCTGCTTATTATCAAGAACATTTGTTTATGCCGTCTAATATTAATTAGTTTGATGAAGCAGGAAAGGTCGATAGCGGAATCATCTTCGACCCGAAACACACGAAAAGCAAAGGAGCTCCAAAAAAACTTCGGCGAAAGGGACATTTTGAGAGTAGTTCAAAAAAAGCAAAAAAGGTTTGATGTTTTATTTTTTTTCGTGTGTTAGTGACTGTCATCATATAATCATAAATCATTATTGTTTTTAATGCCGCATAGGGGCCAACGAAGTCAAGTACATCGAAAAGGCATAAAGATAGAGATTCGACTTCATTCAATGCCCAGGTTGGTCAGCTTCAAATTCAACTATAACAAGTTACTTGAGTTTAGTTGTGAGATATTCGTAATTGACGTTGCCACTTCATTTTGTAGGATGTTCAATTAAAAAACACCCCCCATCACAACCCTCAACAAGTTGGCACACAAGAGAGCATGGCCGGTTATGGTTTTCGTATGTAAAATAGCATAAAACCCTGTAAATGTTTTTGGATAGCAATTTCGTTAAGCTTTTGTGTCTGGGCAGCTGCTAGTTGTTGTACAGCCTATGATGTTGGCTATGTCCTTTTTGTAAATTTCTTGGATAGCTAGTTTTTCTAGATATGTTGGATACCTCCTTTTTGTAGATTTGTTGGAATGCTCCTTTTTTGTAAATTTGAGCATCTGGTAGTTGTTGGGAGGTCGGTCTAAGAAACTTTTTTTGTTGGGCCAGCAGCTTATTATTGTAAAAGATGAATCTCTATGTTGTTTGAACATAGAACATGAATTGCAGTTATTTACATGAATTGTAGTATTTGATTTCGGGAAGGCAGAAGAATTTATGTTTACATGAAACTTCCAGCATGCATTCATTGAGAATTTATGTACTGAGGAACAAAGAAAACAAATTATGACTAAAGCTAAAATTCTTGTCTTCGACACTCACAATAGCCATTACATTGTCATTAACATACAATCACCATACACAAAATATACAATCAACATCCCATTTTTATCTAGATTCATACAGCATCTTCCGAACCCCGTTTCCCTTTGCGCATTGTTATGATGTTGAGGGAAATTTCAATGTCCTTTTTATCGGCAATGTTGGCACACGTTTCCAACATACGCGACAAATCATCAACAGGTTCACTACCATTGGTAATGCCACTTGATTGACCTTCATCTTGCAACGGATATGCTACTTCGGGAGGAGATTTATTCCAATCGAAAAACCGACACACGTCACGGGTACAACAGTGGAACAAACGACCTTTGTTATTGGTTTGCTTTTCCACCTCCATCCATTTAACATAGCCTTGGCTACAGTCTGGGCATCTTCTCTTTCCGGTGCAATCTGATAACGTGTGCCCTGGCCGTCTACATGAATGACATATCCCCTTATTCCTTCCGGCCATCGAAGAATTCTAATAGAAAACGATGAACACATCACAATAATCTCCAAATCAATGACTGAATGTTAATGCAACATGTACACATAATAATGAAGAAAAATGCCATAAACTACTCAATTCTAAAATTCTGATTTCAAGCAGTGAGCCAAGGGAGGGAGAATTGATTTCCACACATCATAAGCATTCCACACAAACTGCACCAAGGGAGGGAGAATTGATTTCCACGCATTCGACATTTGAAAATTCACATAATGTGACAGAAAATACCAAGTAACCTATGAAATAGCAAAATGGGCGAAATTTCTTCACTGACTATGTACCAAGTATACCAAGTAATTTATGAAATAGCAAGGCCCAAATGTTTGTCAGAGATAATACTGGCCGGCGGTGGGTATAGGTAATTTTGCAAAATATAGCAGCCAAACAAAGTACGAACATGGAACGAAACTGACAAATTCGGCAAAATTTCTTCACTGGAAAATACCAAGTAATTTATGTTTAAGCAAGTAAGGCCCAAATGTTTGTCGGAGATAATACTGGCCGGTGGTGGGTGTGGGTAAAATTGCAGAATATAGCATACGCACGAAACGAACCTGGACTAGGAAACGAACCTGGACAAAGTGGGTGAAATTCCTTCACTGGAGACGAGTCTTTTCTTCACTGGAGGTAGATTTGCCGGCGAGATTCCACAATTTGACACACGTCAGGAGAGGGGAGTGTTCCGGCGAAATGGGGAAGGAAGAGGATAAGGCGAAATGGGGAAAATCGGGTTGTATTCTGGGGGTTTGAAATGGGTAGGGTTTCAATTCAAATTAAATGGCTGACGTGGCGATCTTTTCATGAGATTTTGGTGCCTGACGATATTGACTTTAAAAATGCCACGTCTGCATTATGTAGCAGATTCGGTAGTTGCTTGTGTACAAGTAGATTTTCCCACTGAATTATACATATCTGAAGGCAGATAAGCTCAATGCACCCTGAGAGAAAAAAAGTTAGGGCTAATCAGCATGTTATAGAAGTGACCTTGCAGGGTTCTGGCCTGAAGTCATATCAGAGGCATAGGAGAATCTCAGACCACTTTCAGTCTTTTACTATGCTTTCAAACTCGGTAGAGGAAAAACTTACATGACAGCCAAAAGGCCACGTTTAGACCAAAAAGTTGTTTTTTTGAACTTTTTTGATTAATTTTATAAAATAATTTCTTATAATTAAAAGAATTTTTAGTTGATGGCCTCATATGACTTCCTCTAAAAGTTCTTTTGAAAGAGAGAACTCTTTTAGAAATTAATTTCCAATCACTAATTAAGATAACTTCCTCGAGAAGTTTTTCTACCAGATAGAAACATAGATATTGTGGGAAGACAAAGCTTTAAAACTGTTGTGAAACAAAATGAGCAAACAATACAAGTCACCATGTCCAAAAGTTTCACAAATACGCAATACTTCAGTTGAATTGTACCTCTACAAGCTACATTACTTCATGAAGGTGAAAAACTTCAAGCTAGTACAAGACCATTATCAACCTAACAGCTTTCATTACAAGACACCACTTGTGTCATCAAAAGAAAGAAAGAAATTTAAAGGGCAAAAATGATAATGTCTTCTGGTCTTTAGGCTAAAGGCATCATCAAAAGAAGCAATTTGCTAGGTCCAGGCATCAGACCATAACTGTAATAATGGAACTGTGAAAGGAAGTAAAGAAGGGGGAAAAATTAGAAACAAATATAGGCTTTACGCAACTTCTAAACTAAAATTTAACAAAAAGAAGGAAGTCATGTATTACCTCCATGCCTTAAGAGCCAGACACTAATAATCATAAGATTTTTCAGAAGAAACTGGATTCTGGCTAGATAACCTGTAAGAGTGGTCAAACTATGAGCTCGTATGAAATAATTAGATCTAACCAAACCTTTCAAGAAAGACTGAGAGTTGAAGAAACCAGTAGAAGATTATAAATGTTGAGGGAGAGGAGGGAAGGAGGACAAATTCTAGGAGGGACAAAATTTTACCCAGCGACACCAGAATGACTTGATGAATAAACACCATATGCTCCATAACCACTTTCATCAACAATCTAAAGCATTGAACATGGATCAGGTTGGGGACAACAGGTGAAAGTCCGCATGGCAAATAAATAGATGATAAAGAGAACATTTGATGTACAATAGTACAGTTCTATAAGGATATCACTTTATCACTTAATAGGAGATCAATGTGATTCTAATTATGAGAATCAGAATATATTCAATCTTATTAAACAATTTCGAAGAGGGTACCTGTGTAGTATTATAACTCCCATAACTTTCACTTGGTGGCAAATTTTTGGAGTCATAACCACCTGAGTAAGTTGAATATCCATGATTTCTTGATCTATTATCACGACCCATATATTTTGGGCCATCAGACATGTCTGGTGATGTTTGACGATATGGGGCAGGTGTAGAAAATCCAGATGAAGTTCCCTCAGTCTCAAATATGTTTGCCCTCAAGCGCATCACTACTTGTAGTAAGGCAGCTCTAGCCGTATTCGTGTCTCCAGTAATCTGGCAAGCATCATGTGTATTTAGTGATATCATCTGATACTCATGCCCAACACACAAAAGTTGAAATGACAGATAAACAAAGAACACATCATTTATTTTTACCTTAATCATCCTAACATCTATTCAAACGTGAAAACTATATAAATGAAAATGGAAATCCAGAGACAAGATAAGCAGACAGGGAGACAGGTAAAATAGGCAGGTATATAGATGGATCGACAGATAATCATGCACACATGAACAAACACAAAGTCATCAACCTGCACCATCTTGTCGTCTTCAGATGCAACTTTGGGAACATGTTCGTCAGAAAGAATCCGGATGTTTCCCCTCGTAGTATTTCTCATCTCTTTAACGATAGCCCCACCTTTACCAATAAGACACCCAATTCTAGAGCTTGGTACAAGTAAACGCGTTGTGAGAACAGGATCACCTGATTCTCTCTCTGACCTCTCACTGCACCGTGGTTGCAACCGCATTGTCGCATCGATAGTTCGGGAAGGAGCATCAAACATCTGAGGTATGAAAACTCAGGTCAACACAGACATATTAACTTGGTTAATCGTAATTATGATTGTCAAAACTACATTAAATTATGCTCACCTCCTTTGCTGATATGGAAATAACACAATCATCTCCTTCAGCAACAGAACTATCAACTTTAATGAATGCCCCTGATTCCTGTCTTATTTGTTTAATAATGACACCACCTTTTCCAATCACAGCCCCTATATTTTCTGGTGGACAAATCAAACGAAGTGAGAACTCCTTCGCAGTGTAAGAACTCCCATATGGACCCATTGATGAAATCACACCCACAAGAGGGCCACCGACATTTGGATTGTTGAATGCTATTCCAGATCTATAAATGCTGGATGCCGACAAGAGCAAATGCTGTGACCTTGAGGGGTTATCATGAAGACGAGATGCAACTTGGTATAGAGCTTTCTTCACAACAGTAGCTTCCCCTGTTATCTGAGATTTAAACAAGTACTAACTGTCAAAACTATCACAGATGTTTTTCCACTCACTCTTCACACAACCAAAAGCAAGCATCAGAAAACCCCGAGCATACTGTAAGTTTCAATTTCAGAGTACAGATACGAGGGGATCGCTGTAATATCACTAACAGCAGAAATTCACCAACATCTTATGAAACCCAAACTAACCATGTTTAGACATCATGGAAAAGTTTATGGATTCTTTGTATATTAAAAATGACAAGCTACTGCATACAAACCACCTAGTTGGTTCTAAAAGGTCTGGAACTATCCTGCATGCATACTCTCAAGATCCCACCAGATAAACCATAATGCTGAAAATGCAATTCTTAACATCCATCTCAAAATTTTTAATCGTTTGCCGAATAATGCAACAAGTAAATTAATACCAGTTATAAATGGTTTACAATACCTGGATAAGTTCATCAGAACTCAGAGCACAAGGTGGTAAATGCTCGCTACCCAAAATTCTGATCTGAGCACCAGTTTCATTTCGTATGTTCTTGATTATTTGTCCTCCTTTCCCAATCACACAACCTATCTGATCAGATGGCACAAGAAAACGCACAGTGACTTGCAGAGGCTCCTCAAATGCACCATTCACAGGCGACTCCTCAGTGACCACCCTGTCATGCACCCGAAAAAGGGCATCTTGCGCAGGCGAAACTGGGTCCTCCTCATAACTATTTGTTTCATCACTTGTGCTATAAATGGTGACTACACGTTCATCACATCCCGAGATAGTCTCGCTAATCCTAATCTTTGCGTGGGTTTCTGCTCGCAATTGCTTCGCTATATCCCCGCCAATTCCAATAATGCTCCCAATTTTTCTCGATGGACATAAATAACGGTAAACTGTATCATCTGGTCCAATACCATTTGGTTCTTTTTCATCATTGGGGTTCCTTCTTTTCATCCCTTCATTTCCAGAATAATCTGGTAAAGCGTTCAATGTTTTCTCATAATCATTCCTCTGGTCCATTGTTCAACAAGATTATATAAACCTAATCCTACCATTAAAAAAAATCAAAATTCGAATCAGCATGCTATTGTACAGCGTTAAAATAAATCAAATCAAATGTAAATGTAAAATGCAGTACCAATGTGTTTCATGTGAAACACAAACCGCCAAAAAATTCACAATTTTTATCAGACTTCCATGTCGCTAAATTTAAAAGATTCAGTTTTTCTAACCAGAAAGTGTTAATATTTCAGTTTTAAAGAGTACCCATTCAAGTAAATCTGCTAAATTCAGTAAATAGCCTTGAAACAGAGTGCACAGTAGCCCAAAAATCAGCAAATCAAATTTCCCAACTAGAAATAACAGCATTAAATTAATTACATAATCTCAAAAGGCATGTTTCTGAACATATGATAATAATTATAATAAAGATAAAGCGTGGAATATTACAGTTGAGAATTTAAGGTGTATACTTTATAGAGAGTGACCTCGCCGTGAAATTCTTCGGAGGCGCTATAGGTGACTGCGTTTCTTGGTGTGCGTGCATCTGAGGTATAACCGCCTCTGAAACTACTCGGCATAAGATTTGTATTTTTTTTTCGACACAAATATTTGTGTTTTTTTGGTATAATAAAGAAATATCTAGAATATCTTGGCTATTGGATTTTGAGGGTTAAATTTGAAATGAAATATACATCCCTAAAATACCCTTCTCTCTGTTCTTTCTTTTTTCCCATTTTATAAATGGATCTTACTACACGTGCATAAAAATTTATATAAGATATTACATAATAGTCCAATGATACTTTATTATTTGTCGGTTTAAAATACTGTCAATTTTTTCATTCAATCATTTTTCGTCACATTATTTTATGTAACCACTTATTTACCATTTTTATATTTAAGTAACATAACTCTTTATAAATTATAGTTCAACCGACAAGAGTAAACTTACTTATTCCCTATTTAGTGCGGATTAAAATCAATTTTTAGTAGATCTTGATAAAAACGGATAAAATATAATTGAAAAGTTGTGAATTCCATAAAATATGTTGTTAAAATTAATTATTGACTTTAATTTAGATTAAAATTAAAATTTTTGTCCCTATCAAACAAGGGCAACTTTTACGGCGAGAATTAAAAAATATATATATTGTTAGGGCACAGTTCGGGATAACCAAATACTTCATCCTCATCTGAATTACTTAGTGAAAAGAAGCATGGCGAGACCAAACCGAGCAAATTTTTTTTAGTGCGACAGTATTAGTACCGGTAAAAAAATAACAACATTATATTCAAAATGAAATACCTTACAATTATTATTTAAGAGTTTTCATACTTTGATATATTTGTTCAATCACTTCATTATTAATCTTTAAGAACATTTCTTCATTATTAATCTTTAAGAATATTTCTTTCTCCACATAAACAATAAGACTATCATTCATCCACTCATTTTCAATCCGATTGTGTAATCTATCATTGACAATGTTCATGGTAGAAAATATTCTCTACCGTAACATTAGCAATTAGAAGCAGGAGCGAATCCAATGAAGGCTCCATGGAGGCATATCACTAAACTTTGGACCACCCCCATTTAACAATATAAGTCAGCAACCCAAGTTAAATAAATAAAAATAAATAAAAGGGAAAATTTCATAAGTAAGTGATTAAGTATCATCAATTTCAAAATTAAGGATAGATGTTTTAAATTTCAAATATCAGGTTCTTATTAAAATTTATTTATGATTTAATTAATTAATTATATAGTTAATTAATTAAATATATTAACGTCACATATTTATACAATTTGATCACAAATTAACCATTTAATTAGTCACATATTATTTTTCGATCACAAATCAGAATTTTTATATGTCACAAAATATTTTACGATCACAATTCAAAAATTTTATAGGTCACAATTTATTCATCGGTCACAAATTAAAAATTTAAAAGTCACATTTTATTTATGGATCACAAATCATAAATATTATATCACAACTTAATATACAGTCACAAATTATCAAATTAAGGTCACAAATTAACAAATTTTTAGGTCACAATTTTTTTTTTCTGTCACATATTGTTTATTGGTCATCGATTAACCAATTTGATGGTCACAATCAACCAAATAATTGGTGACCACCACAAACGCTTGCGACAATTACCTCGTCACTGCCTCCAACAGCACTACCGTCGTCGCCCAATAGCAACATCACCATCTAAAACAAACCAACACCATAACCTCTCAGCACCACTGTCACCACCTCCAACAAACTACCACTTTCAACTTCAAAACCACCACCACCAACAATAAGATCCTCCGCCGTTGCCGCCAACAAAACCACAGCCACCACCAGATCCAACATAATCGTCGCTACCCAAACACCACCACCACAGCCCCCATCTACCAACCAAAAACGCAACCCAAAAATCCCACACCAGATCGGGGCGGTGCAGATCCTGACCATGACACGCAGCAAATCCCAACCACAGCACAAAAATAACCACCACCTCCAATCACCACCACCAGCACCACCGCACGCGCGCGCGCACACACACACATACACACCCAACCATCGCACCACCATAGCACCCATAGGACCGCAACCGCATCCACAGCAACACAGCCACACACACCACTACAGTTGCGAACCACTGCCACACCCATAAAGCTCTCTGTTCCCACCTCCGCACCATACACCTGCACCACCACCACCACACAGCACACCTCCACCACCACCGCACCGCGCTAGCATCACCACCCTTACTGTCACCAGGTCGACTATCACCATAGCAGTGTGAAAACCACCCACTGCTTCAGACCTTCTTACTCGGGATGACGTCGAAGCCATCGCCGCCGATCGTGCCGCTGTGGTGTCATGTTGCAGTCAAGCCGGCGCCGTAGAGAGAGGAGAGAGAGAGGGGAGAGAGATGCATAAGCGGGAGGGAGGGGAGAACTTAAGGTTTGGGTGGATAGATTAATATTTAACGTAGTGATTAAAATTTATTAATATTTAAATTATATTAATTATTAATTAAAACCTGATTTCTGTATTATGAAACTTGATTATTGATTTATGAATGAAATTTTAAAACCCTGTCATGCTGTAATTTCCTCTAAATAAAATAAAATAAAAATTGGAATGGGCCAAATAATTGGCACAATCTTATAAGATTGTTTTATTAACTACAAACCCTTCCTGATTATTTACCCCACCCAAACGCCCAAATGTGAAAAGTGAAACCCCCAATTTCCACCAAAGAAAATCCGAAAAGCTACAAGATGAAGAAAATCCGAATTCGTGAAAGAAGTTGTTTCATTGTATTACAAGGACTCGGTAAGAAGAAGGAAATACAAATTCATTATCATTATTTAATCATCCAAAGCTTTTGATCTCAATTTTTGACAATTTAGTGCTCACAAGATAATCTTATCCGACAACAACATTAGAAAAACTAAAGAGTTTACTCACAATTCACAAATCATACTCAATATTTTGGATAGATCGAACCGAATCCTTGTAATACATTGAAACAACTTCTTCTACACGATTTTCTTCATCTTGTAGCTCTTCAGATTTTCTTTGGTGGAAATTGGGCATTTCATTTTTCGGATTTGGCCATTTGGGTGGGGTAAATCACTGGGAAGTGTTTGTAGTTAATAAAGCAATCTTATAAGATTGGACCAATTATTTGACCTATTTCAATTTTTTCCCCTTTTTAATTAGGACTGCTGGCTTATATTGTTAAATAGGGGTGGCCTAAAGTTCCTACACTGGGCCTTCATTGGATCCGCTCCTGACGGAATGAGATCGAATCATTTTGCAATTTTTGTTTTGTCTCGAATGCAGATACACAAACCTTGAGAAAGTTCTGATTTAAGAAATTCGCTCAACTTGATCAATTAGTTCTTAGTTGCTCTGCATTCAGTCGTGCGGAATGTCCACGATTTATACTAACAGGGGGCATATACAACAAAACTGAAAAGGTCAATATACAAAATCATTGTCATCTAAATGGCTCTCTTTATCTTTATTTTATCCTTTTTTATTATGACTAGTTAGAAGTACGTGCCATGATGTAGTTGAGTACGTAATAGAGTAGCTATTAAAAAAAATATTGATGTCAAACATTAATTTATAAAATTTTCTTATAAGTTGTTAAATGTTTCGAAGCAACATTAAATGTGGAGATGAAAAAAATCACACCCACAGTTATCGAAGAAATCGAGGCTCACATTCCACCACAGCCTCCAGTTATCGAAAAATGTCTTCTCACCAATCCCCCATAGAACAGTCATTGTCATTTATTTCATAAACCCTCAATCAATTTCTAAACAAAAGAACAGAGAAAAAAACTCAAAATAAACAACTAATAAACCCAAAGAAATTGAAAAAAACAAATCAAACGTAAAAAAAAGGGGTTAGCCGAGCCATAAAGTCATTTTTATATTTTATCTTAATTGACAATATATTAATTATTATTATTACATTTTAAGTTTTTTTTTTAAAAAATCTGAAATCGATCCAAATGGATATTCATATCGTGAAATATCAAATCAAACGAAAAATTGTAGGAAAATAAAGTTCAAAAAAAGGACATTGGAATGAGGTTGGGATTGAAAAGAAATATAAGCAATCACGACTTAAAGTTTCACAATTAATGTAAAATTATTTTGATATTTAAAATTTATCGATCATATATTTATTATGGCAGCACTTCAACTTTTGATATTTAAAATTTATCGATCATATATTTATCATGGCCGCACTTCATCATTTCCAACAAATTTTAAATCGCTTAAAACGAATATATGTAACTTAAAATATTGAATCAAACGTAAAATATATAAATAAATAAAAAATGGCTTAGCCTAACCGAGTCGAGTCGTTAGGCCATTTGGCTAGTAAACGGTAAACAAAAATAATCACCAAAAAAAAAAAAAAAAAAAGGTTAGCCGAGCCGAACCATAAAGCTATTTTTATATTTTAGCTTAATCGGAAAAAAAAGGTTAAAATAACTAATGAACCCAAAGAAATTGAAAAAAAAACTAATCAAACGTTAAAAAAAAAAAAGTCATAGTCGAGCCGAACTGCAAAGCCATTTTGTTTTCTTAACTTAATCGACAATATATTTATTATTATCACTTTTTAAATTTTTTAAAAAAATTTGAAATCGATCCAAATAAATATTCATATCTTGAAATACTGAATCAAACGAAAAATTGTAGGAAAATAAAGTTCGAAAAAATGACATTAGAATGACGTTGGGATTGAAAAGAAATATAAATAATCATGACTTTATGTTTCACAATTAATATAAAATTATTTTGATATTTAAAATTTATCGATCATATATTTATTATGGCCGCACTTCAATTTTTGATATTTAAAATTTATCGATCATATATTTATCATGGTCGTACTTCAACATTTCCAACAAATTTTAAATTGTTTAAAACGAATATCTATAACTTAAAATACTGATTTAAAAAAAAAAAATTTGTTGAGCCGAGCCGAGCCTTAAAGCCATCGGCTTGACTCGACTCGACTCACGGCTTGTGAACAGTAATTGAAAAACTGCATCTTATATATTTAGTAAGATAAAAGAATGAAAGTCGAGTCAAAAGGACAAATGGCACAGCATATAATACTGTCTAATTGTCCATTTCTTATCAAGAACAAGGAAAAGCCCATTTTTAACCACAAACAATTCCATTTTGCAACTTTCCTAGTGGATGAATCATAATTATCTCTATTTTGGTTATTATCAATAACATTGAAACGAGTGATATGTAAAATTATCACTACAAGATCATGAGGCTCAACGCAACATAGATAGACCACTTTGTATTGGCCTAAAGTCAAGTCAAGTCAAGCCAGCCCACTTAGAACGTCTTATCTCTATATGAAGTTTATCATAGATTTGTGTTATTCTACACGTAGTAGTTGCTTTAGGTGTGTTTTGTTATTATTTAGTAGTTGAAGGACTAGAGAGCAATTTTAATTCCATCAGGTTTTGCTCCCTATTAAACCATGCGGCTTGTAGTAGTGTTCTTTGGCTTACATTGAGAGATTCATTCTCCAATTTCGATCCAAATTAATGTTATTTGTGCGCAAATTAACGTTTTATAATCATGTATTCATTTCTTGCTCACTTTTATCTGCATTAATTTAGTATCAAAGTCCATCGACATTCCTATTATAAACAAGTTGATGTTCGTGAGACATTCTTGGTCGAAATCCAGCAGTAGCGAATCGATTTGTTAGAGCAACAAATAGATACGTTGAAGTCCGAACAATAGTTTTTGTGGACGAGGGTGATGTAGAAATCGGTGTAGAGTCTATAGTGAAGGAATACTCCAAAGGGCATAACTATCCTTTTGTCCCTTTCAAATTTCAACAATAAATAGATGTTGATTTGGGTTAGTATTGTTGGATAATTATTTCAAAAACTTCACGAAACAGAATATCGGATTGAGTACCGGATATACAGAATAGATATCGTATTTGCAGTAAGTTTAAACACTAGATTTCCTCATATCATTTTACATACAAATTTGACTGTTACAGATTTAATTAATATAACAGATTCATAAACTATTTATATATTTCAGCAAATAATTAAACGAGAACTGCAAAATACTAATATGCAAAACGAATAACAAGAAGGAACAAAAAAGAACTTTTAACCCGGGACCTGTGTTACACACAGTTTTCTTAAAACATATTCGCCACCTCACCATACGTGCTTAAGGTATAATTTGAGCGTCTACTTCCCAGGATACAACGGTGGAACGGTAGAATCTGAGCACAACAGATTTTACTCCGATGAACTGAGTTAGAGCCCGAACAATATCACCACCGACTCAAACAGAAACAAAAACAGAGACAACACTTAAACTGTATGCAGATGAATACTCAAAATAATTCGTGTACTGAAAACTGGAATAAACCAAGGTATATATAGACTTTAGATTTTGTAACTTGCCCACTTATTTCATGGCAATTACAACAGGAGTTTTATGAGTTTCATTTGTTTCAGAAAATGAAAAGTCAGTTGAAAAATAAAATAAAATGTAGCAAAACGCAGGCTCTTCTAAGGGGCCAATTTTTGGTTAATCCAGTTCGACATTCGTGTACGCGGTCGTGCCCGCACACAAGTTCAAGATCCGATACCTATTTCGGTCCGTGATTTACACCTCCCTGCGCGCGCACGTGGAGAGAGCCTCTATACTACACATGATTACACCATTCTAAAGTGCAATCCTTTATAAAGTGGTTTTAGTTTCCATCCACTTCCTATGTGGGACAAACTTAATTTTTAGTTTTCCCACCAACATAAACTCGTTTCACATGACGTACTTTGAGCTTCAATTTCTCATTCATCCGATCATCATTTTTGACAAGTAAGTATATGATTTCGATGTAATCATGGAGGAGAACACAAATCACATTTCATCTTCCAAAATAGCCAAACGGGTCCCACTCAAAATTCGTGTCAAAGTCACCCACTAACTTAATTTTTTCCAACAATCCCCCACATGAATGAAAATTGGGAGCGACACATGAATGTGACACATGACAACTTGGTGATATAGTTCAACGGTTGAAACCTGCATAGGATAGGTAGGTGTTACCCTTTGAACCTTCCCTTGTGAAAGCATATTTACTTTACTGGCTGACCAGTAGACGCGATGTCTTTGAACTGTTCTGCCATTTATGTAAACGATGATATACTCCACACAGGATTCTTCCTAACACATTTCAGTTCTCATTATTATGTTCGTTTTGGCCATGAACATACGCCTGGTTCTGTGAGAGTTCACAAGAATTTTGCCCCACACAATTCCCCTAGAAGCGGCCCCACTTCTCTCTCACATAGGTGATTTCTTATTACAAGTAACCCGCATTACTTGGCTCGATTTTCGACGCATAAGAATCATTAAAAGCCTATTGCTTATCCTTCATCTTTACGGGCATCACTATTACATCATAGGAATGGACGGGAGGTAATATCCCCCACAGTGATTCTATCAAGTCTTTACAATTAGGTTGTCCCTTTGAACCTAGATCTTGGGATCTCCAGTCAACTAGGTTGGGTTTTCCTTTGTATTAACTTATCCATTCAAGGGCTTAAGTCTCATTCCTCTCGATGATTTTTCAACTAACTCTCTATTTAACCATTTGGTTAGCGGATCCGCAATGTTATCCTTTGACTTTACATAGTCAATAGTGATAACTCCAGTTAAGAGTAGTTGCCTTATGGTATTGTGTCTACGACGTATATGTCTAGACTTACCATTGTACATGTTACTCTGTGCCATTCCAATTACTGATTGACTATCACAATATATGCAAATTGTTGGCACAGGTTTTGACTATCTTGGAATATCCTCTAAGAAGTTGCGCAACCACTCAACTTCTTCACCACTTTTATCTAGAACTATAAACTCAGTATCCATAGTGGATCTGGCTATCACTCTTTATTTAGAGGATTTTCAGGATATAGTTGCACCTGCCAATTTGAACACAAATTCACTCGTGGACTTTGAGTCTTTTATATCAGATATCCAATTAACATCACTATATCCTTCAATAACTGCTGGCTATCTTGTATAGTGCAATCCAAAATTACGAGTAGATCTCAAGTACCTTAGTATTCTTACTATTCCTTTCCAGTGATTGACTTCTAGATTACTCGTATATCTACTCAGTTTACTCACTGTGTAGGCTATGTCTGGTCTTGTACAACTCATCAACTACATCAGACTCCCAATAACTCTCGAGTATTCTAATTGAGATACATTTTCACCTTTGTTTTTGGATAAATGTTGACTTGTATCTATCGGTATTCTAGCCATTTCAGTATCATCCTTACTGAACTTTTCTAGAATTTTATCCACATAATGTGACTGGCTTAGAACAAGCCCATCAAATGTTCTTGAAATTTTGATTCCAAGTATAACATCAGCTAAACCCATATCCTTCATGTCAAATCTCGAATTTAACATATCTTTAGTGGTCATTACCAACAATAAGCATGTCGTCAACGTAAAGACATAAAATGACATAACTATTTACAGTGTCTTTAACGTAAACACACTTGTCACACTCGTTGATTTCAAAACCACTCTCCATCATGACACTGTTAAATTTTTCGTGCCATTGTTTTGGTGCTTGTTTCAAGCCATATAATGACTTCACCAATTTACAAACTTTCTTTTCTTATCATGGAGATGAAAACCCCTCTGATTGTTCCATATAGATTTCTTCATCTAAATCTTCATTCAAAAAGGCAGTCTTAGCATCCATTTGATATACTTCAAGGTTTCGTAGAGCAGCAATCGCAAGTATCATCTTGATAGATGTTATTCTTGTTACTGGAGAATATGTATCAATGTAATTAAGGCCTTCTTGTTGTCTATAACCTTTTATTACTAATCTGGCCTTATACTTTTCAATAGATCCATCTGTTTTCATTTTCCGTTTGAAAATCCACCTATAGCCTAGTGGTTTACTTTCTGTAGGAAGATCCACTAGCTCTCATGTATGATTTTGTAAAATGGAATCTATTTCACTTTTAATGGCATTTTTCCATTGAGATATTTCTAAGAAGTTTATGGCTTCTTGATATTTTTGAGGTTCACTTTCTAGCATATAGGTCAGAAAATCTGGACCATAAGATTTTTCTATCTTTTTCCTTTTGCTACGTCTTGGTTCAACCTCAACCTCCTCTTCTAGTTCTTGGTCCTGACTATTTTCAGTCATAGTCCCATATGTCCGTTTAGAAGAGCTTGCTTCGTTTTTGGACCTGTATGGAAATACATGTTCAAAGAACGAAGCATTTCTCGATTCCATTATCGTGTTTTTGTGTATATCTGAGATTTTAGATTCATACACAAGAAACCGATAAGCACTACTGTTTTGTGCATATCCTATGAAGATACAGTCTACAGTTTTCGAGCCTATCTTCACCTTCTTTGGTGTTGGGACGCCACTTTAGCAAGACACCCCCACATTCATAAATATTTATAGGAAGACTTTCTTCCTTTCCATAACTCATAAGGGCTCTTTTCCAATTTCTTTTGGGGCATCTTATTTAAAATGTAATTTGCTGATAACACAGCTTCCCCTCACATGTTCTAAGGTAACCCAGAATTTATTAACATTGCATTCATCATTTCTTTTAAGGTGCGATTTTTCCTTTCAATAACACCATTTTGTTGCGGTGAATAAGGTGCAGTGGTTTTATGTATGATTCCGTGTTGTGCACAGAATTCAGCAAACGGTGCTTCATACTCACCATCTCTATCACTTGTCAACACCTTAATTTTCTTGTTAAGTTGATTTTCAACTTCACTCTTATAGAGGATAAATTTCTTTATCGATTTATTCTTGCTTTTTAGCAAGTACACATAGTAGTATTTTGTGCTATCGTCGACAAAAGTAATGAAATACTTGTTGCCACCTCTTGTTTGTACAAATTTTAAATCACATATGTCACTGTGAATTAAATCAAGTGGTTCTGTATGCCGTTCAATTGATTTAAATGATGACCTTGTCAATTTTGCATCAACACAAGTTTCGCACTTATGTTTGGAATCAATGTGAAATGCGGGTATACAATTCAAATTAACTAGGTTACGTAAAGTATCATAATTAACATGTCCTAGTCTACCATGCCACACAAGAAGACTCAAGCAAGTAAGTAGAAGAGTTTACTTTATTCATTTTTGGCTTAACAACCATTACATTGAGTTTAAACATACCATCAGAAACATAACCTTTTTCGATAAACATTCCACTTTTTAACAAAATGACTTTGTCTGACTCAAATACAATACGAAAATCATGCTTATTTAAAAGCGACCCGGAAACAAGGTTCTTGTGGATTTCCGACACATACAACACATTGTTAAGAGTCAGCTCTTTTCCCGAAGTCATCTTCAGAACCACATTGCCTTGTCCCTTGATTTCAGAAGTTGCTGAATTTCACATAAACAACTTCTCTTCATTCTCAATTGCTTCGAAATCCGTAAATAGTTCTTTATCAGAACACACATGCCTTGTAGCTCTAGTGTTAATCCACCACTCTTTTGGGTTTGAACCGACCATATTCACCTCAGAAATGACGGCTGCGAGATTCATCTCTGACACATCATGTGCAATGTAGTCAACCACATTTGCTTCTTTCTTCTTATTTGACAATCTGCACTCCGAAGATTTGTGACCCACTTTATCACAATTGAAATATTTTTCTTGAAACTTCTTTTTAAAAATTCCACATGTAGATCCTAGTTTGGTCCCTTTGCCACCGGATGATCCATGCTTAGTTTTGTAGGTCTTACTACTTTAACCATGCTCCACAACATTAGCTTTAGCAACACCAGGATTGAACAACTTCTTCTCGGAACTCTTGTTGTCTTCTTTAATTTGAAGTCTAACAATCAGTTCTTCGACGTTCATTTCCTTTCATTTGTGTTTTAGATAATTCTTGAAATCTTTCCACGCGGGAGGCAATTTTTCAATAATTGCAGCCATTTGGAAAGTTTCACTCAACATCATCCATTCGGCATGAATTTCGTGAAGAATTACTTGGAGTTCTTGCACTTGACTGATTACAGTTTTGGAGTCCACCATCTTATAATCTAAGAATCTGCCGACAATGAACTTTTTAGCCCGACATCTTTAGTTTTATATTTTTGATCCAAAGACTCTCATAACTCCTTAGCAGTTTTCATAGTACTATACACGTTGTATAGCGTGTCTGCTAAACTGTTCCTAATGTAGTTTCAGCATAGAAAATCCGAATGGTTCCAAGCATCAAGTGCACTGAATGCTTGAACATCTCCCTCACCCTCATTGAGTTTTGGAGCACTTTCAGTCAAGAATCTCGCAAGATTCAAGGTGGTCAGATAAAACAACATTTTCTGCTGCCACCTCTTGAAATTCAAGCCACTAAATTTCTCCGATTTTTCACTATGATTAACCGGAACAGTAACGGTATGGCCAGCTGTTTGACTCACAACATGACTTGGCAATCTAGCCACAATTTGAGCCACAATAGAACTTGGCCCATGAGCTATAGCAGAGCCCACGACCTGATTTTCATTAGCCATAGCTTGGATTAAATCCATGTTTGTTGAATTGGTTACCATTTCTGAAAATGAAACAAATATAAGTTTCCAATAAATCAAATGAAACAACTTATCAAAAAGAATCTGTTTTAACTTTGTTGGATAATTGTTTCAAAAACTTCACGAAACAGAATATCGGATTGAGTACCGGATATGCAGAATAGATACCGTATTTGCAGTAAGCTTAAACACTATATTTCCTCATATCATTTTGCATACAAATTTGACTGTAACAGATTTAATTAATATAACAGATTCATAAACGATTTATAAATTTCAGCAAATAATTAAACGAGAACTGCAAAATACTAATATGCAAAACGAATAACAAGAAGGAACAAAAAAGAACTTTTAACCCGAGGCCTGTGTTACACACAGTTTCCTTAAAGCAGATTCGCCCCCTCACCGTACGTGCTTGAGGTGTAATTTGAGCGTCTGCTTCCCAAGATACAACGGTGGAAAGGTAGAATCTGAGCACCACAGATTTTACTCCGGCGAACTGAGTTAGAGCCCGAACAATATCACCACCAGACTCAAACAGAAACAAAAACAGAGACAACACTTAAACTGTATGCAGATGAATACTCAGATGAATTCGTGTACTGAAAACTGGAAAAAATCGAGGTATATATAGACTTTAGATCTTGTAACTTGCCCACTTACTTCATGACAATTACAACAGGAGTTTTATGAATTTCAATTGTTTCAGAACATGAAAAGTCAGTCGAAAAATAAAATAAAATGTAGCAAAACGTAGGCTCTTCTAATGGGCCAATTTTTGGTCAATCCGATCCGATATTCGTGTACATAGGTTGCGCCAGCAAACAAGTTTAAGGTCCGATGCCTATTTCGGTCCGTGATTTACACCCCCTTGCGTGCGCACGTGGAGAGAGCCTCTATGTTACACATGATTACATCATTCTAAAGTGCAATCCCTTAGAAAGTGGTTTTAGTTTCCATCCACTTCTTATGTGAGACAAACTTAATTTTTAGTTTTCCCACCAATATAAACTATTTTCACATGGTATACTTTGAATTTCAATTTCTTATTCACTCGAACATCATTTTTGACAAGTATGTATGTGATTTCGATGTACTCACGGAGAAGAACACAAATCACATTTCATCTTCCAAAATAGCCAAACGGGCCCTGCTCAAAATTCGTGCCAAAGTCACCTACTAACTTAATTTTTTCCAACAAGTATTACAGTGGTTAAGCAATTCTCGACGAGGAAACCGATGCTAAGATCTCTGAAAAATATTTATAGAGTGACATGGTACCTATTTTAATAGTTCAGAACTCTTTTCTAATTATGGAGACCAATACAACAAAGCAATAATTTCATGTTGATGCTATTTCTGCATTGCCAGGGATTGTCTCAAAGTTAAACAGGTCTAATATTGAATGTGGGTAAGCAATATACATTAAAATTCGATAAGCTTACTGTTTACGATGAAAAATCTGTATAGTCAAAACTTACAATAAAACGGAGGATTTAACTGATTATAGAGGACCGCATGAGCCCGTACTACCAAGAGCACCAAGTGGCATCCCCCTATAGGTATCTATAGGAGGGCGCCACTTGGAGCCTCTAGTAGCACCCTGTACAATAAGTATGGTCCTAGAATGGATATTAACTAGTGAGACTCTAAAATAAGCCACATGTTCTGAGTATTGTTATTTCATTTTTGGTGCCGAAGCGTTATGAAATTCTTATAATAAGAATTGAAAATCAGAATTGTATTAGAATAATCTTGCTTTGTATTGATATATGATTGATTGATCAAAAAGTGTACAATAATCCTATATTTATAGGTAAAATTACCCATAATCCTATTAATAAAAAGAAACTAAATTAAGAAAACTAATAAAATCCTAATCTAATTAAAAATCATATTCTAAACAAGAAATAAAAATTAAAATATAAAACCTATTAGAATTAGAAAAGATAAATCACAATTGTAGTAGGAAACTACTAGTTTATGTACTACATCAATCCACACCACTTGAATAAAACTTGTCCTCGAATTTTTTTGAAGAACAAATCAATCAATCCGGAGGAAAATACCCGAAATTTTTCTCAAATACTGATATTGAAAAAAAATGACAATTTCTTGATGTGTTCGATAAACGCCATTATATTCTTCAGTTACATTATTCAAAGTCAACTTTGTTTCTATCATGCTTGTTATATTTTCTTCACGGATAATTTGCAAATAACATTCCCTCATAAACGAAATATGATTTGATTTCTTATCATTGAGTTCGCTCTTGATAGAGGTCATTTGTGCTATTTTCAATTATTCTTACTTCTCAAATTTTGCTGTAATGTTTAGTGATGCTTTCTTCAACACAAAAGAATTGGTACGTGGACTCAAATTCTCATCGTTCATGTTTTCCTTATTTTTATGCAATTCTTTGACACTAAAGTTTTAGAAAAGGCCAATAAAATTATTATTCTCAATTTGACAACTTCACCTTTGACTCCTTCGTGATTGCAAAATTTAATTTCTTCCTCTCCTGTTGGACACTTCTGATCTTCAACTTGTTCATCCTTGGAGTGCGGCTCGATCTTGAAGTTTTCAATTGTAGTTTCCATATACAAGAAATCAATAGGTCTTGGATTTTCAACTTGCCCATGCTTTTCTTTTTTTGTGTTAGTACCATGGTTGGTAACATCTTGACGTGAATTACTTCCTTTTTAGCCTCATCATCTGCCTTATAATCATTTTTCTCTTTGTCATTCATAAATTGCTCATCACATGACACCAAGACAATCTTTTTATCGTACTACCTAAAAACTTATCTATTTTCTCGTTCTATGTAAGTAACATTTACATCATAGTACCATGGTTGTCCCCAAAGTACATGACACTTGTCAATCTTTACCACGTTACTGTTGACATACAAAAATGAGGCCTAATTAAATGGTCTAAAGAATGAAACCCAGTTAGGAAATTCGAGGATGGGCCCAAACGAGGCCATGTAAAAACCCAAGACAGAGTTATGTAGCGGAGGCCCATCATCGCTCAAGCCTGCGAGATGTCCAAGGTCTGGGATAGCTCATCATCCCTTAAGCTTGCGAGACGCCCAAGATTTGGGCCAACCCATCATCGCTCAAACCTGTGAGACGCCCAAGAGTTGGGGGATCTTAGTGTCTTGATTATTAATTAAAGCAATGGTTATTGAAACAGTTAATGGGAAATCTTATCGCATTCCACGATCCAATAATCTCAGTTGCAAGCAGTTAAATAATGGGAGTAATGGCAGCAGTTGAAAATTGTAATTTCTTGACAAGTCATCCATTATGGAGAAAGTTGGTAGTTACAAGGCGATGCGCAGTTTTCAAACGGTTCTACAAGGAAAACTGTCAAATGAGTATAAAAGAGAACATAGAAGAAGGATGGAATCAAATAGCTCTCGAACATAGAATTATGTAATTTCATTTCTTTTTAACTTTCAATTACTTTTCGAATTCAATGTGCTTGTATCCTTTGGAGGCATTTCGCTTCTTCTCAATTGTAATCTTCATAAATAAAACACCCATCGTTGAGACTTTGTCTTGAGATGTTGTTGTTCCTTGTACAATCATCTGAATCTTCTTTGAATTGTTAGCGAGACTCGATTTTCACGTGAAACAGTTACATATAATCTCATCTTTGTAGTACTTTCCAAGAGAAAGTGAAATTTTACATACCTCCATATTTTGAGTTTCTTGCTCATGTGAAGTTTGATAGCAAGATGAGTATTGACGATATACAAGCTTGGAAGAGGATATTGACGATCCATTGTTGGGAATTAGGTGTCGGGAACAACAATCGCTAAGATTCTTTTCCTTATTTTCTGTGTTGAACCCAGTGATATTTTTCATCTTTTTATTATTTATTTTATCAATTATGATTGTCTAACTAATTGGTTATTAGGATGAACGATATAGTTTAGGTTTAATATTTATTAATACAAAAAATTTCTTGCAATTATGTGTTAATTATTTATTGTGTGTTTAATGCGTCAATTTCTTGATCACCAATTGATTGATTTAGAGATGATACGAAAATCGAGAGGTAATATATGACTCTAACTCGTACAATAAATGATATAGGTGTTATAAGAGATCGAGAAATACTTTTATAGGTTATGCAATCACAATTGAATTTCTAAAATTGAATGCATTTATATGGGTAAGAATTTACATAGAGATATAATAGATTCAAGCATGTGAAAAGGGTTAGTTTTACTCTAAAGATATTACTACGTAAAATTGGTTAATTCGATTGTTAATACATATGAAAATATGGGCTGAGTGAATTTGGATTGATTGAATATTAAATAACCTAAGTGAAATTGGAATTCCTTGCCACTTAATTCCAATAGTTCTCCACGAATTAGGTTAACTAGGTTAATTTAGTTTAGGTTAGTATAATTTAGTTAAAACATAAACATTTGATTTGTTAAGTTTTTACCACATCAATTTAAATTGGAGCGGAATTGAAATAAAAATTGATAGTAAATTAATTTATTTGGGAACTATATTTGGACTCAACCATCCACTTTATTACTTGTCACGATCCATATATTTGTGGAATTAACAAACAAAAAATATGTTAAGGCTAGATCTTCATTGTGTTGAATGAAGATGAAATTTTTTGTTGATTATTTTTAAAATAAAAAACCAAGTAATTAGAATATTTGTGTTCTCGGTTGATCTTGTACATGTTATTGAATTATTTAATTGCTTGATCAACAATTAAGTAATTAGTTACTTGTTATGTTTTCGAGAGATTCATAATAAGTTTAGAACTTTACTAAATTAACATATGGATCAATAGATATTAGGAATAAACATTTGTAGAATATGCAATCATATATATAATTTGTGTAATTAAATGTATTTTTTTGCATATGAATTCGGAGTGGGAATATAATCGGTTGTGCTTAGAATATATTTGAATGAACTTGGGAGCGATAGTTAAACAATATTGGATTATCGATTGTCAAGAATACATAATCTTACACTAGATTATGTAGGTCGAAAATTGAAAATAGCATAATAATAGGTGAATTCAGAATTCCAACGTATTATTTGCATATTTAGTTAAAAAAAATCTTAGATAATTAGTAGATAATTTAGATATAAACAAACATATCTCTTTTGTCACATTCAAATTCGAGTTTGATAACAGATTAATATAATTCAATTTAAAGTTTATTCCTTATGGGACGATATTCTTTATCACTAAACTATTACTTGTCAACGATCATATATACTTGTGGTATTTCATCGAACAAGTTTTGACACAGTTGTTGAAAAATAAAATTTTAATCTGAATTCATTAATTTGTGATTGGATTCAAAAAGTTTTTGTTGTTTTTAGCTATTCATCACATACTTGATCTCTTTCGTGTTTTTTTTTTTTTTTTTGGTACTATTTAGCAGTTTATGCAAGATTCTAATGAACTCGAGTTTCTATCGTTAGATCTTTAGATCGAAAGAACTTTTAGGTAAAGAAGAAGAGAATAGCGAATAGCAAGAAAAATAGAAATGGCCTAGAATCAGAAGCAAGTTCAATTATCACTAGTTCAGCTAGCCAGAGAGGTCGTCAACATAGGCGATATGTTAGTTGGGGACTATTTGATCCCCATTCTAACACCTATTCGGTCCATCAATGTATACCCTCCTTTTGGGGCAAGCTAACTACCATATTCAACTAGATGTCTTCCATTTATTTCAAAATCATAAAGACATCAGATTCCATGGAAAAGCACATGAAAATTCATATAATCACATCCGAGCTTTCCTACTTCTATGTGAAGCCATCCGTTATGAATGGTTGTCAACAAATGCCTCTCGAATGTGTTTATTTCCTCATACCTTGAAGGATAACACACAAAATTGACTGCACTCACTATTTGTTGGAGCATTATATCTTGGAATAACACGGTGCAGAAGTTCACTATGAGATTTTTTTTCACCATCTTGAGTCCATTAGATCAGAAATGAAATACATATATTCACGCAAAGGGAAGTCGAGAGCTATCCAAAAGTATGAAAAATGTTTAAGGATTTATTTTGAAAACGTCCGAACCTTAATTTTCCTAAACTTTCCTAAACAAACCCAAGTCTACTACTTCTATCAGGGTTTACTTCTAAAATACCATAATATGGTTGATGCTTCATCAAGTAGGTCAGTAATTAAGATGTTGTAGACGATGCCTATAAGTGTTACGAAAGAATTGAAGAAAATCAAGTTGTGGCCATCCGACAAGGAATAGACAAAGGGAATAATAGAGCTTTATAATATTTGATGTAGTATCACTGTATCAGCTTTAACAACCTAGAATGAGGCATTGAAGAAAAAGATGGACATCCTCATTCAAACAGTGCACATGGTGCACCAACTTACACCGGTTTTTGAAGGCTACAAGGCAAATCATACAATTGTAAGTAATTCTCTAGCTTCCACTCATACACTTCAGTCTAAAGATGTTCGCTGTGTTCAAAATTTTCAGAGGCAAGCGAACAACACTCACTCCAACACATATAATTCGAATTAAAGAAACCATCTAAATTTTTCATGGGCAAATAATTAGGGTCAAGAAAATCAGGGAAAATCATCGGGGCTTCTGAAACAATAAGAGAAGAGGCCATATTTGGAGGATATGATTGTGAGAAAATATAAATTTGTCATTTTAGCTTTTTAAAATTGGTCAAAATAGATCAAATTTTTATTTTTTTGGTCAATGACAATCTACTGGATGAAAATCGTCTATTTATTCTTGTGATGCAACTAAATTATAGATTTAGTACATTAGATGATACAAATAAGAAGTTTGAGTAAAGTATGCTAGAAAATAGAAGGTTTAAAATTGTATTCACAATTATCCCATTTTTTGTCCAAATACTAAATAATTAAATCGTTCCAATCACCTCCACTAAACTAGTATATACACGAAGAGCCGGGATAGTTCGTGATGGGACCGCTTTCCAATTCCTGTCCTCACTCCTGGACTAAGCCCTTGTTTGACATTAATCAAAAATATTTGTTTGTTTTTTTTAGGAAAAATAAGTTTTGAAATAGTGATTTTTTGAAAAATTTATGATTAAAACTTAGAATTTTTTTAAAATTTATATGTAAAATATTTTATTGTGTGATATTTGAAAAAGAAAAAAGAAGAGAATTTTGATTTAGTGAACGTGGGATTAACTAAGCCCATGTTTGATGCACATTTTAAAGAAAGAATGCATTTTAAATAGTGATGTGATAGAAAATATGTGATTAAAAAATAAGATTTTTTTTTTGAATTTGCATATAATATTATTTTATTGAAGATTGTATGGTTGAAAATAATTATTGAAAGAATGCTTTTTTTTTTTTAAGAATGTGTATCAAACATGCCCCGTTTGAACCACATTAATTTTCTCATTCTCATTCTTCTACCATTTTCAACAACACATTCTTTAATAAAATAATATTTTTCATCACATCAATAATTTGTCATTTCTCTTTCAACAACATATTCTCTATTACACAAACAGTAAAAATGCATTCTTACTCCCAAAATGTGTATCTGAACAAAGTGAGAAGTAAAAACTAATATTCAATTATTTAACCATCAAAAATTACAGACGAAATGGGAGTGATCTCCATCATATATAGATGGAGAGAACACAGTCCAAACCAATCGAAAGAGGACAACAAGACTCTAACAAAAATAACAGAAAAGTGAAGAAAAACATGGGAGAAGAAACGTAAAAGAAGAAACACGTTTTATCCCTTTATTCCCTAAAAATGGACTCTAAGAATTGGGCTTCACAATTGGACTGGGCTTCAGTGGCTGCAACCAAAAACCGAAATACTCCATCAACTCGGCTGCTAGTCTGATATTCCTTCATCCCCCCCCTCAAGGTAGAGGTTGGTGTAAATCACCCAACCCCAACTTGGAAAGAAGACGGTGGAACTGAGGAGCAGCAAGAGACTTCGTAAAAATGTCCGCAAGTTGAGCACGTGAAGAAATATACTCGGGAAAAACAAAACCAGACTTATACAAATTCCTAACCAAATGACAATCAATCTCCAAATGTTTCGTCCGTTCGTAAAATACTGGATTAGCTGTGATATGTAAAGAAGCCATGTTATCACACCATAAAGAGATAGGGAGTGTGTAAGGAACATGAAGATCATTTAGGATATAAGTGATCCACTGCAACTCACAAACTGTACTCCCCATACTTCGATACTCTGCCTCTGTCGAAGAACGTGAAACTGTAGTCTGCTTCTTTGTCTTCCAAGAGATAATTGCTGTACCAAAAAATATACAATACCCAGTGAGTGATTTCCTAGAATCCAGGCAAGAAGCCCAGTCAGCATCGGCGTAAGCTTGCAAACTAAGAAAGCACTGGGCAGGGAAGAAAAGTCCCTTAGAAGGACATCCTTTGAAATATTTGAGCAAATGCAAAGCAATCTCCGAATGCGATTCACATGGCGCACTGACAAATTGGCTAAGTTGGTGTACTCCATATGTGATATCAGGCCTAGTCAAATTCAAGTAGAGGAGTCGCCCAATCAATCTTCGATATTTTGCTGGTTCTTGAAGTAATGGACCTGCGTTAGCAACCAGTTTGGTGTCTTTCGGAATTGGTACTTGAGTTGGCTTGGCTCCTAGTAACCCAGCATCTTGAATTAAATCAAGAATGTATTTTCTCTTATTAACATACATTCCTTCACTGCTGCGTGCAATCTCGAGGCCTAGGAAATACTTAGCGTAGCCCATATCTTTGATAGTAAAAACCTTATGCAAGTATTGTTTGACAGCAATGATGTCGTCTTCGTGCGAACCAGTAATAAGGACATCATCAACGTAGACCAAAAGAACAAGTATGCTCTGTGACTGATGTTTTGTAAACAGGCAATGGTCATGCTCTGATTGGTGAAAGCCAAATTGGTGAAGTTTGGAACATAGTTCAGCATTCCATTGCCATGACGCCTGCTTCAATCCATATAAGCTGCGTTTTAATTTGCAAACTTGTCCTGGTATTGCCTTGTGAAAGCCATCAGGAGGCAGCATATAAACTTCCTCTTTTAAGAATCCATGAAGAAAAGCATTATTAATGTCCAGCTGATGTAAAACCCATTCCTTAGCTGCCACTATAGCAAAAAGCATCCTCATGGTAACCATCTTTGCCACTGGTGAAAAACTATCAAAATAATCTACCCCTTGTAATTGGTGATATCCCTTGGCAACCAGTCTCACCTTTAGTCTGTCAACTGTACCATCCGGATGTAACTTGACCTTATAAACCCATCATGAACTAATAGCCTGCTTCCCAGGAAGAAGAGTGGTCAATTCCCAAGTTTGGTTTCTCTCCAGTGCATCAAGTTCTGTCTGCATGGCTTGAGTCTATTCTTTACTTTGACTAGCCTGTTTATAAGTATTTGGCTCTTGGACAATTGACAAGGTAGTTAGAAATGCTGCATATGATGAACTAAGGTGGGGCATAACATGATAAGGAAAGGTAGAAGGAGTATAACCTGATGAACCAGATGGTGCAGTCCTGCAAAGTGAGTTATGATCAGCAGTTGGCAAAACTTGTTTACTATTGACATTAGTGACAAAGTCTTGCAGCCAGGGTGGTTTAGATTTAGTCCTAGTACTTTGTCTAAGAACAGGAATATGTAATGGAGCAGGGAAAGAGCTAGAGTGTCCTGTTGGTTGTGTCTCAGTGAAGGGAACAGGAATCAAAAGAATATAATCAGAGGAAGTGTCAGGAGAATTAGTAGCTTCCTGTTGTGTGGCAACATTTCTGAGATCATGTGATGAATTTTTCAAGATGTTTTCATCAGAGTCAAAATCTTGAGAAATGGGTAATGGAGGTAGAAAAACATCTGATGCTTGATCACGAAAAGGAAAAATAGATTCAAAGAATTTTACATCTATGGATACCTGAATTTGCTTGGTAGAAATATTGAAAACTTTGAATCCCTTTTGACCAGGGCTGACACCAAGAAAAATACATTTATATCCCTGTTCTTCAAATTTATCCTTATGTGGCTTAGTATTAGCCATGTAGTAAAGGGACCCAAAATTTTTAATCAGTGAGTAATTAGACTTTTTATTATATAGCTTCTCAAAAGAAGTAAGCTATGTTAGGATTTTAGTAGGGAGTCTGTTGATTATGAAAGTAGCCATTAATATGGAAAAGGGCTAGAACTTTTTTGGTAGATTAGCTTGAAACATTAGGGACCTAGCAATTTGGAGTAGATGTTTATGTTTGCGTTCTACAACTCCATTTTGTTGTGGAGTGTAGATGCAAGTTCTATGATGAACAATCCCAGAATGTTGAAACAGGGTCTGACACTCTGCACTAAGGAATTCGGTCTCATTATCTGTTCTGAGGCATTTAACTCTTTTATCAAACTGATTTTCGACCATCTTGAAGAAACAATCAAGAGTTTTTGTGACCTATGTTTTGTGAAGAAGTAGGAAAGTCCAGGTTGCCCTACTGAAATCATCAACTATTGTTAGAATATAAGGTGTTCCAGTCAAAGAGAATTGTCTATAGGGTCCCCAAAGGTCAACGTGAACTAATTCAAAAATAGCCTTAGTGTTAATAAAACTGATAGGAAAATGTGTTCTTTGTTGTTTAGCATTATGACAGGTTTTGCAATGCTGTAGCATTTTAGATTCTGTGGTGGTATATTTCAGGAAATCCAAGTATTTCAAGGTATGAAAGGAGTGATGTCCAAGTCTACTATGCCATTTAAGAAGAGAATCAATAGAGGGTGTAATGGAAATTTTATTGATATCATATGTTTGATTACAGGATGAAAAATTCATGGAATTTTCAGAACCTATTACAGCTTGATCAACATTTCCTTTAATGCTAAACAAAAAACTGGACTCATCCAACAAATATAGTTTTCCTACAAGCTTGCCAACTGCTAGAACATTTTCATTCGGCAGGTCCTGCAATAGGCAGAAAGAAGGGTAAAATGTCAGTTTTAATTGTGCATTTTGGGTGAGTTTGGGCACTGATAGCACATTGTATTTGAAACTTGGGATATATAGTGAGTCAGTAATGCATAATTGTAAATTCAATTTCACATCTCCAATTTAATTAACAGGCTTGGTAGTTCCATCAGGTAAACAAACGTGTATAGGTTGTGTTATGGTTTTTATTCCTGTCATCAGTTTTATGTCTGCACAAATGTGATTACTAGCTCCAGTATCAATTATCCAAGCGCCAGATTTCAAACAATCAAGTCTAGCCAAGAGAGCATAACTGAAACTCATACATGCATACTTCTTAATGTGAGTAAAATTCACCTTACTCTCCTTATCCATTCCTTTCAATGCTTTCTGAACTTCGAGCTTCACTATGTCTACTATGCTTGTTGACATATCAGTATTGTTCTTCCATACTTCGTTCATTTGATCTTCATTAAAATCTAATGGTGTTTCAGCCATGTTTGCTAAAAATTTTCCATCGGTATCATTTCTAGATCTCTGTTCCTTTAGATCTTTATACCAGTTTGGATATTCTTTTAGCTTAAAACACGTATCCTTTGTATGTCCATTCATGTTGCAATAGTCACAGCGTGAATTCTCCCTTTCCAGAACACCAAATCTTCTTGTGTTTCCTCTTGCTAAATTGTAATTTCCTCTATTAAAACGTCTCCTGTTAGACCCTCTATAGAAGCCCGATCTGCCTCCATTTTCTCTCTTATATTCAGTAGTTTTAACTAACATGGCTTATTTGTCATTCATCTCAGGAAAAATTACGTGCACTTCCCTTTGTTTCTCAACTCTAAGCACCATTGAATAGGCCTTATTAACTGAAGGTAGTGGATCCATTACAAGAATTTAGTTTCTAATATGATCAAACGTATCATTTAACCCCATCAAAAATTGCATTAATCGATTAAAGGTTGTCAGATCTGATACCTCCTTCGATGCTGCACAAATGCAAACTGGAACGGGCATTAAGCATGCTAATTCATCCCATAGCTTCTTCAATTTCGTGTAGTATTTTTCAATTGTCAACATTCCTTGAAAAATACTTCCTATTTCCCTCTGCAATTGGTATAATAGGGGTCCATTGCATTCCCCGTATCTCTCCCTTAACTCTTCCCACAGATCCTTAGCCGTCATAGTGTATATGAAAGCTTCCACAATTTCCTTCGAAATCGAATTTAACAACCATGATCTAACCATACGGTCAACTCGTATCCATTGTTCAAATTTAGCTGAATTTTCAATTGGTTTTCCACAACTTCCATCAATAAAACCCAATTTCAATTTTGCTCCTAAGGCTATCTTAACAGATCTACTCCAACTGAGATAGTTTTGGCCTGTTAAGTGAGATGTGACTAGCTGCATTCCTGGATGGTCTAAGCTCTGCAAATCTAATGGATCTCCATTAAAATATGTCTTCTCTACTACTTACTTTTCTGTAGCTTCATCATCTTCAGAATCGATTGGAGGCAGATCCTAGAGTATTGCCATTTCAATATTAGTAAAAGGAAACTTTAATCCTTTGAGCTTTGAACCATTGCTCTGATACCATGAACAAAGTGAGAAGTAAAAACTAATATTCAATTATTTAACCATCAAAAATTACAGACGAAATGGGAGTGATCTCCATCATATATAGATGGAGAGAACGCAGTCCAAACCAATCGAAAGAGGACAGCAAGACTCTAACAAAAATAACAGAAAAGTGAAGAAAAACGTGGGAGAAGAAACGTAAAAGAAGAAACACGTTTTATCCCTTTATTCCCTAAAACTGGACTCTAAGAACTGGGCTTCACAATTGGACTGGGCTTCAGTGGCTACAACCAAAAATCGGAATACTCCATCAACTCGGCTGCTAGTCTGATATTCCTTCAGTATCAAACAAGCAATCACAATTCACAATACTCAAGAGTGTGTTTGGTAGGGATTTTTGGGAGAATAATTGATTTTTGAATAGTGATATGATGGGAAATGTGTGGTTGAAAAAGAAAAAAAATAATTGATATGATTGAAAATATTATTTTATTGAAGAATAAGTGGTTAAAAATGAGAATTAATTTACTGTAAAAACTGAGAATCTGTACCAAACAAGCTCTCATTTTAGAAGGGTAAAGTGCAAATCAAACCTACTTGTCCAAATCGCTCCTGTCCCTTTCGATCTATGGTTCTTATATTCAGTCCTAGTTTCTGTTTCAGACGAACAGATTTTATTCGTTCGCTACATTTCAGTCCCTTTCAATCATAAGAAACTCCTCCACAAACTGTATATTTACTACTAGTTTAGGAAATTCAGATTTCATTTCTCAGGCTGAATGCCTTTTTGCATTTCCTTTTTTGGCTATTGACTGCCCATTTTCGCCGTTGAATATTTGTTGAAGATTTTAGTTATGGGGTTTATCATTTTATAATAAAGTAGTATTTTTTGGTTGGGTTTTCAGTTTTTTTTAGCTATTGACTGGTAATGATTGAATGTCTTGCTGAGGAAGGGGCTATTATTTTAACTGACCTTTTTTATATGGAAACTTTTAGGTGTCTTCGATTGTTTGGTATAATTTTTTTAGATTATTACTTCGATTTTCTTGCATGTAACTCTAGCTGCTCAAAGATTTCTTGTAATGATAAACAAGTATATCTATTTACGGGTTAATTATAAATAATTATGTATTGAATTATCAGAATGGACTCCTTTCAGAAGAAGATGTCCATATTTGGTGGGAGATAAGGAAAAATTTTGGGTTCCTTGAAGTCTTCTTTATTACAATATGATTTTTTATTGAATTGAATGGAATATAATTCATTTTTTGTTGACAATTTGAGGTTTGGATGCATTTCATTAGTTTGGTACTAGTTATCATGTTTTAGAGTTTACATTGTTGTGTTTACTTCTTTTTCTTTGATTACAGGGGGCTCAGTTTTGAGCTGTTGTTCAGATTTCAATTGGTGACTAGATTTTGTAATATTGTTGACATCATTGCTGACCGTCTTTCATTATGGTGAATTGACTCCTGCTGTGTTGCCTCGTCATTTTCGTTGAAATGGTAGATTATTGTAATTGAGTTTCAAGCTCTCTGGTGATCAAATTCATAAAGACTAGGCTTCCTTAGTGGGAAAGTGACATACTACCATTGGATTTTAGTTGATGTGGCTACAAATAATAACATCCAGAGGATGCTTATCTTTGAGAAAATTGAACTAGTCTTTCTTAAGCTTTTCAAAGGTTGTGGAAATGAAAAGGGATGGTTTTCCGGTGAGTGGTGTAAGATAGCTAAAAAGGGGTCCCTTTGTTGTGTGGCTGCAAGGCCATATGATCTAATGCAACCAGCAGGGAGTGGTCTGTGGGGGCCACATGAATCCTACTGGTGGACTAATACAAGTTTTTAGCCGCCACCACCACCACCACTGTGATGGGATTGCAGATTCCAATTTGAAGGGCTGTCATTTGGTTCTCATGATAGGATTTAATTTTATGGGTCTTCTGCATCATCAAACAGCTGAAAAAGTGGAAATTTTGTGAGAGGTAATCATCTTGCTAATCACCATTATCTACCAGTCTGATGGAGTTAACCCATATTTTAGTAGTCCAACCAATATATTTCCTGAACAGCAGTTAACTCCTCCAACAATTTGGGAAATCAGGGCGAACGATTATGGTAATTCAAGAAGTGGCATTAAAATAAGTGATCCAATTTCCCCCTACATTTCCTATTCTTTTGCACAAGTTCATTTTTTTCCTTTGCAGTTTGCTGTTTCTTTATGTTTCTTTTTTATATATGTTTTGCTTCTCGGAGTAATTACATCTTTAAACTGAAGTTTTATCTTTTTGCTACCATCTTTTAATTTATGCTCTATGCTGGTACTTTGCTAATGGTTCCCTGCTTTCATAATGTTCATGTGATGAAATATTTTCTCTCTGTTTTTTCTCTTTCGTCCAAATGCACTTCTATTCTTTTAGATCGAACTTTAGTGAACCAAGTTATAAAACTGATTACCTGACAGGCTGACACACTTGTGTAGGTTTACATATAAAATATATTTATATGTAAGGCCTTTTCTGGTGGAAAGGGTTCATGGAAGAAAATTTGGAGTGCCAAGTTATTGGTAGAAAAGGAAAAGAAAAGAGCGTCAGAAATTTCCTGGTTATCTTTATAATGCAATACACATTTGCTGCAGAAGGAAGAATATAATTTCTACATGATTAATCAAAAGAAGTTCGATCTTTTTATTAGGTGGTTCAAGATAGTGTATTGCTCGAATGACAAAAGGAGATGGAATATTAGCCTTCAACAAAGACATGTCTCCATGAATTTCACGAACTCATAAGAATCAATTAGTCCATCACCATTTTCATCAAAAGCTTTGATCATTCTTCTGCATTGTTCCAATTCACATCCTTCCTTTAGGCCAAGACTGCACAGAACTGTCTGTAGTTCATTAGCATCTATAAAACCATCTTTGTTTCCGTCGAAAATATCGAAAGTTTCCTTAATCTCTTGCAAACTTGGCTCTTCATTAAACAATGCTGAAAACTCGTCTAAGCTAAAACTCTTGTCCCTTCCATCTTCTGCACACTCTATACTGAGTCTACTCATTATCATATTCAACTCCGTAAAGTGAAAGTTTTCGTCGTTTGAGGTCTCGGAAGTTCCTGATTCTTTATTAGATGGATTGGCTTTCCCCCAAAGGTTCCATTTGGTAGAAAAAAACCTTGGAAAAGCTTGGAGAAAGAAATGGACACTTGAAAAAAAATCCCTAATGTCCCAACAAAGAACTTTAAATAGTACAACTATCGAAGATGAAATGGTGTTTGTTTGTGTCAACTTCATCTTGAAATCAATGATATTTCTAGCTTGTCTTGGTGAGGAGGGTGGTGGGGATAGAGGGTGGAGGCTTGTGTGCATGTATATTTGTGTGATTTCTCTACTTCTGGTCATCATATTTATACTGAGGAAAAAAGGGAATCTTTGAAGGTTTCAGATTATATTACATAAAAAGTGTAGGGTTTGGTGTGTGTCGTCTGCGTGTGGTGATCTCACACAAATTTTCGAGGAAATAACGAAGCAACACAGAAAAAAAAAACAACAATTCTGTCTTAGTGGAAGGCAAGAAAATGTAAGGAAGTTTCTTGGAAATGTTTTTTTTTTCTCTACGAAGTTTAATCCTACGTCTGTTCAATGTCTTCATGTTGGACAAAAAATTCAGGGTAGTTCATAGTTGACAGTTTCTTGCTCAAATTGGACAAAAAAGTCGTTTTTCTTTTATTGTGCATTAATTGGTGTGGCATGGTGGCATTTTTCGAGTGGGGAAATGGGCCGTAAATTCGGGGCACTTCACATTTAGGTGGTTTAATTTAGGGCTGTCCGTGGGTCGGTTCGGTTCGGTTCTGAAGATACCCGAACCGACCCAAAACTTTCGGGTATTTAATAAATGGACCCGTCGGGTCCAAATATAATTATGGAACCGTTCGGGTTCGGTTCCGTTCGCTTCGGTTCCGTTAGGGTCGGTTCGGTTCCGTACCATAATTAAATTTTTTAATATTTTCAGCAACACTACATAAATACAATTAATAACATTTCATTCGTAACTTTTACAAATTAACGTAGCCCAATTCAAAAAAAAATATACAAAACTAGCCGTCCAATAAGATTAATTCAATGCATACAAATATCAAAAAGTAGATATTAATATTACAGTAAAACTACATAAAGTATATTCATTTGCTTCAAATTAAAATGGGCTAATGAATTTAAAATGATTTGGGCTTAAAAATTAAAATTATGAAATAATCTAATTTATTCAATTAATTTGCTAATTTGTATAGGAAAAAAATAAAATAATTTAATTAATTCAATATAAAAAATAAAAAAACTATTTAGTTTTGGTTCTTGTTCGGTTCTTCGGTTCTTGGTCTAGACCCGAGACCCGACCCAAACCCATCGGTTCTCGATTCGGGTACCCGTTCGGGTATTTAATTTATAAAGAACCGTTCGGTTCGGTTCGGTTCGGTTCGGGTTCGGGTTCGGTCCGGTTCGGTTCGGGACTTTTGGACACCCCTAGTTTAATTGGCACGACCTAAGATTTTTGGTAGGGTGGGTTAGCTAATAATAACTTTTCTAATAAAATTTTAGGGAAAAATTGGAATGCCTTTACCTGACGTTTATTACGTGAGTACTCATTTTCAACCGTACATCTAAAAACAAAAAATATTTTTTACGATTCTTCATAACATTTCCTTACCTTTTAATCAAGTATCAACAATTTCTTTTTTCTTCAAATAATCACTTCTTAAAAAATATTTATCAAACAAGCACCTATGTGACATTTTGAAAAAAGATAAGTTTGAAATATTTTTTTTAAAAAAAAATCAGGCTTTTGAATGTAACACATTTTTTAATTAATTTTGTGCAACCCATCTTCCTTACTAGATAGATGGATAGAAAGGCAATCAAGTGATCTTTAATTAGAGTGTAGTTTTCACCCTCCAAATAAAGTGACCCTAAATAATAGTTGAAATTTATTAGTATCTTCATTATTGGTGTGTGACCTAGTGTACCTTATTCTGTCACATTCGTAATTTGATTTGATTCAGTCGTTAAAAATGGATTTCATGAGATTTTTCGTGTTTTTAATCGATAAGTTTTGTGATCTGTTAACTTAAAAAACATATTGGGAAGACAAAATACGTACCCTAGTATGATGAGAGTGTTGACGATAGAAATCTGATCAACAAATCCTACTAACCTAACTATCATTTTGATTACATAAACTCACTAGTTTGGATGCTCAATCTGGAATGAGAGGAGAAATAGCTATTTGAGAGATAGATGTTTTAGTTACATGTGTTTCTCTTCAGATGAAGAGGTATTAATAGATCTCCAAGTCTAGGGGTAATCTAGTCATTTTAGAAGAACGACATATAGCAGCTCCTCATTGGTTTAGTAGTAACTGATTTTGTTACAAGCATCATGCTTTATGTGCATATTGACAGCTTGTGGCTAGCCTGGATGATGGACCAGTTGGCTTTTATTTTACGCGAGCCGCTCATGCCTCTATTACCTTCGCATATTGTTATGCGCTTCGCAAGGAATTCGGTAAGGTTCGCAGAGGAGGTTTTTGGGGATACCAAATAGTTCCCGAAATCTGGTTTTAATATTCATATTACTATAAACTAAATATTTGAAATATTTTTTGTATTTCATAGTAAAGTTCACTCGAAAACTAAATAAAATCATGATGACCAATCTTCTCGGTGTAATATCCAACTATCAAATGCCTATTTTAAATTTTAAACAATAGGCAGAAGGACAAGCAACGAGGGGATTTTTCATTGCATTGCACTAAAATTTTTGAATGATATTACAAGCAACCCAAATTCGGATTGTTGTGAATGGTATAATTTCAACAAAATTTTGATCCAAAATTCTGTCTATCTTTACAATTTATTTGTATTTTTCTAAATTGTTGTTTCTTGATGATAATCTTGCTCATGCTCTGATATTCTTTCTTCTTACCCATCCAACAATTCTTGAATTTTGTTACTCTTGCTAGAAGAAATTCGAAGGAGAAGATGAATTTTTTGTTACTCTTGATTTTTTGATATTGTCTCAGGTGGTTGTGGTGGTGGATGGTTGATGATGGGTATATTTGGTTGTTGTGATGTGTCTCTATGTGTGTCCCGATGCCAGCGGTAGCGGTTGCCCAACGACGGATGAATGTATTTGGATTTGGATTTGGGGATGGGGAGGGAAAGATGTTATATTCTTTTTCTTTTATTTCTTGATTTAATTATTTTAATTTTATATGAAAAATATAAATTGACTCTTTTACCCTTTAAAAATTAGTCAAATTTTGGGCCGACCGTCAACTAGCAGATTAACTAATGAATTACGTCAGAATGGACTTCATATGCAAATTTTTGAAGTTTGGTTAAATGAAAAGTTTGGACATCTTGTCACACTCATTTTGTGAACTTATTTTTTTAAAACTAGAATAATCCAAGATTAGAATAGATCCAAGAAAAGGTTGAAATATTTATAATTTTGAAAATTTATTTAATTATTAGTAGTACATAATTAGATGAAAAGGTGTGACTTAATTTAGTATTAATATATTTTAAAAAATAAATTTAGTATGTTAAAAAGTTGGGGAAAAAACAAAAAAGAAGAAGTAAATGTGGCATGGTGGCATTTTTTGAAGAATGAATTTTTTAGTATTAAGGTACAGATGCTAATTACCACCTTATTATGTGGTAATTAATGTGGCATTTTTTGAGCGGGGAGAGGGACAAGTAGCTCAATGTAGCACTATTGAAGAATGACAAGTACCAGGTTTTGACGCAGAAGAGATGAAATAAGAAAGATATTCGAAAACTTGCGACGCGGAAGAGATGAAAAAAGAAAGATATTGGAAAACTTGTGTAACTTTCAGTACAATCGCCAAATTTTCGCTAACAAGTATAATCCGTAAGCCTTTTTTGGTTTAGCATTCGAAAAATATCATCAAACTTTTGGGGTCAAATTCTAATGTTCAGTCCTAACATTTATCTGTTCCTACTTCCTAGTTAGTTTATGGATATTTTCGTCATTTTTGCAATTCTTTTTCTTCTATTTCTTTATTTCTTGATTTAATTATTTTAATTCTTTTATATGAAAAATATAAATGACCTCTTTTGCCCTTTAAAAATTAGTCAAATTTTGAGTTGACTATTAACTAACAGATGAACTAATGGATTCCGTCATATTGGACTTCAGATGCTAATTTTTGGAAGTTTGGTTAAATGAAAGGTTTGAATTAAGTCTTCTATAAAATGAAAGGCTTGGTACCGTAACCGTAATTCTCCCTAATAATTATGTTAGCCCGACTCCATATAAAATATTCTAACATTGTCGTCATATTTTTACCTAGGGAATTAGGTTATCTGTCACATTATTACATAACAAATTGGACCATGCTACAAGTACTTAATCATTTACATAATACATTACATAATTAACATGTGGCGCCCATCCATTGGTAGTCTACAATTTTTTACTTTTCCACACTTCACATCCACGATCGAATTTCTTCCACATGGGTCTATTTAATCCATTATGTACAATAATTATGTACATATAGATTTATCCTGACAAATTTAGTGGGTTTGGAGTGTGTATGTGTGTGTCGATGCCACGAATATTTTATGATGGAGCACCGAAAAATTGTTAAAGAAAAATTCTCTCCTAGAAGGACAAGAAAAGGTAAAGAAGTTTCCTAGGAATATTAATCTATTTTTCATGTTGAAAAGATTTCTATGAAATTTCTATTGCTTTAATCCTACGTATGTTTTGATGCCTTCATGTTGAAGTATAAACCTAGTTAGATAATTGTTAAGCTCAAATTGGTCTCTTATCCGGGAGTTTAGATAAATAACAATTTTTCCCCTTCTCTAATTTTCACTGTAAAAGACTTAAAAATAAAAAATTGGGTAATTAGACACGATTAGGCTTAATAACGGGGCTGTGTCATCGGTAAATTAAGAGGGATTTAATTTTAGTGCATATCTCTTGGCCTTTACACTTTACAAGAACTTATCTTTGGGAGAAAAAAACTCAAATTCAAAAAAATTAATTATCCATACATATTCAAATTTGTGAGTAAAACAATACATGTTAATTTAAAAATTGAACATTGAAATGTCAAATTCTACTACAAAAATACCGTAAAATAGTAAAATCATTTAAAACATATGATGTGATCCATGATACGAGGGCAAGTCCGGACAATGATTTATTGATCGTTGAGGAAATGACATATGACTAGGTTGCGAGCAAAGCGGATCAAAGAAGTAATGAGATTACTTGCTCAAGTCACGGTGGATGAAACATTGATCACGACACTTAAATGGACAAGTTTCATGTTGGACACGAGAGTTAAAACGAAGTGGAGCAACTTGATTCAAGTAATGAACGGAGGAGACGGACGACCGCATAGTTGTTTAGGGCATGCAGTCTACCGAAACCCCAATGGAAGGTTTCAATTGATCTATGCGACCACATAGATTTCTAATTTTGAAGTACTCCAACCAACTCTTTATATTTAACACTTAATTTTACTATTCTCAAACAAAGTTTTGCCACTAAAGAGGTATATTTAATTCAGACTTCTGGAGATTTTTATAAACATTTTTTTAAGGGATAACTTGTGTGAATTTTATGGACATTTATAGATTTGTATTAAATAAATGAAAGTTTTTCTTGAACTTCTATAGAATTTCATTTTAAAATTTTTATAGACTTTTATAGAATTCAAAAAACTTTTAAATACTTTCATTTAAAATATATTTCATGTGAATTTAGTGCAATTATGTAAAGTTCTAACATACGATATGATGGTTCCCACAATTCTCTTTTCGCTCCCCATATAATAAAAAATATTTTTAAAAGAATAAAAACTTAAAGACACCTTAAAAATGTTTAATGTTCTGTGTGATCAATATAACATACTTTTAAAGAGTAAGTATGAAATCAACATATTTAAATTTAATTATAAATTAGTCTTATTTAATTTTTATAATTTAATTATAAATAGATATTTTTAATAAAAAATGGGCTATTTTTTTTAAAGAATATTTAGTTAAAATTTAATTTTTTTCATGGAAAATATAAATATAAACAATAAGAGAAAGATAGAGAAAAATAGAAACAAGTTTAGCTGATGGGAAAAAAAAAAAAAAACATGGCTCTAATGTCCGTATAAAGGAAAAGAAAAACGAAACATTGAAAGAAACTAAAAAAAGGCATATAAAATCTCCCAAAATTTTGAGATGAATGATATACAAATTTTGAGATTTTATTTTTGTATTTTTAGCTTAAAAGTTAATACCATAGAAATATTTATAAAAAATTTTAAAGGTCAGTGACAATTTGAATACTTCAAGACTTATAGAAACTTTTAAATATTCTTAATTGAATACACTGAGAATTTTAAAGACTTTTTAACAGACTGCTTGGGAGTTCCAAAGTATCGGTTATGAGCTTTTTTTAAAGTACTGATTATGAGCGTTTATGAGCGGACCGATTATAAATGGTAGAACGGTCCAACAAATACTTAGGAGATTATTATCCAACGATTTTAATTTTAATTTTTAAAAAAAATAAGTTATATATATGTTCGTTAGTGAAATTTTGAGTTTTTGGTTGAATAAATTTTTTTGACATATAAGTTAATATTTAACTTAAAAAATTAAATAAAGTTAAATATTTACTTAAAATCTTATGTTAGTATTTCTTAGTTATATATAAACTTTATAATTATAAGTTAATTTCGCACTTTTAAACAACTTTTACACATGAGCGAATTTTTTACTTATAAGTAACTTTTTATATTTTATAAGTGATTTTTTTGTCTTATTAGTAATATTTTTACACAAAAAAATAAGTAATTTTTAATTATAGTATAATTTTTTTGCTTATAAATAATTTTTTAATTTGTGTATTTTTATTTATAAGTTAGTATTAACAAAATGTATTTGTTGAAAATAATTATTTTATAAAAGGTAAAACTAGAAGAGAATTTGAGAAATGACAAAAAACGATCGATTTAGTGGTTGAAAGAACATGTCAAAATTGCACTGCACCATCCATTTGATGGTTTTTAAACCATCCAAAATCGGTGCCTAAAAAATATGGCAAGCATCAGTTCTTCTAAAGTCTCATAAACGGTGTTACCGAAAACCGGTCAAAATAGGTGAAAATAAAACTCCCGAGCAGGTCCTTATAAAAGTCTTGATAGAATACATCAATACTTTTAGGAAGTCTCAAAAAGTTTTTATTGAAACTAGCTAAACTTTTTAAATTTCGAAAAGTCTTTAAAAATTCCAATTGAATATACAGCCTCTAAGTTTTGAAGAAAGGTAATACACTTGCATCCATTATTTTATTAAGTAAATAAGAATTTCAAAGTCACGTGATAGACTCATAGGAAAGATTAAAGAGTCATAGTAAGTGTACAAAATATGTGTTGGCAATATCTAGGCCAATAATTTCAAAACCTGTTTTTAAAATCAATGGTCTACATCTTGTCACACTCATTTTGTGAACCTATTTTGTAAAACTAGATTAATCCAAGATTAAAATAGACCCAAAAAATAAGGTTGAAATATTTATAATTTTGAAAATTTATTTAATTATTAGTAGTACATAATTAGATGAAAAAGTGTGATTTAATTTAGTATTAATGTATTTTTAAAAATAAATTTAGTATGTTAAAAAGTTGAAAAAAAAAAGTAAGGTACAAATGCTAATTACCACTTTATTATGTGGTAACTAATGTGGCATGGTGGCATTTTTTGAGTGGGGAGAGGGACAAGTAGTTCAATTTAGCACTATCGAAGAATGACAAGTACCAGGTTTTGACGTGGAAGAGATGAAATAAGAAAGATATTCAAAAACTTACAACTTTCAGTACAATCGCCAAATTTTCGCTTACAAGTATAATCCGTAAGCCTTTTTTTGTTTAGCATTCGAAAAATATCATCGAACTTTTGGTTCCAAATTCTAACGTTTAGTTCTAGTGTTTATCTGTTATTAGTTAGTTTAAGGATATTTTCGTCATTTTTGTAATTTTTAAATTTATTCAGATTTGTCTATCGAATTAAAATTTCGATTTGATTAGAATTTATTTTGAGTCTTTAAATATTTATTGAGGTTTGATAATCCTACAATCGTTTAATTTTTCTGTTATCTAGTGAATTCCAGTATTTCTCTTGTTTGTTCGAGCGAAAATCAAGCAACACTTATTCATGTCTTACGAACAAAACTCTTTTATTGTTATTGATGGTTGAATTCTGCGTCAAGTTTAAGCACATTTTCACTCATAATGATGGCCAACACTACACGCTTATTGCTCTACATATGTTGTGCCACTAAGTTGAATGACAACAACACGTGGTCGTGACTCGGGTGCTACCATATGACCAGCGATATGAGTAATCTGAAATTCTGAATGTAGGGGTCGAATACAATGGCATTTCGAACCTGCAAATCTTGATTGGCTGATAGTTCTCACAAATCTCCGTTAGTCAAAAGAAGTTCATATTTTCATGTAAATCAATTTCATATGTAATGCCAAATGGTTAAAGTGGATGGTAAAAGTTCATATTTAATGCTTTTAACAAAAGCATTTCTCCATGAATTTCACAAACTCAATAAAATCGATAAGTCCATCTCCATTTTCATCAAAAGCTCTAATCATCCTTCTGCATTCTTCCAATTCACATCCTTCCTTTAGGCCAAGTCTGCACAGAACTCTCTGAAGCTCACTAGCATCTATAAAACCATCTTTTTTTTCATCGAAAACATCGAAAGTTTCCTTAACTTCTTGCAAGCAGGGCTCTTCATCAAACAGCGCTGAAAACTCCTCCACACCGAAAATGCTGTCTTCTCCATCTTCTGCTCTCACTATATTCAGCCTATCCATCACCATATTCAGCTCCGTGTTCTGAAAGTTTACATTGATTGAGGTCTCCATAATTCTTGATTCTTCGTTTGATTGTTCACTGTTAGATGCTTCGGATTTCCTCCAATGGTTCCATTTGGTAGATAAAAACTTTGGAAAAGTTTGAAGGAAGAAATGGACACTTACAAAAAATTTCTCAATATCCCAACAAAGAATTCTATTTAGTAAAACGATCAAGGATGAAATGGCGTTTGTTTGTGTCAACTCCATGTCGAAACCAATTATGCTTCTTGTTTGATTTCTGTCATCTCGTCATCACAACAAGCTGATATTTATACTATACCTAAGGGATTTGCTGATTAGGTTATCTTTGAAGGCTGGAAGGTGTCCGATTATTACATAATATTTCTGGGGTTGGTTTGTGTCTGTGGCTGAATCTTGAGTATGACAAGTTTAGGATTATTACATAATATTTTCGAGGAAATTTTATCGATGGAACGCAGAAAATTGTTAAAGAAACAGTCTCCATCTTTTTGGAAAGCAGCGTGAACGCGGACGGCGTGCTGAAACGCGTACATAGGAAGGAAGCAAAATTTTATGGAACTTTCTTGGAAATATTTTTTTCATGTTGAAAAGGTTTCTATGAAATTTCTCTGTCTTTAATCCAACGTTTGTTTCGATGACTCCATTTTGAAGTACAATAATTGTAGACTTCATTTTGAAGTACAATAATTAGGGATGTACTTTCGACGAATCTCACATTTAGGTGGTCTAGTTGACATGACTTTAAATTTTGTTGTTGACAAATATTTTTTCTAATAAAAATTGATCCCTAAGTGCATTGTCAATGGCGGATTTCGACTTTGCGTTCAGTCTAGAACATTATCTCTTCTTAGTGTTTGTGGAATTGTCAAGGGCGGATTTCGACTTTGCACAAAAAAACATTTCAATTGAAATGTAATTGTATTGACTTACAACCTATCAGTCGTATTTAATGGAAATTGTGAATGTACTAATGGAATTTTCCAATGCAATTTACATCTAAATAACAAGTGGGATGCGATGTGCATACACAATAAATTAACCTTGACAATTTTTTATTTGTTTGTTAATTAAACCATATTTGGAACTCGTTTAAATATAGAAGTTACAATATTCGTTATTTTATAGACAAAATTAGTTGATAAAATAAATCTTGGTCAGTTGTTTTTCTTCTTTTTGAACAAGGCAAGTCTACACGTCATGTATTAAAATTGGATTTATAAAAAAAAATTCAAGCTTTTCGGCGTCGGCCCTTCAAATTTGTGTTTTATATTTTTTTTAATGATGTTGACAAACCATTATGTTCAAATGCTAATTTTTAGTTGATTTAGGATAGGATTCGTGGAAACCTGTTGACGGAATAGTTGACAGTCATATCAATGTTTGTTTAGTACACCAAGTTAAATAAAATGAATTAAGAAGAGAAATGCTAATTCTTACCACAAATTTTATTAGAATTTGGGTATGATTAGAAATTTTTATTGTAAATAACTGAGAGTTCTAACAAAAGTGCATATTAAGAAGATTTCTATTTGGAATGCTTTTGGAATCCTATTCGAAATTTATTTGGCAAATTCTATTTGAAAACCCTATTAGGAGTTGTAATTTATGTTCGATTTCAAGAGATCAAGACAATGAAACTTTTGAGCATTCTATTTCACGTATAACTCTACTTCTAGGGCTTATATTGTTCCCTATATATATATATTTAGTTCTTCACTGTATTTTACATTAAGTTAGACAAATCATAAAATACAAAATCATTGTATTCTGCAAATTATTTTATTTTTGTATTATTATGATCAATTATTTCATATTGTAACTATAATCTCTCTTTTTTTTTTCCCCAACAATATTGTATTGAATTAATCCGATATCATCTTCCTGTTTTCATAATAAACTAGTATCAGAGCGATTGTAGTATCTTGCTTATTTTCTAACAATTTTTTTCTTTAAGCTATTCAATTCTATTTAGCTAAACTCTAAGGGTGCGTTTAATTGTCAATATTTTCATGGAAAATGTGTTTTTTAAACCTAATTTTCTATTTTTGTGCTGTTTGATTGACAAATTTTTCTATAGAAAATATTTCCTTACTTTTGGTCACATGATTATATTTTTCTTGAAAACCAGGAAAATATTTTCTTCAGGGAGATGTAATTCTTATTTTCTATGTAATTCACTCTCTCTCATGTATCAATTCTCTTTCATTTACCTACCAATAAAAAATAGACAAGTATATATTTTCTATGTCGAAAACTAAATTAATCAAACACATTTAATTAATAATTTTCACACAAATAAATTCTATGCAATTGAATTGCTTAAAATTTATTTTATTTCCATGCAAATTCCAAACTCGCAATTAAGTGTAAAGAGAATTGCTTTAGAATGCCCGGAATGTATTCAATTGAGACTTTTAAAAACTTCTAAAAAATTTAGAAGTATTTAATGCCGACTTTTTAAGACTCTATAAAATTATTGGTGCATTTAATAGAGATTTTTATAGCCTTTAAAAAAGTCTTCAAATGTCACAAGAGAATTTAATTAAAACCTTTTAGACGTATCTATAAATCACATGGTATTCATATTGAGAATGACTTTTAGGGAATTTCATACTTACAGGATTTTTGGAGACTTTTTGATGAAAAGTATAAATAGCAAATCACAAAACAAATCTCTCATATAATGGGAGATTTGTGAAAACTCCACATCCCAAAATAAAAACAACTCTTTTCCATCTCCTCCTAGGGTTTTCTTGTATTTCTTCCATTCAGGTAAGAATTTGCAATAATCAATTTTTATAATCACTTTTAAATTGAAATTATATGCAATAATTCAACTATGGTTTTATAACATTTGATATTCAATTTTTTTAAATGAAGTGAATTGAATATGCTGCTTTAACTTAAATTTGTAAATTATTTGAAGCAAGGAAAAAAATCACGACAGAAGATAACATAATCTAAGAGAAAAAAGTTATTCTCCCTAATTTATGTTATATTATATTTTGTAGGTAAAACTTTATATTTAATGAAGATTGAAGAAAAGATGGGCAGCTTCTGGGGGATAAAACAGGGACTGAATTTATATGGTTTAGAAGAAAAGGCCGCAACCAATTGGAAAAACAGAGGCTGAAATTGTTTAACCATACGCACGTTCACATACACAAAAAAAGGAGCCGGCATCTTCTGGAGGAAAAACAGGGGTTGAAAGATATATATATATATATATATATATATATATATACACACACAGATGTTAGAATTAATCAACCAACTCAACCATTCAACCAATTCCACTCAGCATGCTAGTGCCTCAGCTCAACCATTCTATCAGTGCCACTAAACAGCTCCTTAATTCTAGGAGTGGAAGAATATTTTCAGTTAGACACTTGGCAATAATGTATTGGTAGTGAAGGAATATTATTCCAATGATAGGATAATTCCATCTACCATATTTGTATAAATATAGAAGCAACTTAAGGTGTATAAAGAGTGCTGATAAAATTACAACAAACTTAATCTTCCATTTGTATAAAATTACACAAGTTTAAGTTCAGTTTTTAACTTGGTATCAGAGCCACAATGGCTGACACCGGCACAGCAAGCCAAGCTGCCTCAACTGAAATGAATCCCGCACCGGCTATTGAAGCTGCTGTGTACCAGTCATTACCATTTGGGATGAACCTCACTCAAACTCCATCGATCAAGGTGGATAAAAACAATTTCCTGTTATGGCAGAACATGATTATGCCTATTATCAAGGGCCACAACCTTGAAGGGTATCTGCTAGGTACAAAACAATGCCCACAGGAGTTCATTGGTACTCAATCCATCCCTGATGAAGTTGAAGCTGTGAGAGTAACCCAAAATCCAGAGTATAACAGGTGGATGTCTACCGATCAGTTGCTGATGGGGGTGGTTGTATTCGTCTATGACTCCAGAGATTGCAATGAGGGTCATGGGCTGTGCAACTTCAAACAAGCTGTGGAATGCAGTCAAAGAAAGTTATGGAATACTGAATAGGTCGAGGGTTACATTCCTTACTAGAGAGCCGCAGAGAACTAGGAAAGGCTCCATGACTAGGTTTGTATGGGACCCGTCACAAATAAATTCACCTCTAGTAATGAATTATGGGACGATTACTTTATGATGAGCTTCTTTTATTGAAGCAAATATAAAAAGTTTGAAAATACTAATTAGTGATGAGTATGTTTCATATAAAAGCACTTACAGTTATTTTTTTATTTAATAGTCTCATTCTGAATATAAAAGTTACTGTACACTACACAAACACTTTTGCCAGCTATGAAAATTGAGAATTGCAACTGGAAGTGGAATTATTGTTGGAGTACACTGAATCGTAATAGGGGATGACACTGGTCCTAGAACATTTGAGATAAAAGAAAGAAGAGACATGGATATGAATATATACATAAACTATTAATGGAGGATCCAAAAACATTTTGACAAGTTTATATAATGTATACTTAAGTGTTTCTAAAATTAAGCAACATCGTTAGAGTAAAAAACATCCTTACAAGATACCAAGTATATTTTTATTGAAGAAATGCTTGCAACATTCCTACTGATCCTTGGTCAAAATACTTGATATTGTTAATTCTCAAAAATTTTGGTCGATCGTATTTCACTACTAATCGAAGTTTCATAAACCGATTTTCGGTAGATATGATGGTCAAACCTATACAAGATTTTACCCTTACTTTAAAGTATGTGATGAAATTATTATTATAGTTGGTGTTCTCATTATTTGTTTGTACCATTTTAATGTTTAGGATTGTATTTGAGCTATTGACGGCAACCGTATTCCAGAAATGGTAACTGGACATGATACAAGTAGTTATAGAAATTGTCATGGAACAATTTCGCGGAATTTTTTAGCGCTTATAGCTTTAATTTGGAATTTATATGTGTACTTAACAGGCAGGAGAGATCAACACATGATTCAAAGGTGTTGAGTGATATTTTAAGAAAGAGAAATGGACTTAAAGTAACACAAGATATTTCTTTATAGTTTCATTTTTCTTAATCATGATTATACATGTTATACGTTACTTGTTAATTCTACAAATATTTTTTGGCGGATGGTTGATTTCCAAACCAATGTCAATTCTTAGCTTCTTTTTGAGGTGTCCGCTATCATCACTACGACAAAATTGTGATTTCGAGACAAGATTTTTTGCGACATACAAAAAGTTGTCGCAATAAGTGACTTAACACGACATATTTTTAAAGTTTGTCGCGAAGATTGTGATGAAAAAAATAAGTACCAAATAATATAAGGCGACGTAAAAAGTTGTTGTGAAATGTGAGAAGTTGCCACAAATAATAAAGAACGTTGCCAAAAATATGAGGGAAGTAAGGCGCTAAAGTATTTTTGGTAGGAAACTTATGGCGACAAACTTTTATTTCTTGCAACAAATTGCTTGTGATGCAATAGGGTCTACTTTTTGTGATAAAAAATATTTGTCGCTAAAAATTCTATAATTGGAGGAAAAAATCGCTACAGAAAAATAATGTTTTGCAATTGACAAAAAATGTTGCAATGGGTTTTTTACAATGCTCACCCGTATATTGTAAGATCAAATATTGTGATCAGTTAAAAAAACGTTAAGCAATGATGTTTCTGAAGGTAATTGACCTTGTCAATTCTATAGGTCAGACAGACCGTGACACCATTTAGGGTATTTATGTGAGTACTCGGAATGAGATTCATTGTATAATTTCTATCCTTTCAAATAAAAGGGATTAAAACTTCTTTTTTGAGGAAAAGATATTCATCTTCGTATATTTTTCTTCATTTTTTTACTTTTTGGAAGTGTTAACTTTCTTATTGTTCACAAAATGGTGTTGATTTCAAGATAAAAATGTGTGTGATCAGGGAGGTTGGGAGCTTGATGAATCTATTGAAGAAGCACCATGTCGTGAGTAATTAGAGGAGCAGCCGATTTATTTACTCTTTTAGGTTATGAAGGATATACTTTTCAAAGCAGTTATTGCATTTGCAGATACTGCTAGATGAACAATGACTAGAATCTTCAAAATGTGGCTCTAGAAAATGATTGAGAATTATGCTTATGTTCCATCTATTGTACTTTGAGATTAACAGTACATAATTTATTTGTTATCTTCTCTGCTCAGTTAGATGATGAATGTATTACTCATTTTTATTGCATTTATAAATTTAGTGACTAATGTGGAATGAGTTTTATTTATGTAAAATAATATATATAAATATAACAATGTAGAAAATGACGACGTGCAATGAATGTTGCTAAAATATTAATGACAATGCTCAACGAATATTGCTAAAAAATTAGTGGCAACGGTAAAAAATGTTGCAAAGGGATTATTAGCAATACTCAAATAATGATGCAAAAATATTATTAGCAACAAACATTTTTATCGCGAAAACTTCATTAGAGTAATCGTTGCGACAAACTGACTTGTCGCCCTTCTAACTTTTTGCGACATACATGTATTGCAAAGATATTGTGGCAACAAATATCTGGTTGCTATTTCATACTTTTGGCATCAAACGAATAATGTTACGTGTTTCTTATTGCGATGAACGATCGAAAGTTGTCGCCAAATATATTCTGTGACTCATATAGTGCGACAATGACCGTAACACACATAATGTTGTCGCAAAATTATTTCTACAACAAAATCTCTATTTATGCGACAACATTTTTTTGTCGCCATTTAGATATTTTTTTGTTGTGCATCTTCAAGATTTTGCGGGTCAAGGCCGTGATCTTGAAAATGTAAAGGAATTATTTAACATTCACCATGCTTCCTTTAGGAACGTAGTTGAGAAGATATTTGGCATATTTAAATCACAATTCACAATTTTCAAAACAACTCCTCCATTTCCATATCATATACAAGCGGAGCTAGTGTTAGCTTGTGTAGGATTATACAATTTTCTCTGCGAAGTGCATTGTTTTGATTAATTTCCAGCTGAAACCGATAATGAAGCTTTGTTATTTTCTTCATTTAATGAAGGGGAAGACTTGGGACCATTTTTTGAGAGTTAAGAAATAAAAAAAAAAAAGTGTTAATGCATGGAGAGCTACTATAGTAGCTGATATGTAGAATGACGTTGGGAATATTTGATTTTTTTTTCTTTGAACATAATTGAAAAAGGAACTATTATGTATTTGATGGATGATTAATGATGCATGTTGACCCCAAAAAATGAACTCAACAGATACCGGGTCCACTCTTGCCACGACAAGCCATGATTCGGCGCGTTTCTACCGGGATTGAAGGGGTAATATGATTGAATAGAACGCGGGAGGTGCTTTCCGGCAAGAGACACAACTGTTCAAGCTCCGGTGATCGGCTCTTGCGCTATCTACAAGAGCTCGATCGATTTCCCTAAAACGAGAATCTGTTTTCTTTCATGGAAAATGTGGAAGGATAGATAAAAAAAAGGAAATCTCTTGTAATATGTTCTGATTTCAATATCGATTGTATTATTAAAAAAATCCAGTCTAGCCTAGTGCGTAAAAAAGCTCTCCCTTTTCTATACAAGGGAAGATTATTTATATTGTTCTAACGACGTGGTGATCGTTGGATCAGATTCACATGGCAACATCTCCTAAACTGAAGCTTCACATTACATCCATTCATTAAATTTAATATTTGATAGAAGTCAGCCGCACTAGAAGTAGGCTGGCAACGCCATTGAAAAGTTACTGATACTTTACCGCGGACGTCCCATCAATCAGTTCTAAGAAATCTTCAAATCTGTTGAGGTGACGTTGGCTTATGGGTTTCGAACGACCCTGTGATAGCCTCGGATTGGATTATGCTCCGTCTGAGGAAGTGCTTTAGTTCGAGGCTCGTCACATGAGGACCTCCAATCCGAGGCTCCTTAGACTGAAGTCCATGCTATCTTTTAGAGGACCCTCTAAGTCAATGTCATGTCGGTAATGTGGGACCCTTCATATCATGTGCGTGGCATGTAACCTCGGCCTATTGCCTTATTGGGATCTTTGACCTGTTGGGCCTCTTTTTGGCTTTTCGTTGACTGTCTTGCCTACGTGGCATGCTACGTGGCCTTACTTCTTTATACCCCGAAACTGGGGGATAACAATGCATTTTCTAGCGACATGTAATTTGGGCCATGGAAATGAGACTGTTGTACAATTGATCGAAATTGTGATGGACTTTTATTTTTAATTTTCATTTGGATGTTCTTGCGTAAAATCAACTCAGATTTATGTAATCAACTTGTATGTGTAGTCAAGTTTGTTTGGTAATAGATTGTGCTTTGTTTCATTTGTATTGTTTTGACAGTCATATCAATGTTCGTTTAGTACACCAAGTTAAATAAAATTAATTAAGAACAGAAATGCTAATTCTTACCACATATTTTGTTAAAATTTAGGTGTAACTCGAATTTTTTATTGAAAATAATTGAGAGTTCTAATTAAAGTGCATATTAAGAAGAATTCTATTTGGAATGATTTTGGAATCCTATTCGGAATGTTTTTGGAATCCTATTCGAAGTTTGTTTGGCAAATTCTAGTTGAAATTCTGTTTGAAAACCCTATTGGGAGTTGAAATTTGTGTTGGATTTGAAGAGATGACGATAAAGAAACTTTTGGGTATTCTATTTTATCTACAACTCTACTTTTAGGGCTTAGATTGTTCCCCATATATATTTAGCTCTTTAGTGTATTTTAAATTAAGTTAGACAAATCATAAATGCAAGATCTTTGTATTTTGAAAATTATTTTATTTTTGTGTTCTTGTAATCAATTACTTAATATTGTGACTATAATATCTTATTTTCTTCAATAATTTGGTATTGGATTAATCCGATATCATCTTCTACTTTTCACAACAAATTGGTATCAGAGTGATTTTATTATTTTGTAACAAAATCTTTTATTTAAGCTATTCAGTTAAACTATAAGGGTGTGTTTGATTGCCAATATTTTCCATAGAAAATGTGTTTTTTTTTTTCACATAATTTCCTACTTTTGCACGACAATTTTTTCCAGAGAAAATATTTCCCTATTTTACGTGACCATATTTCCTTGAGAACAAGGAAAATATTTTTCTTTAGGGAGATATTGTTTTTATTTTCTATATAATTCACTCTCTCTCATCTACCCACCAATAAAAAATGAACAAGTATAATATTTTCTAGGTTGAAAACTAAATCAATCAAACATATTTAATTAATAATTTTCATACAAATAAGTTCTAGGTAATTGAATTGCCTGGAATTTTTTCTTTCCGTGCAAATTTCATGTTCACAATCAATGGCACCTTAAGAGTAATGAGAATTGCTTTAGAATGCACATAATGTATTCAATAGGGACTTTTAAAGACTTCTACGAATTTTGTGATTAGGGATATTGTGAATATATAGGCCATCAGATACGAACTTCTTTGCTTCTTTTTATATTCTTCTCGATATCCTTATTTTTGCCTTCTTCGATTCCCAATGATATCATGTACGTGAATCTCATTGTGAATTAGATCTAATAATTGGTGAAAGGAACATTGATACTTTTTAATGGCTTCTTGCCAGGCGGGAGTCCTCTCCAACAAGCTATTCTATGAGGCATCTTTTACCTCTTCATCTGGTATAGCTTCACTAGCTATAATTTCAGCTTTGAAACGTATGAAATAATTTTGAGGGCTTCTCTTGTTTTTTGCTTCACATTATCTAGTCTTGTGGCTCGTACCTGCCACATTATGCTTTTATTGAACGCTTCTATGATTGCTTGTGTTGCATACCTTAGATCTTCCTTTCGTACCCCTCTTTCATCAATTGGCCTTTAGATTCCCTACAGTTCTCCATTCTTTAGTCATTTACATGGATATGCTTCTATTCGTGCATATTTGCTTTATTCACCAATCTCCCCAACACAAACTCACTTTTTTGCCTTGCCTCTAGATCCTCACATTTTGTGTAACGATCCAGACTTTGTGCTCAAATTGTTGACTTACGTTCTAGGGATGACCTAGCCCATCTTACCCCTCATGAGTTTTTCTCGCGTCCCCATGATTTGAACACACGATCCCCCCCCCCCCTCCCCCTCCTCTCTTTAAGAGAGATTTAAGATAGATCCTAGTACTAGTTAGGCAAGTAGCATAACTTACGATATTCCATACTATCATTTCATTGACAACGGCCAGATATCAATAGAATATTGTAAAACATTTATGTCTAAACATTTGAGAAACTTGAAGGAAATTTCACATTTCACTTCATTGATGACTTGTAGGTCAATTAGCATTTCATGCATAAAGTGACGTAAACTACACAATATTGAAAGGATGATTCAACTTGCACATAATATCCTACTGAGTTTTAAAAATACTCACTCATTCAATTACAAATTTTCAAGGTAGATCAGGTCAAGCTAGGATGGTGGTTGAATGGTGTAGAAGGTTGCCATGTAACGATTTTCAAGAAAATAATTAGTAGTTAATTTTTGTCAAGATATTTAATATTTCCAAATTTTCTATTAAATGTTCTAAATTTCATGATTTTACGTTTTTGAATGGATTAATTCAGTTATGAGATGTCGAATAAATTAAAGTTTAAATTTCCAATTAAATCTTTTCGTATCAAGTATAATCTTTGAAAAGATATCGGTAACACCTCAAGTTTTAAGTCAATGAAATTTGGGGTGTTACATTTTACACGCAGATATGCGTTCTCTATTGCCAATGCTTTGAGGTTTTCTGTCATTTTCTACACGTCTCTTGTAGTGCATGTTCCTTTCTACTGGCAGTGGCATTGGGCAAGAAAGGTGCTAGTCTGAAATTCTGTCGGTACTCCTTCCTACTTTAAGGATTAATATCATTGTTGGTTGAATTATTGCTAGATTCCTCTATTTCGATGGCTAATGTTTTTATCATCTCCAGATCTATTTTTATTAGGTTTAATCTTTTAATCCTCAAGGATCTCTTAGACACTGCAGCGAATTTCGTGGTTTCATTTGTTCAAGTTTCCCACAAACGGCACAAATTTGTTGATGATAAAAATTAGATAAACAAATCATACTCACCTATCTACGATTTTCACTACCTAAACTCATTAGCTTGGATGCTCAAGCTAGAGTAAGAAGGAAAATAACTATTTGAGAGGGAGATATTTTAATTGTATTTGTTTCTCTTCAAATGAGGTGGTATTTATGAATTTTTCTCCAAGTCTAGGGATAATTTGGTCATCTTAAAAGAATGACAGATGGTGACTACTCATTGGTTTACTAGTAACTACGTAACAAGCATTACACTTTACGTACATTAGGTGCAAGCAACGTGCAATGCACGTTTGCCTGGTTTATATTTAATAGTTTTGTTTAAGAATTAATTTGTTATTAATAAAAATGTAATTTTTTTGGTTAATTAAATAATTAATGATGTAATGTTTATGTAATTGATAAATAATTAGATATGTGATTTTGATGTTGTGATATAAATTGGTGAGATCGAAGAAAATAAGCAAAAGTTGACAAATTTGGAGAAATGACTAAATTGTAAGAGATCCAAAGTTCGAGGACTAAAATGTAAATACTTAAAAGTGTGCCGAACCTCACGATGAAGATTTGAGAGTGCTCGAAGTCAATTGGATAAAGGAAGACATCAATGGAATCAAATTTAGTCAAAAGATGATCACAAATCAATTTCCAACCGAAAAGTTATGCTCCGATGTTTTAGTCTCATATTGAGACATCTTTTTGGCATAGAAAGCGATCGAATTAGAGAATGATGTCTGAATCAAAGTTGTAGCCAAATGAGTTAACTTTCGAACGCATTTTGAATCGCCTCAATCAGATATCGGAATACAAAGTTATGATAAAAATACTGAAAGAAGGTGCAGCTGCCTGTTTAAAACAAGAAATTCCGTTACATAATCAGTTAAAACAACAAATTCCGTTAGTTTTTCCGTTAAAAACAACAAATTCCGTTACATAGCCACTTTTAATATATAGAAGATATTGACAACTTGTGCAAGCCTGGACGATGGACCGTTTCCCGTTTACTTTATGTGAACCGTTAATGTCTCTCCCTTCGCGTATTGTTATATGTTTCGCATGGAATTCGATAAGGTTCGCAGAGCAGGTTTTTAGGCTAACAGAGAGTATTTGTGCCTTCTTATTCCTCATATATTTTTCATATGTGACCTGAAGTTTGATCTTAAATACAAATATGATTCGCTGAATAATTGTAATCTTAATTGTTCATACGTGACCTTGTATACCATCTAGTGTCATTATATTGCCACATTCATATTTTGTTTTGCTTTCATTTGTTAATAGTGCATTTAGTTCAACTTTTTTTTATGGTCAATTTCATACGTAAATTTTGAATTGAGTACTCATACCTTCTTGATCCCCACGTGTTCCGGATTTGCTTGAACTCAAAATATTTCAGAAAGTTGGTAAAGAGTAAATCAATCACTTAATTTTTCCATCCATCACTATTTTGGTGGTGGGTTATCACTCTGGATTTGCTTGAACTTCAAATATTTCAAAAAGTTGGTAAAAAGTAAATCGATCACTTAATTTTTCCATCCATAACTGTTTTGGTGGTGGGTTATCAAGTGACACCCGTAGTAGAATAAATTTAGTCCAACCATATTCGTTTTATCTCCAAAATGAGTTTAACATCTCTATCCATCACATCTTGCCACTTCAGTAACATTTCATTAAAACCAAGTTGCAATTGGAAGAATACAAACATTAATTGTACTCTAATGTCGGACTCCAACTCGAATGAAAATTTCGAGGAGGGGAATTATCTCAACCTTCTTAAAGAAGACATTATGATGTGGCTTAATTTATGTCAAATTATCAAACATGCTGAACAAGATTACTTTCGCAAAAAATCGACGAATTACATAGTTTTCCTATTCACGAAATGGGCATATATTCATGCTTGACGCTTTGGATGGTAGTGGTCAAAAAGTGTTCAAAGAGTCTTGATTTTTTATAACATTTACAGTTACGTCCATTTTGTTTATAGAATTATCAATTACATAATTAAAAACCTAACAAGCTTCTCCTTTAGCATTCTATTACAAAACTACTAACTAAAGTCAATGCAGTAACCAAATATGAATTACGGACTCAAAAACCTATGACACAACTAACTGATTTGAATGAATTCTACATTTCAATCAGTATCTGTTTCCTAAAATAGACAACTCAACACCCAAGGTAAAATGTATGTGAAATAGTATTAAGTATAAAAACAGTTCAAGCAGTTCACAGTGTAAAAATGATTTACAATGCATCTGTTCAGTTTCATATCATATGGTAAATTAAGATGTAGTATCAATGCAATCCAACATACCAAAACGAAACAATGATACTACTAAAATATCAAAACTTAATCTAGCAAAAACTAAAATTGTATCATATAATCAAAATTAAAAGTTTTAGATACATCAAGTAGATAAAAAATATATACATCCAGCAAAAATATCTATTCCATCAAGATCATATTATCTACTCCCCATTTTTGTATCAAAATGGCAAGGGGTAAACCTAGAAACTAGGTATCACCGGCTGCATCATCAGAATCCGTCCTCTCCTCGGAAGCAGCATCGTCGTCCCAATGACGGGGAATCCATCGGAGTCCACCCTGAATATAGCCAACAGCACCCGAAGTGTAGTGAACTCGACAGTGTGTCGATCAACTGTAGCACGCAGCTGTGTGATCTTCGCCAGCATCCGAGCCTGCTGCTCGATCAGCACGGTCATCTGACCCATGAGAGGAGGAGCTGACTCTGAAGGAGGAGGAGACGAAGTCGAAGTCGAGGGATGTCAAAGGCTGAGGAGCAGTAGGAAAAGAAGGAAAATTCAAAGGATCAAAAGAAATGATGTCATCAATAGGATTAGCCAATACAGTCGGGTCAATGGGCTGTGCCGACTCAGATGAAGCACGTGACCGACTCTGGGCGATGGTAGTATGGCCAATCGGTTGAGAATCCTCCTCGGAACCCCCTCTGGAAAACTCACTCTTGGGCAGTCACTAACCTATATATCAAGCAAGTATAAGGTAGCCCAACCCTCGTACCCGTGACACGAAAAGGCCGTAAAATCTGCTGGCAAATGAATGAGGGTAAATCAACGAAATCTCCATGCAGCAGTGCGTACAGAAAATGAGCCTTCTCCATAGGTAATGAAGAAGTATGAGACACGGGCCAAAGATTTATGCACACAATGCGCTACATAATCTGGCCATCAATAGGAAGAGTGCCAGTGCAGATCGCACCAGGACCTCCCTCCAACGGTGTGTTAAACACCGTCGAACGTACTAAAGAGTCCACCGGAAGAGTATAAGGAGTCAAGTAGGGGTAAACTTAACAGTCTTACCCCGAAGAAAAACCCTAAAGGATGACCCACTAACATCATGGATGTTAGCATACGACTTCTGAACTAATAGACTCAGTGGAGGGACTAACTTAACTAACAAAGGTTCCCAACCCTGAGATGTGAAAATAGTGGTGAGGTCGGGGATAGGTCAGATATGATGACCTCACGCTCGAATAATATGGGACGTAGAGAAAACTGCTACCCAAAAGCGTCTTGAGCGACAGTGGAGATGAACTTAGTCCGACTATAAGAAGTGGAAGTACTAAGAGTGGAAACGGCTTTGCGTGCTTTCTTAGGCGGCGTCTAAAATAGATTGAACAAAAACATTAAAACCTCGATAAAAGAGATACTAACTCATGATATGCATGAATGCACAACGACATGCAGTGATGCCTAGACGTAAGTGACGTGAAGACATGACGCGTGCTGTGATGTCAAGACGCAGGGACGTGATGTCATGACGTAGTGACGTGACATCATGACGAGTGACACGACGTCACCAAGTGGTGCCTACATCAACTGCAATGCACAAAACATAATGCACACTCAGAACCACCAACACCGACACTCCAACGAACCAAGCCGAATCCCAAACAATTAACCTCAATTCAATTGCAAAGACCAAAGACGACTTGAAATCAAAACCCAATCCAAAATCACCCAAACCACGACCACAACCTCAACCACCTAACTCACAAATCACTAACTAATTCTAATGCAACTATCATCAACAATCCAAGGAAGCAAACAAAAATGAAAAATGGAGTGAAGACAAAAAAATCACACCAAACCAATCCAAAAATCCAATATTCACTCAAAATTGTTCAATAATTGATGACATTGTATGAGAATGAATAGAACATGAGTTACAAATCCCAAAATTGAAAGCAGCAATGGGCAAGCATCGAAATATCCTAAAAGAATTGCAAAAAATGGTAAAAACCAAGTTTTTAGTCATTTACCTTTGAGAGTTGTTGATTTGATGAAATGCCAACTCGAATGTATGAATTTGAATGTTTAAGAAGTGGGTAAAACTCAAAGTGGAGGTGGGTTGGAGAATTTTGGAAGAATTTTTCCCTTGAAAAATAACGTTAAAATTCAAATAAACGGGCTATCGTTTGAGCGAGGTTCGATGGACAAGCGAGCGAGGCAGCTTTTGCCACTGTCGCTCGAGCGTGTCCCAGTGATAAGCTAGTGAAAATTGAATTGACATAAATAGCACTTAAAATTTAAAAATTAAGAAAAATAGCATTTTTTAAATAATATGTAAAATAAGCAAATCAAGCTCCCGACAACCCGATGATCATAACCATGCATGTATTCACAAGTTGAGCACTATCAATAAAGACTTTCCTACGTACTCAATTAAGTTCAAGATGGAGTAAAGCGTATAAGTGACTCATGTGTGTAAAGTGCCATTATTTTCTTGTGAAGATGACTCCAAACCTTAAATTTAAGAGAAAGGACATGCAAACATCACTATTCAACAAGGGTTTTCTTTACTGATGAAAGTCAAACCTATAAGATTTTTAGGATCTGAAAACGAGCTCAATTACATAGATATTTGTCTTTTCTCTCCCTGAATTTAAGCATATAACAATTTTTTTTTCAAATATTGCATCTTATGTGCAGACTCGTGTCCATTAAGCGACTACGTTGACCCTTGTAATGAGCTTTAGGTAGGTTAACCCAAGTGATCCTACGAGTTTTTCTATCTTAACTGCATCTAAGTCCTTACTTTCTTCAATAACGGTGACTTTAGGTCTAAACCTTTCAGGTAGGGATTTAAGGAACTTTCTAACGATCTTGGACTCGGGAATCCTTTCACCTAGGTTAAAGCTCGAATTAACTATGTCATTCAACTTCGCATAGAATTCATCGAACGATTCATCGTCCTTCATTCTAATTTCTTCAAACCTAGTGGTTAACATCTGCAGTTTAGAATTTTTAAGCGTTTTAATTCCCTCGTGTGTGGTTTCTAAGATGTCCCAAACTTCTTTAGTAGTCTCACACATTGAAACTCTCCTAAACTCTTCAGCAGACACAGCTATGAATAGGGCATGTAATGCTTTACTGTTCCAATCACATTTATCTAAGTTATCTTTAGTCTATAATGAAATATCAGTGGGTGTGACTACACCAACAGCAGTAGTTGAAGGTGGAGTCCACCCAATTTGGACGTTCATCCAAATATGTGTATCTAAAGATTGAAGGAAGACTCTCATTCAAACTTTCCAATAAGCATAGTTGATTCCGTCGAAAAATAGTGGTACAGACATTGACTGACTCATCTAGATATTATTAAGGGTCACGAATCGAATTAAGGCTCTAATGCCAATTGAAATTTGCGTAGTTCGACCCTAACAATACCTAGATGGGGTGAATAGGTATATATTACGTGAAATTAACATTATTAATTAATTAGAAACATGTCGTCAATTAATTATCTCTAGATGATTAAGCATCCAGTCAATTTAACCTATGTTTAAATACCGCAGTTAATATAATCAATAAAGAAAGTAGTAAAAACACATAGTATGATCACGGAGAAACGCAATTGGGAAAAACTCCGGGCACTTTGCCCGTCAATCCACTATAAATGATTCAGACACATACAGTCTACCGGACTAGATGACGACACATACTATTTGATCACCAGACTGAAGTTCTTACAGCTCTCAGGAAATCGTGCTCCCCTGCACCAATCCTTAGCTATAATTTTCAAAGCTCTCCTGGAATCTACTACCTTGCAGCACTCCTAGCCTTACAGAATCGTCTATCTCCTGTGGATCACGATGAACACCCAGTTCTTCACCGACTGGAACTCCAGTCAACTTCTCTCGATTTTCAGCAACTCTGACAGATACGGAGGAAAGAATGGTTTCATATTTGAATTACGAAAGTGATGTTTTTCTCAGCAAAATAATCTCACAGGACGAAAGTTGAAAGAAGGAATATGTAGGAATTCTCTCTGATGAAACTTTCTCAATGATCAACCTTATATCTTCACGTTCAGATGTGTTTGGTATTTATAAGTAGGTCAGGAAAGTAATAGGCCGGAGAAAAAGCCTTTAAATCGCGAAATAAAAAATTTTCAGATAACATTGTCGCTCGAGCGAGGGCGCTCGAGCGATAGGTTGTCGCTCGAGCTAAGGCAGACAGTCGAGCAACAAAGGTTCTGCTTTTTATGCTCGAGCCAATCCATGGCGATAGTCTAGCGAAAATTCGCGCTGTATTTTCCTTCTTTTGCCATACTCGAACCCTAGACCTAAAAAACCTATTTTCATATAATTGCATATTACTCCTTGACTTTTTACAACATTTACAATTAAGTCCATTTTGTTTACAGAATTGCCAATTACATAATTAAAAACCTAACAGGAAGATTATGAAGTCTGGAGGTAATAGCAGAGGTTTCAGCAGTAATATTGAACATAGAATATATTAAATGTCGATGAAAATGAATAAACGGTTAATATATTTACATATTTTGTTCGTGTCTTATCATTTACCCACCATTTCTTCTCACTATAATGAGTCTTGTAATAAAGGTATATTTCTTCTTGTTCATTATCTTTAGTAATTGCCATCCTTCTGAAATAATAATATTCTTCATGTTATATAAATATCTGTATTTTTATAAATAAAAAATTAAATTTTCCATAAGATGTGCAACAAATAATTTTAATCCACCATGATGATTATATTTAATGCAGTTGTGACTTGCCAAATTACGTGTAGATAGTGCCTAAAATTAATTTAGATAACAGTGCGATTAGCTATAATATTCTTAATAATTTTAATCCACCGTGATGATTGTATTTATAGTATTCTTAATATTGACAAAATAATAATATTTTCAATAAAAAAATTATCTAAAATTCTGGGATAAACCAATATTTACTTACTCAGTCTCAATTTACTTGCGTCACATCATTTGTACATTTCTTTATTATATAATCCAATGATTTTCCATTAAGATGTCTTTCTTTGAGTCTATATTTGTAATCACGATATTGCTTCGTTAAAGTGTTGTTCACACATTTAAGGACATTCTCTACTCTCAAATCTAGTTTAAATTTTGCCTAAGTGAAAAAATAAATATAATATATACAATAATAAATTATTTATAATAACATATGATACTATCGACTAACCTACCAAGATTTTGTAACAAAAAAAATAAAATTAGTTTTTAACATATCAAAACTCGATCATATAATTTATTTTTCTTCTTAAGGTATGTCTACCTTTTTACGGAATGGAGAAAATGAGCAAAAGATATAGCTCCACTCCATTACAAAAGATGGATCAACATACCTAAAGAAGAAAAAAATAAATTATATGATAGAGTTTTGGTAAGTTATAAATAAATTTATTTTTTACAAGATTTTAATGAATAGTCATTAGTTTTCTCTCTTATAATAAATAATTTATTAAAATATTATAATCTTATTCTTTTTCAGTCGGTAAAACTCAAGGATGATTTTTATGTAAAACATGCCTTTAAATGTGCAAATGATACTTTAGCGATGCCATATCGTGATTAGTGATATAGAATCATCGTGGTAGGTAAAAACTACATTAAATATAATCGTGATCATATATAGCCGTATCTACGTGCAATTTGGCAAGTCACAACTACATTAAATATAATCATCGTGGTAGGTAAAAACTATTTGTTGTACATTTTGGGAAAATGTAATTTTTTTCTTTTAATTTATGAAGATAAAGATATTTATATAACACGAAGTATATTATTTTAAATAGAGAGCAATTATTAAAGAGAATGCATAAGAAGAAATAGGCCTTTATTATGAGACTTGTCATAACAAGAATTAAGAGTTGATAAATGATGAGGCACAAATAAGACATACAAGTATACTAACAAAATGTTTTTCATTGACATTTATTATATTGTTTGTTCTTAAAATATATTTTTATTATGAGACTTATATAGAAAATGATACTTGAGATTAAAGAGCAACTTGTTTCAAAAGGATCTCAAGCCTTCACTGAATTTGAGATCATGTAGGTGGTTTTTGGACAAATGTAGAGGTTATATTAGAGGACTTGGATATGGTCCAAAACTTGCCTCTAGTCATTCTATCAATTGACATCAACTACTAGTCAATTGCCTTTTGTGTGCAAATAGAGAATGAGAGCAAGAATTAGTTAAGATGCATTCTAAGATGTCTCAATTTAAGGCAATAATGCAAAACATGTTAGGTCAAGTTGACACGTCTTCTCAACTATGTGAAATAACAATAATCTTCCACATACCAACGTCTTCGGACCATATATAATTTATGATTTCTTATCTATTTTCTTCAAGTATTGAAACATCTATTTCACATTTTATGGATTGTTAGAGTCTATTTATGCATTTGCCAATTATTATTATTTTTTCTTTTTATGATTAATATAAACTAAATATTTGAAATATTTTTTATATTTCATGGTAAATTTCACTCGAAAACTAAATAAAATCATGATGACCTAATTTTAATATTTTGAAAATTTTACGACTCGTGTAACACACAATAACATAAACTACAATATAAACGTCAAAGAATATTACGCTTCAGTTATCCTCCTGCTATTTAGGCAACTATCACCGATGTACTAGAGTCCCTTGAGCAAGATTGGACTCCTTCGCTAGTAAGAACAATTTATGAAACATCACAATCAAATGCATCAATCCTCCCATCGACATGGTAGTGAGAATTGTGCAGGTCATGATAGTCAAAAAACTTTCTTTGCCATTTAAAATCATCCTACTAAGCTACCAATTATCAACAGGATAATACAATTACTTGTATGGATCTTAATATAATATCCTTAAGCGGAATATATCAATAATAATTCAGAATTATTAATATGACATGTTTAGACCAATAATTATCATTAATTGTCACATTCTAACAATTCGATGTTCAACATAATATATGAATATCAATCAATAATACCAAGTTATGCGACATTTAATTATTAAACAAAATAATTACAATTTAGACTCATGACATGAAAGTACTGAACGAAAACCTATCACTCGACTGTCGCTGAGCCCTCGCTGCGGAATCTTTCATTCTAAATTTCATCTTCATAATAGTGTAATCTTCATAATATTCCATCCAGAAGCTGCGGAACGGGTCTATCCAACCCGCATACCCACTCTGTCCATAAATAGGGCTCCGATTTCAATTATTTAAAAGGGCTTTCATTCTAAATTTCATCTTCTTCAATTATGTGACATCAATCTAATTCAAGTGACAACTTAATCTATATTAAAATCGAAGCCCATCTTCAAAATAGAATAAAAAAATTAAATAAGCACTTAGATCGTCCAAATGGGCATGCAAAACTCAAGATAATCAATTCCATTTACAGGATCCATAAGAGCAGATTAAAAGAATAAATTAATAGTCAACACGTCAATGGAGGGAAGGGCGACAATCAATAAATCAAGAAACAGATATAGTTGTCTATTTTTTAAGTGTAGCATTGAATTTTTACCTCGAGTAGTGCTTGATTCATTTGTATCATCACGTCGAATCTCTTCGTGAAAGATCACAACTGCACAGAAAATCGTAAGAGACAAAGAACAAGTAGATTAGACGATGAGGGAATTCATTCTTGTCTCTCCTCTCGATATGAATTAGGTTTTGAGTACATGGTATAATACTACACCAATAATATGTTATATTTATAATATATTAAGCAAACCCTAAACCTATTGGATAAAGCCCACAATACACATTATGTAATGCATTATACGTATGTTACTCAATAATATATGTCCATAAAATATTTGATTTACAAAAATTTAATAAATTAATAATAATTAGGGAGAATTGCAATTATGGTACCAAACCTTTCACTTTGTGGTAGATTTAATCCAAATCTTTCATTTGTACCTTCACGGTACCAAATCTTTCAAAAATTAGCATTTGGAGTCCAATCTGACGGAATCCTTAGCTCATCTGTTAGTTCACCAAAAGTCAATGGTCAGTCAAAATTCTAAATAATTTTTGAAGGGTAAAAGAGTCCATTTATATTTGTTCATATAAAATAATTAAATAAAAAATCAAAATAAATAAATATATAAAATAAAAAGAATTTACCATCTTCCCCGATCCCCACCCATGCCCTCCATTCCTGATCCCATGCATCGTCGGGTCACCGTTGTTGAGTCATTGCCACCGCTTAAAACTCAATCTTCTCGGTGTAATATCCAACTATGAAATGCTTATTTTAACTTTTAAACAATATGAAGTTACGCAGTTCGACCCTAATAATACCTAAAAGGGGGTGAATAGGTATGTAATGCAGAATTAAAAATATTTTTACGAATTAAATAGCAACAAGTCACTTTTTAATTCTTTTCTAGATGATTCAACATTCAAGTCAATTTATCCTAAATTGAATTACTGCAGTTGTATAATAAATAATGAATAGTAAAGCAATAAATCAAACATCGAAATGATCACGGAGAAACCCAACTGGGAAAAACTCTGGGTACTTTGCCAGTCAACAATCCACTATAACAATATGTAACTTACAATCTACCAGCCTAGACGACGACACGCACTATCTGATCTCCTGACTGTAATTCCATCAGCTTTCTTGGATTTTGTGCTCCTGCACCACTCTCAATTGCAGTTTTCAAAGCTCTCCTGGATTCTGCTTTCCTACAGCAACTCCTAACTTTGTGAAATCATTTATCTCCTGTGGATCCACGAAAAATATTGTGTTCTTCACAGACTGGAACTCCAATCAAACTTCCTCGATTTTCAGAACTCTGATCAGATGTAGAGGAAAAGCAGCTTGGTATTTGGATTGTTGAACTGATGTTTTTCTCACCAAAACTTTCACAGATGAAGGTTGAAAGAATCAAATATGAAGGAAACACTATGTAGCTTTTTTTCTCTCAATGTTAAACCTTAAAAAACTCGTACATAAGGGTTTAGGTATTTATAGGTAGGGTACAAAACAGATGGGCCATGGAAAAAGCCTTTAAAATGCGAAATAATAATTTCTCGAATAAAGTTGTCGCTCGAGCGAGAGCTCAGCCACAGTCGATCGACAGACTGTCGCTCGAGCGAAGGCAGGACGACAGTCAAGCGATGGAGTTTCTGCTTTTGTAACTCGATATAGGTGTAAGCAGTCATAAGTTTATGCAATGAACTATAAACTTTCCCACAAACTAACTCAAAGTACCCATGGAGTAAATGATATATGTGACCTATATGTGTTAAGTGCCACTAATATGTTGATAGTAGGACTCCAAACCTTAACTTTGTGAGAAATGACTTGTAAAACATCATTGTTAATAAGTATATTCCTCTACTTATGAAAGTTAAACTAGTAAAGCACATTAGAACTTACATAAAAATGTCTTTTCTCCCCCTGACTTGTAGTACAAAACAGTTATCTTATATCACAACAGTAAACAGAAATGCTCATATATATTGTATTCATCTTAAGTGCGGGTTTCTTTTCATTAAGCAACTAACATGACCCCTGTAACAAGTTTTAGGTCAGTTAATCCAAGTCAGATGACCATAGGCACCAGGTTATGAGAAACCCCACATGCTTAATTACTTAAGTTAAGTAGGCTTCGAAAAGTAGCATAATAGTGAGCTTCTTTAATTTCAACTTTTCATTTTGTGTCTATATATTATTTCAGAGATAAATTCGAGCTTGAGTCTAAATAAGTTGGTCAATTCATGTTCAAAGTCATCTTACTAACATATGACTGTCATCCCAAATCTCTCACACGCGACAAAGTCACACTATCAAATGCATAGTGTGTGCATTGCAGATGGTACATGAAGAGACCTAAATTAAATACTCCAAAAGTATCCTAAGCCAACAATGGGAATTAAATTACAGCTCACTAAATAAACTCATACTTGATTACGACCAACAAAAAGTGTATTTCATATCATGATGTAAAATAATTTCCGGCACAAAAACTTTGTAGTTCCCCCCCTCCCCCAATTTTTTTTTAAAACTAACAACATGAATGCATCAAGGACACAAGATCAAAGAAAATGCACAGAACCAAAACACACAAACAGAAAGTAAATATGCATGAGAATAAATAAATAAACGTGATGCATGCATAACTGAAAATCACACAATAGTACGGTACGAGCATGCATCAATTATACTCAATCAATAAGGCACACAAATACCAATAGCTATTCTAAGAGATTCAAACCGAAGCCCATCCAACGATTTAGTAAACAAGTCGCTAATTGGTTTTCAATAGAAAAATGTTCAAGATTAACTATTTGAGTTTCCACAAGCTCTCGGATGAAATGATGCCTAATATCAATATGTTTAGTTCGAGAGTGTTGAACTAGATTTTTTGAAATATTAATAGTACTTGTATTGTCACAAAACACAGTCATAGTTCCCAGTTCAATCCCATAGTCACTCAACATCTGCTTCATCCAAAGCAGTTGAGTGCAGCAACTTCCTGCTGCAATATATTCAGCCGCTGCTGTAGATAGTGAGATAGAATTTTATTTCTTACTCATCCAAGCAACAAGGTTGACTCCAATGTAAAAGCAACCTCTAGACGTACTTTTTCTATCATCCGCATTGCTAGCCAAGTCGGCATCAGAATAACCAGTAAGATCAAGTTTAGAGTCCCGAGAGTACAAGATCCCATAATCTACAGCCCCATTGACATATCTGATGATACGTCAGACGGCACTCAGGTGAGATTCCTTGGGATCAGCCTGAAAGCGTGCACAAACCCCTACACTAAAAGCTATGTCAAGTCTACTAGCAGTGAGATAAAGCAAACTACCTATCATACTTCTGTAAAGAGTTTGATCAACACTCTTACCTGTAGGATCATGACCTAAGTTGACACTGGTGCTTATAGGGGTTCGAGTGTGTTTCTTGCTGTCTAAACCAAACCGTTTGACAAGGTTTTTATTTCGATTGAGAGATGAACAAGCCATCATCAGTTTGTTTGACTTGAAGCCCTAAAAAGTAATTCAATTCTCCAATCATACTCATCTCAAATTCTTACTTCATACACTTAGCAAAATCATGAGCAAGAGAATCAACAGGAGAACCAAAGACAATGTCATCGACGTAGATCTGGGCTATCGTGATGGTATCTTCAATATGTCTTATAAATAAGGTTATGTCTGCACTACATCTCAAGAACCCATGTTCCATGAGATATGCAGTAAGTCGATCATACCAAGCTCAGGAGCTTGTTTCAGACCATATAAGGCTTTATTAAACCAACAGACATAATACGGATATTTAGGATCAATAAATCCTTTAGGTTGTTCAACATAGGCTTCTTCCTAAAGAATTCCATTTAAGAAGGTACTCTTGACATCCATTTGATATAATTTAAAACCTAAAGTGCAGGCAACATCTAAAAGAATTCGAATGGATTCAAGCCTAGCAATAGGAGCAAAAGTTTCATCGAAATCAACTCCTTCAACCTGAGTATATCTTTGGGCTACTAACCTAGCCTTATTTCTAGTTATAGTACCTTGATCATTGATTTTATTCTTAAATATCCACTTAGTAGCTATAACATTACAATCATCTGGCCTAGGAACCAGATCCCAAACTTTGTTTCTCACAAACTGATTTAGCTCTTCATTCATTGCATTAACCTAACATTAATGGCTAAAAGCTTCTTCCACTTTCTTAGGCTCAATCTGAGATACATAACTAGCATACGTTAGATTGTTCAAAACCCTTTTACGGAGTCTCATTCCACCATCCAAATCCCCTATAATGTTCACTTTAGGATGGTTCGTTTTAACGTGAGACGGTGGTTCTTTTGGAGGTTCAGGTTTATCATGAGATGTGGATTCCTTAGTAAGACTATTTAAACTATTAGAAGCACGTGGAGAATCGTGAATGAGGGCCTCTTTAGGTTCAACTACCATGACAGGATCAACGCTTAGGTGTTCCAACTCTACCTCATTGCTTTTAGTCTCCCCCTCACTACAGACATCATCCACCACTACATTGATAGACTCCATCAGAACTCGGGTACGAGAGTTGTATACACGATAAGCACGACTATTTCTGGAATAACCTAAAAAGATTCCCTCATCACTTTTAGAATCAAACTTTCCCAAATTTTCTCTATCTCTTAGTATGTAGCACTTACTCCCAAACACGCGAAAGTACTTGACAGTTGGTTGTTTACCTTTTCAGATCTCATATGGTGTCATATCAGTTTTAGGTCTCAGATAAACCCTATTAACAATATGACAAGCTGTGTTGATGGCTTTTCCCACCTCTTTGCACTCCTCAGAAATGCATGGCAAGATCCTTACCATGAAGCATGGCTCTAACCATTTCTTGAAGAACACGATTTTTTCTTTCAACTACCCCATTCTATTGTGGAGTGATCAGTGATGAGAACTCATACTGGATTCCTTCCTCTAAACAGAAGTTCTCAAGGTTAGAGTTTTCAAACTCTTTTCCATGATCACTGCGAATTCTGAAAACAAAATATCCTTTCTCATTTTTAAGTCTCCTGCATAATGAGGTGATAAGACTGAACACTTCAGTTTTATCCCTCAGCAATTCAATCCACGTATATCGAGAAAAATCGTCAACCACAACCAGAATATATTTTTTACCACCAAAACTTTCAGTCCTAGATGGTCCCATTAAATCCATATGGAGTAGTTCAAGAGGATTGCTTGTAAAGATCTCAGAAGTTCATTTGTGAGGCACTTTGATCTGTTTACCTTGTTGACACGGACCACAAACAGTGGTATCTGTATTTTCAAGTTTAGGTAGGCCATTGACTATTTCCTTCTTGGCAAGCTAAGACAAACTGTTATGGTTTATATGACTCGGTCGTTGATGCCACAACACAGTAATGTTGATCTTGGCACTACTACAAACGTAGCTGGAATTAGGTAAAACTCCGTAAAAATTATTGGAGGTTCTTACACCTTCGAGAACAATACACAGTGCACCTTTCTGGACAAAGCTAACCTCAAAATCAGCATCACAAATTTGACTGATGCTCAACAAATTAGACTTTAACCATTTCACATAAAGCACATCAGAAATGGTAGGCAATCCAACAATTTTAACAATACATTTTCCTTGGATTGGTGCAGTAGCTCCATCTCCAAAAGTTAACTACACCGCCATTTCACTCATCTAAAGAAGAGAACATAGCCTTGTCTCCACACATATGTCTAGAACAAGTACTCTCAAGGTACGACATAGAGACATTTTGGGCCTTAAGTGCAACGTGCGCAACATAACAGTTCACCTGACCATTTCACTTAGATACATCAATCTTCTTAACCAAAACCATCTCAATTTCTTTATCAGATTCTATGGTAGCTATAGATGCAAAGGCCATGAGCCTTTGATTATCTTCTTTACCAGATGCATCACTCTGAGTACTAGAATCTGATTCATCATCACTTAAGGACACATCTAAAGCCTTCCGTCTGCCATTATTAGAACTCCTTTTCAAGTTAGGACATTCATTCCTATAGTGACCATAGCCTTGACACTCATGGCTTCTAACAGACCGAGTTTTCTTATTAGCAGTTCTAGAGTCGCCATCTTCACGATTATCTTCCATGAATTTTCTAGGAAATCCTGTTTTTCGTTCTTGAGGTTTTCTCCCATTCCTCATCACCTTCTGGAATGTTTAAACGAAATAAGCAATTTCGTCATCCCTAAATGTCTCAGTATCAGTGGACTAGCTCTCCTCTTTTCTAATGGTGTTCATGGCCATGGATTTAACCCTTTTAGGTTGAGAAACAGTGAGTTCATAAGTTTGAAGTGATCCTATGAGTTCTTTAATCTTAACAGCATCTAAGTCCTTATTTTCTTCTATTGCAGTCACCTTAGGTCTAAACCTCTCGGGCAGGGATCTAAGAAATTTTCTAACGATTTTGGTCTCGAGGATCATTTCACCTAAGTTAAAGCTAGAGTTAACTGTATCATTCAGCTTCGCATAGAACTCATTGAATGATTTATCGTCCTTCATTCTAATCTCTTCAAACTTAGTGGTGAATATCTGCTGTTTAGAATTCTTAACAGTTTTGGTACCCTCGTGTGTGGTTTTTAGAATATCCCAAATTTCTTTAACAGTTTCACACATCGACACTCGCCTAAACTCTTCAGCAGATACATCCATGAACATGGCATGTAATGCTTTACCGTTCTAGTTGCATTCATCAAGATTAGTTTTAGTCCACAGAGATATGTTAGTGGGTGTGACTACACCAGCAACAGATGTTGAATGTGGAGCCCACACATTTTGAACGCTAATCCAAATACGTTCATCCAAAGATTTAAGAAAGGCTCTCATTCGAACTTTCCAGTAAGCTTAGTTACTTCCATCGAAGATCGGAGGCACAGATAATGACTGACTCATCTAGATGTTACAAATGGTCAAGAATTGAATTAAGGCTCTGATACCAATTGAAAATTACGCAGTTCGACCCTAACAATACTTAGAGGGAGGTGAATAGGTATGTAATGCAGAATTAAAAATATTTTTACGAATTAAATAGCAACAAGTCACTTTTTAATTATTTTCTAGATGATTCAACATTCAAGTCAATTTATCCTAAGTTGAATTACCGCAGTTGTATAATAAACAATGAATAGTAAAGCAGTAAATCAAATACCGGAATGATCACAGAGAAATCCAACTAGGAAAAACTCTGAGCACTTTACCAGTCAACAATCTACTATAAACGAAATGTAACTTACAGTCAACCAGCCTAGACAACGACACATATATCCGATCTCCTGACTGCAATTCCAACAGCTTTCCTGGATCCACGAAGAACACCGCGTTCTTCACAGACTGAAACTCCAGTCAAACTTTCTCGATCTTCAGAACTCTGATCAAATGTAGAGGAAACGCATTTTGGTATTTGGATTGTTGAATTGATGTTTTTCTCATCAAAACTCTCACAGATGAAGGTTAAAAGAATCAAATATGAAAGAAACACATTGGAGCCTTTTTCTCTCAATGTTCAATTTCATAAAACTCGTACATAATGATTTTGGTATTTATAGGTAGGGTATAAAACAGATGGGCCATGGAAAAAGCATTTAAAACGCGAAATAAAAATTTCTCGAATAAAGCTGTCGCTCGAGTGAAAGCAGGGCGACAATCAAGCGATAGAGTTTATGCTTTTGTAGCTCAAGCCAAACCTCGGCAACAGTCCAGCGAAAATCTGCGCCGTTTTCCTCTTTTTGCCATTTTCGAACCCTAGACCTAAAAACCCTATTTTCAACATATTTGCACATTTCTCCTTGAACTTTTACAATATGTCAATTTTAGTCTTTTTTGTTCACAGAATCGCCAATTACAAATAATCTAAAACCTAACACGGTAGATAGAAAGGACAAGCAACGAAGGGATTTTTCATTGCATTGCACTAAAAATTGGAACAATTTACTGTGAAGGAGATGCTATTGCCACCAATTTAATCCTGTGTTGCACTGGCTTCATGTTATTCATAACCAAACTTCAAAGGCAATATCAGATTTATTTTTGAAAAAAAACATGTTTTAAATTTATGGGGGCTTGATTAGTTGATTTCACGGTTAATTGGATTGTTGTGAACGATATAATTTCAACAAATTTTGATCTAAGATTCCGTCCATCTTTACAATTTATTTATATTTTTCATAATTGTTGTTTCTTGATGGTAATCTTGCTCATGCATTGATATTGTTTCTTCTTATCCCTCTAGCAATTCTTGAATTTTTGTTACTCTTGCAAGAAGAAATTGGAAGGGGAAGGTGAATTTTTGTTATTCTTGAATTTCTGATGTTACCTCATATGATTGTGGTGGTGAATGGCTGAGGATGGGTGGATTTGGTTGTTGTGATGTGACTCTGTGTGTGTGTGTGTCCCGACGGCAGCGACAGCGATTGCCCGACGATAGATGGGTGGATTTGGATTTGGATATGGGGATGGGGTGTGGGGTGGGGAAGATGGTAAATTCTTTTTCTTTTATTTCTTGATTTAATTATTTTAATTCGTTTATATGAAAAATATAAATTGACTCTTTTGCCCTTTAAAAATTAGTCAAATTTTGGGCTGACAGTCAACTAACAGATGAACTAATGGATTTCGTCATATTGGACTTCAGATGCTAATTTTTGAAAGTTTGGTTAAATGAAAGATTTAGAAAAAATCTTTTTTAAAATGAAAAGTTTGGTACTATGACCGCAATTCTCCCTAATAATTATGTTAGCCCGAATCCATATAAAAAATCCTAACATTGTCATCATATTTTTACCTATGGAATTAGGTTATCTGTCACATTATTACATAAAAAATTTAGTGGGTTTGGAGTGTGTACATGTGTGTGTGTCGATGCCACGAATATTTTATGATGGAGCACCGAAAAATTGTTAAAGAAAAATTCTCTCCTAGAAGGACAAGAAAAGGTAAAGAAGTTTCCTAGGAATATTAATTTATTTTTAATGTTGAAAAGATTTCTATGAAATTTCTATTGCTTTAATCCTAAGTATGTTTTGATGACTTCATGTTGAAGTATAAACCTAGTTAGATAATTGTTAAGCTCAAATTGGTCTCTTATCCGGGAGTTTAGATAAATAACAATTTTTTCCCTTCTCTAATTTTTACTGTAAAAAACTTAAAAATAAAAAAAAATTGGGTAATTAGACACGATTAGGCTTAATCACGGGGCTGTGTCATCGGTAAATTAAGAGGGATTTAATTTTAGTGCATATCTCTTGGCTGTTACATTTTACAAGAACTTATCTTCGGGAGAAAAAAAACTCAAATTCAAAAAAAATTAACTTTCCATCCGTATTCAAATTTGATTGTAAAACAATACATATAAGTATAAAATAGAACATTGATATGTCAAATTCTACTCCAAAAATACCGTGAAACAGTAAAATCATTTAAAACATATGATGTGATCCATGATATAAGGGCAAGTCCGGAAAATGATTTATTGATCATTGAGGAAATGGCATATTACTAGGTCGCGAGCAAAGCATGTCAAAGAAGTAATGAGACTATTTGCTCAAGTCACGGTTGACGAAACATTGATCACGAGAAGCGAATGGACAAATTTTATGTTGGGAATGAGAGTTAAAACGAAGTTGAGCAACTTGATTCAAGCAATGGATGGAGGAGGCGGAAGGTACAACTATGTGACTGCATAGTTGTTTAGACTGCATGCCCCTTTACTGAAACCCCAATTGAGGGTTTCAATTGATCTATGCGCCACATAGATTTACACTATGCAGCCGCATAGTATAAATCCGGTTGTGAATTTTTTAAATTTCGCGCAATATTCTATTTTAGTTAAAACTCTTGTATGATATATTTTTGATATCTTTTAAGGCTTAATTCCGATTTTAAGTAGGTTTTATGGATTCCATATAAATATGACTTATTCCATTAATTGTAAAAACATTCAATTTGAGAGATATTATTGTGGGGCATATTGGTGTCTTCTCGTTCTTTATTGAATTCATTTTGAACTTATGAAGAATTAAATTCTTATGACGTTCTACAATATAAGTAAGGTCCATAAGTTTTGTGATCATGGGGTTAAGATATTGTTAGCGATTGTTTTGGTTCCTCGGTTAAATAATTTATTGAGTCGAATTTTTCAAATGTTGATTCTTGGCTTTCTTGGATTTGTTTTAATGTGTCGTGGGTTCCGTAACTATTATTGCTACGTGGGTTCGCATCAACATATGATAAGAATTGTCGGAAATTGATAGAATTACTTATAAAAAAAGTTTTAAATCTTAATGGTATTACTATCAAGCAACTTTTTGAGATATAATCAAAATTAATTTGCAATGGAAAATCTTTTCATAATAAATATTCATAATATAATGCAGATTGATTTAAGTTCATTAAATAGCATTATGACAACATAGATACATAAATCGGGAATCAACAAAAGTTCTGCCACTAAAGAGGTATATTTAATCCACAATTCTGGGGATTTTTATAAACATTTTTAAAGGGATAACTTTTGTGAATTTTATGGACAAAAAGACTTGTACATAAGTGATTTGTTGTCTTATTAGTAAAATTTTTACAAAAAAAAAATGTAATTTTTAATTATAGTATAATTTTTTTGCTTATAAATGTATTTGTTGAAAATAATTATTTTATAAAAGGTAAAACTAGAAGAGAATTCGAGAAACGGTAAAAAACTGCGATTTAGTGGGTTGAACGAACATGTCAAAATTACACTACACCATCCATTTGGTGGTTTTTAAACCATCCAAAATTGGTGCCTAAAAATCTGGCAAGTATCGATTCTTCTAAAGTCTCATAAACGGTGTCATCGAAAACCGGTCAAAATCGGTGGAAATAAAACTCCCAAGCAGGTCCTTATAAAAGTCTTGATAGAATACATCAATACTTTTAGAAAGTCTCAAAAAATTTTTATTGAATACAGCTAAATTTTTTAAATTCCAAAAAGTCTTTAAAAATTCCAATTGAATATACAGCCCCTAAGTTTTGAAGAGAGAAAATACACTTGAATCCATTATTTTGTTAAATAAATAAGAATTTCAAAGTCACGTGATAGACTAAAAGATAGGAAAGATTAAAGAGTAATACTAAGAGAGATAATACACTTGAATCCATTATTTTATTAAATAAATAAGAATTTCAAAGTCACGTGATAGACTAAAAGATAGGAAAGATTAAAGAGTCATACTAAGTGTACAAAATATGTTGACAAAATTGGTTTACAAAATATGTGTTGGCAATATCCATGCCAATAATTTCAAAACCAATTTTTAAAATCAATGGTCTACATCATGTCACACTCATTTTGTGAAACTATTTTGTAAAACTAGATTAATCCAAGATTAAAATAGATCCAAAAAAATAAGGTTGAAATATTTATAATTTTGAAAATTTATTTAATTATTAGTAGTACATAATTAGATGAAAAGGTGTGATTTAATTTAGTATTAATGTATTTTTTAAAATAAATTTAGTATGTTAAAAAGTTGAAGAAGAAGAAGAAGAAGTAAGGTACAGATGCTAATTACCACCTTATTATGTAGTAATTAATGTGGCATGTTGGCATTTTTTGAGTGTGGAGAGGGACAAGTGGTTCAATTTAGCACTATTGAAGAATGACAAGTACCAGTTTTGACGCGGAAGAGATGAAATAAGAAACATTCGAAAACGTGTGTAACTTTCAGTACAATCGCCAGATTTTCGCAAGCAAGTATAATCCGTAAGCCTTTTCTGTTTAGCATTTGAAGAATATCATCAAACTTTTGGGGTCAAATTCTAACGTTCAGTTCTAGCGTTTATCTGTTCTTCGTTAGTTTAAGGATATTTTCTTCATTTTTTCAATTTTTAAATTTATTCGGATTTGTCTATCAAATAAAAATTTCGATTTGATTAGAATTTATTTTGAATCTTTAAATATTTATTGAGGGTCCGATAATCCTACAGTCGTTTAATTTTTCTGTTATATGGTGAATTTCAGTATTTCTCACATTTGTTTGAGCAAAATTCGAGCAACACTTATTCATGTGTTACGAACAAAACTCTTTTATTGTTATTCCCGGTTCAGTTCTGCATCAAGTTTAAGCACATTTTCACTCAAAATGATGGCAAACACTACACGCTTATTGCTCTACATATGACCAGCGGTATGAGTAATCTGAAATTCTGAATGTAGGGGTCGAATACAATGGCATTTCGAACCTGCAAATCTAGATTGGCTGATAGTTCTCACAAATCTCCATTAGTCAAAAGAAGTTCATATTTTCATGTAAATCAATTTCACATGAAATGCCAAATGGTTAAAGTGGATGGCAAAAGTTCATATTTAATGCTTTTAACAAAATCATTTCTCCATGAATTTCACAAACTCAATAAAATCGATGAGTCCATCTCCATTTTCATCAAAAGCTCTAATCATCCTTCTGCATTCTTCCAATTCACATCCTTCCTTTAGGCCAAGTCTGCACAGAACTCTCTGAAGCTCATTAGCATCTATAAAACCATCTTTTTTTTCATCGAAAACATCGAAAGTTTCCTTAACTTTTTGCAAGCTGGGTATTAGACTCAGCTCCAGTACTCTGCTCCAACATCAGCTCACTTGCCAGCACATCAGCTCCAATATCTCCACTCAGCTTCAACTAATTATGGGCGCCAAAATTAGTTAATCACAGCTGTCAATTAGTTGGCATTTAGGCGGCAAAGCTAGAAAGATATTTTCTGTATTTCATCTATTTATATGATTCAACATTGCCGATTGTATTTTGGTTGGTTCAGATCAATAATATTTCTCTTCTCCATTTTTTCTCCATTTTTCCCTTTTCTGCAATATGGTATCAGAGCATATAATTGTTTGATAAATTTGATTGATCTCTTCTGATCAACTATTCCAGAAATTAACGATGGAGAATGAGGCGCCAAATAAATCTGTGTCATCCGCAAATGCTGATGATACGTCTAACCCATTTTTTTTTGCACCATTCCGATAATCCAGGTTTGATTCTGGTTTCGCAGTCATTAACTGGAGATAACTATGCTTCCTGGAGTCGATCTATGTTAATTGCTTTGTCAGTGAAGAACAAATTGGGTTTTATTGATGGAACCATATCTCGACCTGAAGACAATCAGGATCAAATTAATTCATGGATTCGTAACAATAATATGGATACTAAACTCTGTGTCTAAAGAGATATCTGCCAGTGTATTATATTCAGAGTCAGCCTATGAAATATGGACTGATTTGAGATAGCGATATCAGCAAAGGAATGCTCCTTGTATTTTTCAGCTGAGACGAGAATTGATGAACCTCACACAAGGGGATTCTTCTGTCAGCACTTATTTTACCAGATTGAAGACAATTTGGGAGGAACTCAGCAATTACAAACCTACTTGCTCTTGCAGCAAATGTATTTGTGGAGGAAATAAAAAGTTAATTGATCACCATCATATGGAGTATGTGATGTCCTTTTTAATGGGGTTACATGAGTCGTTTGGACAGATTAGGGGACAAATTTTATTGATGGATCCTATTCCTTCTATCAACAAGGTTTTTGCATTGGTGGCTCAGGAAGAGAATCAAAGAAAAATCAATATGGCTAATGAGACGCCTACTAGCACAATGGCCTTTATTGCTCAGAATAGTTCAAACAAGTTGCATCAAGGAGATACTAGAAAGACTGTAGGACAGCAACATTATAATAAATTCCAAAGGAAGGAGAGGCCAATATGTACTTACTGTGGAGGCATTGGTCATGCTGTTGATAGATGTTATAAGCTGCATGGCTATCCACCGGGGTATAAATCTAGACCAAAATATGGACAAAATGTGATGCCTAATCTAAACAATCAAGCCATGGCTAATCAAATTTCTGAACATGTTGCTGCTGTCGATCTGAAACAGGACAATGATGTAAGTGTTGGAAATTTCATGCAAACCCTTAATCCTACTCAGTATCAACATCTGATGAGCATGCTGAATACTCATCTCAAATCTGCTAAGTTGGATTCAGAAATAGGGGCAAGTTCAGGTAAGGAATCAGGTACCTGCTTCTCCATATCTATTAATCCAGCTTTTAATTCATCTAAGCATTGGGTGATAGATTCAGGGGCTACCAGTCATATATGTTCTGATCATTCAGCTTTTTATACTATGAGGCCAATTAAAAATGCATATGTCACATTGCCCAATCATGTGCAAATTCCTGTGAGATCAATTGGTAATGTCAAAATCACATCTGATTTGATACTTGATGATGTCTTATATGTTTCTCAGTTCAGATTCAACCTGTTATCAGTGAGTGCCTTAACAAGGAATACTTCATTATGTGTCAAGTTTCTCATTAATTCTTGTATGATTCAGGACTTGAACACATTGAGGATGATTGGCAAGGGTAGGAGAAAGGCAGATCTCTATATCATAAACTCCAGTTCATCAGTTCATAATGATGTTTGTTCATCAGTTCATAGTGATATTTGTAAACCTTCTTTCTTTGTATCCAATAATGTAACTAGTCAGATATGGCATGATAGACTTGGGCATTTGTCATATCAGAAGTTAGTTTTGTTGAAGAACTTGTTACATATTGAAGGTAGTTGTCATAAACATGATTTTCAAGCTCCTTGTTTTGTTTGTCCTTTAGCAAAACAAAGGAGGCTTTCGTTTGTATCCAATAATCACCTATCGAATAATGCTTTTGATTTGGTGCACTGTGATGTCTGGGGTCCATATAATGTTCCTACTTATACTGGCCATAAGTTTTTCCTTACATTAGTGGATGATTGTACTAGATTTACGTGGGTTTATTTGATGAAACGTAAATCAGATGTGGGGTTTATTATACCTAAGTTTTTGGCCCTCATCGAAAATCAGTTTCACAAAGTCATTAAGTGCTTCAGATCTGATAATGCTCAGGAACTGAAGTTTACTGAGTTGTTTGAATCAAAAGGGATTATGCATCAGTTTTCTTGTGTAGAGCGGCCTGAGCAGAATTCTGTGGTTGAAAGGAAGCACCAGCACTTGCTCAATGTGGCTCGTGCACTATATTTTCAGTCAAGAGTCCCTATTCAATTCTGGGGCGACTGTGTCCTCACAGCTACTTTTTTAATCAATAGGACTCCTTCTCCCATTCTCAAAAATATGACCCCTTTTTCCTTGCTGTATAAAGAGGTCTTTGATTACAATTTTCTTCGTGTTTTTGGGAGTCTTTGTTTTGCATCAACTCTGATTTCCCAGAGGAACAAATTCTCACCTAGAGCTCGAGCATGTGTTTTTCTTGGTTATCCCCCAGGTGTCAAAGGATATAAACTCTATGATATATCTTCAAAGTCTTTTCTCATCTCTAGAGACGTTGTTTTTCATGAAACACATTTCCCTTTTCAGTCTATTACTTCCATTTCAGAGGTAACAGATCCTTTCCATGATATTGTGTTACCAAATGTTACTTCTGATCACTTTGATCATTTTTCCAATTCACCTATATCTCCTTCCACCAACACTGAAACTCCCACTGATAACAATGAGCCGTCTTTTATTGAGCCATCCTCAATTCAACATTCCTTTGATTATATTCCAAGTCCTCAAAGCCTTGGTCACATTCAACAATCTCATCATGTTACTAGGAGATCGACTAGAGTAAGTAAGACTCCCTCCTACCTTCAGGAGTTTCACTGTAATCTCCTTGTTAACCAGGTGCCTCGTGAAATCAACTCCAGTTATTCCTTGGCTAAATACCTTTCATACAGTTCATTTTCTCCCTCACATAAAACCTTTCTTCTCAATGTTTCCTCACATATAGAACCACATTTTTATCACCAGGCTGTCATATCTGATCACTGGAGGAAGGCTATGGCAGATGAGCTATCAGCCATGGAGTCTAATAAAACATGGACTGTGGTCAACTTGCCTCAAGGGAAACACTCAATTGGCTGTCGATGGGTTTACAAAATTAAATTCGGGTCTGATGGACATGTGGATAGGTATAAAGCGCGTTTGGTTGCTAAAGGGTATACTCAGCAAGAAGGGTTGGATTTTCTTGACACCTTTTCTCCAGTTGCCAAGTTAGTTACTGTCAAAGCACTAATTGTCATTGCAGCTATCAATAACTGGTCCCTTTGTCCAATTAGATGTGAATAATGCCTTTTTAAACGGGGATCTTTTTGAGGAAATTTACATGGATTTACCTTTGGGTTTTTCTCCTATCCCTGTTAATGTAGTTGCAGGAACTAAACTTGTCTGCAAACTTCACAAATCAATTTATGGACTTCGTCAAGCTTCTCGACAGTGGTTTTCTAAGTTTTCTCATACTCTCGTTGCTCATGGATTCCATCAATCCAAAGCTGATTATTCGTTGTTTACTAAGGGTTCAGGATCTTCTTTTGTTGCCTTACTTGTTTATGTCGATGACATTATCATTACAGGATCTGATCAGAATGCCATTGCCTCATTGAAGATATTCTTGCATAGTCAGTTTAAACTCAAAGATTTGGGGAAGTTGAAGTATTTTCTTGGTCTTGAAATAGCCAGATCATCCACAGGTATATGTTTATCACAGAGAAATTACACTTTACAATTACTGGAAGACACTGGACTTCTGGCATGCAAGCCAGCCAAATTGCCTATGGATCCTAAGATTCGATTAAGTTCTGAAGATGGGGATTTATTATCTGGGGTTGATGCCTCCTCTTATCGCCGATTGATTGGCCGTTTGCTTTACTTAACTATCTCTCGGCCAGACGTTACCTTTGCAGTCCATAAACTCAGTCAGTTTGTGTCCAAGCCTAGACAGACACACCTTGATGCTGCTCATCATCTCCTACGTTATCTCAAGTTAGCTCCTGGTCAAGGGTTATTTTTCTCAGCCACTTCTTCTATGCAGCTACGTGCATTTGCTGATGCAGATTGGGGCTCTTGTCCTGATTCCAGGAAGTCTGTTACCGGTTTCTGTGTTTTCCTTGGAGATTCTCTCATTTCCTGGAAAGCCAAGAAGCAACAGACTGTCTCCAGGTCCTCTGCCGAGGCAGAATATCGAGCTTTAGCAGCGGCTGCCAGTGAATTGACTTGGATACATCAGTTATTGCTTGATTTGCAGGCTGTCTCGTCAGCTCCCACTGTAATTTTTTGTGACAATCATGCTGCCCTCCATATCGCCAGCAACCCCATTTTTCATGAACGAACAAAACATATAGAAATAGATTGCCATTTTGTTCGTGATAAGGTAGCTGATGGTTCAATCAAACTGCTGCCTATACGATCTCAGCATCAATTGGCGGATTTGTTCACCAAAGCATTGCCAGCTTCGTCTTTCTTTTACTTACTTTCCAAGATGGCTATCATCAACTTACATGATCCATCTTGAGGGGGGCGTATTAGACTCAGCTCCAGTACTCTGCTCCAACATCAGCTCACTTGCCAGCACATCAGCTCCAATATCTCCACTCAGCTTCAACTAATTATGGGCGCCAAAATTAGTTAATCACAGCTGTCAATTAGTTGGCATTTAGGCGGCAAAGCTAGAAAGATATTTTCTGTATTTCATCTATTTATATGATTCAACATTGCCGATTGTATTTTGGTTGGTTCAGATCAATAATATTTCTCTTCTCCATCTTTTCTCCATTTTTCCCTTTTCTGCAATACTGGGCTCTTCATCAAACAGCGCTGAAAACTCCTCCACACCGAAAATGCTGTCTTCTCCATCTTCTGCTCTCACTATATTCAGCCTATCCATCACCATATTCAGTTCCTTGTTCTGAAAGTTTACATTGATTGAGGTCTCCATAATTCTTGATTCTTCGTTTGATTGTTCAAACGAAACAATCTTTTTGCATCCTTCCTTTAGGCCAAGTCTGCACAGAACTCTCTGAAGCTCATTAGCATCTATAAAACCATCTTTTTTTTCATCGAAAACATCGAAAGTTTCCTTAACTTCTTGCAAGCTGGGCTCTTCATCAAACAGCGCTGAAAACTCCTCCACACCGAAAATGCTGTCTTCTCCATCTTCTGCTCTCACTATATTCAGCCTATCCATCACCATATTCAGTTCCTTGTTCTGAAAGTTTACATTGATTGAGGTCTCCATAATTCTTGATTCTTCGTTTGTGATGGCGTTTGTTTGTGTCAACTCCATGTTTAAACCAATTATGCTTCTTGTTTGATTTCTGTCATCTCGTCATCACAACAAGCTGATATTTATACTATACCTAAGGGATTTGCTGATTAGGTTATCTCTGAAGCCTGAAGGTGTCCGATTATTACATAATATTTCTGGGGTTGGTTTGTGTCTGTGGGTGAATCTTGAGTATGACAAGTTTAGGATTATTACATAATATTTTCGAGGAAATTTTATCGATGGAACGCAGAAAATTGTTAAAGAAACAGTCTCCATCTTTTTGGAAAGCAGTGTGAAGGCTGACAGCCTGCTGAAACGCGTACATAGGAAGGAAGCAAAATTTTATGGAACTTTCTTGGAAATATTTTTTTCTTCTATGAAATTTCTGTCTTTAATCCAAAGTTTGTTTCGATGACTTCATTTTGATGTACAATAATTGTCGACTTCATTTTGAAGTACAATAATTATGGATGTACTTTCGGCGAGTCTCACATTTAGGTGGTCTAGTTGACATAACTTTAAATTTTGTTGTGGTAAGTTAGATGACAAATAATTTTTCTAATAAAAAATGATCCCTAAGTGCATTGTCAATGGCAGATTTTGAATCTACGATCAGTCTAGAACATTCTCTCTTTTTAGTGTTCGTGGAACTGTCAAGTGCAGATTTCGACTCTGCACAACAAACATATAAATTGAAATGTAATTGTATTGACTTACAACCTATCAATCGTATTTAATGAAAATTGTGCATGGACTAGTGAAATTTTCCAATGCAATTTACATTTAAATAACAAGTGGGATACTCGTTTAAATATTTGGAACTCGTTTAAATATAGAAGTTACACTATTCATTATTTTATAGACAAAATTAGTTGATAAAATAAATCTTGGTCAGTTGTTTTCCTTCTTTTTGAATATGGCAAGTCTACAAGTCATGTAATAAAATTCGATTTATAAAAAGAAATTCAAGCTTTTCGGCGTCGGCCCTTCAAATTTGAGTTTTATATTTTTTTAATGATGTTCAAGTGCTAATTTTTAATTGATTTAGGATAGGATTCAAGTCTACCATTATCATTATGTATTGTTAGTAGAAAATAAGAATAGTTAATGACAGTCATAGCAATGTTTGTTTAGTACACCAAGTTAAATAAAATTAATTAAGAAGAGAAATGCTAATTCTTACCACATATTTTGTTAAAATTTGGGTGAATTTTTCATTGAAAATAATTAAGAGTTCTAATTAAAGTGCACATTAAGAAGAATCTATTTAGAATGCTTTTTGGAATCCTATTCAAAATCTATTTGACAAATTCTAGTTGAAATTCTATTTGAAAATCCTATTGGGAGTTGGAATTTGTGTAGGATTTGAAAAGATCAAGATAAAGAAATTTTTGGGCATTCTATTTTATCTACAATTCTACTTCTAGGGTTTAGACTGTTTCCTATATACATTTAGCTCTTTAGTGTATTTTAAATTAAGTTCGACAAATCATAAATACAAGATCTTGGTATTTTGCAAATTATTTTGTTTTTGTGTTCTTGTAATCAATTACTTAATATTGTGACTATAATATCTTATTTTCTTCAACAATCTGGTATTTTATAAATCTGATATCATCTTCCACTTTTCACAACAAAATGGTATCGGAGTGATTATGGTATTTTGCTTATTTTGTAACAAATTTTTTTCTTTAAGCTATTCAATTCTATTCAGTTAAACTATAAGGGTGTTTTTGATTGCCAATATTTTATATAGAAAATGTGTTTTTTTTTCCACTCAATTTCCTACTTTTGTACGACAATTTTTTCCACGGAAAATATTTCCCTACTTTACGTGACCATATTTTCCTTGAGAACAAGGAAAATATTTTTTCTTTAGGGAGATACAGTTTTTATTTTCCATGTAATTCACTCTCTCTCTCATCTACCCACCAATAAGAAAATGAACAAATATAATAATTTTTTGGGTGAAAGTTAAATCAATCAAACATATTTAATTAATAATTTCCATACAAATAAGTTCTAGTTAATTGAATTGCCTAGAAATTTTTCTTTCCATACAAATTTCATGTTCGCAATCAATCAATTGCCTGCAATGTTTTTTTCTTTCCATGCAAATTTCATGTTCGCAATCCTAAGAGTAATGAGAATTGCTTTAGAAGGCACATAATGTATTCAATAGGAACTTTTAGAGACTTCTAGGAATTTTAAGAATTTAAAAGTATTCAATGTAGACTTTTTAAAAATCTATAAAATTATTTGTGTATTTAATAGAGTCTTTTATAGACTTTTGAAATGTCTTCAAATGTCACGGAGTATTCAATTAAAACTTTTTAGATGTCTCTATAAGTCATATGGTTTCATGTAACGCCCCAAATCTACTACATATATACTTTTTTTTATTAAAAAATTGGATTTGAAGTGTTAACAAAATCTTTCTTATCTAGTTTATTCTGAATTTAACAATATAATATAAATATTGTGACTTGGTCGATAAATTTTAAATTTAACAATTCAAACAAGAAATTATATATTTAATTAAATCTTAAATACGAAAATTTTAAATTTTTAAAATTTAATCCAACATGGGATATCAAAATTCGAACATCAAAACTACTAAAATAACATGCACGGAAAATCAACATAAAATTTATTCTTAAAATAAAAATTTGCAATAATCTTTTCTATTTTTTTACTTGGCGACCCCATGAGCATCACTTGGTCAATCTTCCATGCTTCCACACGACTCGTTCTAATATGAAAGGTTATTGTGAGAGTGAATATCTTGAAAACACTCAATAAAAATACGTGCATATTCTTATTAACATGATATAAATATAAAAATGACATAACATACCAACATTCTTAAATTTAGAGCAAATTGGTCGTGATATCCAATAGCTCAAGGAATTTCTTAAGAATTTTCATATCCTGTAGGATTTAACATATTGACCCAACGGTCCATCCCGAAAGATTTAACATAGAAATCGACCCGAAGACCTTAAGTATTTCATGCCAAAAATTTATATAAATATCAAGAAAATAAGAATTTACCACTTTTGCACTATGTATTCTTACCTCAATTGATATAAAAAAAATTCTGAAAATATTCCTTGAGATAATAATTAAAATTGGACAGAATGTTTGTTAAAGAATGAAACCCAATTTGTGAAATTTTGAATGTGGTTCATGAAATAAAATAAAATAAGCATGTGTTAACGTGTGAAAATTATAGGTAAAGAGAAAAAACACTACTCACACATTTTATATATATAATATCCACTTGTATCAATTTACCAATTTAATTAGAAATTCAAACGTCCACACGTTAGGTTTGAAAATTTAACAGGTTAATTAATTTATTCTTTATTTCAAATCAATCGTGGTAGATATTCCAATCAATCATGGGACGGTTAAGTGTGAGTAAAAAATATAATTAAATGAATTTATTATATAAAAATGAATGATTTATGGTTTTCAAATTCTAAGAAACATACATGAAGTCACGTTTCAATTTATTATTATTATTATTATTATTATTATATAGAATTTAGATTACTTTTCTTTCTATCAAAATAACTCGAATATGACCGGTTCAAATTTATTTTTTCTTGAGCCAATTTATGTTATTTAGCACGAGCTACAAAATGAGTATAATATCGATATTTTTTTCAGCATCTGAAATACTTAAATATTCGACCCAAATAACTTACAATAAATTCTAAAAAAGTAAGCATAAGCAAAGTAAATCATTTATGTAAATAAGTGAGTCATGTTTGTCACTTCAACTTTTGGACTTTAGTGTGACGACAAGGTAGACATGAACTATTCATTTGCTAAATGTCCAACCTTAAATTTAGCCCATATAAATAATTAAAATTCGGAGTATTACATCCCTTTCCTCTTAAAATAATTTCGTCATCGAAATTACCTTATTTAGTCGAAAAACTCTGGATACTTGGTTTTTATTTCATCTTCTTTCTCTCAGGTAGCCTCTTCGACTCCATGATTTTTCCATCAAACCTTAACCAAGACAACTTCCTTATTTCTTAATGCATGTTCTTTTTTTTCAATAATCTCCAAAGGAGCCTCTTCATACATTAAATCTTTCTATACTTCCAATGAATCGTAATTTATCACATGTTCTGGATCGTGTACATACTTTCTAAGCATTGATACGTGGAATACATTATGTACTCCGATAGTCCAGGTCACAATGCTAGACGGTAAGCTACATTCCCAATTCTGTCTAAAATTTTGAAAGGACCAATAAATCGAGGTCTCAACTTTCCCTTCTTGCCAAATCTAAGAACTCCTTTTATTGGTGCAACTTTAAGAAACACTTTCTCACCAACTTCAAATTCTACTGACTTTCTTCATTGGTATGCATAGCTTTTCTGTCTATCTTGAGCTATTTTTATTCTGTCTCTAATTTTATCAATTGCTCGTACTATCATTGCAATAATTTCTGGACCTAAAATTCGATTTGCTCCGACTTCATTCCAATGAACTAGTGATCTACACCTTCTACCATAGAGGGCTTCATAAGAAACCACGCCAATAGTAGCCTAGAAGCTATTATTGTATGTAAACTCTACTAACGATATGTGTGACTCCCAACTACCTCCCAAATATAATACACATGCTCGAAGCATGTCTTCAAGATTTGAATAGTCCTTTCAGACTGTCCATCAGATTGAGGATGATAAACAGTGCTGAAATTCAACTTTGTCCCCATAGCTCTTGCATACTCTTCCAAAATTTGATCTTGATCTGAGAAGATAGATAATGGAACTCCATACAGCCTAACAATTTCCTTAACATATAATTGGGCAAATTGATCCATACCGTAGTTCATTCTTACTGGAAGAAACCCAGCTGGCATTGTGTCCTTTCGTTGACTTCGAAAAACCTACAACAAAATCCATGGCTATTTGCTCCCATTTCCACTTCGGAATTTCTAATGGATTTAATACCCTCATGGCCTTTGATGTTTTGCTTTAACTTGCTGACATACAATGCACTTCTGAACAAAGAGACCAATCCCTCTTTTCATATTTCTCCACCAAAATATATCGCGAAGGTCTCGATACATTTTAGTACCCTCAAGGATGTGCAGCATATGGGCATAGTAAGCTTCCTCTAATATCTCTTTTCTCATCCCTTCATCTTTCGATACACATAACCTTCCTTCGAACATCAAATTATTGTCATCTGCTATTGCAAAACCCTTTCTTTTACTTGTACCAACTTCCGCCTTGATTTTTCTCAAAAATTGGTCAATGTCCTGAGCATTCTCGATTCGATCTTGAAGAGTAGGTTGAATTTTTAATGCTATAATCCTTGCAGTAACTCGAGCGGCGGAACGACAACTTCTAATTTCAATTTATCGAACTCCTTTATCAACTGCACTTGAGTTGTGGGTAAAACTGCTAGTTGTCCAACTGTCTTCCTACTAAGAGTATCTGCGACTACATTAGTCTTACCGGGATTGTAATGGATAGTACAGCCATAATCCTTAATTAACTCTAACCACCTTCTCTATCTCATATTCAAATCCTTTTGAGTGAAAAAATATTTCAAGCTCTTATGATCAGTATAAATATCTTACTTTCCCCCTGTATAGGTAGTGACACCATATTTTTATAGAATGTATACCGCCGCCAACTCTAGATCATGCATAGGGTAGTTTTGCTTATGTTGTTTTAATTGTCTTGAGGCGTATGCGATCACCTTCCTAAATTGCATTAGTACACACCCTAAATCCTGTTTGGATGCATCACTGTATATAACGAATACATCTGAACCCTCTTGTTTAGCTAAAACTGGAGCTATAACCAATTTTTGTATCAGTTCTTGAAAACTCTCCTCACACTTCTCAATCCATTAAAATTTTGTGCCCTTCCTGGTTAGTTAGGCCATCGACCCAGCTATTTTGGAGAATCTCTCAATGAATCTCCGTTAATAACCGGCTAGTCCCATGAAACTACGAACTTCACTTACATTCGTTGGTCAAGACCAGTTGGTTACCACTTCAACTTTAATCGGGTCTACTCTGATTCCTTGTGTTGTAACCACATGGCCAAGGAAAACTATACAATTAATCCAAAATTCAAATTCCTTGAATTTGACATACAATTTCTCCCTTTGTACTGTCTCCAACACTATTTTGAGTTATTCTTCATGCTGATCCGTATTCTTTGAATACATCAAAATGTCATCGATGAAGACAATGACAAATTGATCAAAATATTGATGAAATACCTTATTCATGAAATCCATAAATATTGCAGGAGCATTTGTTACTCCAAAGGGCATTACCGTGAACTCGTAATGACCATAGCGAGTTCTAAATGCCATCTTTGAAATGTTATTTGCCTTCACTTTAAACTGATGATAGCCTGACCTCAAATCAATTTTGGAAAATACTGTTGCACCCTTCAGTTGATTAAAAAGGTCTTCAATCTGAAGAAGGAGATATTTGTTCTTGATAGTCAACCGGTTCAATTCCCTATAATTAATGCACAACCTCATCGATCCATATTTTTTTATCACAAAAAGAATCGGTGCACCCCAAAGAGATATACTTCGTCGGATGTCACATTTATCCAATAATTCCTGCAACGTATCTTTAGTTCTTGTAGTTCCTTTGGCACCATCCTATATGGAGCTTTAGACACTGGAGTTGCTCCAGGTACGAGGTCAATTGTGAACTCCAATTGCCTATCAGGTGGTGTGCCAAGTAAGTTATAAGGGAATACATCAATAAAATCTCGTACAATCGGTACATTACCAATAGTTAGCTCCGATTGCTGAGTTTCATAGATACTCACTAGAAATCCCTGACAAGATCTTTTCTTTAACATCTTTACTGTCTTCATGGTCTTCACGAGACGAGGTAAAGACTTAACTCGCACGGTGAAAAATCGAAACTCGTCCTCTCCAGGCTTTTGAAAAATTACGTCTTTTTCGAAACATTGAATGTTTGCATGGTTGCTTTCCAACCAGTCCATTACTAGAATAATATCGAAGTCTTTCATGTCTAGGAGGTATAGATTAGCTATAAATTCTTTTCCATTCATTTCTAACTTTACAGTAGTAGCAATCTGATTGGCGTTCAAAATTCTACCAGATGTGATGGAGATTTCTAGAACACTATCGGATTTTTCACATGCAGTACATGATTTAGCAATAAATGCAGTAGATATAAATCAAGGAGTAGCTCCTAAGTCTATAATAACATATGCAGGTATTTCAGATATTGATAGAATACCTGCTATTACGTTTGGATCCTTTGTTGCCTCCCACTGGGTTAAAGCAAATACTTTGGCTTTCACTTTCTTGCCATGCTCATAGTCTTTCTTAGGTGGGTATACCTTGCAGTCTGGGGCAAAATGGTCTTCCTAGCCACATTGATATCACACATTTATTTCCAAACAAGCACTCTCCACCATTTATTGCATTTAGGGCATCGTGAAGTAACTTTATTTGGTTTGTTTGATCCTGATCCCGATCCTATATTGACTTTTTAAAGTTGTCCAAATCATTTCCCTTTATTTGATCTATTCCACTTTTGTTTCCCATAAGGTTCATTACTTTTCTCAGCCATCCGATCTGTTTCTAAACGATCAGAAATTGACTGAGACCACTGAAGTACTTCACTATAGGTAGTCGTATGGTGTCGTATGGTGAGATGCCATGATTCCTCCAATTTATGAACGCAATCCTAGTTCGAACCTCCTACCCTTCTTTGGCTCAGTGTCTACAAGGTACGTAGCATACCTAGGAAGTTGTTCAAACTTCCTTTCATACTCACTAAGGGACATATTTCCTTGTTTCAGCTGTAAGAACTCTGCTTCTCTCCGATCCCTTAAAAATTGGGGAAAGCACTTTGTCATCACTTCTTTTTTGAATTGTGCCAAAGTCATAGCATGTTGTTGGACTTTTGTTCTGGTACGTGAAGCAGACTCTAACCAGTGGCCTGCTGCTCCAACCAGTACAAATTCGGCATATGATACCTTCTGTGCATTAGTGCATGCCACGTGTTTGTAGATCCATTCCAGTCCTCTTAACCACTCCTCGGCTACCAAAAGGGTCTGCTTTTCCATCAAAAGAAGGAAGTTTGAAATAGTGAAACCGTTCTACAATTAAACTCGTGTTGTTGGCATTTTTCGGTCCATTCTGATGAGGTATTTGTGATTGATGCCTACCAAGGTCAAGCACCGCTCTCATCAAATCTCTGAACATAGCTGTTTGGTTTTATTGTCCTTCCATTTCCTTTGAATCAACAAAAATTAAATTTTTGTCTAAGAAATATTGGGCAACACAATAACTCAATATGTTCAAAGGGACATGCGAATCTTATTAATAATACTCATTGAAATCAGGATATACAATAGTTCGACTATTTTAAATTCCAATAACATAAAGGAAAAAATCACAGAACAAAGGAATGTAATCTAAGTTTCTAATTCCTATGAATCATGCGAATCTTCATTGGCGGAGCTTCATATTTGGAAGAGTCTTCTGCCTCATGTCTGGACTCTATGTCTATCTCAACCAGTGGCTTCGGTTCATGCTCATGATCATTCTCTAACTCCAACCCAAAGTCATCTACATGCTCCCATTCGGGATCTTCCTCTAGGTCCGATTCAAATTGAGGTTCTGGCTTGGGCTCATTTACTATCTCCGGTTGAGGGTCTAAGCTCTCACTCCACCTATCTAGAAGGATCTAACAATATATACCGAACTAAATCGTATCTAGATGTTCTAGAGGGTTACTTTCTAGCATCTCATCCCTAACTATAACTCTCATGTCTCCCCATTGAGGTGAAAGTGAGTGTATGAGGTTATCACAGCCTCAATATGTGTGATCTTCAGGATAATATGTGTGATCTTCAATCCTGCATTCACAGTTGTCGTACGTCTCTCTTAGATGTCTTGCACGTGTTCAGCAAGCGAACGAGTCGGGTCACTCATGTTATTTTCATATGACTGTATGATGAATCTACAGTTCAACGCTATTCTACAAGCTGTGGTCTTTCTAGTGGTCTGATAAGTTCTAGCCATGTCTATCACATAAGTGTCCAATTATGTTTTATATTTGTTTGTGATATCATAGTATATGTTATGCTCTTGTGGATTTAATATAATGGCTAATCATCATGCCTTCTTCTATATTAAAACAAATTAATAACATGCATAACATATATCGTTCTAAACATTATAAACATTTCATGAATTCAAACTTAAATGATTCATAAATCATGCTTGAAAATAAAATGAAACATAATATTTAATCCATACCTTGGGTTCGTCAGACGGTAGTAGAGTGACAAGCGCTAAATGCCACGAGTCTTATTTTAGCACTCGTTTAATAAAAATCTCACAATGTATAGAATAAAATAAAAAAGCAAGTTGACACTTTTTTTTTTTACGAAATATATATATATTTTTTTTGCAAAAAAAAATTTCCTAGGCAAGTCATTTCAAATGACACAAGCAGCTGAAAGAAATACAAAAGAACAACTTCAATTAATTTTGACAGTTCTTTCTTAATCTCAGCTTCACAGATTAGCTTATGCATTAAAGCATTCCTCTAAAATGCTCAATTCCTTCAACTTTGATAAAACATTCTGGCAGCATCCCACCTATAGGTAGGGCTGCACAAAAAAATCGCGAAACCGCAAACCGAACTGAAACCGTTGGTTTGGGTCCACGTGGACCCGCGATTTTTTTTCCCTCAAACCGAACCAAATCGTTTCAAAATGGTTTGGTTTAGATTTCGATTTTCAAAAACCGCACAAAACCGAACCGAACCGAACCTCACTTTTTTTAATTAAAAATATTTTTATTAAATTATAAATTCTCATATATATTTTATCAAAATTTTGGATTTATTTTTTATCTAATAGTTTACACTTTAGTAACCCAAGAGCAGTCCACAGCTTAAAGCCCAATTCCAACAGCTTATTGATTTTTGTCCAAGACAGACAGATAGCCTCGTGTTTCTTTATGTTTTCATGGTGTAAATTTTATTATTCCGTTTTGATGTTTATATACTGTTATATGTGCATAGAATATCATTCTTCTTGAGACACATATTCCAACTTGTTTATTGGGCATAGCAGCTAACTTTTCTTTTCCTTTTAGATGCATAATAGAATTTTGTTACTGATGATATGTAATTGTAATTGTAAGCAAAAAATGTCTACACAATCATCAGCTAGAAGAACGTTGAATAACCTGTACTCCGACTCCTCAAGCTCCTTACTAGCTATTTCCTCTGCTGTTAGACCCTCCTGAAAAAAATTGCCCAGCGAGAGGAGTTAAAACTATGAGAGTTTAGGGCAGTTCCATTTTTAGCCATTAATTTTTAAATTGATTTCATTTTAGTCACTGAATTGTATGGTGAATTTCATCCAGAGTCTTTGGACTTACTTTAGTGAAATCTTAATTGGGTTAGTATAAATGAATTAATGAATATAGTACAGAACTTGCAATATTTGTTCCATTTCACATTTAAATAACTGCAAGAGTTTTATTTTCATTTACAGATCTGTGTTTTTTTTATGCTAACCTTAGGAAGATCTATATTGTGGTTTTTTCTTTTTCAGATATGGATCCAATTCTAGAAGAAGCTGGTGAAACAATTCCATTAGAAGATGGCAGGTTACAACACGGGATATTGCTCCAATTTTTATCAAATGATAGGTTAGTAATCTTGTACTTATTTTGATATTGTTGCTTGTAAAAGTTTGAGTGGAGTTCCTATTGCTAGATGCTAACTTGATCTTATTTTTTTGCCTTTTTGTTTATAAGTCAAATTTTAGACATATATGAATATAATTTAACATTTAACGTTAGTAGTTCTTGTTTAAATTTATATGTTAATGCGTTTTAAACATATTACTATAATATCGATAAATAAACCGTAGATTAAAACCGAACCAAACCGCAAATAATTGTTTGATTTGGTTTGGTTTGTAAAATAAAATGGTTTGGTTTGGTTTGGAAAAATTCCAAACCGTATTAAATGGTTTGAGTTGAAAATATACCCCAAACCGCCCAAACCGAACTGTGTTCACCCCTACCTATAGGAAACTTGAGTATAATAGTATGTGATCTACTAAAATTCCCCAGTAATATTAAAACTGTGAACTAGTCACACTTCAATGCACTGTTCTTTCTCCAATTTTTTTTTTTTTTTTTAAGAATCAATCACGACCATTTTTTTTGTCACTGTAAAAAAATTTTCATCTGGCGCGATTAAAAATTATTCAAACGGAACGCACTAAAATTCAGGAATAAGTGCTAAAAAAATTTCCTTTACACCTTTATATAACAAAGAAAAGATATATATAATTCTTTTTAAGTCTACAGAAAAGCATAACTGCTCTAAAACCAAACTGTAACGCCTCAAATTTAATACATATTTTTTTTTATTAAAAAATTGGATTTGAAGTGTTACCAAAATATTTCTTATCTAGTTTATTCTGAATTTAAGAATATAATATAAATATTTTGATTTGATCGATAAATTTTAAATTCAATAATTTAAACAAGAAATTATATATATAATTAAATCTTAAATACGAAAATGTTAAAATTGTAAAATTCAATCCAACATGGGATATCAAGGTTCGAACATCAAAACTACTAAAATAACATGCACGGAAAATCAACATAAAATTTATGTTTAAAATAAAAATTTGCAATAATCATTTCTAAATTTTTTTTTACTTGGCGACCCTATGAGCATCACTTGGTCAATCTTCCACGTGTCCACACGACCCGTTCTAATCTGAAAGGTTATTGTAAGAGTGAGTATTTTGAAAACACTTAGTAAAAATAGTGCATATTCTTATTAACATGAAATAAATATAAAAATGACATAACATACCAACATTATTAGATTTAGAGCAAACTAGTCGCAATATCTATTAGTTTAAGGAATTTCTTAAGAATTTTCATACCTCGTAGGATTTAACATATTGACCTAACGGTCCATCCTGAAGGATTTAACATATTGACCTAACTGTCCACCCCGAAAGATTTAACATAGAAATCGACCCGAATGCCTTAAGTATTTCATGCCAAAAATTTATATAAACATCAAGAAAATAAGAATTTATCACTTTTGCACTATGTATTCTTACCTCAATTGATATCAAAAATTCTGAAAATATTACTTGAGACAATAATTAAAATCGGACAGAATGTTTGTAAAAGAACCCAATTTGTGAAATTTTGAATATGGTTGATGAAATAAAATAAAATAAGCACGTGTTAACGTGTGAAAATTATAGGTAAAGAGAAAAAACACTACTCAACACATTTTATATATAGAATTAGGTGCAAGCAACGTGCAATGCACGTTTGCCTAGTTTATATTTAATAGTTTTGTTTAAGAATTAATTTGTTATTAATAAAAATGTAATTTTTTTGGTTAATTAAATAATTAATGATGTAATGTTTATGTAATTGATAAATAATTAGATGTGTGATTTTGATATTGTGATGTAAGTTGGTGATATCGAAGAAAATAAGCAAAAGTTGACAAATTTGGAGAAATGGCTAAATTGTAAGGGATCCAAAGTTCGGGGACTAAAATGTAAATACTTAAAAGTTGTGCCGAACCTCACGATGAAGATTTGAGAGTGCTCGGAGTCAATTGGATAAAAAAAGACGTCAATGGAATCAAATTTAGTCAAAAGATGATCACAAATCAATTTCCAACCGAAAAGTTATGCTCCGATATTTTAGTCTCATTTTGAGACCTATTTTTGATATAGAAAGTGATCGAATTGGAGAATGATGTCTGAATCAAAGTTGTAGCCAGATGACTTGACTTTCCAACACATTTTGAATCGCCTCAATCGGATATCGGAATACAAAGTTATGATAAAAATACTGAAAGAAGGTGCAGCTGCCTGTTTAAAACAAGAAATTCCGTTACATAGTCCGTTAAAACAACAAATTCCGTTAATTTTTCCTTTAAAAACAAGAAATTCCGTTACATAACTACTTTTAATATATATATATATAAAAGATATCCACTCGTATAAGTTTACTAATTTAATTAGAAATTCAAACGCCCACACGTTAGGTTTGAAAATTCAACAAGTTAATTAATTTATTCTTTATTTCAAATCAATCATGGTTGACATTCCAATCAATTGTGGAACGAGTAAGTGTTGGAGTAAAAAAAATTAATTAAATGAATTTATTATATAAAAATGAATGATTTATGATTTTCAAATTCTAAGATTGAAGATTTCAGAAATAAAAGTAAGTTTTTTTCATACTTTCTCTTGTTAACAATTTTCGTTTACTTTATTTAATTTTCGGACAAGGCCTAAAAGGGGAAATACCAAGTAAGTAATTAATTTATTCAAAAGCATTAGATTATATTTTTCAAATAATCCTAACGCTCTTAGCCTCTTTATTCTGGATTTAATGGCAAAAAGATAAAGTAATCCTCTAAGGGTCCGTATGATTGCCCTTCCACCTAATTTTCTAGGCTATCAAATACAGCCTAAGTTAAGCTGACTGTTCTACTTATTAAGTAAGTTTGTTCAAGCCTTTTAAACATGATGAAAATCTTTTTTGGTTATAGTCTTTAGCCTTTTTAGAAGGTCAAGAAAAAAACTGAGAGAAAGTTTAAAAAAAAAATAGATTACTTTTCTTTCTATCAAAATAACTCGAATATGACTACTCCAAATTTATTTTTTCTTGAGCCAATTTATATTATTTAGCACGAGCTACAAAATGAGTATAATATCGATATATTTTTATCAACATCTGAAACACTTAAATATTCGACCCAAATAACTTACGATAAATTCTAAAAAATATAAATAAGTAAAATAATTCATTTATGTAAATAAGTGAGTCGTGTTTGTCACTTCAACTTTTGGACTTTAGTGTGACGACAAGGCTAGTAATGAACTATTCATTTGTTAAATATTGTCCAACCTTAAATTTAGCCCATATAAAAATATAATTAAAATTCGGGGGTTGCAATTCTTATTGAGAATGATTTTTAGGAAATTTCATACTTAAGAGGATTTTTGAAGACTTTTTGATGAAAAGTATAAATAGCAAATCAAAAAACAAATCTCTCATATAATGGGAGATTTGTGAAAACTCCAAATCACAAAATAAAGAACAACTCTTTTCCATCTCCTCCACAACTTTCTCAAATGGGTCAGAATTGTTGACAAGGGGTTTAGGAGGGTTGATGTGGAAGAAGATACTGCTAAAATAGAGCTTCTAGATGAAGAAGCTGAACTAGCAGCCGAAATGAATGCTCTTGAATGCAACGCAATTCGTGGAATCGAATTAGCGATTATATGGCTCAACATATCCTTGTCAGGTTTTTTATGTTCCTTATTAACCAAGTAGATCAAGATTTTAAATTCTTACTTTTTCGAAAATTTCTTGAACATTGCTAGCGCTTTTCTATCGTTAATATTTTTTATGACAATCTTTTGGTTTAAGAGATTTTTGCTTCCACACAACCGCATCTTTTATTTAACGTGAAGGAACCACATCTCATGACATCTCTTTTTTAGGTGAAGTTGTGTAAATTCAAGCTTTTGTTCAAATGGGTCCATGTTTGAATGAAGCCATAGCAAAAAACTGTTTCACATGCACCATTAGTGGAAGATCAGAACAGACATTGTCACTTAGAAAAACAGACATTGTCACATGTGCAACACTCGTATGGTGATTTTTTTTCATTTTTCTTTATTTCCACCAACTTTCAGTCAAAAACTGTCTAAGTATATCTTGTAAAAGGCGTGACAGCTCTTTCCCTGTACACTTAGCAAGGCTCTATATTTTTCTCTTGCTATAATTTGCCATTTATTTAATATTAAATAAATATAATGGGATCTACATGACCGAAGCAATTTGACTCTTGAATGAGTCATATTTGACTCGAGAAAACGCAAATTTACGTTTAAAGAACATTCCTCCATTACTTATTTGATCATCATTTTCATCCATTTTATTTGGAATCACAAGAAAGCACGAATTTATATTTAAAGAATTTGTAATGTATTTGTTACAACAATCAATTTAAGTAATATGAAGGAAAAACATACAACAAATATTCAATACTAATAATAAATTTAAATAAACACAATTCGATAAATTAAGTCAAATTAGACAAAATCATTATAGACTTATTCTATATTCACAATTCAAAAAGCATTCCATATAACATAAATCATTCCAAACATTTTCCAAATCAATTTGACACAATTCAATATACAAAATTCAAAAATCATTCCTAAACATAAATTGGACAAAATGAAAACAAATTATAAATGCAAAACAAACCATTTTTCCATCACTTTAAATTTTGGTTAAAAAAAAGGGAAAATTGGAATTAAAAGTTACCGCCGTCTGCCACCACCTTTTAATTTTCATAGGTAAATTAACTTAATTGACTATGTCTGGAGGTCCGATCAATGGAGGTAGCATCGGAATTGCAGCGGCTGGCAAGGCCAATGATGGCATCATAACAATCACTTTGCAGTAGTGTTAGAATAAATTGGTAGCAAAAACGTAATTTAGGTTCCAATTAATTAAAAAATTGATTTAAAAGTGATTATTTGTAGTAAATCTGATCATTTGTGAAGAAGTTATAAACAGATTTTAAAGAATTAGACGAGTTAGGATTTTTGTAAAACGCTTGAAGGAGAGAGTCACGAGAGTGTGAGAAAACGCTATTATGATTTTGCCCTGTTTGATGGGTATTAAAATTATATTTTTAATATATTTTGATAAAAGTTGAGAAGTGGTTTGTTTCATGAATACATGATTAAAATTAATTATTGATTTTAATTTAAACTAAAATTTTGATTTTAATCCATACCAAACATGACTTTGTAAAAAAAAAAAAAAAATCCCCAAAATTGGGAGGGGGTATGATTGGTCATTCCACTTTACCAAAATCACTCTGAGGAGAAGTATTAAACACTGCAACTTATATTCTGAACAGAGTACCAATTAAGGTTGCTGCCAAAACACCTTATGAGCTTTGGACAGGTAGAAAGCTTAGTCTAAAACATTTTCACATTTGGGGATGTCCAACTAAGGCTAAGCCTTATAGGCCACATGAAAAGAAATTGGACTCCAGAACTATAAGCATCTACTTTATTAGTTATTTTAAGCGATCAAAGGGCTATAAATTTTACGATCCCACACTTAAGTCAATATTTGAAACGGGAACTGCAACATTTTTTGAGGATGTTGAGTTTGTGGGGAGAAATAAGGTTAGAGACATTGTCTTTGAGGAAGAAGTTGAGGAATGATCGGTTTCGATTCCTACTATTGCTTTTGACAATGTACATGTTCCTATAGTTGATATTGATCAAGAAGTATATCCAGAACCTCAACAAGACAATGTTGAACCTCCCATCCAAAATGAGGTAATTGTTCCAGATGTACAAACTCAACAACCTCAAGAACCAATACCTTTAAGGAGATCCACGAAAGAAACGAAAAATGCTCTTTCAGATGATTTTATAGTATTTGTCCAAGAACATGAGTAAAATAATGGATTGATGGAAGATGAACCAATCAACTTCCGTCGGCCATGCAGGGTTCTAACTCTCAAAAGTGGATTGATGCCATGAATGAGGAGTATAAGTCTATACAAGACAATAAAGTTTGGGATCTTGTCATGTTACCAGAAGGTACGAAACCCATTGATTGCAAATGAATTTTTAAAATCAAGAGGGATTCGAAAGATAATGTGGAAAGATACAAGACTCGTCTTATAGTTAAAAGTGTTGGATTTTGGGGCTCCAATCAATGACTTCCGGGCTCAGCTAACCAATCAAACGACCACCACAATCAACCAATCAACCACAAACCGGCACCTTCCCACACCCGAACTCGGTTGCTCCGAGTTTGACCTACAAAATTTGGATGAAAAGATTACAGCCACAGGAAGAGCCACAAAGGCTAGGCAGAGAAGAAGAACAAATGGGTCTCTCAAGCACAAAGCTCAAATTGCACAAAGCAATAGGCAAAATGGGTTTTCTGTCTTCACTCACAAAACGGGACGGCTTCAACTTTTTTTCCACACAATACACGGCTGCTCCAAAATCTTTCACACACTAAGAATGATTAGCAACTTACATTAAATAGGTTAAAGGTAGGTTTAGGGTTTAGGCTTTTAGGTCAAACAAACAGGGCCCAATAACAAAGGGATAAGTGGGTTAAAACCTTAAAGCCATCCAAGTCGTTCGGGTTGGGCCATGAGCAACACTAATACAATTAGGCTACTTCGAATGGTCCAGTGGGTTACGTGATTCGATTGGTCCGATTGTGGTGTCATCATATCATTTCAATCATCTGCCGAGGCCTATGAAATATTATCCAACTAAAATACCGATTTAACATCATAGCCCGGATTTATTGAGTATCAAAACCCAACAAATCTCCACCTTGATCCCAATAAATCTGCAAGTAGACAAAACACACAGTTTACACTTGCACAATCAAGGTAACCAATAAAATTGACATCACAGACCTTACCTCGTGTCTCCACCTGAAACACATACCATACTTGTTCCATATACTCACTAGGGCTAAGTTCACGAACACCCAAGTAGAAACAAATAAGCACAGCAATCAATCAAGAGCAAATAAAACATGCGACGGAGATATCACACAGGATAACACAGAGATCTTATCACACCCGTTCACACAAAACAACAGATTAACAAGTTAATCAACAGGCCAACACATACGCAACAAATGCATAAATGACCTCACAGAGATCTCACCACACTTATCCTATCCCATTCCGTGTTGCTCACTCACCTCGAGAACACACATCTCACCTCATCGCCCACCATGCTCACTAGACTAATCACTCAAACAAACAAACAAACATATCTAACTAGTAAGTCTCTATAGATCCTAAGTTCTCGGGATAATCCTCTATCAGCACATCACTTCTCCAACCTACGTGGATAATGGGTCTCCACCTAACAGAAGTGATAGAAGTGCCTCACTCACACTCCACCTGATCAGGGTCTCTTCCAGATAAAGGATTCTAACATTTGATCACATCTTCACCGTGATCCAATTGTCACACTCCACATCCCACAGTACAACCAATGTACCCCTAGGCATCTATACTCCACCTTACCAAAAGACACACACACACACACACACACTGCCAAATGCATCACAAACCCACTATGCATGCAAACACATTACACCAAGTAATAAGATCACTCCAAATCATGTCAATGCACATATCAAACACATTGAGATGCAACATATAGCCATGCAGCGAAAACGAGCAATCACACACATGCAGAAAGGATTACACACATATGCAAATGCAGTAACTAAGGTTACACTCAGTAAACCTCACTAGGGTCATCACTCGACCCTATAAGCAAATTCGCATCACCTCTCAACTTACTCTTCTTCTTGGGACAATCCCTAATGAAGTGTCCAGACTTACCACAACTGTAACACCGTCTACCACCAGACTTGTCCCAACCCTTGCTCTTCTTCTTATCACCCTCATCACTCGAGTCACTACTCGAATCACTGTTATCTTGAGCTCTACCTAAACTCATTTGCTTAAACTTCATTCTACTCCTCATCATATGCAATTCACCATTTCTCTTATCTTCCTTTTTAGCTTTAATCTCCATTTCCTTACTCCTAAGGGAATCTATGACAATTTCAGGGGTTAAGGTGTCCCTACCATACTTAATAGAATTTTTAACTTCATGATAAGTATCAGGTGTAGCATTCAACAAAATAATAGCCTTGTAGGTTTCAGACACCGACTCTCCACAGTTAACAATATCTTGAACAAGTTTGTTAAATACATCCAAATTGTCATCCAAATCTTTTGAAGAATCCATTTTAAAGCTAAAAAATCTTTCAAGCAAGTACAACTTGTTAGGAGTGGATTTAAGCAAATATAAATCATCCAACTTTTTCCAAAGTTCTTTGGTAGAATCAAGTTTTCCAACTTTTCTCAAAACAGTGTCAGACAGACAGGTGTAAAATAATTGAAGTATATGCAAGTTCATCATATTCTTCTTTTTGTGCATCTGTAAAATTTTCCGGAAATTTGCCATCGATGGCGTTTGAAACCTTTTGTTGAACCAAAATACCCTTCATCTTTTGTTGCCAAATTGAAAATCACCTCTCCCATTGAAAATCCCAATTTCGAAATGTGAAGACATTTTGAAAAAACAGAACAACAAAAAATGCACAAGTAGGTCACACAAAGTAAACCTAAGGCAACAATATACACCGTTCTAGATTCCCAGGATTTCGTGAGACTCAAAATCTCAGATCAAGGGAACGTTCGAATGGGTCAAGTCCAAGGTGTTCTAACAGGATAATCAATGCAACACGAAGGTATGTCAACAAAATTCAAATTTCAATGCAAAGAAATCTCACACAGAGACAAAACAACAGTTCCAGCACAAAATCAATTACCAACTTGTAGTTAAATTCAATACTTCAAATAGAGCAATTAATTCCTAAACTTCTAGCACAAGCAATGGTTACCCTTTCACGGTAACCCCAATCCTAATGTCACCCCACACAATGACGCGCTAATGCCGGAATTAAACGGGATAAGCCAATTTACTAGAGCGGACCTATCTGAGTCCGTAAATTACGAGGAATATAAATTTTAAACAATTTAGGGTCACCACTATTCGCCCTAATGTTTTCAGCAACTGTAGCAACCAACCGAGCTAAAATGGACTTACGAGCGCAGGGGCAAATCCTTCCAAATTTTCTTGTGTAACCTAAAACACTAAACCAAAAATATCAGCACGTTCACAAAATTGAAATAAAGAAACTGCCTGAAGAAACCACTTTCAGAAGACCGCCCACGCTCCCTCACGCGCGGCGCCGGAGATCCCAAGCGCCACCGCCGCCGGCCGCCGTCACCACCACGCGCCGGTGGCCCAGAAGCTCCTCCACCTGCACGTTCCAAATCTAGTCTCCGTTTGTCCAAATTCCTCCTGGAATGGCCGGAAATCGGGTACGAGTCCGTTTTCGCACCAAAATGCAGACCGATTTTCAAGCGCCTTTCCTGGTCGATTTCTGCTGCGTTTTCTGCTGGATTTTGAAGCCCAATACACCACCAACCAGCTCTGATACCAAATGTTGGATTTTGGGGCTCCAATCAATGACTTTCGGGCTCAGGTAACCAATCAAACGACCACCACAATCAACCAATCAACCACAAACCGGCACCTTCCCACACCCGAACTCGGTTGCTCCAGATTTCAGCCCACAAAGGACGGGATGAAAAGATTACAGCCATAGGAAAAGCCACTAAGGCTAGGCAGAGAAGAAGAACAAATGGGTCTCTCAAGCACAAAGCTCAAATTGCACAAAGCAATAGGCAAAACCGGTTTTTTGTCTTCACTCACAAAACGGGACGGCTTCAACTCTTTTTCCACACAATACACGGCTGCTCCAAAATCTTTCACACACTAAGAATGATTAGCAACTTACATTAAATAGGTTAACGGTAGGTTTAGGGTTTAGGCTTTTAGGTCAAACAAACAGGGCCCAATAACAAAGGGATAAGTGGGTTAAAACCTTAAAGCCATCCAAGTCGTTCGGGTTGGGCCATGAGCAACACTAATACAATTAGGCTACTTCGAATGGTCCAAGTGGGTTACGTGATTCGATTGGTCCGATTGTGGTGTCATCATATCATTTCAATCATCGGCCGAGGCCTATGAAATATTATCCAACTAAAATACCGATTTAACACCATAGCCCGGATTTATTGAGTATCAAAACCCAACAAAAGGCTTTATCCAAAAGGAATGCATTAACTTCAAAGAAACTTTCTCTCCAATTTCAATGAAAGACTCTTTCAAGATAAGTATGGCACTTGTAGAAAACTTTGACCTTGAGCTACATCAGATGGATGTTAAGACGGCGTTTCTCAATGGTGACATTGATGAAACAATCTATATGGTGTAACCAGAAAACTTTGTGTTAGGAGACTCGAAGAATATGATTTGCAAATTAAAGAAATCCATCTATGGGTTCAAGCAAACTTCCCGTCAATGGTACTACAAATTTCATCAAGTAATTATCTCGTTTGGTTTTGAGATGATTGCTGTTGATGATTGTGTGTATCACAAGTTTAGTGAGAGTAAACATATTTTTCTGGTCTTGTATCTTGATAACATACTACTTGCCACTAATGATATAGGTATATTGCACGAAACCAAGAAATTTTTATCAAGTAATTTTGAGATGAAAGATCTTGGTGATGCGTCTTTTGTATTAGGGATTCAGGTACATCGATATTGCGTTCTCGAGGTATTCTTGGATTGTCACAAAAGAGTTATATCGATAAAGTACTTAAAAGGTTTGGCATGTAAGACTGTAAATCAGATAACACCCCTATCGCAAAGGGAGACAAATTTAGCCTCAAACAATGCCCGCAAAATAACCTTGAAGTTAAGGAAATGCAGAAGATTCCCTATGCATCAGCTGTTGGGAGTCTTATGTATGCTCAAATTTGTATACGTCTAGACATAGCATTCATTGTTGGAATGCAAGGCAGATATTTAAGCAACCCTGGGATTGATCATTGAAAAGCAGCCAAAAGGGTTGTGAGGTATTTGAAGAGAACAAAGGATTACATGCTCACATATGTTAGATCGGATCAATTAGAGATCATAGGGTACTTAGATTCTGATTTTGCTGGATGCCAAGATAGTAGGAGATCCACATCAGGCTATATCTATCCGCTAGCTGGAGAAGCTATTTCCTGGAAAAGTGCCAAGCACACACTCATAGCTTTTCTACCATGGCAGCAGAATTTGTAGCATGCTATGAGGCATCTAATCATGGAATATGGCTACGAATTTTTTCACTGGGTTGTGCATTCTGAATGGCGTAGAAAGACCACTAAAGTTAAATTGTGACAATAACTCAGCGGTTCTATATTCCAATAACAACAGGAGTTCATCTAAGTCAAAACACATTGAAATTAAGTTACTGATTGTGAAGGAAATAGTATAGAGTGGACAGATTTTCATAGAGCACATTGTGACAAACTCCATGATTACGAATTTGCTTACTAAAGGATTGACACCCAAGGTCTTTCACGAGCATATTGCTCATATGAGTGTTGTATATCATGATGATATCATGTTTTAGTGGGAGTTTGTATTTTCATTGCTTTATGTTTTAGACATATTTGTGTATTTGGATATTATTCTGTACAGAAATAAAGTACTCAATTCATTTTATTTTGTTATCATGTTCAATATTGATCTTACTTAAGAAATAATGTTGGACCAGTTGGAAATAGACATGTTTGGATCACATAATATGTAATTTTCATGCTATACTCCCATGATTGATCTATGTCATTTGGTTGTATAGGTGTATGTGACAATTGATGGATTTAGTCACGTTAAATGTGACGAAAATCGCTTTGATCCTTTATCAATATGACTAATGGACAAGATTGTTTGGTAATACCCATAATAATGATAGCAAAATTTTGAGCTCATAAGGTTGTTTACATTTGTAAGATTACACGTATGGCCCAGTGGGAGATTGTTGGATAATTTCAATATATTTGGGGTCACACGTTGTGTATTAAAATGTGTGGTGCTATTATTTAAATAATATTAGTCAATTAAAGTGATCCGTTGAAGCTGTATTTTGACTAATAGATATTAGGTTTCATGGAAATATTGTGTAGAGACCGGAATGTTGTTTTAAATTGATGAATGGTTAATTTGAAACAACTGAAAGATAATGACTATTCAGTTACTATTATTTTATATGGTTATGGTCTCAATTTTTATGGTGTTCTTTAGATTCTTTGCATCCCCATCAACAGAGAGTGAAATTGAATAAAAGATCATCAATCAATTGGAAGATCATAACCTATCCAGGCAAACAATCTGACATCCATGGATCAAAGTATGTTTGTGTTTTTGTTATTTTCTCTAATTTCAACATGGAGTATGAATTTTATGGTTTATATGAGAAAATGATTTGATTAAAGCATTTGAATATACAACCCCTTTTCTATTATTTTCTATCATGTGGTTGAAAAGTTGTGAGTCTCATAAAATGTGTAGTTAAAATTAATTGTTAATTTTGACTTAAATTAAAATTAAAATTTTAATCATTACCAAACAAGGGCGTATATGTGTGCAAAAATAATAAAACATTTTTATATCACCACACACCCAAAATTTCTTATAATTTTGGTTTCACAATATATGTTGCACCGTGAACTTTTCGACATACTCTACCAATAACCTTTTGATAATTTGAGCCTCAACTATCACACTTTGGTATCCGAGCATCAAGCTCTTGCGCAAGATGGAAACTAGGTAGAAAGCTAAAGCTAACAAGGAACACCTGAATAAGTTAGATAAGGATGTGGGATATTTGGGTCCTGCGTATGGAATTATTTCAGTCAAGGTTAGTTATTCGGATAAGACTCTTAAGCATTTTCTGTACTAGACAAGAAAAAATGGAATATCTGATGCAAGATATGAATGAAAAGTATGAGGGATAAACCTGGTGCACTTATATCTAAGTCCAAGGATAAGTAAGTTGAAGCATTTAATTGTTGGTTTAATCTTTTGTTTAATCGAGAGGTTTCAGCAGTAATACTGAAGCCAGAATAAATCCCAAACTACGGTGAAAATCTTAGAGAGTGGGTGAGGAAAGTCAATAAAAATTTCTATATTCATTAGATTGCTAAGATGTATCTAAAAGGAAGGGCTGATATTTGATTCCACGAGTTTCTTATCAAGTCACCCTCATACAAATTCAGTGGGGCCTAAGATCTCGCTGTAATATGCTTCCCTTTAATTTCAAGCGTTCGCTCCTATGTATGTGAAGAGAAAATGGAGAAATATATTAAGAACAAAAAATATAATAAATGTCAATGAAAATAAAAATGAATAAACAGTTAATATACTTACATATTTTGTTCGTGTCTTATCATTTACCCACCATTTCTTCTCACTATGACGAGTCTTGTAATAAAGGTATATTTCTTCTTGTTCGTTATCTTTAGTAATTGCCGTCCTTCTGAAATAATAATAATAATAATAATATTCTTCATGTTATATAAATATCTGTATTTTTATAAATAAAATATTAAATTTTCCATATGTGCAACAAATAATTTTAATCAACCACGATGATTATATTTAATGCAGTTGTGACTTGCCAAATTACGTGAAGATAGTGCCTAAAATTAATTTAGATATCAGTGTGATTAGCTCTTTACCATACTTTTAGTTTTTAATTATATTCATATTTTAGAACCATAATTTTATTTTTATTTCTAATTATATTCATATTTTATATTAAATTATATTATTCTTAATATTGACAAAATAATAATATTTTCAATAAAAAATTATCTAAAATTCAAGGATAAACCAATTTTTACTTGCTCAGTCTCAATTTACTTGCTTCACATCATTTGTACATTTCTTTATTATATAATCCAATTATTTTCCATTGAGAAGTCTTTCTTTGAGTCTATATTTGTAATCACGATATTACTTCGTCAAAGTGTTGTTCACACATTTAAGGACATTCTCTACCCTCAAATCTAGCTTAAATTTTGCCTAAATGAAAAAAATAAAAATAAATTATATATATACCTTTTTACGGAATGGAGCAAATGATCAAAAGATGTAGCTCCACTTAGCGATGTCAACGAGTCGAGTCGAGCCGAGCCCAAAAAAAAAAAAAGTTCGAGCCGAGTCCGAACTTTTTTTGGCCCGAGCTGAGCCCAACCAAAAAAAAAATGAGGCTCGGCCCGAGCTTAGCAGGCCGAGCCGGCTCCAATTTTTTGATTTTTTTTTTATTATTTTTTCTTAGATGCCTTTGCAAGCAGCTAAAAATAGATGTTTGCCTGTTGTAGACAGCTTGCTAGCTGTCTGCCTGTTGCAGGTTGCAACATGCCCGCAAGCAGCAAGCTGCCTTCAAATTTTTTTTTTTTTTTAATAGGAGGCTCGCTTGGGCCATGGGCCGGCCCAGGCTCGAGCTGACTCCCCAAAGTGGGACTCGGCCCGAGCCTGGCTCGGGCTTTTTTCGAGCCTCCCAGCTTTTTTGCCACCGCTAGTTCCACTCCATTACAAAAGATGGATTGACATACCTAAAGAAGAAAAAATAAATTATATGATCGAGTTTTGGTAAGTTATGGATAAATTTATTTTTTATAAGATTTTGATGAATAGTCATTAGTTCTCTCTTATCATAAATAATTTATTAAAATATTATAATCTTATTCTTTTTCAGTAGGTAAAACTTAAGGATGATTTTTATGTAAAGCATGTCTTTAAATGTGCAAATGATGCTTTAGCGAGGCAATATCGTGATTAGAGCATCTCCAACAGACTCTTTAAACATGGGATGCTCTCTATTTTAAAGAGTTAACATGTAAAATCATGCTCCAATAGACTCTTTAAATTAAGATTTTAATTTAGAGAGTGGGTTTGGCTCTCCAAATTTGGAGAGCCAAACTCACTCTCTATAATTAAATGCATTCAAAAAGTTTCAATTTTCAATGTAGAAAAGCAATAAAATAATCTATAGAAAAACTAGTTAAAATAAAAGATAAAGAAAAATAATATATATTTTTTTGGAATAGTAAATTTAAGTGTTAAATATAAAGAGTTTGTTGGAGTACATCAAAATTTTAACTCTTTAAATTTATAGATGCTCTCCAAATGATAGAATATGCTCTTTAAAAATAGAGAGTCTCTTGGAGATGCTCTTAGTGATATAGAATAAAAGAAAATACTTTAATGGAAAACTATTTATGATGCAATGAACTGCACAACAGATGTGAAGCAAGTTGATTGGAACTGTGTATGTGAATATTTGTCTATACCTAAATGTCAAGTAATTATTATTAAAGGTATTATTATTTTTTTTAAATAAAAAGAATAACATAATTTAGCCCCAGTTTGGCACCAATTTTCTTTCTAATTCTCATTCTCTTTTTTCATTTCAATCACACAATCTCCAAATAAAATAATATTACACACAAATTTAAAATTTTTCATAACTTTTCCATCACACATTCTCCCATTAATCACTATTCCAATATTGTTTACAATGATATACAATTGAAAATAGATGTCAAACAATCCCTTAAATATAAAGGTAAAATAATAAACATAGTTAAAAAATAATAATAAAATTATAATAAGAGAGTTATTTACAATGATATACAATTAATTTGCAGGCACTATGTGCAATTTGGCAAGTTCCAACTACATAATATAATCATCGTGGTAGATCAAAATTATTTGTTGTACATTTTGGGAAAATGTAATTTATTTTTTAATTTATGAGATAAAAGATATTTATATAACGCAAAGTATATTATTTTAAATAGGGAGCAATTATTAAAGAGAATGCATAAGAAGAAATAGACCTTTATTACGAGATTCGTTACAACAAGAATTAAAAGTGGATAAATGATGAGGCACAAACAAATATAATGTAGAATTAGTGAAGATGCATTCTAAGCTGTCTCAATTTAAGGCAATAATGCAGAACGTATTAGGTCAAGTTGACACGTCTTCTCAACTATGTGAAATAACAATAGTCTTCCACATACCAACATCTGCACACCATATATAATTTATGATTACTTATTTATTTTCTTCAGGGATTGAGACATCTATTTCACATTTTGTTGATTTTTAGTCTATTTATGCATTTACCAATTTTTTTTTTCTTTTTATGATTAATATAAACTAAATATTTGAAATATTTTTTATATTTCTTGGTAAATTTCACTTGAAAACTAAATAAAATCATGATGACCAAATTTTAATATTTTGAAAATTTTACGACTCGTGTAATACACAATAATAGAAACTACAATATATACGTTAAAAGAATATTATGCTTCTGTTATCCTCGTGTATTTAGGCAACTATCACCGATGTACTAGAGTCCCTTAAGCAAGATTGGACTCTTTCGCTGGTAGTAAGAACAATTTATGAAACATCACAATCAAATGCATCAATCCTTCCATCGATGGTAGTGAGAATTGTGCAGGTCATGATATTCAAAAAACTTTGCCATTTAAAATCATCCTACTAAGCTACCAATTATCAACAGGATAATACAATTACTTGTATGGATCTTAATATAATATCCTTAAGCGGAATATATCAATAATAATTAAGAATTATTAATATGACATGTTTAGACCAATAATTATCATTAATTGTCACATTCTAACAATTCGATGTTCAACATAATATATGAATATCAATCAATAATACCAAGTTATGTGACATTTAATTATTAAACAAAATAATTACAATTTAGACTCATGACATGCAAGTACTGAACGAACATGTTAATAGTGTAATCTTCATAATATTCCATCCAGAAGCTGAAGAACGGGTCTATCCGACCCGCATACCCACTCCGTCCATAAATAGGGCTCTGACTTCAATTATTCAAAAGGGCTTTCATTCTAAATTTCATATTCTTCAATTATGTGACATCAATCTAACTCAAAGTGACAACTTAATCTATATTAAAATCGAAGCCCATCTTCAAAAAAAAAAAATAAATAAATAAATAATTAAATAATTAAATAAGCACTTAGATCGTCCAAATGGGCATGCAAAACTCAAGATAATCAATTCCATTTACAGGTTCCATAGAAGCAGATTAAAAGAATAAATTTATAGTCAACACGTCATTGGAGGGAAGGGCGACGATCTATAAATCAAGAGACAAATCTAAAGGACAAAGAACATCCGTATCCTACTTTGTCTATTTTCTAAGTTATTGTTACCTCGAGTAGTGTTTGATTCATCCGTATCCTCTCGTCAAATCTCTTCGTGAAAGATCAAAACTGCACAGAAAATCATAAGGGACAAAGAACAAGTAGGTTAGACAATGAAAGAATTCATTCTTTTATTTTTTGATACCCAGGTATTACAACTTACGTCAGACTATATCCTGGACCACCCAAAACCGGTGTCTCAACTCTGGGCGGAGGTAAATAGTGGATTATGCCCAATTAAGTCAGTGTCAATGCAAGCTTTATACTCTTGGCCCCAAGGGGGCTCTCCTGCGTCGGTTTTTACATCACCAAGCTGCTCCATCCCATGGTTTGGGTATTACAACACTTGGCTGCTCTGTCCATGATTCGAACTCCCCACACTCGGGTTGCAGGCAGAGAATTCATTCTTGTCTCTCCTCTCGATATGAATTAGGGTTTCAGTACATGGTATAATGCATTATTTTGTTACACCAATAATATTTTATATTTATAATATATTAAGAAAGCCTTAAACCTATTGGATAAAGCCCACAATACACATTACGTAATGCATTATACGAGGAGGAAATTACACCCAGGTATTTAAAATACTAATTTCACAAATCAGATCATTAGTTTAACTTTTCAAAAATCAGATTTTTATTTTATTTTATTAAATATTAATTATATTATTTTCATCACAATTAAAATAACCATAATCAAACCTAAAATTCATTTTTCTCATCCCGTCAATTTTCTCTCCTCCCGCCGCCACCACCGTTCTTCCCCTCGCCATCTCTCACCGTTCTCCACTCTCTCCTCACGACAGCGACTCCACCATTTTTTACTTCTTCTCGTTGCTTCTTCTCCGCCGGATCTCCATCTCCATCTCCATCTCCCTCTCCCTCTCAATGAAGCCGTCGACACCTGCTCGTGAGGCCGAATTTGAATTTCTCTTTCTTCGTCTCCGTCTTCCTCTCCTCAATAGACCTGGATCTGAATTTCTCTCGATGACTTAGTGGCGACGACGTGGATCTAGTGTTTCTCCACTGTTCATCTTTAATTTATGTCGGCCTTGGATTTTGATTTCGGGTTGGTGATGGTTAGCAAATTCTGTGGTGTTTGTAATTAGGTGGTGGTGGTTGTGATGTGCGGTGGCGAAGTAGTGGTGATTGTTGTGATTTAAGGCAGGTTGTGGTGGTGGATGTCGGTGGATCTGGGGACGATGAGGCATTGGTGATGGTGAGATGTTGGTGAGGTTGTGGGTTGGGTATTGTGGGTGTGCGTGCTGGTGGTGGGTGGTGTTTGACGCTGGCTCTATGCGGTGGTGGTGTTTGACAGTGGCTCTGTGTGTTGGGGAGGGTGTGGTGTTGGTTTTGAGATGTTGATGGCACCGCTGGTGGAGGCGGTGGCGAAGTGGTGATCATAAGTGATTTTGGTAGTGGTCACAAATAATTTGGATGTTTGTGACCACTAATTTGGTTTGTTGGCGACCAATAAATGATATGTGACCAATGAATTAGATAAAATGTGACTAATACATGATGTGTGACCTAAAAATTATTAATTTGTGATCAATAATTTGATAAATTGTGACCTAAATATAATTTATGTTCAATTAATGTGATGTTTGTGACCATAAATAAGTATTGTGACTTATAAATTTTGTGATCTGTGACCGATGAGCAAATTGTGACTTTTAAAATTTTAAGTTGTGACCTACAAAAATTTTGAATTGTGACCTAAAAATTTTCACCGGAGTTGGAACACTTGTCGGAATCGGAGTAGTCACAGGAACAAAGTGGCGGCGGAACGGTCATCAGAAGAGTCGTCGAAATCGAAACAGTCGTCGGAACGATCGTCGAAGATGAGTTGTGACAGGAACGGTAGCCAAAATAGTCACCAGAGCGATAAGGGTGGTGAATTTGGGGTTGGGTAATTATATTATATTAGAATTAAATATTTAATAATAAATTGATTTAACAATTCATTATTTCATAAATAAAAAATTAAAAAACCTGATTTGTGAAATTTGAGACTTGTTTTTATATTTTTAAAATGGTGTAAAGTAAATACCTTAAACATGTATTGTTCCCCTTATACGAATGTTACTCAATAATATATGTTCATAAAATATTTGATTTAAAACTATTGAGTAAATTAATAATAATTAGGGAGAATTGCAACCATGGTACCTAACCTTTAATTTCGTAGCAGATTTGATCCAAATATTTTATTTGTACTATTCACGGTACAAATTCTTTCAAAAATTAGCATTTGGAGTCCAATCTAATAGAATCCTTAGTTCAACTATTAGTTGACCAAAGTCAATGGTCAGCCCAAATTCTGACTAATGCTTGGAGGGTAAAAGAGTCAATTTACATTTCTCATATAAAAGAATTAAATCAAAAATAAAATAAAATAAAATAATTTTATCATCTTCCCCAATTAGAGGTGTCAAGACGGACGGGCCGGCCATGACCCGTGAAAATCGGCCCGTGAAAATCGGGACCGCGGGCCAACCCGTGACCCGTGCGGGCGGTTCACGGGCCAAGGAGGTGTAACCCGCGGGCTTCGCGGGTTGCACCCCCACGGGCCGCAGTTAACCCGCGACCCGTAAAAAAAAATTGAAAAAAAAAATAAAACAAAAATTAAAAAAAAAAAGGGGGGAGAGAGCCAAACAAAAAAATTTGAAAAAATAAAAATAAAAATAAAAATTCAAAAAAAGGCGTAGCCTGCTGCATGGTCAATTTTTTTTTTTTTAATTTTAACTAATGGTAATATAAATTTTCTAATGGTAATATCATCCCCTTCATCAATAAATTCCAATTTATTCTTACATTTATTTTTACAATATCCTCTCATTAGTTATTATACATTTATACTTCATAGTTCATACTTGTTACTACCTTACTACAATTACAATTATTCAATTGCAAATATCATCATCATCTTGATTATATTTCTTTCTTCTCGGTTCTCACTAGTCACTACTAAATTTTTTAATCCTACTATATTATGAATTCTCGCGATTCTTCTTCTCAAAATCCTATTTTCAATGATAATTGCTCTCCATATGGGCCAAACCGGAAAAATTCTATATTTTTATAATTTTATTTATACAATCATACGGGTCAAACCGGAACGAACCGCGACCCGTGACCCGCATGGGCTCGACCCGAATGGGTCAGCGGGCGGGTTTGGGTTGTAGTCCAAAATTGTGGGCCGACCCGTAACCGGCCCGGAACCCGCAGCGGGCGGGCTTTTTTTCACGCGGGCCGTTACCGGGCTCACATGTTGGCGAGCCGACCCGGCCCGGACCACCCGGATTGACACCTCTATCCCCAATCCCCACCAACGCCCTCCATTCCCCACCCCAAATTCAAATCCAAAACCCACCCCATCCATCGTTGGGCCACTGTTGTCGAGCCACTACCGCCGCTTAAAACCCTATCTTCTCAGTGTAATATCCAACTATCAAATGCCTATTTTAAATATTAAACAATGGGCAGAAAGGACAAGCAACGAGGGGATTTTTCATTGCACTGCACTAAAAATTTTGAATGATATTACAAGCAACCCAAATTCGGATTTTTGTGAATGATATAATTTCAACAAAATTTTGATCCGAAATTCTGTCTATCTTTACAATTCGTTTATATTTTTCAAAATTATTGTTTCTTGATGATAATCTTGCTCATGCTCTGATATTGTTTCTTCTTATCCTTCCAGCAATTCTTGAATTTTGTTACTCTTGCAAGAAGAAACTGAAAGGAGAAGATGAATTTTTTGTTACTAATGAATTTCTGATATTGTCTTAGGTCGTGGTGGTGGTGGATGGCTGAGGATGGGTCGATTTGGTTGTTGTGATGTGTCTCTGTGTGTGTCCCGATGGTAGCGGTAGCGTTTACCCGACGACGGATGGGTGTATTTGGATTTGGATTTGGATCTGGGATGGGGAGGGAAAGATGGTAAATTCTTTTTCTTTTATTTCTTGATTTTTTGGTTTAATTATTTTAATTCTTTTATATGAAAATATAAATTGACTCTTTTACCCTTTAAAAATTAGTCAAATTTTGGGCTAACCGTCAACTAACAGATGAACTAATGGATTCCGTCATATTGGACTTCATATGCTAATTTTTGAAAGTTTGGTTAAATGAAAGGCTTGGATCAAGTCTTCTATAAAATGAAAGGCTTGGCACCGTGATCGGAATTCTCCCTAATAATTATGTTAGCCTGACTCCATATAAAATATTCTAAAATTGTCATCGTATTTTTACCTAAGGAATTAGGTTATCTGTCACATTATTACATAAGAAATTTAGTGGTTTGGAGTGTGTATGGGTGTGTCGATATCACGAATTTTTTATGATGGAGCACCGAAAAATTGTAAAGGAAAAATTCTCTACTAGACGGACAAGAAAAGGTAAAGTTTCCTAGGAATATTAATTTATTTTTCATGTTTAAAAGATTTCTATGAAATTTCTATTGCTTTAATCCTACGTATGTTTTGATGACTTTCATGTTGAAGTATAAACCTGTTAGATAATTGTTAAAGCTCAAATAGCTCAATATGATGGTTCTCACAATTCTCTTTTCCCTCCCCATATAATAAAAAAATATTTTTAAAAGGACAAAAACTTAAAGTGACCTTGAAAAATTTTAATGTTCAGTGTTATCATATAACATACTTTTAAAGAGTAAGTATGAAATATTTAGATTTTATTATAAATTAGTCTTATATAATTTTTATAATTTAATTATGAATAGATCTTTTTATTAAAAAAATGGACGATTATTTTTTTAGAAGAATATTTAGTTACAATTTAATTTTTTCATGAAAAATGTAGATATAAACAATAAGAGAGAGAGAAAGAAAACTAGAAACAAATTTAACCAATAGAAAACAAAAATATAAAAATAAATAAATAAATAATCATGGCTCTAATGTCCGTATAAAGGAAAAGAAAAACAAAGCAATGAAAGAAACTAAAAAAGGTATATAAAATCTTCCAAATTTTGGAAATGAATGAGACAAATTTTGAAATTTTTTTTTTTGAACTATCAGTTTAAAAGTTAGTACTATAGATAATCTAATAAAACGTTTTAAAAGTCAATGACAATTTGAATACTTTAAGACTTATAGAAACTTCTAAACTTTTTTAATTGAATGTACTGTGACTTTTAAAGACGTTTTAACAGCCTGCTTAGGAGCTCAAACGTATCGGTTATGAACATTTTTTAAAGTACGGATTTTGAACGTTTATGAGCAGATCAGTTATGAGTGGTTTTAGTAGCAATTTTTAAAGCGGCCCAACACATGCTTTGGAGTTTATTATTCACCGCTTTTGAAAGTTTTTTAAAAAATAAAGTTATATCTATGTTCCTTAGTGAAATTTTGAGTTTATGGTTTCTTGAACGAAATTTTTTACTTATAAGTGATATTTTACTTATATGTAGTTTTTTTTACATATAAGTTAATATTTAACTTAAAAAGTTAAATAAAGTTAAATATTTACTTAAAATCTTATGTTAGTATTTCTTAGTTATATATAAACTTTATAATTATAAGTTAATTTTGTACTTCTAAATAATTTTTACATATAAGCGAATTTTTTACTTATAAGTAACTTTTTATATTATATAAGTGGTTTTTATCTTATTAGTAAGATTTTTACACAAAAAATAAGTAATTTTGTTTATAAATAATTTTTTTAGTCAGTATATTTTTATTATTAAACAAAAATTACCATTCAAAAATTTTTGGTGATTTTTAAACCATTCAAAATCGGTGCTAAAAATATAGCAAGTACCGATTCTTCCAGTTTCTCATAAACGGTACCACCTAAAATCGGTCAAAATCGGTGAAAATAACACTCTCAAGCAGGCCCTTATAAAAATCTTGATAGAATACATCAATACTTTTAGAGAGTTTTAAATAGCTTTTGTTGAATACACCTAAACTTTTTAAATTCCAGAAAGTCTTTAAAAATTCCAATTAAATATACGGCCCCTAAATTTTGAAGAGAGATAATACACTTGAATCTATTATTTTATTAAATAAATAAGAATTTCAAAGTCACGAGGTAGACTCAAGAGATAGGAAAGATTAAAGAGTCATATTATGTGTACAAAATAAGTTGACAAAATTGGTTTGCAAAATATGTGTGACGACATCTAGGCAAATGATTTGAAAAACAGTTTTTAAAATCAATTGTCTAAATCTTGTCACACTCATTTTGTCAACATATTTTGTACAACTAGATTAAACCAAGATTAAAATAGATCTAAAAAAATAAGGTTGAAATATTTATGATTTTGAAAATTTATTTAATTATTGGTAGTACATAATTAGATGAAATGTATGATTTAAGGGGTGTTTGGGAGAGATTCTCAAATTCTACAGTAAATCAATTCTAATTTTCAACCACAAATTCTTCAATAAAATAATATTTTTCATCACATCGATAGTTTTTTCTTCTTTTTCAACCACACATTTCCCATCATATCACTATTCAAAAATCAATTCTTCCTCCAAAAATTCCTCCCAAACAAGCTCTTAACAAGTCCCAGTTTTGACGCGGAAGAGATGAAATAAGAAAGATATACGAATTTTTGCAAACAAGTACAATCCAGTAAACTTTTTTTGTTTAGCATTTGAAGAATATCATCAAACTTTTGGGGTCAAATTCTAACGTTTAGTTCTAGCGTTTATCTGGGATATTTTCGTCATTTTTGTAGTTTTTAAATTTATTCAGATTTGTCTATCAAATTAGAATTTCGATTTGATTAGAATTTATTTTGAGTCTTTAAATATTTATTGAGGGTTTGATAATCCTACAGTCGTTTAATTTTTCTGTTAGATGGTGAATCCTAATATTTCTCATATTTGTTCGAGCGAAATTCAAGCAACACTTATTCATGTGTCACGAAAAAAAACTCTTTTATTATTATTCACGATTCAATTCTTCATCAAGTATAAGCTCATTTTTCACTCATAATGATGGCCAACACTACACGCTTATTGCTCTACACGCTTATTGCTAGACCGTCAGATTTTCGTGAGCAAGTACAATCCATAAAACCTTTTTTTTTTTAGCATTCGAAGAATATCATCAAACTTTTGGAGTCAAATTCTAACGTTTAGTTCTAGCGTTTATCTGTTCTTAGTTAGTTTAAGGATATTTTCGTCATTTTTTCAATTTTTAAATTTATTCAGATTTGTCTATCGAATTAGAATTTCAATTTGATTAGGATTTATTTTGAGTCTTTAAATATTTATTGAGGGTCTGGTAATCCAACAGTCGTTTAATTTTTCTATTATCCGGTGAATTACAATATTTCTCACGTTTGTTCGAGCGAAATTCGAGCAACACTTATTCATGTGTCACGAACAAAAATCTTTTATTGTTATTCCCGATTCAGTTCTATGTTTAAGCACATTTTCACTCATAATGATGGCCAACACTACACGCTTATTGCTCTACATATGTTGTGCCGCGAAGTTGAATGACAACAACACGTGGTCGTGTCTCGGGTGCTAACATATGACCAGCGATATGAGTAATCTGAAATTCTGAATGTAGGGGTCGAATACAATGGCATTTCGAACCTGCAAATCTAGATTGGCTGATAGTTCTCACAAATCTCCATTAGTCAAAAGAAGTTCATATTTTCATGTAAATCAATTTCATATGTAATGCCAAATGGTAAAAGTGGATGGTAAAAGTTCATATTTAATGCTTTTAACAAAAGCATTTCTCCATGAATTTCACAAACTCAATAAAATCGATAAGTCCATCTCCATTTTCATCAAAAGCTCTAATCATCCTTCTGCATTCTTCCAATTCACATCCTTCCTTTAGGCCAAGTCTGCACAGAACTCTCTGAAGCTCATTAGCATCTATAAAACCATCTTTTTTTTCATCGAAAACATCGAAAGTTTCCTTAACCTCCTGCAAGCTGGGCTCTTCATCAAACAGCGCTGAAAACTCCTCCACACCGAAAATGCTGTCTTCTCCATCTTCTGCTCTCACTATATTCAGCCTATCCATCACCATATTCAGCTCCGTGTTCTGAAAGTTTTCGTTGATTGAGATCTCCGGAATTTTTGATTCTTTGTTTGATTGTTCACCGTTACATGCTTCGGATTTCCTCCAAAGGTTCCATTTGGTAGATAAAAACTTTGGAAAAGTTTGAAGGAAGAAATGGAGACTTAGAAAAAATTTCTCAATATCCCAACAAAGAATTCTATTTAGTAAAACGATCAAGCATGAAATAGTGTTTGCTTGTGTCAACTCCATGTTGAAACCAATGATGCTTCGTATTTGATTTCTGTCATCTCGTCATCACAACAAGCTGATATTTATACTATACCTAAGAGATTAGCTGATTAGGTTATCTCTGAAGGTGTCCGATTATTAAATAATATTTTTGGTGTTGGTTTGTGTCTGTGGGTGAATGTCGAGTATGATAAGTTTAGGAATATTACATAATATTTTCGAGGAAATTCTATCGATGGAACGCAGAAAATTGTTAAAGAAACAGTGTCTCCATCTTTTTGGAAAGCACTGTGAACGCGGACAGCCTGCTGAAACACGTACACAGGAAGGAAGCAAAATTTTATGGAACTTTCTTGGAAATATTTTTTTCATGTTGAAAGGTTTCTATGAAATTTCTATGACTTTAATCCTACGCTTGTTTCGATGACTTCATTTTGAAGTACAATAATTGTCGACTTCATTTTGAAGTACAATAATTAGGGATGTACTTTCGACGAGGCTCACATTTAGGTTGTCTAGTTGACACAACTTAAAATTTTGTTGTGGTAAGTTAGATGACAAATAATTTTTCTAGTAAAAATTGATCCCTATGTGCATTGTCGAGTTCTTCATTTAGTCTTAAGTTCTGCGTTCGTCTAGCACATTCTATCTTCTTAGTGCTCGTGGAACTGTCAAGAGCAGATTTCGACTCTGCACAAAAAACATTTAGGATCCGTTTGATTGCAATGGTGAAAAATGGGTGGAAAGAAAATGTTTTACAGAGAATTGATTTGCCTAGAATTTGTTTTACTGGGAATTTTAATTAATTGTATTTGATTGGTATAATTTTCCATAGAAAATGTTGAAAATTTGGTGTCCATTTGGTTTCGTTTTGTATGAAAATTGTCCATTAAAGTGATAATGTTTTCTACCATTGGGTTTAGAATTTGTTCCAATTGTAAAAAAAAAAATTGAAAAAAAAATAACAATACCGAATACCATTCGTTTGGCTTTGTTTTGCATGAAAATTGTCAATAAAAGTGAAAACAATTTACCATTGTGTCTATAATTTTTTCCAATTGCCAAAAAAAAAAAAAAAAAAACCGGAAAATATTTACCCATCAAAACATCAATAATTTATTTTCCTCAAAAATGTAGAAAATTTGGAAAGTTGGAAAATATTTTCCCGAGAAAATTTTGCCTATCAAACACTATAAACGTTGAAAAATGTGTGCTATCAAACGGGGCTTTAAATTGAAATGTAATTGTATTGACTTACAACCTATCAGTCATATTTAATGAAAATTGTGCAATTTACATTTAAATAACAAGTGGAATACGATGTGCATACACTATAAATTAACCTTGACAATTTTTTTATTTGTTTGTTAATTAAAACATATTTGGAACTCGTTTAAATGTAGAAGTTACACTTTTTCTTTATTTTATAGACAAAATTAGTTGATAAAATAAATCTTGGTCAGTTGTTTTTCTTCTTTTTGAACAAGCAAGTCTACAAGTCATGTAATAAAATTGGATTTATAAAAAAAAATTCAATCTTTTCGGCGTCGGCCCTTCAAATTTGTGTTTTATATTTTTTAATGATGTTGACACACCGTTATGTTCAAATGCTAATTTTTAGTTGATTTAGGATACGATTCGTGGAAGCATACGTGTTGAATTAATCCGATATCATCTTCAGCTTTTCACAACAAACTAGTATCAGAGTAATTGTGGTATCTTGCTTGTTTTCTAACAATTTTTTTCTTTAATCTATCCAATTCTATTTAGTTAAACTCTAAGGATGCGTTTAATTGCCAATATTTTTCATGAAAAATGTGTTTTTCCACTTAATTTTCTACTTTTGTGCTATTTGATTGACAATTTTTTTTTACAAAAAATATTTTCCTATTTTTGGTCACGTTATTATATTTTTTTTGAAAATAAGAAAAATATTTTCTTTAGGGAGATGTAATTTTTATTTTCTATATAATTCACCATCTCTCATCTATCACTTCTCTTTCATCTACTTACCAATAAAAAAATATACAAGTGTAATATTTTCTAAGTCGAAAACTAAATCAATGAAACATATTTAATTAATAATTTTCATACAAATAAGTTATAGGTAATTGAATTGCTTAGAATTTATTTTATTTCCATGCAAATTCCATATTCGCAATTAAGAGTAAAGAAAATTGCATTAGAATGCACGGAATGTATTCAATTGGAACTTTTAAAAACTTTTAAAAAATTTAGGAGTATTCAATGTAAACTTTTTAAGACTATAAAATTATTGGTGTATTTATAAGAGATTTTTATAGCCTTTTAAAAAGTCTTCAAATGTCACAGAGAATTCGATTAAAACTTTTTAGATATATAAATCACATGGTATTCATATTGAGAATGACTTTTAGGGAATTTCATACTTATAGGATTTTTGGAGACTTCTTGATGAAAAGTATAAATAGCAAATCACAAAACAAATCTCTCATATAATGGGAGATTTGTGAAAACTCCAAATCCCAAAATAAAAACAACTCTTCTCCATCTCCTCCTAGGGTTTTCTTGTATTTCTTCCATTCAGGTAAGAATTTGTAATAATCAATTTTTATAATCACTTTTAAATTGAAATTATATGCAATAATTCAACTATGGTTTTATAACATTTGATATTCAATTTTTTTAAATGAAGTGAATTGAATATGCTGCTTTAACTTAAATTTGTAAATTATTTGAAGCAAGGAAAAAAATCACGACAGAAGATAACATAATCTAAGAGAAAAAAGTTATTCTCCAATAGAGATACCTAATTCTATCTATAGGGAGATTGCAATTCAACTCAAGATGCGGGACTCCACTAACGTTCCGAGTAGTGCTCGTCTGAACCACTTTTGAATTAAATTTGCTGCTTTAAATTAATTACATAGTGGATTGCAAATGCCCAATTTCATATGCCAAGTAGCATATGCCCGATTTCATTATGAAGTTTGTGCAATTATCCATCTAAAATTGCATATATTGTTAATAGGTGCTTTCAATTAATTAATTATAATTAAAAGTTAACCTTGCCTCCTTCAAATATATAAGTGATAGGTGTAGTTTTTATATTTATTCGAGGCTCTAAATCATTATATTTTATTGTCTTTTGAATAAAATTCTACCTAATTTATGTTATATTATATTATATTTTGTAAGTAAAACTTTATATTTAATGAATATAGAAGAAAAGGTGGGCAGCTTCTGGGGGATAAAACAGGGACTGAGTTTATACGGTTTAGAAGAAAAGGCCGGCAACCAATTGGAAAAACAGAGGCTCCAATTGTTTAACCATAAACATAGTTAGATTTCAATGAAGACTCAAAGAAGAAAGAATTGTGATCAAACGTATTAATCCATTTTCACATACCCTGAGAATTAATTAATACAATGAAGGAATGAAAATGAATAATCTAGAAGGGACAGCAGTTAGTTTGTTCCTAAAAATATGGATCTTGTCTAGAATAATTTATAACAAATCTAGTGCTAACACTACACTTCAAATTGTGAGAATGATGATGCTGATGTGGTGCTCGAGCTGGTTCATTACTTGGCTGATGATGTAGAGTTCCAGCTGGTAAGTGACTCAGTTGATTCTCAGCTGATGTGGATAAGGTAGTTAGGTTAGTTAATTCAGTTAACACCCTCTCTCAAGCTAGGAGGTGCTAGAGTAACTCTAAGCGTGTCCTTCAAATATAGAAACCTGGAATGATTTAGTCCTTTGGTTAACAAATCAGCAATCTGATCTGTAGTGAGAATATATTTGACTTCCAATTCTTTGGCAATGACTTTATTTATGATGAAATGTACATCCAGTTCTATGTGCTTCATTCTGGCGTGATATACAGGGTTCGCAACCAATGCTCCAGCACTCATATTGTCACACCAAATGGTTTGAATTTCAACCAGAGGTAGTTCCGGTTCTTGAAAGAGTGACTGTACCCAAGCTATTTAAGAGGTAGTTGATGCGGTGCTCTATACTCTGATCCAGTGCTTGATCGTGCTATAACGTGCTGCTTCTTGGAAGACCAGCTTATCAGATTATCACCCAAATAAACACAGTAGCCAACTATTGATTTTCTATCATCAGGGCATGAAGCCTAATCTACATCTGAGTATCCATTCAACGTAAGTCTGTCACTTCTTTGAATCCAAAGCTCGTGATTTATTGTCCCTTTGAGATATCTGAACACCCTCTTTAGTGATTGCCAATGTGATGATGTTGGAGTCTATAAAAATTGACTCAATTTATTCACAGAAAAAGTGATATCTAGCCTGGTATATTGGAGATATTGCAGTCCTCCTACAGCACTTCTATAAGCTGTAGGATTCTTTAGTGTTTCCCCTTCAGTTTTGGATATTGATTTACCAGCAGGTATAGGTGTTATCCAAGGTTTTACACTTTGTAGTTCAAATTTTTCAAGCAAGTCAGGAATATACTTAGTTTGAGTGAGGCGGATTCCAGAGTTATGCCATAATACCTCAATTCCAAGGAAGTGATGCAGCATTCCCATGCTTTCAATGCAAATTTTTTGTTCAAGTTGTCTATGAATTCTTACAGCAGACATTCGTCATTACCTATAATCACAATATCGTCTACATAGATGAGTGCAAAAATTATTTGATTTTCATTTTTGAAGTCAAAAAGGGAGGTGTCTGCCATTGACTACTTAAATCTTTGGCTCAAGAAGGTTGTTTTTAGTTTCTCATTCCAGGCTCTAGGTGCTTATTTTAATCCATTAAGTGCTTTGTTCCATTTGCAGACATGATTAGGCTTTAGTTCGTCCACAAATCCCTCAGGCTGATCCATGAAAACTGTTTCTTCCAGCTCACCATTAAGGAAGGCATTATTGATGTCTACCTACCTGATTATCCAGTCCTTTGTGACTGCCAAAGTAGAATTATTCAGATGGTTGACGGCTTGATAACAGGACTAAATGTCTCACATAAATCAATGCCAGGTGTTTGATGAAATCCTTTTGCCACTAATCTGGCCTTGAATCTTTGCACAGAGCCATCTAGATTTTGTTTGAGTCTAAAGACCCATTTAGTTCCCACAGTGATGAATGTTGGTGAATGAGGGACAAGTTCGCAAGTTTTAGCCTTTGTTAAAGCCTTGAATTCTTTTTGCATTGCCTCCTTCCAATCATTGTTCATCATGGCTTCAGTTACACTTTGAGGTTCTGAGGGAATTTCAGTTTTCTTTCCTAGATAAACCTTTGGTTTGAATACTCCAGCCTTTATTCTAGTAATCATAGGATGCATGTTTCCTGCTCTATGTTGAGGTACTTCTTCATCATTGATGTTATCTGGTTGCAGAGGAGTTTCATTGATTTGAGACGTGTTTGGTTCTACCACTGCAGGTTATGTTCCATCATTCTCTTCAGAATCACCAAATTCATCACCATGAAGTGCATTGTCATTTGAGTCAGAAGGGAAGTGATGTTCAGCTCGAGAAGCTTCAGAATAAGTAGTATCAGCAGGACCTGAGTTAAGTGTTGATTTGTTTTGCTCAGAAGGAAAGTGAAAATGAGAGACTATGGTTTCTGTCACAGTTGGTTCTGAATGAGTTTTGGTGGAAGTTGAAGACTCGAATGGGAACTCAGACTCATTAAATATAACATTCCTTAAAGTGTACAACCTTTCTGTAGGACTTAGGCATTTGTAACCTTTATGTGACTCACTATAACCCAGAAAAGTGCACTTAGTGGAATGGAAGCTAAATTTATGGTTTTGATAGGGCCTTAGACAGGGGTACCAGGCGCACCCAAATACTTTTAAGGTCTGATAGTCAGGTTCCTTATTGTATAAAGTTTGATAAGGTGATTTTTGTTGAAGAGTAGGTGTTGGCAGTCTGTTTATAAGATGGGTAGTAGTTCGAAATGCTTCCCACCGGTACTTTAAAGGTATTTTGGCTTGAGCTAAAAGTGTTAAGCCTGTTTTTGTTCAATGCCTATGTTTCCTTTCTACCCTGCTATTTTGAGCTAATGTATATGGACATCGATGTCTGAACTCTACTCCTTCTTGGTTTAAGAATTTAGAAAAAGTCCTATACTCAACAACCCAATCTGCCTGTAAAATCTTTATCCTACAGTTTAGTTTGTTTTCAACAAGTATTTTGAATTGAATGAACACATTCAACACTTCAGATTTTTGTTTTAAGGGATAGATCCGAGTGAATGTGCTAAAATCATCAAGAAAAGATATGTAGTATTTGAACCCTGAGGTGGAAAGGATGGGAGCCTGCCCCCTATATCAGTAAAGATCAGCTGTAAAGGGGCATTAGCGTGTGATGCAGACAAGTGGAAAGGCAGTAAGATAGATTTCCCAAGTTGGCAAGCATTGCAAAATGGTCTAATATCATTCTCTTTAACTTTGACATTACAGAATTTGAGCACTTGGCTAGATGGATGACCAAGTCTCTTGTACCAAACATCACTTATGGAATTTAAAGACTCATGACTAGAGACAACAGAAGATAGGCTGCAAAGAGATTTATTATTGAGGACTAACTCTTGAGTGAAATTCTTGATGGTTTGATTAGGGAAGTCCAGTTGATATAACCCATCCTTAAACTTCCCTTGCATTATCACCTCCTTCGTTGACTTGTCCTTGACAAAACAACAATCAGAGTGAAACTCCATGTAAGCATCATTATTAGAAGTTAGCTTAGAAATGTTGATGAGGTTCTTTTTAATTTCAGGCACATGAAGGAGCTTGTTCAGAACTAGAATTTTATCATTTAAAATTGGAATGTGTGTAGTGCCAAAGTGAGAGATGTGCAACTTATTTCCATCTCCTATCATGACTTTATCCTTACCAGCATATTCATTGACAGTAGTGAGGTTTCCCTTGTCTGAGGTGTTGTGACTGTTGGCTCCACTATCTGCATACCATGCTGGATCATTGACTACGTTGGGGCTTGCGATAAGAGCTGCATGTGAGTTGTTATAGCTGATCCTTTGATTTGGTGGAGTCCCTGTATACCTATCATCGTATCTGAAATTACATATGTTTGCTTTGTAGCCAATTTTCCCACAGACTTGACAGATTGGTCTGTCACTCGAACAATACAGATTGCCTCCTCTGTTTCTTCCCCTTCTCCCACCTCTAAAATTACTGAAGTTGGTGAATCTACCACCAAAATTAGGATTATAGGATCTGGTACCATAATGATTTGGGCTAGATCTTTAGGAGAAGTTAGTTAAGCTTTGGTTGATACAGAAATGATCTAATGAGCACCGGTGCTCATCTTATCTTAAGCACCGATGAGTTGGCACATTAATTCATTGGTGGATTAGAACTCACAAAATCTTTATCCACCAATGAATTAATGTGCCAACTCATCGGTGCTTAGGATAAGATGAGCACCGGTGCTCATTAGATCATTTCTGTTGGTTGATATTAATTTCAACTATTTCATTTCTCATAAAGTTAAGGTGTTCCAACCTGCTTTCATATGTCATAAGTGTTGATTGAAGTTCACCACAGGATATGTAGTCTCTGCTGTTAATTTGAACTACAATGGGAGTATAGTCCTCATCTAATCTAGCCAAAATTTAAGTGACTAGATTTGTATGAGGCACATTCTTTCCATCTATTTCAAGGTTATCAGCAAGTTGTTTGACCTTGTTTAATTATTGATCGATGTTCATGGTTCCCTTCCTTGCCTTTTGCAGTTCACCAGTGAGGAAGGTGATTCTGGACCTGTTTTGTACTCCATAGCTCTCTTCAATTACTGTCCATAGATCCTTTGAGTTTGTTGCACCCATAACTCTTATTGTAATGTCTGGGGTCATCGAAGAATAGAGCCAGCTCATAAGTAACTGGTCTGTTGACATCCACTAGCCGAATTGAGGATTCTTAACCATCTCAATGCTGGTTCTAGTTTTGCCTGTGACTTGGCTACCAATGAACTCTTGGGGACACACCTTTCTCCATGAGATATACCCTTCAAGATCTCATCCTCATATAATTGGTAAAATCATGTTTTTCCATAATAGGAAGTTGTTTTTGTCCAGTTTGACTGAAACAACTTGAGTGAGATCAACTCCAAATGGTGAGGTGCTGTTATTTCCTATTGAATGAGTAGCTGTACTACTGGAAACTGAGGCTGGTGCAGGGCCTGGATCAGCATTTTGGGGGGTATTGATGTTGCTAGCGTTTGCCATAACTTTCTCTGATACCAAGTTAGATTTCAATGAAGACTCAAAGAAGAAATAATTGTGATCAACTGTATTAATCCATTTTCACATACCTTGAGAATTAAATAATATAATGAAGGAATGAAAATGAATAATCTAGAAGGGACAACAATTAGTTTGTTCCTAAACATATGGATCTTGTCTAGAATAATTTACAACAAATCTAGTGCTAACACTAGACTCAAAACCTTTAGAATGATGCTGCTGATGTGGTGCTCCACCTGGTTCATTACTTGGCTAATGATGTAGAGTTCTAGCTGGTAAGTGACTCAATTGATTCTCAGCTGATGTGGATAAGTTAGTTAGCTAGGTTAGTTAATTCAGTTAACACACATGTTCACGTACACAAAAAAAGGAGCCAGCAGCTTCTGGAGAAAAAATAGGGGCTGAAAGGTATACACACACACACAGAGGAGGAAACATGGAGAAAAGAAAGAGGAGAAGAAGAAGTCAAGAATTACGGCTTCTAGAGAAGAAAAAAGGTTGATATTGAAAAATTATACACGTACAAAAAGTGGAAGAGAAAGAGGCTGACATTAAAAAATATATATACACACACGCAGACAACCGAAAGTAGACGTCACGTTTTGTTAAATTTTGGTGATTTCATTCCACTTTTGCATGTTTAATTTCAACATTATGATTGACTAAATATTTTTATTGTTATGATTGATGATGTAGCTTAAGGTTTTTATTATATGTTTAATTTCAAGATTTTCATGCCATTTCGATACTTGTTAATTAATTATTGTGTGTTTAATGCTTTCAAATATTTAAACTTTAATTTCTAATTTTCTATTAATTGCATAAATTTAACCTTTAATTAGGTGTTTTCTCTCTTATATGTATGTGCACATATTGTTTAGGACAATTACTAATACTTGTTTTTTCTTATGTTTTTTATTAAATATTTAATACATTGCATGTACAATCTAGTTATAATATTAATGGGAGATTCAGTACAAGAAAATGACAAAGATCAAGAAAAAGGTACGGAAAATATGAAAAATGGACGTCGGAAGAGAGCAATGAACTACTAAAACTTATAATTGATGATGCCACTTGTGGATTGCGTGACAAACATGGTGTGTTGAGCAGGATAAAGGTAAAAAAATATATACTTTCCTATCTTAACAACAAAATTTGGAATTGAAAAGACACATGTCCAACAAATACTCTAAGATCATGCGTCATAACCCTAGGTCTGTATGGGACCCGTGACAAATAAATTCACTCTACTAATGAATTATGGGACGATTACTTTACGATGAGCTTCTTTTATCGAAGATAAATATAAAAAGTTTGAAAATACTAATTAGTGATGAGTATGTTTCATATAGTAGCACTTACAGTTATTTTTTTTTTTTATTTAATAGTCTCATCCTGAATATAAAAGTTATTGTGCACTGCACAAACACTTTTGCCAGCTATGAAGATTGAGAATTGCAACTGGAAGTGGAATTATTGTTGGAGTACACTGAATTGTAATAGGGGATGACACTGATCCTATAACATTTGAGATAAAAGAAAGAAGAGACAATGGCAATTGAATAGATGACTTCATATATGATCGTGATAGTGACGAATTTATACAAACTAATAAACAAGACCCTTTACTCTTAAACACTCTGCTCAACCATTATTCCCTAAGCATATAAATTCAAATCCTACCACAACAATTTGAAAACGAATTAGAATTTAGTTTGATGTAAAATTTAGCTTGCTTGACTCCAAAAGTACCCAATCAGATGTTATAGACAAGGTTGCTCATAATGTTGACAAGATTACTCACGCTATTGAATCAATTGACACTAGAGAGCATAATTGTTAGGACACAATCAAGGTTATACCAAACTTGGATGATGACACTCGTTTTTAGCCCCTTGATTTGCTTAATACCAGAGCAAAGAAGTCTGGGTTCTTGAACATGGCCCCAGAAGAGCATTGTAAATGGATAATCTTTAAATTGAAATGAAGCTTTTTTTCTCAAACATTATTATTAGTAGTTCATTTTATAGTTTTTGGGTTGTTTCTCTACCATTTATAGATTTATTTATTTTTAACTTTGAAAAAGTAATGAATTATATAGTTTTTGTGTCCTTTCTTGATTGTGTTCATTTATTGTATATCGAATTAGTAATAATTCATCCATTTAACTTTTTTTTACCTTTTTATAGTTTCATTGTTTTTATTTTTAGGTTCTTTCATTTATATAATGTCTAATGTCAACATGCATAAAAATCATGAAATAAATATGGACGAGATTGAAGGAGATGAAAATGAATAAGCATTATATGAAATCATTAGGTATATATTCATGGCTAACAATTCGAGCAATCTCAATGTTAAATGATCATATAGCTAATATGTCTCGTAAAGGTGTCAAATGTTCACTAGGCGACCAAAAACTAGACATGGATATGAATATATACATAAACTATTAAAGGAGGATCCAAAAAAATCTCGACAAGTTTATATAATGTATACTTATGTGTTTCTAAAATTAAGCAACATGGTTAGAGCAAAAAATATCCTTGCAAGATACCAAGTATATTTGTATTGAAGAAACGCTTGCAACATTCCTACTGATCCTTGGTCAAAATAGTTGATATTGCTAATTCTCAAAATTTTTGGTCAATTGCATTTCACTACTAACCGAACTTTCATAAACCGATTTTCGGTAGATATGATGGTCAAACCTATACAAGATTTTACCCTTACTTGAAAGTATGTGATGAAATTATTATTATTATAGTTGGTGTTCTCATTATTTGTTTGTACCATTTTAATGTTTAGGATTGTATTTGAGCTATTGACGGCAACCGTATTCCAGCAATGGTAACTGGACATGATACAAGTAGTTATAGATTCGAGGAATGTTTTAGCGCTTATAACTTTAATTTCGAATTTATATGCATACTTAACAGGTAGGAGAGATCAACATGTGATTCTAAGGTGTTGAGTGATATTTTAAGAAAGAGAAATGGACTTAAAGTGCCACATGATATGACTTTATAGTTTCATTTTTCTTAATCATGATTATACATGTTATACGTTACTTGTTTATTCTACAAGTATTTTATGTTCAAGCAAATATTTTTTGGAGGATGGTTGATTTCCTAACCAACGTCAATCCTAAGAAATATTGTTACTAATTTTCATAACAATATTGAAGTCGTTATAGACTAATAAAACGACATAGAGGTCTTATGTCAAAAAACTTGCACAGTGTGCGTCATAGGTAGCCATCGCGCGTGCGTCCAAGAGAACAGTTTCTCTCGGGTGATAAATAACTCAGAGGCGCACACGCCAACCAAATTTTCTTGGGTTTAACATTTCAGTTTCCAAACTTATGTCATTCATTCAATAGAGACCTTTTCTCCTGCAATTTTCAAAAAAGATGACAAATCATAAGTATCAAAATTACGAAATAGCATAACAACATCCGTATCATTTCAATACAAATTTGGTGAGATTGAAGCAGTTCCAATTCAAATCATAACTAAAACGATATAGATATCGTTTTCTATAATATTGTAGCGATATTTATATTGTTATATATCAAACCCACGAAATAAGATAATGACATCCATTTCGTTTCAGTACAATTTTGAATACTTTCATATCGTTTTAGTTTAAATCATAACTAAAATGATATAGATATTGTTTCCTTCCATACGTAATGACAATAATAGCGTTATGTATCAAAACCCATGAAATAACATAACGACATCCATATTGTTTCAGTACAAACTTGATTACGTTATGCTATTTTGTAGGTTTGATACATAACGATATCACTCTCGTTACATATGGAAAGAAACTATATCTATGTCGTTTTAGTTACGATTCGAATTGGAACAATATCAATGTCGTCAAAATTATATTGAAACGATATGGATGTCGTTATGATATTTCATAGATTTCATATATAATGTTATCATTGTCGTTATGTATGAAAGAAAATAGTATCTATATTGTTTTAGTTATAATTTGAATTGAAATGATTTCAACCTCGTCAAATTTGAGCGAAAACGATATGGGTGCCATTATATTGTTACATGGGTTTGATAATTATGATTTTTCGTAAATCTTTTGAAACTTTCACAAGAAAATGTCTTCATTGAAGGAAGACAGGAGTTTGGTCCCTTCGACGCACACAGACAGCTCCCTATGTTACGCGTGTGCTTTGTAAGTTTTTTAGTATAACAACTTATATGATGCTTTATTGGTCTATAACGACTTTAATATCGTTTGAAAATTAGTAACACATTTTTTTATACTAGAACGACATCAATATCGTTTTGTGTCTCAGGAACGATTTCAATGTCGTTATGTAAATCAGTGTAACTTTCGTATTGGAACGACATATATATCGTTTTGTGTTTCGTTATGTAAATCAATGCAATTTTCGTAATGGAACAAAATCAAAAATATTTTGTGTCTCATGGACGATTTCAATGTTATTATATGAATTAGTGTATTTATTATATTAGAATGATATCAATATCGTTTTGTGTCTTAAGAATGAAGTTTATGTCATTAAGTGAAGCAATAGTTATATTTTGTCATAACGACCTAAATGTCATGTTATTTTTCTAGAACGATATGAGTATCCTAGACATAGAGGTGGCAATGGGCCGAGCCAAGCTCAAGCTCAGCTTGTTACTTGAGGGCCAAGCTCGGTTTGCGCGCTCGTCTATTTTTTTTTTTAGATAAAATCCTCCTCATTTATCCGAACTTGGGATCGGCTACTTAAATTTGTAGGCGGAGTTAAAAATTGTACGTGAATAACTTGTTGCGTGTACAATTTTTTTAAAAAAAAATTAAAAACAGTGTTGTAAAATAACAAATTTTATTAATATGGTTAAATAAAATATCACTTACCCGACGACATACAATTTCGACATATTTATCTTGTAGTAAAAAATGAGCGTCTTGTGTATCATTCACACACTTTAATGCTTCTAAAATATCTTCTTTTAGTCAGCTCCTGACCTCGAATAGAACCCTCTTACATGCACTAAAAGCAGACTCTGAAACTACAGTACTAATAGTAGATGTTAGTAGGTCTTTTGCAATCGCAGAAACCACTAGTCATCGTCGTTCGTACTTTCGCTAGAATTCAATTACTTCTTTCAAACTTTTTTAAATCGTTTTATTATTAGGTATATTATGATTAAAGTAATCGAGTAATTCAGTAGGCAATGCATTTGGACTTGCGTCCGATGTCTAATTACATATGTAGACATATTATTCTAGAAGAATATATTGCATCGTATTTATACGTATTAATGCCAAATAAGTTTAATATTTCAGCGTCATCTTCTTCAATATTAGCAAGAGGGATAAGTGCAAAGGATATCTGACTAATATTTGCACATATTCGTTCTGCATATAATTCATACATTTCACAAAATGTTTGTTCTAAATTTCTATAAGTGATAGGTGTATTAAAAGTTAAATATTTTAAAGTCTGATTAATTACATATTTAATACCTGATAAATTATATCGAGACCCATGTTGCATGCTAAATGAAATAACATAGACAAGTCTTCCCAATATTTTTTAAACTTTAATTCCATAGAATATATAATTTCACTAAAACTGGGGTCATTTTTGTATTTGTGAAAAGTCCTTGTAAAAGCCAAATACCTTAGATATACTTATGTTAGAAGTAACATTTTGTGATCTCTTTTTATCTCTATTTTAAATGTGAGGAACAAAATCAGAATTTGATTAAAAAATATTTTAAGCTAGATTAGTATGTTTTAAAAAAATGCACAAACATATATTTTTTATAAAGCGGAAATGAAGTTGGACTGGGACATGGTCGACTCCGAGAATTTTGAAACCCTAACTAACTAATTATTATGAGGTCTTATACATTTTTCTTTACGTATATAGCAATATTCAAATAAAATACATATCTATATTTAAATGAAAACTTTGTACAATCTAAAAGATAGAATTGCAAAATAAAATATCATTCACAACCTGAGAGATTAGGCCAACGTCACATTTAGTCTTCTCAAGTTTTGAGATACAAAATTAGTAATCAAACAACTCGAATCAATTTTTTTCAGTAGAAATTGTTGAGAAAGAAAATTGTATGAACAAGATTCAATGCAACTTAAAATATAAATGAGGATTTTATTGATAGTGATTTGCAAATTACAATTGTAACTACAAATATTTTTTCTTCTCCTTCCAGATATATCTGAAATATGAAGTGTTTCTTTCTTTTATAGGGAAAAGTTTACATGCATTCTTCATTTTCTTGTCTTATCAGCTACAGTACTGAGCTGAGAAAGTATATCATTGGCACGTTTGGATTGGTTTATGAGCTCGGCTTGTCAGGTCATTATGAGTTAACCATATATGTGGTCCCCAACAATTAATGAACTACTTAGGAAACGAAGCTAAGGCGTGTGATTGGTAGAATTAGTGGCCAATGATGTAAGACCTTCCACATGTCACTTATCAATTGACTGTTTGTACAATGTGTAAGGAATCTTCAATCATTATGTCCCCTCAAACCTCAGCAATGACGTAATCTGAGTTGATCCCACATATCTGAGCTTACATTAGCACAATCTTAATATATACAACAAACTGTACTTAAAGACCTCGGAGGTCGGATGCCAACAATTACCCCCCAGGTCGGTTCTCGCTTTGGTGACGGACTAACCTTGTGCATAATTGGCACATTTTTCCAGCTATAAATGACATGAACGAGTGTCACGCCGCAATTTACTAATGAGATGTCATGCACATTCAGTATCTTCTTCTGGAAGCTTCAACGAAATGACGTCGTCCTAAAGTGATTAAATGTCGCCATTCATTTTTCCTTCCATTTCATCATCTTACGGCTCAGATCACGCTTTTTAATATTCATTCTCTTTAAATGAATTTGATCCCCTAATATTCTATCTTTCACTTTCCTCATTTCAGACTTTCTACTTTCCAAAAAATTTCCTTCGCATTCTTGTTTACTTTCTGAGTGAGGTCATCCATATTCAGGTATTCCCTTTAACAAAAATACATTTATGTCTTTTTCCTTTTTGTTGAATTTCACCTCGGTTGTTATATGATTTCAGATGAATCGATGGTACATTCTTGGAGTAACCAACAAGAGGAAACAATACCTTCTTCGTCTTCTCCTTCTGCTAGTTCGTCCTCTGCTAGCTTGGACTTCCATGAAGTATTAACACCAATCCCCATTACCTCAATTTACCCAGAACAATTAGGTACTTTTAGGAATAAAGAACAAAATCGTAAAAGGGAAGACGTTGGATCTCAGGAGGGTAGTGAGGAAAAATACTCAGGAATGAAGGGCTGATTCTTATAGGTCGGTGGTTACATGAGACATGCTTACTAGTTTAAGGGCAAAGTATAGTATTCCCAGGTTGGGGAATTAGTTATCCCGACCTCATCTAACTTAGCTAACACTTCACCAACTGGATGTGTAGCTTTGAATTCAGCTATTCTCAATGCTGGTTTAAGACTACCTTTTTCCCAGGATTATCCGTAAATTTCTTTCTTCGTGGGGGATAGCTTCTACCCAACTCAGTCCTAACGGGTGGAGAACGTTGGTGGCGACCTTAATTTGGTAGGATCAATTAGGTCACCTTGAGCTAAGTGTAGCTCAGTTCAACTCTCTTTTTATATTTAAAGAAGACGAAAAAAATACAGGTTGGTGGTATGCCAGTATCAGACCTAGGACGAGGCCAATAATAGGATGGCTGGGGTTGAGGCCAAAGCTTCTGGGGCAGTAAAGGAATGGGGAGCCTTTCTTGAGTTTGATGCGTTAGCTCAAGATGCTTATGTTGTGGCCTTAAGAGAAATAATAAAGTACATCAATAAAGAGAAGCAGGATTTTGATACCTCTTTCCTGGTAGAGGCCTATAAGAAACAACAAAAGAGCTTGAACAGTTGTCGAATGTAGCAGGATTTTGGATCTCCCCTACTGACGAAGATGTTGAGGATGAGTTCCTAGCTCCACAAGACCCACCAGCCTCTTAGTTTTACTATTATATTTTATTATTTTTGGCTTTTGTCGAACTTTCAAACTTCTTTTGGACCTTTACTTGTAATCTTGTTTCATCAATGAATGAACATTAGTTTGTCATTTTCTTTACGTAAAATGTTATTACTTCTATAAGTTTTGTAAGTTCTACAAAAAATGAACCTTGCTATGTCTATTTGGACTAAGTGTTGCAGCACATGCAACTTTAGTTTGACCTGCTAATAAGCAGGGCTTCACTGATTTCCTCGTTTAGGAAATTTCTCTAAACGTTGCAATACATGCAACCTTAGTTCGGCATCCTAATAAGCAAGGCTTTTCTAATTTTCTCATTTAGAAATTTTTTCGAAGTGTTGTAGTATATACAACCTTAGTTCGACAAACAATATTTCTGCATATGTTTCCTTTTAATAAAATATACATTTTTATATAGATAATAGATGCGCAATACGAGATACATTTACTTTCTATTGGTAATATTTCTTAAGATGTTCTGCGTTCCAAGGATGCAGCAGAGGTCTACCATCCATATCTTCCAACTCGTAAGCCCCTTTAAGTAGTACCCAGGTTACTCTGTAGGGACATTTCCAATTAGGCCCCAAGATCTAAAGCTAGGTTCCCTTGTAGCTAGAAAACTTCTCCTTAACACCAGGTTACCAATCTCGATCTCTCGTTTCCTGACCTTCTAGTTATATTATCTCGTATTGCGTTGTCAACGCTTATATATGGCATTCCTGATTTCAGCCTCATCTCTTCTATCTTCTACTAGATCCAGTTCTTCTCGCAACCTCTTCTTATTTTCTTCATCATTATATATCGTTGTTCAAATAGAGGGAATCCCTATCTTGAGTGGGATTACAGCTTCCACCTCGAAAGCTAGGGACAAAATGGGTTTCTCTAGTGCTATTCCTAGACTTGGTGCGAAAGACCATAGCACGCTGGGGAGTTCCTCAGTCCATCCTCCCTTAAGGGCATCAAGTTTGGCCTTCAACATATACTCGATGATCTTGTTGTTGCTTCGACTCGGCCATTAGCTTGAGGATGATTTGGCCTGAAGAAATGCTTTCGTATGCCAAATTCTTCACAAAAATTAGCAGAGCGGATATTGTCAAATTGCTTTCCATTGTCAGTTATGATGGTATGTGGTATTCTGAATCTGCACACAATGGACTTCCACATGAAGTCGGTAGTCTTTTATTCGGTGATCTTAGCTAGGGGTTCAGCCTCCACCCATTTAGTGAAGCAATCTACTAAGATAATTGCAAACTTTGTCCCACATTTTTCAGTAGGCATGTGACCAATCAGATCAACGCCCCACTTGGAGAAGGGCTAAGGGGCCATTACACAATTTAACTCTTCTGGTGGGTACGTTACGTTAGAAGCAAAGTGTTGACATTTACCACATATCCTAGAAAATTCCAATGTATCCTCCCTTATCGTAGGCCAAAAGTATCCTTGTCGCACTATTAAAAGCGAAGCGTTGACATTTATCATATTTCCTAGAAAATTCCAATGCATCCTTCCTTATCGTAGGCCAAAAGTATCCTTGTTGCATTGTCAATCAATGTATACCTTGCGGACCTCATCTGAGGCTTTCTCGCCTCAATGGGATCTTTTGGACACGACCCTGTTTTCAAGTTGGAACTAATTTTATTCATCCATGCAGGCTTGGGATCAATCATCATAGAAACAATTTCCAATCTTTCAATGGCTGGATGAGAAATCCTTCCTACGGAAATGCTGCCGAACTCCTCTATCCTTTCACTTCTTGCCAGCCGAGCTAAAGCATCGGCATGACCATTTTGAGTTTGGGGAATTCATTTGACTAGCACAACTTGGAAATTTGTGAACTCTTGACAACTTGGAGATAACTGTTCTTCCTTTCTTCTTTAGGTTGGTAAGCTTCGTTGACTTGATTGACCACCAATTGTGAATCACTGTAGACTATTAAATGACTAACTCTCATTTCTTTCCACATTCTCACCGCTGCTATAAGTGTTTCGTATTCAGCTTCATTATTCGAGGCGTTGAAGTCATATAATAATGCTTCGCAGAATAACTAGCGATTTGGACTGATCAAGACAACTCCAGCCCGTGAACGAGCTTCAGTAGAGGATCCATTAACGAAGAGTTCCCATGGAGTATCGTGAGGGAGCTCTTCTATTGGATCTGAATTGAACTTCGCAACAAAATCAGCGAGAACTTAGCCCTTTATAGAGGTACGGTGCTTGTATTTTATGTCAAAGTGCCCAAGCTCTACTTCCCACTTAACCATTCGACCTGACGTATCAGGCTTTTGTAAAACCTGCTGTAATGGGTAATTAGTTAAGATCTCAATTGGGTATTCCAAAAAGTAGGGCCTCAACTTCCTTGTCGCCATAACCATAGCATAAGCCAGTTTTTCTAAAGGAGAATAACGAAGCTCGGCTTCATGAAGAGCTTTGCTTACATAGTAAACAGGAAGTTGTGTTCCTTCCTCCTCCCTACCCAGAACGACACTAGTGCATGTTCAGATACTGCAAGATATAAAATCAGTATTTCTCCAACTTTTGGTTTTGACAATAACGGTGGCTGCGCCTGTTGCCGTTTCAATTCATCAAAGGCGAGCTGGCATTCAGGAGTCCATTCAAACTTCTTTCCTCCTCATAAGACATCAAAGAAAGGTCTACACTTATTAGTCGACTTTGACATAAAACGACTAAGTGTGGCTACTCATCCAGTCAAACTATGAACCTCCTTAGGCTTTGTTGGAGGATGAATTTCAATAATAGTTCGTATCTTTTCTAGATTTGCTTCGATTTCTCGGTAATTCACTAATAACCCAGGAATTAACCTGAGCTCACACTAAAGGCACATTTGTGCAGGTTTGATTTCATCCCGTATTTTCTTAGGATTTTGAACATTTCAGCAACATGTCGTCAATGGTTCCTAGCATTCGTACTCTTTACTAACATATCATCAACATATACCGCCATAGTTACCAATGTGCTTGGCAAACATTGAGTTGACCAGACGTTGGTAGGTGGCTCTAGCATTTTTTAGACCAAAAGGCATCATTTTGTACCAGTAAAGACCTCGATCAGTGATGAATGTGGTGTGTTCCTGGTCTTGTTCATATATAGGAATTTGATTATATCTTGAGTATGCGTCCATGAAACTAAGCAACTCATGTCCTGTTGTTGCATCTACCATTTGATATATCCTCGGTAGTGGAAAGCTATCCTTAGGACATGCTTTATTTAGATCGGTGAAATCTATGCATATTCTCCAATGACATGCTTTGTTCAGATCGGTGAAACCTATGCATATTCTCCAATTGTTATTTCACAAGAACTGGGTTAGCAACTCATCTAAGATATTCTGCTTCATGGATAAAGCCATTACGAAGCAACTTTCTGGACTTCTTTGTTTAAAGCCTCATATCTTTCTAGATTCAGAGTCGATGTCGTTGCTGTCTAGGCCACACCATTGGATCAATACCCAACCTGTAGCAAATGATTCCTGGGTCTATTCCTTTCATGTCCGAATGATTCCACAAGAAAACATCGAGGTTATGTTGAAGGAGCTCAATGATCTGACCTAGGAGGGGTAGTTGCAGTTCGTGGCCTATTCTGAGTTCTTTTGAAAAATCACCTGATCTGACCTCCACTTTATCCACCTCTTCCATAGGCTCTTCCTCTTTTACTTTTACACGTGGGTCTAATGAGCCGAGATCAGATTCAATCAAATATACCATATGAACTTCTGGGGGGAACATGTGTATCCTTTTTTGTTGGACAACTTTTCATGCGGCACTTCTCAACAATGTCTCTGTTTTCCTTAATTTGATCTATACCATGAGGCGTGGGAAACTTGAGAGAATAGTGGTACATTGACACAATTTCTCTAAGATCAAATAGCATAGGCTACCATATGATGGCATCATAAGGTGAATTGGAATTAAACACTATAAACTCTGCATTCAATTTACTTCAACGTGGGGCTTCACCGACCTCAACAGATAGCTTGGTCACCCATTTTGCTTTGGTGAGGGCCCCATTGAGTCCTAAAACAACCACATTCGGATATGGTTGAAGAAAATTCAATGGAATTCTCATCCATTCCAGTGTATTAACATAAAGTATGTTGAGAGAGCTTCCCGTATCAACTAGAACTTTGGGAATGATAGCTCCTGCTATGGGTATCGAGATTACCATGATTCCAGGATAGGGATGCGGATCTGCTTCATTTTCTTCAAAAAAAAAAAAGTTGATCATCCATCACATTTCTCCTGTGCTTCTCAGTAATACCCATCTCAGAGAGGTCGGTAACAATAGGTTTTTTAAACCTCGTCTCCCATGCTCAATCATTTTGCTGGCTTCTCAACATTTGGATATGAGGACTAGCTAGATCAATGTTATAAGCCCTTGCCTCTACTTGATTCCCACGTACTATACCGATTCTATTTGGAGTAAAAAACTTCATGCAATAATGGTATATAGAGGTGGTGGCCTCTAATTTGTACATTATGGGTCTCCCGAATATGACATTATAGTTGGAAGGAAGGTCAACAACAACAAAATTTGCTAAGATTCTTCTCTGGCAAGAGAGTTTGCCTAACTCCACACTTAGAACAATTTGACCTCGGGCTTCAATAGGATCACTAGAAAACCATTGTAACCTCCTGGAGTATGGTTGGAGGTAACTTTTTGGATTCCTATTTGTTCTAAAGTTTGGGAGTACAACACGTTGACTGAACTCCCATTATCCACCAGAGTCTGATGCACTTGTATCCCAGCGACAGCCGTGGTTATTATCAGTACATCACTTTGGTCTTGCAAAATCTCGTACGAATCTTTCTCCGAAATCCAAACCATTCTGAGTATGACACAGTGTTAATGTTAGACTCTGGTAATCTTACATTATAATTTTACCAGATACAGGCATCGCAAGTGCTTGTCTACGCCTTACACTTCTAGATTCTTCAAGGTATTGGTTGCCATTTACTAGAGTTCTGATTTTAGCTCGGGGTAAAGGATTTTGAGCTTGAAGACCTAGCTGAACTCGTTAAACTGTTCCTTGTCGATTAGGTTGTTGATTGCTAGTTTGGTTCGCATCTCCGAGTTTATCCACAAATTCTTGCAGCTGACCTCGTCGAATTAAAGATTCCACTTCTTCCTTTAGATTTCTACAATTATCAGTGTTACGTCATGTAGTCCTCCCTTGATTTTTCCCTACTAATTCCTTTTTCTGAGGTGGGGATCTACGAAACATTTCTTTTTCTTCTACTTGCAAGAAGACTTCCTCCATGGTGGTATTTAATGGATGATAATTATGGAATCTGTTAGGATAAGGCTTAGGATAAATTCGATGCCTCCTATCTTTTCTCTTTTCATAACTGAAGTCTTTATCCGCTTTTTTCTCCTTTGCTTAATTTGAGGAGTGTGGATTTACTTTGGGTTCATCCTGGTCTGATGTGGCTTCCTCAGCAGTTATATGTTTATCAGCTCGATTCAGGAACTCATGGTATGTCCGAGGTCCATCCTTATGTACAAACCACCAGAATCTCGTTCTTGGCCTTAACCAGAAAGGACAGCCATAAGTGCAGCATCATTAGAGATCTTTTCAACTTCCATAGACTGCTTGTTGAATCTGCTGAGGTAACTTTTAAGTGATTCAAGCTTTCTATGCTTAATGCTTACCAGGTGCTCATTAGGTATAGTTTTTACTTTAGATCCTGGGCTAGGAATGATGTGGCAAGGTCATTCCAATTTTTATGGATCTTTGATATAACCTTCTAAACTATCTTTGGGTTTTATCTCACAAGGTCAAAGGAAAAGCATGACACATTATGGCATCCCATGCTCCTTGCAGTTCCATCCAAGAAGTGTACTTGTCTAAATGGCTGAGAGGATTTCCTTCTCCTTCGTACCCGATCAGTTGTGGCATCTTTAGCTTTTCGGTCCAAAGTTCAGCAAAGATATCTTCAGTGAATGGAGAATGGCGTTTGGTGAGATATTCTTCCATGTTTCCTTGGGGTTCAGCATGTTTACTTAAAGGTGTTAGGGAGTGCTGAGAGCCCAGTCTATCAAATACGTTGCTAGCTTTCCTAGCAACCAGCTTTACTGTTATGGGGAAGCTCCTAATCTCTTCATTTTGGCTTTGGAGGACTCTTCTCTTGAGAATTGGAGAGTCCTTCTGGTGGGAGGTCGTCTGGTTCTCTTCCTATGTAGGGATTTTACCTCAGTGTCTTGTGGTGGAACGTGAGTTTGGTTTCATTCCAACATGTTGACTACAATTGTCAATTTTTCAATAACTTCCCTCATCATGGTTATTTGAGGGTCAGCAGCTTCGTTTTGACCTTGTCCTCTTTCAATGTTTGGTGGAACGTGAATTTGTTCAGGACGAATATGAGATTGATTTTCGAATGCTGAGAAATTGTCCTTGATGGTATTTTTTATGTTTTATTGAAAGACAAGGCTACTTTTACAAGTTAGGGGCCCTCCTTCTAGCGCCAACTATTGAAGAATAAAATTGTATGAACAAGATTCAAGCCAACCTAAAATATAAATAATGATTTTATTGAGAGTGATTTGCAAATTACAATTGTAACTACAAATGTTTTTTATTCTCCTTCTAGATATATCTGAAATATGAAATGTTTCTTCCTTTTATAGGGAAAAGTTTACATGCATTCTTCATTTCCTTGTCTTATCAGCTATAGTACGGAGTTGAGAAAGTACATCATTGGCACGTTCGGATTGGTTAATGAGCTCAGCTTGTCAAGTCATTATGAGTTAACCTTACATGTGATCTCCAGCAATTAATGAACTACTTAGGGAATGAAGCTAAGGCATGTGATGGTAAAATTAGTGGACACTGATGATGAAGACTTTCCACATGTCACTTGTCAATTGACTGTTTGTACAATGTGTAAGAAATTTTCAATCATTATGTCCCCTCAAACCTCAGTAATAACATAATCTGAGCTGACCCACATATCTAAATTTACATTAGCACAAGCTTAATGCATACAACAAACTGTACGTCAAGACCTCGGAGGTCGAATGCCAACAGAAATTATAGCTAATTCATTCAACATCTCTTGTGACATGGTCGATTGAAGATATAACATTATCAGTTTCAACTTTGAAAAACCCCTGTCAGTGGATGCAACGGTAACTGAAATAGTGAATAATATCCTATACCAACCCAAGTATTTCCAAGACAGCAATTCATTCTCATAATGTAATCTAATACATCGGTTGTTCCATTAGTTTCTGTAGGTATTGCTTTCCTTAAAACTTTCAACTCGAAAAATAATTTCATCCCATCAATATCAGATACCATGTTATACTTCAAATAATTTTGAATATTAATGCACCAACACTTCAGTTTAGCATCGTCAATGGATTTACGCTTTTCCAAGTCAAATAAAAATTCAAAAATATCATCATAATTTTGAAGTTGTTTAAATCTATTTTAAAGACATCATAGAGCTTGATCTACTATATATAAAAAATAATTGACCCCGAAAGATTCTTCAACTATTTTTGTCATCTATTCAAAAGAAGTCACATCAAACTGTTTCTTTCTGTGTATAACTCTTTTTTTTTTTTTTATGAAATATCAGCTCAATGTCTAATTCACTTACAATTTCTTGAGCATCATTCATTGCCGATTCAAACTCGGTTTCTCTATAGCTTTTGAAAATTAAATGAGCCCTTTTAAATGGTCTATAGCAACATCAATACACATATCTTCTGTCGCAAATGTCAAAAAATCCAGACAATACACGTATTAAACACCCTAAATTTTTTGAAAAGATTCAAACCTTTTTCTCTACATTCCTCCCAAATTGTCAAATCGAGATAGCAAATTCATCTATCCAATTATACCTGATACTTGAAGATGTGAGGCCCTGATTTGAATGGAAAAAAATTGGAAATTACTAGAGATGCTGAGATGAGCAGGAGAGGAGATTGAAGAATTCTGAATTGGAGAAAGTAAACAAGCGGAAGTCGAATCTAAACTTTGGAGAGGAGATTGGAGAATTTTGAATTCAAGAAAGAAGAGACCCTTCAATTTTCTTCCTATATTGCATGCGGTTTGTGTAAATAAAATATAATCCAACCCCTCCCCCCCTTCCTCTTTTTTTTTTTTTTGGTGGAGCTCATTCGAGTCTCCAAATCCGCCATGAATGTAGGGTACACGACAAAGATTTGTTTTTAAGAGTGCATTTGATTACAAGTATGGAATTTGCATGGAAAGTTACCTAGAATTTATTTGTATAAAAATTATTAATTAAATATTTTTTATTGGTTTAATTTTCAAAATAGAAAATGATATACTTGTCAATCTTTGATTGGTGGGTAGATGAGAGAGGGAGAGAGAATGAATTGTATGAAAAATAAAAACATATTCCTTCCTAAAGAAAATGTTTTCCTTATTTTTGAAGAAAATATGGTCACGTAACGAACTTTTGGAAAATATATTCCATTAAAAAAATGTTAATTAAACACTCTACAAGTATGAATTTGAGTGAGAAAAAAAATGATATTTTTCAATTCCTGATAGTTTACTTTCCAAATTATACAATTTAATTTGATATTAGAGTGACCAAAGATCATATAATCAAATCTTACTACCATAAAATTTTAAAACATTTAATCTATTGAAAATAAATAAATAAATTTATTTATATTTATATCTTCAACACATAAATATTCCATGCCAAATAGTGTCATGGCTGATGTCAAAGTGCATTGGTAAAAACTATTACGTGATGTATTGCTTGCATCACTTCAATAGGGGCAAAAATGTCAAACTATATAAATTTGCTAGGACAAATAGCAAATATTCTTTAGTGGGATTGTGACTAGTTCCTTTTGTCTCACTTTTCTTGATTCTTGAGGCCATATTCTTCTCATCTTCTTCTTTTATATGCTTTTCGGATTTGTGAAATTTTCTTTACTCCAAATCCCTTATGGGTCCCGTAAAAGAATAATAATTGATTAAGTGCTGCTTTTAATTTGTTCAAGTGACTTTTGATAAGAGTGTAACTTTTGTTATATTGTGAACCTTAGAGCCTCGTTTTTGTACCATCGTATAGAATCTCCTTTTTACTTGTGGAATATATTAAAGAAAAGGACCTTCATTTACAGCAACTGGTTAAAGAGAAAGGCCCCTACTTTCTTTTTTGGAAATAATTGGATCGTTTACGACTTGGATGCGCCCAGTTAAGCCTAATTGACAAATTCCATCTATTTTGCCGCTTACATGAATTGTACACAAACGAGACTTCATAAGCTCAAGGATTTGAGAATGGAACAAGAACAAGGACTCAACCATATTCCATAATCACATTGAAATTTTTATCGTCATTAATTTATTTCGTCCAAAAAAGAAAGAAATTTACATTAGCTTGAAACAATTCCCAAATAACCGTTTCATACTTTTAAGCATGTATAGACCCTTGATTATGCCTCGCCTAAAGTAGGATTAGGTATTGGCATAATCAAATCTATTATTTACTTCTCTCTCCATAATCAAACCTCTTGTCTGCATATTTCTCGTAATTGAGGATCGTATTCACCTCATTGAACTTCTATGGAATTGAGAATTAGATTTAAAAAATTATTATGAACTTTACTTTGGATTGAAAGACGAAAATAATAAAAAGAAGGGTGTGGAAAGAGAGAAGACTTGGGTGGCAGTGTTGGGGGTTCGAGTGGTTGAGGAATGGAAGTAGATATTACATGTGTTCATTCAAATATTCTCGTTTTCAACTTCTCATTTCACGTGAATACAAAGTTATTTTTTCCGTCAGAATTTTGATACGTGCACAATTGCCATAAAATTCAAGGGTGCCGGCAAAAAACGAACTTATGTCTTCCATATTGTCTCTAATACAATAATAACAAGTTTATTTTTTATTTTTAATTAAAATTACATATTGACTCATTTTAAGTTCTTTTTGGCATGATTAAAGAGGACATCAAACGAACCAAGATATTTTATTTTTGTTAATATGATGGATGGTGGGGGACAAAAGAATAAAGGTGTAAAAAATTAACACTATAATATATGTACATGATCATGCATAAAGTAACACACATACAACGTTACATCAGTTATCTCGTATATACTACATAAAAGGAGCTCAATGATGATGGGAGCTCCCTCTATTAAGCTAATTAAATTACTAGCTTTTATTATTTAGCAAGAAGATTTAAATTAGTTTGTTGATCAAAGCAATTATATTTTTCATATTTAATCATTCTTTTACTGTCAAATAACTTATTTTACAAATATATTTGAATTAAATACCGATAAGTATGTTTAACCTAGATTTCAATGAATGCAATTGCAATTTAGCATATGACACGATGGAAACCTAAGAAATTCTTTGTCAGAAAGAGACCAAGTGAATCTATGGTAGTGAGATGGAAAATGCTTTGAAGATCAATCGCTGGATTTTGATTCCATCAATCGAAATTCATAACTCGAAACCCAAGAAATTCGAGGGTAGATTGATATGATCTAAATGGCTTTTGAAGATTTGTTGTTTGCCACTCTCAATCGCCTTTTATTTTATGCTTCCTATTTTGGTTATATAAAGGGCAAATGGCACCACCCTAGCTGCTTGTTTTGAAACCAAGTTCAATGTTTTATAGTTTAAAAATTCTACATCTCTATTAACTATCGTATCGCATGGTGACGTGATTATTTAATAGAGATTTAGACCATTTATATTTTCAATAGGATGATTCTACAATTATAATGAAGAACGTGTTTGATTGGCATAGAAAATATATCTTAAAAATGAAAATATTTTCCTTATTTCGAAGAAAACAAAAACATACTTTCTAAAGAAAATGTTTTCCTTAAAAATAAGGAAAATTAGGTATATTTTTAAAAGTTGAAGAATAATTTTCATGAAAAAAATAACAATCAAACACTTGAGAGTAAGAATTTGGGTGGAAAACTGACATTTTTCATAAAAAATAAATGCAATCAAACGCACCCGAAATGTTTCTATTCTAGTCGATTTAGCATGTAACGAAGTATGCTATGTGCTTATTTAAGAGTATAAAGCTAGATTCTATATATATATTGATCAAAATTGTTTACATAAAAGTTATATTCATTTTAAACTTGATTAAATTTTCATAAATGATTAAGAAAGTAAAATAATCTATGAAATTGTCAATTTTCTTTAGCTCTTTTTAATTGCTTGCTAGTTGGCTTCACTTTTGCATGGAAAAAAGAAAAGGAAATGAATTGGTGTGGACCTTTTGTCATTACATCTATGTCGGGATTGTAAAAAAGAAAAAGAAAGATTCTATTACACATAATAAATTTCTATTGTTTATTTTGTCAAGAAATCTAATGTGAAAGGTCGTTTGTAGTCAAATATTATGATTCAATAGTAAAGGGATAATTATCATACTTTAAGCACTAGACCTAGTCAATGGATTGAACCCGTGTTACACGAAACAAGGAAAGTGATAAAATAATTGAATGAATTGTGCCCGTAAATTACACTTTCGATCCCGTCGAAATTACGTAATTTCAATTTGTCAAATCAAGTAACTTATACACTGGTGTAGCAATAATGAACATAAACTTTAAACTATTATATTTTGATCATTTCGTATGTAATATAGTTTCAATCTAGTCATTTCATTAACTTGAAAACCAAAAATCGATACGAATATTGAGGGCGTGTTCGGTAGAGATTAAAATTAAAAAACTAGCAATTATTGTTGACTTTTATTATACGAGTGAAGTTCAATAACCACTATATTTTCAATTTTAATTGAATTTTAAGCACGACAGAACACACCCTGAATAATAAAAATAAATAGGATATGACCATATATCATCAATTTGCACTATTTTTTTTCAAGCTAATGAATTTGGATTGACTTATTGAACATTAATTACAAATTCATATTCCAATTCAGTTAATCCCATAATTTTATACCCTATGAATAATTTCTTCATTCTTTCATCCCTTAGAATAAATAAATTTACCTATCATCCACACCTCACAAATAAAGAAAGAGAAAGAAATACTAATTATGTTTATCCCTTTCAATCACATGAAAAGAAATATCCATCAAAGCATCGTCATCATTAAAATTTTCCATGAAAGCTTCTCTAGAGTTTTAGAAAAGTTTGTAGCCATTATACAAAATGGTGGGGACTGCCTAATTCATCTGGAATATCAAGCAAACAAACAAACACACACGCACATACACATGTGTGTGTGTGTTTATTATATAATATTTGTATCTCTGTGCATGTATATGTAGAAGGGGGGGGGGGGGGGGGGGTGAGGTGATAGAAAACAAATCATAGACTTTACTTCTTTCTCTTCTTTTCAGACTCAATTTTTTGCTGCATGAAAGATTCTCTCCACCCCTTCAAGTCAAAGAAAAAAGAAAATATTTAAAAAAAAAAAAAATTGGAAATTTAAGGGTGTGTTTGAGTCACATTATTTTGGAAAAATGTATTTTGGAATAGTAGATTGATGGAGAATGTATGTTTTAAAAAGAAGAAAAAGTTATTGATGTGATAGAAATTATTATTTTATTTTATTAAAGAATGTGAGGTTGAAAATGAGAATAAAAATTTTAGCGTGACTCATAGGGGGGGCTAAATAAAGGAAATGGGAAATGGTAGAAAGGAATGGGGGAACAGCTCATGGAATATATTCCCCCTACATAACCCCACTTATGTTTCCTGATAAGGAGTGAGAACACAGGATACCTCCCAACAACTCCACAATTATAAAGAGAATAACATCTGCCACATATTTGAGCCAAAAAAAAAAACCTCAAAGGAAGTAAACACCCTTTCTTATGCTTCAATCTTCTCATAAAAAACGAGAAATAACTCTTCAGAACGTTCGTATTAAAGAGATGAGCTTGGTGTTGTCCAGTGATGCGAAACCGAGACTGAAATGGACTCAAGAACTGCACGAAAGATTTGTTGATGCAGTTAATCAGCTTGGAGGTGCAAATAGTTGAGTATAGAAGTTTCTGATTCAGTTAAATTTATCTGTGTAAACTTAGTCTCTCTGTATTCTGATACTAGTTGTGAGTCTTCAATGCAGAGGCTACACCGAAATCCGTAATGAGGGTGATGGGCGTTAACGGACTCACTTTGTATCACCTCAAGAGCCATTTACAGGTAATGTTTCTTGTTTATATACGACAATATTCTAGTTTCTTGCACGTCATATTTAGAGGGATTTTTGATGGGGAAAATGTACTTTGCTGCAGAAATATAGGATGGGAAAGAATAAACAATCACAATCCTATTATGAGGATGATGAACAAGAAAGTAAGCAGTATTAACTTAAGTTACGATATCATGAAAAAGTATGAATGAAGGAAACTAACGAAAATGTCTTTCGATGCAGACTACAGAGATAATCAGAGTTCCATCACTAGCAAGAATTATGATGGAGAGCAGAATCAGACTAATGAGTAATAGCTTTTATAAATAGTTTCCAAGAGTATTGGATAACTTTGAATGGATGAAGGAATTTTCACTTATTTAGGGTTGTGTTTTATTAAAAGTTTGCAGATAGCTCAGGCACTACAAGTGCAAATGGAGGTGCAGAGGAAACTTCATGAACAAATTGAGGTAAAACATGCATTAAATTCTACGATTACACAATCTTGATTGTCGGTGAAAAGGGCATATTCTGATTAAGCAGGATTTTCTTGTCTCTGCATATTCCAGGTGCAAAGACATTTGCAGCTGAGAATTGAAGCACAAGGAAAGTACTTACAATCTGTCTTGAAGAAAGCACAGGAAACACTTGCTGGATATAGTGCTTCCTCGACTGAAGTCGAACAAGCAAAAGCTCAACTTTCTCAGTTAGTCGCAATGGTTGACACTGGGTGTCTAAGTCCTTCAGTGTCCGTTTTGACAGAGAGTGAAGGCTTACTTTTAAAAGATTCTAAGGATATACCAAGACATACCAGATGCTCGCTCGAGAGTTCCTTGACATCATCTGAGAGCTCGGGCAGAGAGGAAGAAACTTGTCCGACGCTTGACTTTGATGACAATGAGAAGACTAAAGTTTCCGAAACCTGTTCTAGGAAGAGGAATCACGTTGTGCTCTCACTGATGGAAATGCATCCTACAGAAAAGAGTGGATTTGAAGATCGAGTTAGCGATACGAAAAGGAACAGAAGTAATATATATGATGGCAATTCTTTTGTGCAACCATCAGGTAAAAGATCAGAAGGGGACAGAAGTCATGAACAATTGATAAAATTTGGATCAAAGGAGACCTTCGATTTGAACAGTAAATGCCTGACAGAGTTTGATTCAGGTCCAAAAGCGATAGACTTGAACTTCAATGCAGTCGAGCAATTTACTGAAAATCTTTAGTGTATAGAAACAGTATTAGTTGGCACAGACTGTACATTGTTTCAAGTATGGACCACAATGAACTTTCTGAAGTATATCCATAACTAAAGATGCTATACATCATGTGCATAATCTTGAACTTTCTCATCCAATTACTAACAGAAATCTGAAAGCGCAACACGTCCCTTTTGTAGCCCACAACAGAGACATCTAAATTAGCCAGCACAAAGAATTATTACAACTGAATTTAAAGGTTCAATTACAGTTGCTTCAAGAACACGATTTTGGGTAATCAGAGTTTGGTAGTATATCCTTACAAGTAGCTCAAGTGTTTCATCCTATAACTGGATGCATTCAAGTATCGTATCTGCAGATGTCAAGATCTGGTGCTCAAAACTTGGTCAATAGGAAACCTGATTGTAGGGATCTAATGGAAACCCCAATGAAGACCTACTAAAATTCAACACCTATTTTATAAAAAATAAGTAATTTAGGTTTCTTTTGTTTTGATGTCATTAGATTTATTAGAAGCTTAAATTTATTACATGTTGTACTGAGTTCCATCTCTCTTCCAAGAGTTGGAATTGGTCAAATATTAGTTCAATTTGATAGGTCACAGTACCTCATCAAATCAAATTTATATTTCTACATCATGTCAAATTGAATTGAGTTAACTGTGTCCTTCTCGTTTGACTACGCTTAGAAATCTGTCCAATATATTCTATATTGATAGCAAGGCAGGACCTAGTGTCAAGGACCACATCTTTATTTAAACCCCTTGATCCAATCGTAGCAGCAGTTTGCCCAACTTCAACTGTACATTGTAAATATTAGTTCAAGTTTGAGTTATAATTTCCTTTCCATTGTAATAGTTTATTTCAATTATAAAATAGTTCTGATATTGGTAAACGTTTAGTATGATTCCTCATCATTTAAACGTTTACTCCCATCACTTAAGTTTTTGTTCCGCAAACTATTATGGGGGGTATTAGTCTTTCAAAATCTTCCAACCTTTCTAGTGTTCGCCCCAAGTACCAGTTATTGTAATTTCCTACTTTCATCAATTGTAATTTCTAGATTTCAAGCATTCGATGATCAATTTACGTTCAATGCATCTCAATTTTATGTTGCAAGCTTTCTACAAATTATAATCAAATTTTCTTTCGTCCCGAAAGAAGGCGGAAGGTAGTCTAACGGAGTAGACTACTACCGCACGGTGTCCCTTTCTGTGCTAAGAAGAAAGGCATCCCTTGAAAGTTGGTATCAGAGTTGCGGCTCACGACCCTCGATAAGAAAGTTATGGATCCAATTACATCAAACACCACAAAAGTCGTAGATCCTCAAAAGAGGAATATGAAACAACGTGTGGATGCGCTTGAGATGACAACTACTAGGTTGTGTTATGCCTGGAGGGCCTCGAGGAAAAAGTCGAGGTGACAGAGACGAAAATTCGTGAATTACACATCCAACTGGGTGAAAGTCGAAGCGCTTGCACAGCAATGACTGAAACTGTTGCAATCATGCCTTATCTATAGGATGAAATGGAAGTGTTGAGATCTCAATTACTAATTTTCAACGTGCGGTTAGCAATGGACAAGCCCCCGCATGAGAGTATGCTCTCAGCCTCAAAATTTCGGAACCGTGTACCTACGAAGGGGTAGATACAAAAGAAGTCGAGAACTTCTTGTTTAATATGAAACAATACTTTCTTGTGGCTTCGATCGAAGACGAAGCAAGAAAGGTTACAACAGCTACCATGTATCTTGGTAGATATGTAAAACTATGGTGGCAGATAAAGTACGCTAATATTCAAGCCAATAGGGTTCGAATATATTCTTGTGATCTCTTCAAATAAGCGATCATATCGCAATTTCCCAGAAAATGTGGAATATCGGGCACTACGAGAACTGAAACATACAAGCTCCATCAGAGAGTATGTGAAAGTCTTTTCAGAATATATGCTGAATATTCGAGATATGTCGAAAAATGATAAGTTATTCACCTTCATAGAAGGGTTGAAACTATGGACACGCTAGTGATGGCAATGAGCCGAGTCGAGCCGGCTCGGCTCGTTGCCCCACGAGCTCGGCTCGTTACAAAACGAGTCGAGCTTCTACTCGGCTCGTTTGCTCGTGGGCGAGCTCGGCTCGGCCCACGAGCTCGTGATTCACGAGCCACGAGCCTAGCCGGCTCGGCTCGTGGCTCGTCAAATTTTTTTTTTTTTTTAGTTTTTCTTAGTTTTTTTCTTTTTTAATGTTTTTCACGAGCTCGGCTCGTGGGCTCGTGCCCCACGAGCGCTCGTCTCTTAACGAGCCGAGCCGAGCTCGGCTCGTCTATGAACGGGTCCGCTCGGCTCGAGCTCGGGCTCGTCAAAAGCGGCTCGTGGATCGCTACAGTACGAGCCGAGCGGCCGAGCCGACGAGCCGCTCGGCTCGATTGCCATCACTAGGATACGTACTGAACTTCAAAGACAGAAGGTTACTGATTTAAGCGTGACCATGGGAGCCGCCGAATGCTTAAGTGACTATCAATCGAAATCGAGAAAATATCAACTTTCGAAAAATAGTCAAGCTATTGGAGGTGGAAACAGACCCAGCTCGAACTCAAATAGGGAAAAGCGTTACTTTCATAATAAGGGAGGAGCCTGTCAAGGCACCCGTCAAAGTAACTTGCAGAGAAACTATCAAAACAGTCGTCAAGAAAAATATAACAGTAGCAGTAATAACAACTAGAATAAAGGAAAAGCAATGGGAGGCGGATCTATTGCCACTCCTAAATTGATGTTCTTTTTATATGAAGGACCCCATCGGGTGGCAGAATGTCCTTAGAAATGGATGGTGAATGCATACTGTCAACTAGCGAGTGGCGGAATGAGTTCAAATCAAAATGTCTCACAAGCTAGCTGTCATGAAGAGATCGATTCGGAAGAGGATGAGGATGTAGTGGGCTCATTCTCACATCGATGCAATACACTATTGCACCGAGCTACTGGAAATGGTGATGTTCCCTCAAAAGAGGTAAAGATGGAAGAATCGAAGACTTGCATTTGTAGGGCCAAAGGCCTAATGTACATTGATGTGAAAATCAATGGAAAGCCAATTACGGCTATGGTAGATACTGGTGCTACCGACAACTACCTCTCAAGTACCGAAGTGAAGCGACTCGGACTTATTTTGGAGAAAGGTAGTGGAAAGGTCAAAGAAATCAACTTTGATGCTCAACCAATAGTTGGAGTAACGAAATCTGTGTTGCTCAAAGCGGGTCCTTTCGAGGGAAGGACAAACTTGTTTGCAAATTCAAATGGATGACTTCAAGCTTATTTTGGGATTGAAATTTCTTCGAGTTACTAAGACAACAGTATTACCATATTCCGATTCATTAATTATGATGGGTAGTAAACCGTGCATCATTACTATACAAGCTGGGAAAGTAGGCGAGAAGAGTTTCTTGGCTATGCAATTTGGCAAAGGTTTAAAAATGAATGAACCCTAATTTTTATGCACTCTTCGATTAGATCGAAGAGACGACTGGCTCTATTCCAAAACCTGTTAGAAGGCTTATTAAGGAATTTGTGGACATCATGCAAGATGAGTTACCAAAGAAATTACCACCAATTAGGGCAATTGATCATGAGATTGAACTTATTCCAGGTGTCAAACCTCCTGATAGGGCACCCTACCGTATGTCTTAGTTGGAGCTTAAAGAGTTTCGAAAACAATTGAGAGAAATGTTGGAAAGTGAGATTATCGTGCCGCGAAATCACCATATGGAGCTCCCATGTTGTTTCAGAAAAAGGCCGATGGTTCTCTTAGAATGTGCTACGACTATCGAGCCTTGAACAAGATAACTGTAAAGAATAGTTATCCTATTCCGCTGGTCGTCGATTCCTTCAATCGACTAAGCAGGACGACATACTACACAAAGATTGATCTTAGGTCTGGATACTGGCAAGTTCGGATTAAAAAGGGAGATGAAGCAAAGACTACAGTGGTACCATAAGATATGGACCTTTGAATTCAAAGTGATACATTTTGCAGCAACGTTTTGTACGATGATGAATCATGTACTTCACGATTTCTTGGATGATCTTGTAATGGTGTACCTGGACGACATAGTTATCTATAGCGAGACATTGGAGGAACATGTGAAACAGGTTTTCAATCGGCTACGAGAGAATGAACTCTATGCCAAACAGTCTAAATGCTCATTCGTTCAAACGTCTATCAGCTATTTTGGTCACATCATCAAACAAGGCAAAATAAGCATGGATTCGAAAAAGGTTACAGCCATCAAAGATTGGCAACCACCAAAGAATGTCCACGATGTGAGTTCATTTCTCGGGCTATGCAATTACTATCGAAGATTTATGAAATGGTACTCAAAAATTGCATTGCCACTTACCGAATTGACAAAGATGGATAAGGATTGGGATTGGTCATCCCAATGCCAAAATGCTTTCAAAAAGTTGAAGAAATCTATGTGGACGAACCCGTTGTTAGCCTTACCGGGTATGACTAAACCATTCGAAGTGCATACCGATACTATAGAATTTGCACTTGGTGGAGTCCTTATGCAAGAAAGACATCCGGTAGAGTATGAGAGCCGAAATATGAATCAAGCAAAATGTCATTACTATTTGCTTGGGTCTCCATTTATTGTGAAGAAGATAACACTGCGATTAGTCACTTCATGTCCCATCCGAAACTATCAAGCAAACAGGCTCGTTGGCAGGAACTTCTTTCAGAGTTCAATTTTATGCTAGAGTATCATCCCGGATCTAGTATTCATGTTGCCGATGCTCTTAGTCGTCGGGCCGACTTGGCCACTATTTGCTCTATAGCTGCTCTTTCAGGGAGCACGGTTACCACAAACACAAGGAACCAAATTCGGGCACTTTTAGATAAGGACCCGGCTACTCAATATTTGATCGACCTCATCAAACAGGGCAAAATTCGTCGATTTTGACTCGATGGGGCCTAGTGAAAACTAAGGGAGACCGCCTTTATGTTCCTAAGGTCAAAAGATTTGAGGAAATCACTAATTATGGAATGCCATGACACGAATTGGGCAGGACATCCTATAGAGGAACGCACTTTTGTACTACTACAATGTGGGTACTACTAGCCCCAAATGCGGAACGACATTGCAACTTATGTGAAAACATGTCTTATATGTCAGCAATATAAGGCAGATTATCAGAAAATGCAGGCTTGCTTGAGCCCATTTTCGTCCCAACTAGACCATTCGAGAGTGTATTGATGAACTACATTGTTGGATTGTCAAAAATTGAAGATTTTGGCACTATCATCATCGTGGTAGACCATCTATCAAAGTACGCAACTTTCATTGTAGCGCCCAAGTATGTATCAGCCGAAGAGACAGCTCAACTCTTTTTCAAACATATTGTCAAATACTGGGAACTGCCTAAAGACATCGTCAGTGATCGGGATCCTCAATTTACTAGCATATTTTGGACCGAATTGTTCAAAATTCTTGGTTCAACTTTGAGCATGAGTTCTACTTTTCATCCACAATCTGATGGACAAACGGAGCACTTCAATTCTATGATGGAAGAATATTTTTGGTACTTTATCTCTACTTCGTAGAAAAATTGGGTGAAACTTTTAAATGCGTCGCAGACGTATTTCAATACTCAAAAGAGCTCTTCCACCAAAAAGAGTCATTTTGAGATTGTTACTAGCCAGCAGCCGTTACTCCCTTATACTGTGGATATCGATCAAAGTACCAAATCCCCTCAAGCAAAAAGCTTCTTTCAAGAGTGGAGACAAAATATTGAAATTGCTCGAAGTTATCTTGAGAAAGCTCAGTAACGGTACAAAAAGTCTACAGATCTAAAGCGCCGTTTCCTTGAATTTAATGTTGAAGATCTAGTAATGGTTAAACTCCTCGACCGAAACTGTTATAAACCTGACTCAAAATTGATGCCAAAATATATTAGACCATTACCCATAGTGAACAGATTGGAAAAGTCGCATACATCATATTATATTTACCATGGAACTTAGTGCAAATAAATTATCTTTAATTGCTAGATTTACGTTCTTCATGAAATTATTTCATTCAATATTTTTGTTTGCCATCATTGAACTTCATGAATCCAAGTAGTATCAGATATTCCTGGCCTCCTGGGGCAATAATCATAAATATTTAAGCTTATCTTAAACTAGGAAGTAAACTTCGCCTTTGATTAAGAAATATATTCAACTTGCACCTCAAATGGTGCATTAAAGACATATATAAATATATTTTTCTCCTTTAATAGCTTAACTTTTTTGACAAGTTGGAAAACATAAATCCCTGAAACTTTTTATTAATTTTAACATTTTTAACATCTAAGTAGTGGATCAAACACCACGCGTCAGTTTTTGGCAAATATCACATTTGTTGCAAAACAAGAACAGTAAAAATAATTATTTCTGCGTCACCTGCAGTACAAAATTCCTCCTCCTCCCGCTTCGCATCTTTCCTGTTTGTATGCAGCCACGAGAGGCTTCACATAGTGACGCCTTTGTTCGCTGCATAGGAAGCCTGTCAAGGGCCTATACGACATCAATCTTGCTTCATGTACATTTTGGTTTACACCTTAACTTACCGAATTTACACTTGGCACAATCTCAAACCATTTTTCACATCTCACACATTTAATCCAATCATCACAATCTTGCCACGTCGCCCATCTGTCAACAATGGTGTCAAACTTAATGTACAAATAGCTTAATTGATACGACATTTGCACACGGATTTTTTTCAAATGTTCATTCAACCTGAAATTGCTTCCACATTACCTGATTATCAATGAGTGATTTGGTAAAAAGACGGAATACCTTGAAATCTGACCATTTTTTTATACAATTCTGATGAAACCTATGCTTACAAGCAGGGGCGGACCTGGGGGGTGGCCTGGGGGGCAGGTGCCCCCCCCACCCCCCCAAAAAAAAAATTTTTTTTTTTGAATTTTTTTTTTTTAAAAAAAAATATGAAAGGAAAATGAATCAACATTCATTTCAAACCAATGTTTTTTCTCGCCTGAGTCTCCTCTTCTCATTTTTTCTCGTCTTCTTCATGGTAGTTAAATGGATACGAGAATGGTTGTGATAATACTGAATGACTGAACAAGAATAGTTCAAAACTTCAAATCTCATTTATCTTTGTTTAAATGATTTATATTTACTCTCAAAGAGTGGAAATTGTATTGCCAAATGAAAACAGTGAAAAATCTGTCTCCACTCTATAGCCATTTCAAGTTCAATTGCGACAAAGAATTCTAAGATCTGACCCAAGGAAAAAGCTAGTAGGCAAGGCTTTTGTGAGCTATAGTGTCAAACCGACTAAACGAAGTAATTAGTGTAAAATGATTGTATACTTGGATTAGATCAATGAATAAGAATAGAAGAATTCTTAGTTGAATTTAGTTACGTTCTTGTAATGCATGAGATTCACTAGTGAAATTCTCAGTTGAAGTGACATTTTTAAGGAAATTTCGAGAGCCTTTTAACCTAGGAGAATCTAGTCCGATTGAATGTAATCAAAAGAAAGAGTTATGCAATATGATTGAACTTGAATGAGCAAGGATTGTTTCTCGGGTATTTGATGCATTGAAAATAAATCTGGTTTTTACAATTTCCTAGTCCCTTGTTGATTTAATTGTTGCATCTGTTAAATAAGTTTCAGAATTTAAAAAATGTACATATAAATCTGTGACTTTGATTCTATCAAAGTTTGTGTAGCTCTTGATGACCAAGATTGTATACTCAATTTCTTTGTTGATTTGAATTACGAAACTACATTAGCCTCTGTTTGGTATCCATTCTTTTTTTCATTCTCATTCTTCTACTAATTTTCAACCACACATTCATCAATAAAATAATATTTTCCATCACATCAATAACTTTTCCTTCATTTTCAACCACAAAAAAAGTGTGATTTGACACAAAGAATGCATTTTTTTCTAGAATAATGGTTACCAAACGGTGCCTAAATTTTTCTCTATTTCCCACTTTAATTATGGAACATTATCAAAATATGAGAATACGTAGATAACAATTGTAATAAAATATTTCTTACTTTAATTTTTTCGTCACTTTTTGAAAGTTTGATTGTGCCCCCCCAACGTAAAAAGTCTGCGTCCGCCCCTGCTTACAAGGCATTTCTTTAGCCATTTGCACAGCCTCCCACTCTAAGCATATCAGACCCTCTTCATTATTCCAATACCAACAATTTCCACACTCAGCATGGCCTCAATGGAAGCTTTTGAGGCAGGTATCTGACCATCTTTATTCAAGAACAAGTCTCTAAACAAAGAATCCAAGCCTCAACACTACCTTCTATTACAAGCATGCCTTGTGTTTGAGGGCTTATGAGGACGATTTCGTCATGTGATTCATGCGGGGTGGCTGGATTTTGGGATTCTTGCGATGGGATTGTGGAATCTTGAAGTGGGTAGGTGGTATAGTGTTTCAGCCAGTAATTGGATACAGTCAATTATCAAATCTGTTGACAACAAAATCTGGTACTCAAAAATTCGTTCAATAGGAAACTCGATGATGGAGAGGACCTACTAAACTTAGACACCTACTTCATAAAAATAGGAAGTGGTTAGATTTTATTTGTTTTGATGTTATTAGATAAATTTGTCGGTTAGAGCATTACTAAGCAGCTCAGCAATGGCTGGTAACATGGGACAAGAAGTAGAATTAGACTTCACTGGTGTTTTTGCAGCAATATGCTATATGTACATGTCACTTATAATATCTACCATACACCACAAATTTGATAGCATTTGGTCAGTAATCAATACCAAATTCTGAAGTCCCTATGAAATATATAACAGAAATAGCAGAAGAAAATAAAAAATAACTGCTAAACAACACAAAATTTATTCAATGATGGTATATGTACATGTCATTCCCACTAGATTGGGGAGGAAAAAAAAATCTTACAAAATGTTTTTAAGCCTCAATTTCGTGATGACTGGAAGTAAAATCATTACTCTGATCACTATGAGCAATCTGATTGTTTTCCCCATTTCTCGCGTCGCGATTAAATGTAAAGCTCACCCAAATCTCTCTACGGCCTCTGTTATTTTCACCATCACTCTTCGCATTCACATCATCATCATCAACAGGCATTTTATACCTACAAATCGGGCAAGACCCATGAATTTCCAACCATTTTTTAATACAATTCCCATGAAACCTATGCTTACAAGGCATTTCTTTAGCCATTTGTCCAGCCTCCCACTCCTCTAAGCATATTACACACTCTTCATTATTTTCATTACCAACAATTTCCACACTCCGCATGGCCTCAATGGATGCTTTTGAGGCAGGAGGTTGACCATCCTTATTCAAGAACAAGTCTCTAAACAAAGTATCCAAGCCTGTGCCACTGGCTTCAATTACAACCATGCCTTGTGTTAGAGGGTTTACGAGGATGACCCTGTCAGGTGGGGTGGCTGGATTTTGGGATTCTTGAGGTGGGTTTGTGGAATCTTGAAGTGGGTAGGTGGTGTTTAAGCCCATAATGAAGGGTAAAAACAGAGAGAGGTCCCTGTTTCTTGAATTTATTAAGCCATCAATCAAAGATGATCGCTCAGTGTACTCTGTTTCTGATGCCATTTTTTTTGTTCAAGAATTTCAGAGATATGTGATGGACTGATCTTGATTATGCGAGGAAGAAAAGGAGTAACAACAATGGGTTTTTGTAGCAGATGCGATCAGATTTCAAGGACAGGTTGGGGTGTCAACTGTCAATAAGGAAAGATCTGGAATCATGTACACAGAATGTCAACACCTAATCAATTCTATGATGCTTATCTATTAGGTGCAGTCTTTTCATGTAGGAGGAGATTTTTTTTCTGTGGCTGAACTTGGTATCTGTGGATTCAGTATATTTACTCTGGTCTGCACTGTGACAATTTGTGATAGTCAGTGAATATTAGAAAGACGGCATGTTTAGGGGCAGAGAATATGCAAAGTTTACCATTAACTTCACGAGTAAATAAGGGGAGGATTTGGCAGTAGGTTGCACTTGGCTGTGGCCACTATTGAAGGTACAATTAGATGAAAAGTCATTTTAATTTTAATTTATAGCCCACCAACAACCAATAGTGGAAATTACACCACATAATCTTTTTTTAAAAAAAATCATTTTCAAAATTTACTAAACAAAAATCCTATTTCTAAAATTACTGGAAAATAATTGTAAATATGATTAATGTTCTATAATTTAAAACCGTTAATCACTCACAGATTAATTTAATTACACAATTCTTCCATCACATATCCATATTTCACGCACAAAAATCTTGCCTTAATTTCATCACCTACTTTTGATTTTGAGTCCTAAATTTTCTGTTTGCAATATCTTTTCTTCTTCTTCAAATCCATCATCATCAAAATAGGAAAAATATTGTTGTATACTGACCATCAATCACAAGAATTTCTTCATCTTTGACGCATTTTACAGTGAATTAGCCCTAAAAAAGCATGGGCAAAATGACAACGAATCAGTCTATAATACCTGAATAAGATGTAAAACTTTAATATGATAGGGGAACTAGATAAAGTACTAAAATATATTAATTTTCCATTTGTCTAATAATTCTGATTGCGTGTACCTCCCCAGTGATGTCCCTCCCCACAAAACGCTAGTGATTTGAGCTCCAAAGTTTACTTCACATACACAACCTGGCTACAAAATCCATTGGACTTACAGTTATGCGAAGGGAACAAATAATAATTCAGAATGACGGAGAAGAATGAAAAACTACTCATAATACAGAAAGCAATGATTCGAAAATAAAATAATTAAAAAAAAGCCACGAGAATAAATAAAAAAATTGAGGTACAATTTGATTGCTCGACTACTATATCAAAAGATGAATCTTGTGTGTCATGTGCTCTCTCTCTTCTCTACGTCTGGATTTTTCATTTTACTTTATTTATAAATTATTTTCATCCTTTATTTATATGGAACAATAGTGCGGAAAGGTTATATAAATAAAGAATTTGAATTCAAAAAAATTCAATTTAAATTTGCATATAATATGCAATTGTAGTTAATGTATTGAGTGATGTAGGTCTTTTTTTTAAAAAAAAAATGAGATTAATGTATTCAGTGATGTAAGTCATTACAAATCTTGAAATGGAAGATTTCAAGGTCAGTATTTTCGGTGCTTTTTCTTTATTTATATAGTAATATTTAAAAAATATATCATTCAATAATATAGAGCTTGTTTGGGAGGGATTAAAATCAGATTAAAATTGAAAATATAGCCGTTATTGTTGACTTTTATTAGACGGGTGGGACCCAATAACGACCATATTTTCAATTTTAATTGGATTTTAAGCCCTCCCGAACGGGGCCATAATAGGAAATGTTATTTTTTTATTGGGTATATGTGATTTTTCTCCCCAATCAATATCACTTGGCCAGCCCTCCTCAATTCTTAAACTATTTTTATTAGGCAAAATTAGAGATGCTACCCCTAAAAAAAAGATGTTTGATTATTACCCTAAAATTTATTAAAACTATAAATCACGTATTAATTACGTCCAAACCTAACCCCCTCCCCCAAAATCCAAAATTGTAATCTTGCAAGGAGCAAATTGGAGAAGCACCAAAGGAAATAATGATGATAGTCATGGATCTAGTTTTGGATTCAAGAAAATGAAGTGTTCAAGATGCTTTCGAATCACGTGGTATTCACATATCTGAATTGGGATTTGGCCATTATCGTTGGCACCAGGATGAGGATGCTGAGAAAGGAGATTCAACAAAAGGAGGTCAAGGGCTAGGCTCTATGAAGAATAAATTCCTACAACTTTCAACTCTCATCGAGATACTCAAGCAAAAATATGGCTTCTTTGAAGAAAAGGGTTCTTGCAAAGCTTCTTGAAGAAATGGAAATGGAAGAAAATAATTGCGATTATGTGTAAAAACCTCTATTGTTACAAATCAAAAGCGTAATACATGCATTTGAAGAAGGTAATCTCTGGCCTAATGGAGAATTTTTCTTAGAGGCTTCAGATTGGCACATCAAATGTTTGTTTCTTTGCCTCAAGAAGATGATGATATGATTTTGGTTAGCAAATTAAGAGGGTGATTGGTGGAAATTAAAATTAAATTTTTAGTAGATTGTGATAGAAGTTTTTGAAATGTATGGTTGAAAAATTGTGGGACCCATGAAAGATGTGGTTAATATTGATTGTTTGATTTTGATTTGAATTAAAATCAGAGTTTAATCCGAACCAAACAAGGGCTAAAACTTGGTCAATTTGTATATGTGCAAAAGTTGGAAAAGGCTACTCCAGTTCCGTGAGCTTAATAGTTCATAAGAAGGTGTGAAAATTATCCTTTGTTTTGACTGCTTGCTCTATAAGGACTTGCCTTTTCTTGCTTTCGTAAAACGTTGGATGAATAGAATTTTTCAATATGCATTCATAAATACAGCCCTTGTCCTTCTAGTAGTTCATCTTGTAGGGATGCAATATTACCTAATGCGTATCTAAAATCTCTACTGCTTCTAAAATTTATTAGCTCTTAATTTTTAGTGAAACGGAAAAGAAGCTTCAGCAGGTGCACAATTTTATTGCTTTTGTCAATTATTGTTCTGTTTTCATTTTTGTCATACTTGTGTTATTACTGATAGCACTTCTTTATATAAATCTCTTACTATTGACACTACTTTTCTATGTGGAACTACTGCACAGATAATTTAGTGAATTTTTGTTTGCCAATGCCTATGGAATACTCACGAAGACATAATTATAATTTAGTGAACTTATGCATCATTATATTACGAATTGCATTGATTTTCTTTTCCAGCCCTGTCTGCATCCCTCTCTTTTAGTCCTTGGATCTTGATGATTAGTTTGTTCATTATTTTACAATATAGATTGCTCTATCAATATTTGTGAAATCAACCTTTGTGGTGCTTATTCTAATTGTTTGACACATGAGAGTTTATTGCGATTGCAATATCACAGTATTCCAGTGCTTAGCCTCATGTATTACCAATATATGGTCCGATTCTTAGTCCATATCCACTTCTCCATCTTGTTTTCTTGCTCTCTTGGAGCCTATTATGCTCCTGGATTGATCATTAAGGGCGAACAATTTGATGGAGCAGTGGTTGTCTGCCAAATAGAGAACTAGGTGATTGAAAACCATGGTTTCCAACCACAATACGCCGTCCCTAAATTCATTGAGAAAAATTTATGGAGAATGTTTGATGTAACCACTTTGAAATCTGTCACTTTTTTTTTTAAATTTGTGTAAATTTTTTTTTTTTTAATTTGTGTCATGTTTTTTGAATTTTTTTGGTCGTCTTGAAATTTCTATTATTTTTTTTTTTTGTGAAAAACATCACTTTATAATAAAAGTGACATTGTATGTCATTTTTTAATTAAAAAGTGACTAAAATTTTAAAAGTTATATTGTGTCACTTTTAATATAAAAAAGTGCCCGTAATTTTACACAGTATTTTTTACTTCTAAAAAATTTTTCATACGATTTTTCAAAGAATAATTCTGCTCAAACAAGGAATATAAACAAGGTGTCGCTGGCACCTTGAGTTGGCAGAAATGGATTGGGCGTTTTTTTTTTTTTTTAAACTGTCCAACCTGTGTTGGACACATGTATTTGTTTTTTGAATTTTGTCAAATTCCCTTGTTTGTGTAGCAAAGTTCTTTTTCAAAAGATCCATAATTTTAAAGATATTTTTGTACGTTGCCCTTTTTTTATTTATTTTTGGCCCCAACTTTTAAAACTTAACTTCTTTTAATCCATACTTCCTTTCTCCTCTTCTATCTTCAAAGTTCAACCGCAGGCGTCATTTGAAACTTCTGAAAACCAAATTGAAATAGTTCTCAAATTCTTTAACCCGTAAATCTTTTCAACGACCCACCAAAGCCATCGACTCTGTACCGCCAATCGTCAACCAAAATCTCAACTATTGTAAATTGTAAGTATTTTTATATTTTCAACCACAAATTGTCTATTGGTTTGGGTTTGGTTAAAGTTCCATGGCAGCCCCCGTAAAAGTTTTTGCCTTCCAACCCAATGCTGTATTTTTTTTTGTTGGATTTACTATGATTGTTTGAATAATGGATTGGAAAAGTGTTTGAAATACCCATTTTTGTATTTCAGCCTGTCTCCGAAATCCGAATCCTTGCAATATGTGAACATCTTGAATATTCTTCTAGGCATTAGTTATGGCTAGATTTGAATTGCACCTTCAGAAACAGAAACTAATGATTCGGGAATTTTTGCACATGAAATCTAAAGAACTTCAAAAGATTAAAAATTCTGTCAAATCCCAAGCACATTTGATCACTTTGTTTTGGATTTTCCAGTTACTAGGTGCAAGCAACGTGCAATACATATTTACTTAGTTTATATTTAATATATTTTTGTTTAATAATTAATTTGTTATTAATAAAGATGTAATTTTTTTTTGGTTAATTAAGAACATGTTTGGGCCCGCTGCAAGGAGGAAGGAAAATTGATTATGTTACCCTTTTTTTTTTTCAAACCTACAGCCCTACAGTGAGAGAATTGGTCCAAAAATGCGACTCCCAACAACATGAATTGTGTTGCCAACGGCTTGATTTCTGTTTAAAAGCAGAAACAGATACCCTATAAATAATTAATGATGTAATGTTTATATAATTGATAAATAATTAGATGTGTGATTTTGATATTGTGATGTAGGTTGGTGAGATTGACGAAAATAAACAAAAGTAGACAAATTTGGAGAAATGGCTAAATTGTAAGGAATCCAAAGTTTGGGGGCTAAAATGTAAATACTTAAAAGTTGTGCCGAATCTCACGGTGAAGATTTGAGAGTGCTCGGAGTCAATTGGATAAAGGAAGATGTCAAGGCGATCAAATTTAGTCAAAAGATGATCACAAATCAATTTCCAACCGAAAACTTATGCTACGGTGTTTTAGTCTCATATTGAGACCTATTTTTGGCATAGGAAGTGATCGAATTGGAGAATGATGTCTGAATTAAAGTTGTAGCCAGATGATTTAGCTTTCCAACGCATTTTGCATCGCCTCAATAGGATATCGGAATACAAAGTTATGATAAAAACACTAAAGGAAGGTGCAGCTGCCTGTTTAAAACAAGAAATTTCGTTACATAATCCGTTATATTGAGACCTATTTTTGGCATATAAAGTGGTCGAATTGGAGAATTATGTCTGAACTAAAGTTGTAACCAAATGAGTTAGATTTCCAACGCATTTTGAATTGCCTCAATCGGATATCGGAATACAAAGTTATGATAAAAACATTGAAAAAAGGTGCAGCTGCCTGTTTAAAACAAGAAATTCTGTTACATAGTCTGTTATATTGAGACATATTTTTGGCATAGAAAGTGATCGAATTGGAGAATGATGTCTAAATCAAAATTGTAGTCAGATGAGTTAGCTTACCAACTTATTTTGAATCGCCTCAATCGGACATAAGAATACAAAGTTATAATAAAAACATTGAAAGAAGGTGAAGCTGCCTGTTTAAAACAAGAAATTTCGTTACATAGTCCGTTATATTGAGACCTATTTTTGGCATAGAAAGTGATCGAATTGGAGAATGATGTCTGAATCAAATTTGTAGTCAGATGGGTTAGCTTTCCAACGCATTTTGAATCGCCTCAATCGAACATCGGAATACAAAGTTATGATAAAAACATTGAAGGAAGGTGCAGCTGCCTGTTTAAAACAAGAAATTCCGTTACATAATCCGTTAAAATAACAAATCCCGTTAGTTTTTCCGTTAAACCAACAAATTCCGTTAAATAAGCATTTTTTATATATAGAAAGATTTAGAAATGAAATTATGATTTGGGAAGGAAAATTTTAAGTTCGGAGCTTTTATAATTTGAATGTTTGTTATGTTTTTACAACTTGTATTTTTGTATAAATTGGGTTACTCTCTATTAATGGAATGTGAAAGTGTTTGAAGGACATGGTATTTGGATATGTTTAGTTGTGACAAGTGATAACTGTGCAATTTAGGGTTATAAATGGAATGAATATTTGATTGTTAAATTCATATCCGTTTTACTATGTTATCGGATATCCGATCCGATAATCCGATCCGAAATTAAAGAAACTAAGAAAAAAATAATGTTGGAATCAACTTTTTATTTATTTATTTATTCTTTTTCCAATTTTTCCAATTCTTAAACGGTTTTAATAATTATAGATTTTTCAAGTTTTTTATGTTTTGAATTTGATAACTTTTTTATTTTAAATTTATTTATTTATTTTAGTCACAAATAATATGTTATAAAAATATTTTCCCGACTCAATTATTTATAACAAATCGGATCGGATTGACCTATATGCATATTTGACTCATTTAGTTAACGGATTATTGGATTTAGATCTTGATCGGGTTATCAGACTAAGACCATGAATCAATCTCCCATTAATTTCATTGAATTCAGATTAAAATTCAATCCATGACAGCCCTAGTGCAATTGGACTTAATAAGAAATCAAGAATACATATATGATATATTTGAAATGCAAAGCTATCTCTTAAAATCAAATTCATTGATGGCCCTAGTGCAATTGGACTTAATAAGAAATCAAGAATACATATATGATATATTTGTAATGCAAAGCTATCTCCTCAATTGTGCTTGCTGGTAATCAATTTACCGTATTTACGTTAATGGGATATTGAAGTGTGTTGGTTTTTATGCTTTTAGATTTAACTAGGTGAAAGCAACGTGCAATACACATTTGCTTAGTTTATATTTAATTTATTTGGTTAAGAATAAATCTCTTATTAATAAAGATATAATTGTTTTGGGTAATTAAATAATTAACGATGTAATGTTTATGTAATTGATAAATAATTAAACGTTATGATCTATTAAAAAAAAAGAGCACTAAAAGAATCTATGGAATGGTCCTATAAATAAACATAGCTCAACAGTTTTATGAAAGGTGTTTGAGATAATTTTGATTCTTGACGATCCAACATTTTCCCCATCTTACACTGGTTCAACAGATAGGACATAAAAATGCCTATATTTTTTCTCTTTCAGTTTCTCTGGATCTACATAAAGTTGAATCTTCCAATTTTTTTTGATAATTTATCTGCAACGCTTTTAACATATAGTCGATTTTCTTACAAAATAAATTTTGAATATATTTACATAATTAATATAAAACTCATTTATATTTTAAATAACTCATTATAATGAAACTCAAGTTTTGAAGAAAAATTGAAGAGATACCTCTCCAACATATTCCATTAATTCAACTGCTGAACAACAAATTTTCTATTCTGCCACTTCATCAAACAAAGTAGCAGCTAGCTTTCCAGTATTATCATCCAGTTCAACATATGCTCTACCACTTTAAATGCGTTGAATATATTAATTTTAATTTGAATGTTGTTAAATTATAAATTAAATCAGATATCAATTTTAAATTAAAATTGTAAGATACATATCGTGGTTTGCTGACCCATTTGCTTTTGCAATATATACAAACAAAGGTTTCATTGTATTTATATCAAATTCCTCTATTACAGGCAACACGTGACATGTAATAAAATACTTCGGCAAACTCAATCACATTTATCTTCGCATTTATCCAGATTTTTGCTTTCTTTATTAAACCATAATAAATTTTTAGAATGAATGTTCGCATAAATATTATAATGAATTACTAATAAAATAATATTTACTAATGAAATAATATTTATCGTTGTGGTTTGTAAACCCTTAATCAAATATGCAATATCGCAAATCTTCACAATTTCCCTAATACCAACAGATGAAAGGGGTGCAAATGGGTATGCCAATGATCTTGCAATGATAGTTTTAATTATCGAATCATTATTCTCCGCCCTTAAAATTCAGAAAAGAAGAATAATGTAAGAAAATGAAATATACAGACAAATTACATAAATCACATAATTATGTCTAATATTAATGCATTGCTTTATTGCAGCTGCCTCAAGAAGAATAGGATTGATTATAAAGGTACTTGACGGACGTAATGAGAGAGACAATCTTTTGCTGAAATTGAGATCAATTTTAGTGCAAGTATATACAGTATTGTAAAAGTATCTAACATTTTTTATTATTATAAATACCGTTACATGATCCAAATGATATTTTTGTTCCAAGTATTATTGGCTTATTTTCAATAATATCTGATATTTTCTGACATTCGTCTTGGACGAATCGATCCCGCATAGTTAAACATATGTTCAAGTTACAAAATTGAAATTATTAAAAGAATTAATAAAATATTCCTAAATTAATATTGCAATTCAAATTTAAAAGAAATGAGAAGTTTTAAGAACTTTTTACCTTTCATCGATAACATATATCTTTTGGATTAATTGCTGGTCCAAATGTTGTCATTACCTCTTTAGTTGGCTTAATTTTTATTGTAACAGCTAAAATACCTAAATATTTAAATATGAAATGTTGATTTATTGATAATGAATTTATAATAAAATTTAAATTAAATTACCTATTTCTCCAATCGACCCTCTATAAGCCTTTAAATCCTTGAATGGGACGATCTCGTATTTCGGTGCATATATTTGCTCTTCGTTTTGTGGAATATCTTCTATTATTGTTTTTGAGTTCATAGTCCATTGATATTTATATTCTCCAATTTTGTACTTCGGATCCACTGATTTACATATGCATTGATGATATAATATGAGTGTAAAATTTTTAAAGAGTCGTCCCGAGGGTCAATATCAGTGCCAAACATTGCTGCCTGCACTCGATTTCCCTGTACCAACAATAAAAGTAATTGTGATTAATTGTGTATTATATAAAATTATATGGATTGTTTTACTATACTAAAATTTTTAAATAATTTATGTATTTTTAATTTTTTAAACAAATTTTGTTGTTAAAAGAGAAATAAATAAATATAACGTAGTTAATATTTTTATATAATACGATATAATTTAAGAACCTCTAATTTCAAAGGATATTGATAATTGGAAACATAATATATGCTAACAAATATCATACATCTTGATCAGTTAATGTCAAATTTTGGTACTCCACTATTGTGCGTTGGCTTATTCGCTTAGGTGACTTCTCCGCAACGATCATCTTAATCTTCCAATTTTTTGTACTCGGAGTAATATCCTTTATTGACGTGTGCACCACCCACATTTTTTCCCTTTTTAGATACAAAAATATTAGATGTATAAGTGTAACATATCTTAATTTAAATTCATAAACTACAAAAACAATTGACGACGACCTTTAATTAAATGGCTGAATATTAATCGTATAGAGAAAAATATTATAATACACAATAAATTGAAAGTATACAATTAAATCTAGTTATCCGAATAATATTAATTCAAACATTATAATGTAAGTAATTCTGTGAACACAATATTTTTTGCGCAGTTTTTTTCACGTTGTTTAGTGGACACTAGTCGTATTAGAATCCTCACTGCAGATGCTATCTTTGCCCTCGATACAGCCACATATAATTGACCATGTGAACACTACACCAAAAATCACCTTTTGCAAAGGCCAAGAAACGTTGCCAAAAGTCATTTGCAGCGTTTCAGCGTGTGTTGCGGTGAGCAGTGTTGCCGTTGAGGGAAGAGATACGGCAACGTTTAAAAAACGTTGCGGATGCTCTCATCCGCAACGTTTTTTAAACGTTGCGAAAGCTCCCTTTCGCAACGTTTTTTAAACGTTGCTAAAGCTCTCATCCGCAACGTTTTTTAAACGTTGCGAAAGGGAGCTTTCGCAACGTTTTTATCTCTTCTTCCTTTCGTTTGGCAATTGTCTTTTTAATCTGTTTTTCAATTAATGCGACCTGTAGCCTTGGATTAAATACCTAATATATGAAGAGAGATCAAAATAAATATAAGAAATCATAATTACAATGGAAAAACAAATTGCATTGAAATTAAACCATGCTAGCATAATATACATTGTACAATATTCACTTATACATGTTTTTAAATATCAACCTAGCATCAATAACATCTTTCCCATCATTCAATTACTAGGAAGAACTTATTTCAACCACTACAAAGAGCTTCAATTGCCAAGCTTTTCATCACACTAGGACACGGATCTCCTAGTTTTGTTGTCGACGTGGGAACCGAACATCTATGCTTCCCAACACAAACCTGTAATAAATTTTGCCCATTCAAATAATTAGCCATCCAAGTAAATCAAAACTTCCTTACTCAAAATCCATCACAAAGAAAAAATTAAAACAACAGAAATGGAAAGGAAAGACAAGACAAGACAAGACAAGGCAAGAAATTTAAGGTTGAACTGAATTTTATTCATAGAAAACGACACCTATATACAATATTTTATTCATAGACAACGACACATATATACAATGGTCCAATCGCATCAATGAAAGGGAAGAAACCTAACCTAAGGCCAGAAGGGAAACACAATATTCTTACCACTGTATTAATTCCTAATTTAAAATAAAAATAATATCTTATTCCAATTCTCCACCTCAAGTAGATGCATAGATACATGCTCGACTTGGATAGTGATGTATAGAATGACCCACTACTTAAAAACCGTTGCTATACCATTATTTTAACTCCAAGTAGTAAAAACCTCCCTCCTTTTAGCCACTCCAATTGTCATCTTGATTAGAATGACGTCCATGTAGTGTTACTTGATATACGTAAGAAGAGGAATACATGGTATGCAAGAAGCCCTAACATAGACAACATGCACAAAAAGCACGCACAAGAGAGAAATCTCTGAACACAACAAAGGTCACAAGCATCCACAAACAACACCTCACATTGTCAACATTATCATCCACACCCGACACCAAATTCAAAGCCAGTAAAAAGAGTCGTGCACTTTGAAAAAAAAGAGAAATACCTAATCCTTCCTGATTTAATACTAATGTTCAAAAACCACACCAACATGCCTTCTTCAAGACCCAAGTTCTTGCACCAATCATGTTATCATTAAAAACCACACCAACTAATCATTGTCTTGGTAAGAAATTTAAAATTAATCATGTCTCTATTCAACAAAGTATCTATTCAAATTGTTTAAACATACCTTACTCAAAAAAGTCTAATGCTGCTCTTTGGCCAAGCAACAGTACTTCCAATTGCTTCACTAAGAGTTCGGAATTCATCTGTAGGTCTGTATAAAGGCAAATTGCTCATATACACTTCATCAACCCATACCTTCCAACAATCTCGACCGAGTGGCAAGTGATGCACCTTTGCAGTTGGGTCTGTTGATGCAATCTTCCCTTCTGCTATGACTTCTTCCTCTTCAAATACGTACCAATGCAGCAGTTGACATCTTGCATTTATCATAGGTACGATACTTCCTTGGTGTGACTACAAATTCATAGTAGAAAGAACATATTTTTTTAAATAATTAGAATGCTACAAAATGAATATATGCTGAATAAACATTTAAGAATGTGTGATACAAAAACCTGAGGAGTAAAGACATTTGAATTCCTGTCGTCTACACTCTGTAAATGATACAAAAATTATGCAAGTTATTCTACATTTAATTAGATATGAACTTATATTATTATAGTATATATAAAATGTAACTACGTACAACCTGCTGAGATAACTTGAGAAGTGTTTCCACTTTTTCTTCTAGTGCTCCCATCCTTTGTGCTTGAGTCTCTAATTGGGTTGCTTGAGACTGTATTTGGGTTTCAAGAACTCTAACTCTCCCACTACTTTGTATTTGTCCATCCACCTTTGATGGTACAACTCCAAATCCAAGTCCCCTAACTCTCCCATGACGTTCAGGGCCTAAAATGCGAGCAACTGCATCATCGCGGATGGAATCTTCGGCGGGTGTATCAGAAATTGATGCGGAGCAAACTTCAATCCTTCTCTGTACTTATGGTATTCAAATTTTAGACTAGCAAGTGATACACTAATAAATCAAATTGGACAGGTCAAACTTTAACATAATGCACCTACCAAAGTATCAGCAACTGCTTCATTTATTGGGTTTCCATCTTTCCTAAGATGTCCACAAGTCCATACTCTTGTTCTTAACCCTTTTAAATCTGGATTCTTTTTTCTCTGCAGTATAAATTTAGTTATTAGATATATTGGAATTGGAGAAGTCATGTGAGGCAAGATATGTTCCTGAAATGTACCATTTCATGAGCCAAGCGTGGATAACCCTTTCGACCCATTGTATGGAGAAGCTGCTGATTAGTTCTCATGTTGCTAAACTTGGAACTCTTTTCCTATTACAAAAGCAAAAAAGTTCAATACAACAATAATTATAAAAAATTAAGCTTTAAAAAGTCCTTTTATACTTACACGAAAATCAGCAGAAAGAGTATCCTCGACAAATTTCAGCCAAGCTTCTTCGGAGTCCACATTCTTTGGTCTAAGAAGGGTAATAGTGCGTGTTCTATTCACAGATGATTCAACTTGAGCTCTAATTTGTTTTCTCAATCTAGATTTGAACGTCCTCCAATACTTTCCCATATATTGAAATGTCATTTTTTGATGACAATCACTGACTTTGAACCTTTGCTGTATTTGTGTACAAACATAAATTTAATACTCAGCGAAATGGTGTCATGAAGAAGAAAAAATAAACAACGTAATAATCATATGCAGGTAGTTAAGAGATAGTACTTGTATGAAAGCCCAAAGCTCCATCTTCAACTTTCTATCCACTGAAGGCCAATCTTTAATTACAATAGGCACATGTTCTCGAACTATGGCCCCAACCATGCTCGCAAATTTATCTGAGTTCAGGCCAACCACTTGGCCGTATTCATTGAATTCGAGATCCATCTTCTGATAATTATGTTCCGGAATCATCTTCACTTGTGTTGGACCTCTTTTCGTCTTCGGAGCATTTGTAGTTGTTGGCAATGTAGTTTGCTCATCATTAGTTGGACTAGTTATACTATCTCCTTGTTCACTAGAGTTTCTTATTCTCTTACTGGTCTCTCGAATTGCATTAGCAATTGCAGCTCTTCTTCTTTTGGAACTCTTCAAAGTTCGTTTACTTGACTAAAAGAATACAACATGAAAACAAAATACAAGAGCAATTATTTTCAGAACTTAGCATATATCTCATGTATTACAAGAAAACATAATTACCTGAGCCTTGTCCATCATACAAAGAACTGGTATTATAGTTAGAGCTAGAACAAAAACCTGCGACATCAGAATAAAAGATAGTTAGAGATCTTAACTATCTTTAAAAATCACGAGTTAAAATATAGTACAACAAAATTGATGATTATGTAAAAAGTACATTATCTACAAATAAGTGAGTTACCAAACTACTCTATGTATCACAAAATACGCCTTCAACATCTATCCTTGCATAATTCTCATCATCATCATGGTTGTCTGTAATCGGCTGTGATATATCTAGTTCAATGGATGCCTCATAATTAGAATCTTCTTCCATGTGTGATGCATCAAAGTCTTTCTGAGGCGCTTGCAAAACAACATACCAACTAGATGTTTCATGTTCCCTAGAATAAAAGACTTGTTTCGCTTGTGTTGCCAAGATGAAAGGATCATTTTCAAATTGCCTGTGTCCCTCGTTAAGGTTAACCAAAGTGAATCCATCTTCGTATTTTATTCCGTTCACGATATTTACCCAATTACACTTGAATATTGGAATATGAAACGTATTATAATCAAGCACTATCACATCACGCAAAACTCCATAATAAAGAACTTGCCCAACTATTTGCGCATTATCTTTTGCACTAGATCTACATATGGTCGTTGCTTCAACTAAAACGCCACTGCTTTGGCGAGATTTTTCTGCATCTTTAGTATGAAATCGAAGATCATTTATGACAAATCTAGAATATGACATGGATTGATATCTAGGACCACGTGCGAGCCACTTCAAATTATTCGATACTTTGTCCGTCAATAGCTCACCTTTAATCTGTTATTATTTTAAAAATGTTAGCAACAAAAAATTTAATAGCACAAATAGACATTTACTTTTTTGATGTGTATTCCAACCTTATCATCCAACCAGGCAGCAAAAGCGTCAATGTGCTTCTTACGCAATAAATTCTCATTTCTCTCCAATCATCTATCAGCACTCTTCAGTTCATCCATATGCATCCTAAGGTAAATACAATATATTAAAAAGTAAATATGGTTGAACTACTTAAAATTTAGGTGTTTCGATATTTAATAAACGTACTTTATGTATGGTTGAACTTCTGTACTATTCAGTAACACGTAGCGATGAGCAACTTTCAACATCTCATTAGATAGTACAATTGTCTTCCCCTTAGAAATTGTATGCCCTGCAACTAAGAAATCAGTCTCATATTCTTCATTGCGTACATGCTTAGAGCCTATTTCAGATGCTTGTTTTAAGTATTTGCTACAAAACTACGCATTTTCTTCAACAATATATCGCTCAGCTATGCACCCTTCAGGATGCGTAGGATTCATAACATACCCTTTCAACACTTTCATATATCTCTCAAATGGGTACATCCAGTGATATTGTACAAGCCCACATAGACGAACTTCTCTCCCAATATGGATTGTCAAATGAACCATTATATTAAAAAAGGAAGAAGGGAAATATCTTTCTAACATGCATAAAGTTTCAAAAATGTCATCCTCTAATTGTTCAACCTTATTTCTATCTACAATTCCTTGACATATTTCCTTGAAAAATGAACTCAATTTAAAAATGGAGTTCCTTAGTCCTTTAGGTAGAAGACCTCTCAATGCAATTGATAACAATTGTTGCATTAAAATGTGGCAATCATGCGACTTCAGTCCAACTATCTTACATTCTTCCACTGATATGCAATTTCCAATATTAGATCCATAGCCATCAGGTAATCTCAAATTAGCAAGCCGTCTGCAAAAAATTTGTTTTTCTGCTTTTGATAACATGTGAGGAGTAGCTGGTAGGTAGAATTTGTTTCCTATACTATGAGGATGTAAATCATGTCTAATGTTCATTTCTTCCATGTCCTTACGAGAGTTAATGCCATCTTTAGATTTTCCTTTGACATCCAAAAGTGTACTGATGATGCTATCACAAATATTCTTCTCCATGTGCATCACATCCAAATTATGATGCACAAGTAAAGTCTGCAAATCAAAGTTGAATTGGAGTCATGAAAAATTACACGCATTTGGAAGTATGAAATAAAAATGAAGGAACTATTACAAAAATTACCTTCCAATATGGTAGATCGAAAAATATTGACTTTTTTTTCCACGTTACAGCAGATTGAGTTGTATTCTTCTCTCTCTCTTTCGTTTACCTCTTTTTCCCCAATCATTTGTAATTTTATCAACTTCAATAAAATCCTCATCACCGTTTTTTATCTTCGGCCTAACACCATGTTCAACGTGTCCATTAAACCAGCCATTTTTCATGCGAAATGGATGATCAAAAGCAAGAAATCTTCTATGTCCCATGTATGCAAACTTCCTACCATGCTTCAACCATAGTGAACAAGTATTTTCACGACAGATAGGGCATGCAATTTTTCCTTTAACGGGCCACCCAGATATATTTCCATATGCAGGAAAGTCATGTATTGTCCACATCAAAATAGCTTTTAAGTTGAACGTAGACTTTGTAACTGCATCATACATATCAGCCCCATCACTCCATAACAACAATAAGTCGTCGACAAGTGGTGCCAAATAAACATCTATGTCATTACCTGGCTATTTCGGACCTATGATCAATAAACTCAACATCAAACTTTCCTTTGACATGCAAATTGAGGGAGGCAAGTTATATATAGTTAAGATTACTGACCAACAACTGTATTTCGAGCTAAGATCTTTGAAAGGATTAAATCCATCAGTAGCAAGACCTAATCTAATATTTCGAGGATCGGATGCAAAATGTGGCCACCTTGTGTTAATCATTTCCCAACTCAATGAATCAACTGGATGTCTAATCTTACCGTCTGAACTTTTATTACTTGAGTGCCATCTAAGTTGTGTTGACATCTCATATATTCCAAACATCCTCTTAAGTCGTGGTATTATAGGAAAATAACGCAAGACTTTTGCTGGGATATTTTTCTGAATTTTTTTAGTCCGTTGGTTAATTTTCCATCTCGAGTGACCACATTTTGGACATAATTCAGCATGCTCAAACTCCTTTCTATATAGACAACAATCGTTGAGGTAAGCATGTATCTTATCATAGCCAAGATCAAATGTATTGACAAGTTTTTTCATCTCATAAAATGAGTTTGGAAGTGTATTATTCTCTGGCAGCATGCCTCGAACAAGATTTATAAGTTCATCGAAACCATTGTCTGATAAGCCATGTGAAGCTTTATGCTTAAACATAGCAACCGAAGCTGACATCTTTGTAAATGTCTTGCAACCAGGATATAAAGGAGTTTCAGCATCATTAACTAAACTTTCAATCTCTTTGTCTCTTCCATAAGGATGATTTTCAAGATCTACATCATATTGTGCATAGAAATCTTTGAACATCCTACTCGACTCGGGCATTTCTACATCGACCAAATTTGATTCACTTGGTTGCTCTCCATGAAATACCCAAACTGTATATGTAGGATCCATACCTTTAACAACCAAATGTTCATAGACTGTATCATAATGATGATACTTTAGATTCCTACAATTAACACAAGGGCATGCTATCATTTCTGAATTGCGATTCTCACGAGCTCGGTCAACAAAATTCTGTGCTCCATCTCTATATTGTTCTGAAAATCTACAAATTAAACTTTATGATCATTATATATTATTTTTTATTGGATAACTAGATTTATAAGATTAGTTTCAGATTATAACCTTGATAAGTGCAACCACTCTTTGTCCATTATAGGCAGTGGCGGATCCAGGATTTTAAGTGAGTTAGGGCAATCGTTGATCGTTGTCCTGCAATGCCTAAATGAGAAGATTATTTATTATTATTGTAACTAATTGATTGATTTCAACATAACTCTTAATACTTGAATGTGTCAACAGAATTCTTAATACTCGAATGTGTCAATATGACTTTTAAAACTTCATTGAAGTCTTCACAACTCTTACTTCATTGCTAAATTCCATAAATCTTAATAAACAACCCAATGAGGGATGATAACATATAAAAATAGCAATTGGAAGCAGATAACGAAAACCATATAAAATAAGGCAAACATGTCAACAATTCATTTATATAATTACATAAAAAAGTGATGGTTCAACGTAAATCCTGAAAACCATTATATGAAAGCTCACCCAGTGTAGTAATCCCTTGGAAAAAATAAATGTCCTTTAAAGGACCAAATTATAGTTTAATCACTAATCATTTTTTAACTGATTACGCATTACTTACTGATGGTAGTGTCAGAGTTTTTAAAAGATTGGTATTATCAATTTTCTTGTTAACTCATAGACCGTTGTGGATCATTTCCCGCTCCCTTTCCCCACCCCACCCCACCCCACCCCACCCACAACATTAGAAAAGAGAAAAATGAGTAATACCAGTTCAACACTGAAATACTTTTTGTGTTTTTCATACTAATCGTGCCTTTACTCATCCTAAGTTATATGATACTTGTCCTTGCATTTTTTAATTAGTTACTAAATCTGATGCCACAATGTAGGACTCAAAAAGCAACAATTTCAGCTGCACTGGTCAAACAATTACGAGAGGAAACTGGAGCTGGCATGATGGATTGCAAGAAAGCCCTTTCTGAAAGTGGGGGAGACCTTGAGAAGGCACAAGAATACCTAAGAAAGAAGGGTCTCTCTGCTGCTGACAAAAAGTCTAAACTACTTGCTGCTGAAGGAAGAATTGGATCCTACATTCATGATTCCAGCATTGGAGTTCTACTAGAAGTTAATTGTGAAACTGACTTTGTGGGTAGAAGTGAAAACTTCAAACAATTGGTTGATGATCTAGCGATGCAGGTTGTTGCCTGCCCACAAGTGCTTCTTGTATGCATTGAAGATATCCCAGAATTAGGAAATGAAGCAGGAGATGCAGAATAGTAAGATTTGTTTGATGGAGTCATTAAGTAATAAACATTTCCTGATTTTTACTGTTTTCGAGTACACAAATCTTTCAGTAGAGTAGCAAGCAGGCATCTTTGGTTGAGAAAAAAACCACAGCATAGCCATTATTTTTCTGCAAATCCTAAAGACCTAAACATGAGAACCCTACTTTCCAAACTATAAAGAAATCCAAACATTCTCCTCCTTTCAACATTCAGCTACACCAGTAACACCACCTAAAAATCACAGAACCCAATTCCACTATTTTTTCCTGCACGTGTATTGCCTCTGTAAATCCCAAATTTGAAAAATCAAAGTTCTTTATTAATAACTCCACAACTTAGGATAAATAACAAATTGTCATCAAATTCCCAAAAATTAAACAATCAAATCTCAAAAATTGGAGCCAGACAGAGAGAATAAAAAATTCAACAAACAATCAGTTCTTTTGCTGCTAAGAAAATTGGAGGATTCGTTTCTTACATCCCACTCCCTCGCCCAAAGAGAAAATCAAAAACAAGAAGATGAAGATGAAGATGAAGATGAAGATGAAGATGAAGACGAAGACCTGATTCACCTGATGAACTTGAAGAGCGATTCGCAGTCGCGGACGGCGCTGTTAGAAAGAGTACAGGGGATGTCGGAAAGGAAGGAAGGGAAAAAATGGAAGCTATGAAAGAACAGTGGAATTGGACCCGGAACGGCGTCGGCACAGCGTCAAGTCGTCGGATTTCTTTTGGAGAGTTCAATCGAGGAAGAAGGTTAGGGTTGAGGAGATTGAGAACTGAAATGCAAGGATCGTGTTCTAAGCGGGTTATGTCACTTTTCGCGGGTTGGGCCTCTTTAATTTTCGCGGGTTAGGCCTCTTTACTTTTCGCAACGTTTATTAAACGTTGCTAAAAGGATAGTTTGCAACGTTTAATAAACGTTGCTAAAAGGAACTTTTCGCAACGTTTATTAAACGTTGCAAAAACATTTATATTTTGCAACGTTTATTAAACGTTGCGAAATGCACTTTTTGCAACATTTATTTATAAAATGTTGCTAAAACTCAATTATACTAACCAATTGCAACATTCACTTATCAAAATGTTGCGATAGACCCCTTTAGCAACACTTAACTATCAAATGTTGTCTTTTATGTGTTGTAAAAGTTCATTTTTGGCGTAGTGGAAAAAACTAGTTGAGGTAAATAAATCCCAACATAATCCAATGTCTGCCCTTGTGACTTATTTATAGTCATTGCGAAACTTAATCTTATAGGGAACTAAATTTGTTTGAATGGAAAACCACTATTTTCTTTGACATTTGGTAAGAATGGTATCATTGGAATGAATACTCTTTTTCCGATATGGTGTCCAACCGCAATTCTGCATCTATGACATTTCCATCAAAAGCTCGACAAATCAAACGGGTTCCATTGCATAGTCCTTCTGAAGGACTTATGTTTCTAAGCAGCATGATGGGACAATTTTTCTTTAGTAATAATTCATGTGGCGGAAGTCCGTTTGGGGTTAGAGTATTAAGAAATCTTCCATAACTGATTGTTCAGATGCATCTATTATCTCATCGAAACTGTAATATCGATGAATTTCATCTGGGAACCTATGAATCAACGATGCATTTATTTAGCCAACATAGCCGTTCTTCGGTGTTAATATGGCCCGATTCATCATAGATGAAATATTTATTGAATATTCATGAACATTATGGAAAACATCTTCTATCAAATGATCTAAAGAAGTACTGTCATCATCATAGGGAACAAGCATCCTATTTTGAATTTTTAAGGTTTCATTGACTATGTTTGACGGCATTCCGTTCCCTATTTCTAAAACATAATTTGAAAAAACTGGATCCAGTCTTGCTCCCATATTTTCTTTTAATCAGAACTTAATCAATGTAGGCCATAAATACGAATAAACCAAACTGGAATTTACCTGTTATTATCTTGTTCCTTCACAAACGATGGGTAAAAGCTGTCGACAATCTCCACCAAAACAACAATCTTGCCACCGAATGTTACGTCTGAATCATTGATGTCCCGTAGCATTTTATCTAATGCTTCTATGTGTTGTTTTCTCGTCATTGGAGCCTCATCCCAAATTATTAATTTTGCTGTAGGTAGTAGGTTTGCCCGTGCACTTTGTTTGCTGACACAGCACATGTTTCTTTCGTCAGTATCAAGTGGAAGCTTAAAACTTGAGTGTGTCGTTCGACCTCCCGGAAGAATAGATGCAGCAACACCTGATGAAGCAGTTGCAAGTGCTACTAATTTTCTTGATCGTACTGCTATGAGATGTGCTTTGTACATGAATGTTTTACCTGTCCCACCTGGGCCATCTACAAAGAATGCAGCATTTTGGTTTGCAAATACTTTTTCTAGTACTGCATTATAGACATGTTGTTGTTCACTATTAAGAGATTGTGATGCAACAATATCCTTTTCTGGAATTTCAACGGCCAATTCGTCATTGATTCTCTAGATTTATGTTCATCTTCATCGAAGCAAATATCATCATCAAGAAGATGGTAGGAATTAATGTCTTTCCCCATTAATTCAATTGTAAAAGAGATTAACCTCAATACTTGGGTTCTTACATTTGATATAGAATCTTCTATTTATTTGAAATCAACTGACATATCTTGCTTAAAACGTTCCTAAAACTCCCTCGGATTGATTGGATTACAATAAACCAATATCGTTGCAAATAACAGTCTCAAAGTCGATGGTATCTGATATAGAGATGCTTCGTTTAAACAATCTTCTAAGCTACTGTCTCATTGTAGCAACCCATGCATTGTTGCTACCTAGCGAAATGTTTGGGCTACAAAACCATGAACTGTCCTAATATCTTTAAACGACAAAGGTTCTCTTACATGGTTTAGCAATATCCGCAAAGAATATCTCTCGACTTTAAATGGATTTGCTGTAACAATGCGACCTATAACTGTTTTTTTTTCCCAAGGAGTCCAATCCCTGTTTTGTTGGCTCCAAACATAATATTATAGAAATTTTGGGTTTTCGTCTACTCGATTTAATGTAAAGAACTCTGTTAACATCGATTTTCTAGAACGATCTAAGTTAACAACATTGATTAGATCGTCATTTGCTCGAAAAGTTACTAGGTGTTGATCCTCCAGATGTAAATGTAAACTATACACTGTTGGGTACATTTCATTAATAGATAAAGCCATATATCCTCCACATAATTTCAGGGGGAGCAATCCATCGAGCCGATTTGAATTGTTGGATTTCATCAACTTGTTGATTGCGTTGTTCAGAAATCAAGTTGAAAACAATATGATCATGTCCTTTATAAATGTATTTATAAAGATATTTGACTACTTTTATCGTAGAATAAATCTCGTCATTAATGTGACAGTCAAATGTTGCAAGCAGATATGGATTATATGCAACAACCCAACGATTATCTAAATTTTTGCCTCTGACTTTGACAGCTATTCCATTGTTCGAACGCCTATATATTGGGAAGCAATCATTTCCAACGGTTGTAGCAGATGCGTAATTCTTTGGATAATTACTTTTGCAACAACAATTTTTTTTTCATGCAAACATTTGATGGGTTGAAGGCTCCACATGGTCCATGCATCATATGCTTTACAACAACGTTATGCAAGTGCAAGTTTGTATTTTTATTAGGTATCTCTGCTGATACGATCTCGTCAAAAGATTCAGCGATAGACCTTCCAATCCTTTTGTAAGAGAATTAAAAAATGCGCATGTGGAAGACCTCTCTTTTGATGCTCAATAACGTAGACATATGCTGAGACTTTACTAAATATTTTCCTTTTGAATAATTGATCCTTTAATTCTTCTAATTTTGCGTGAAGACTCGGGCAACCAAATGAGGTCGACTCTGACTCTCCTCATGCATATTTAGTTCGTTTGTAATTCCTTTCCAGTTTGGATTGCACGTCGTTATTAAGAAAATGTCAGTTTGCCGTAGCGCTGAACTAGAGACATTGCTTCCATATATCTTTTCCTCATATCTCTTGGACCTCCAACAAATAATGAAGGCAGTATAATCCGTTTCCAACATTAGAAGCGTTTCTTCCCCCCAAGCGTAATTGTATCAACAATACCTTGATATAATTCTGATCGAATATGTTGTTTCTTCTTCCTAAAATAATTCAATCTTGACTTCTCGATCTTAACATACATATCTACTACAAATTGTTGCAATAGTCAACCAGAAAGTAGCAAAATTGATCTTTCTCTGATTTGCAATTTGTAGTAATAATATTCACGACATGAAACAACTGGGTCCTTCCTTCTTCTGTTTAATGCTACAAAAGTTGAATGTAAATGAAACGTTACTGAGTTGGACGTACATACTAAATGAAATTTTTTAATATTAATACTGCAATCTAACCTAGTTGTTCTCTTGCAAGTAATTCTTCTGCGGTCACTGATTTTTGAGGATTTATTGATCAGTTTGTTTCGTTATATGTAGATCTACTTCCTCTGCTAACCCTTTCAATCTCTTGATGCCAACCGCCATCACTACATGGAAGTAACAACGAATATTGCAATGGATCGTAACACCCAAAATAGTACTGAACTATATGACTTCCACCAGAATGGTTGAAGACAAAAATGTCACATCCTCTTAGTTGATCTTCACCATCATTTTCTACCCATATTGATGCAACTTGTGAAAATGTAGGGACATTGAATACACGTTGATCGGGCCAGCATCTGATCTTATATGAATTATTCTATTTTCCAAATCTGGAAAATCACCAAGAGAGCGAAAAAAAAAATAGAATATGGATTGATGCGAAGAATTTCGATAAGTTGAGTTACAATTGATTGATCCATTCTGTTTGAATCATAAATGCAATTTTCTAATTCATGTTCTGTATCATAGAAATACAGTTGGAGATAAGAAGGACGACCATTCGAAGGAATCAAATCATTGATATGTGATACATCTGTCCCTGAGTTCTGAGAGTATAGATTCTTCTATTTCTTCTGCAAAGATCTTTATTAAATTTCACTCCAAAGAATGTAAAAGAGAACTTGTTATAAGTTCGAATATATGTCCTAAAATGTGTAGATTCATCTGTGTTGCAGGTGAATAATGATAAAGATTTTTAGGAACATCATTTGTGGCTAAAAAAATTGTTCCATCAGCACAACAGAAGCTAGTTGTTTCATGGTAGAATCGCTTTGCTTTACAATGTATGCAGCTGCGTACTAATGGCAGAGAATATGCTTCAGATGGCACCACCTTCATCAATTGTCTAAATCCGATAGAAACGTGATGCGACTCACCTATTTGGTTAAAAATGAAAATAAGGCAACAGACTCAAGCTCGTCATATTGTTTGAATTATCTAAGTAAGGACATTACTGGTACAATAGCAAGATTTGATGACTGAATTCAAGAACCAACTAATTTTACATTTGTTTCTTACCCCTACAAGGTGTCGGCATGTTTGTATCGTAACTCGACCCCTCTTGAACGACATATGGATCCTATTTGTATAATATATTCCGAAATCTTAGAGGAAATGAATAGAATGATGGTTGAATAAAAAATATAGAAAGATGATTAGAGAAGAACCTGCTGGATAAAGAGTTGATTAGAAGATTCGGAGACATTGTGTTTGGATGAATTAGTCTCTGAATTAATGACACAGACTTCAACATCAGGAACAACACATACTTCACGAGACGAATCCTTTTCAACGATATCAATATGAACACCAGCGTTCCGCTGTCTCTTTGATACTTTTTAAACAAGACTAAAGTTTTAAATGTTGTCAGTATATTGGACATTATTGTTTGAAGATCGAGAAATCGATATAGTCGTTTGATCACCAACGGATGTATCAAAATCATTTATACGAATCGAGTTCCTTTTGAATGTTTTTTGTTTAGCATATCTTTCTCTTTGTTTTCTACGGATCTCTTCATTTTTCTGTTCTGGTAAATCTATATACACGATTTATACAGGATTCTGTCCTTTTGGATCTGGTGATTTCCTGGTTTTGAATTTGGATTTAATGATAAAATTTCATGTCTTTACGGGCCTAGGGTATGTGTACAGGAGAGCAAATTCTTGGATAAATGGATTGTTGATTTTTTTAAATTTAAATATCTGATTTAATTTCTTGGATTTTTCTTATTATTTAGATTTAGAAGTAAGACGGTACTGATTTATAGAATGAAAATGTTTTGGCTCCAAAATTGAATTTTTCCCTAATTTCATATATGGTTGTGAGCTGCAGATAATGGTTAATGACCAGCTTATTCTTTTAAAGGTATTTTGATGAATGTTGAAATTTATATATGTTTATTTGTATGTATCTCGGGATGCCTTCTTGCTCATGCGCTTGCGAGAATCACATTTATTGGTGTCGTTTATCTTTCTCCTGTACAGAAAAATCAAGATAAATTTTATAGTTGGAAAGTCATATATTTTAAATAAATAAGTATTCAAGTAGCTGACGTTTGAGCCAGATCCCAAACTTCAAATTCTTATTTGCAAAGAATATTGTTGATAACAGTACTATTTTCATAGTTCTACAATCTACCACTATAGGATGGACCGCTTCTTCAGGTACTCTCTGACTTTTTAGTACCTAAGTAGTTGAGCTTTATTTTCGGATTATATCTGTTACATTTTTCTTCTTATTATTTCTTGACTATAGGGATTACGTTTTATTTGTTCTTGACTTTTTTTATAAGTTTTTTTTAATAACTTCTATGGTTCTCTAAGTTTTATGATATTAGTCGCTTCATTTCTTACAAATATGAACAAACATATGTAATGAATAGATAGACTATATACATAATATAAACACACAGAAGGCAATAAGATTTACCTTTTTAATGTACCTTCAAACCTTTGCACCACTGCACTGCTTCACCACACTTGATTTGAGAGAGATAGAATTTGAACATGAAAAATCATATATAATGCATAGGTAGACTTATACTGTAAACAAAAAATTAAGTTAGACTAACTTTTCAATCTTCCTTCAAACTGTACCCCACCAATGCACTGAAAGAAATAGAATTTATCAGTCACTTTTCAAATGGTAGCACCAGTAAACTGAAAGTAATTGATGGGTTTTCTTATACCCCATTCAATGCCTCTTGGGTTCCTACGAAATATGTCTCCTGGTATTCAAAATTTAAATCTGACTACTGCACTGCTTGGCCATATATCTGTCACTTGTAAGTCATACATTATATTGAAAATACTTATTATAAATTTTTATTGCATGTGATTAAAATCTGCCTCCACTTATTTATAATATATATTTTCTCTCTGGTTGCAGCTTCCATTCCAATGCATGGATAAGATTCAAAAATTCAGCTACTGAAACAGGTACAAAAGGGGAAAAATAAGAGCTAATGAGACTCTAGTTTTTCCAAATTGTAACTTATTATAATTTTTTTACCATCACAATGTATAGGAGAAGACAATGGTATCCCTGCCTAGAGTCAACGTGTATAATTTGCTACTGTTTTTCTACTAAATTTTGAGTTCTCAAGTAATGAAATTTAAACAGACAAAAATGGCCAATGGGGAACGCTTATAATTGGCACTATTTTTTCCATATTCGAAATTATTATATGATGGAATTCCAGCTAACAGAAGATAAATGGGTACACAGACTGCCTTAATTGCTACTTAACGGATCCATTAAAGTTAACGGTGGAAAAAGTGGAACAAGAATTTCTGTAAAAACAATAACTTCCGTTTCATAGTCACTTTTTATATATAGAAGATATGGGAGAAGATTGACCGTCTGTCAAGAAAGGAAGAATCTTGTTATCTTTCTTTTCAAAAAGTAACAAATCTAATAGAACTCCAATTCTTATATTGTCCATTCCTCTAATTTCATCTCCTCGAGTTGAACGACCTTCATCTTCCAATCAACCATCCAATTCTATTGAATGAGACTCTGAAAAAAAAGAAGCAAATATGTGAACATCTATTTAATAAACAGGGTCAAATTAGGTGGTCCTATCTAAACACTAGATTTTATCAACCAAAACGTTTGCAGTATCAGAGCAAAGAATGTTGGAAGTAAAAACGTCGATTTCAAGAGTATTGGTACAATCTGTTTTCCTTGGTTGAAAGAGAATTTACTATGAACTTATATTTAGATTTTATTATAGATAAATTTTATGATGTATAATATCGTTAGATACAACTGTACTAAGAAATGTTATATTACGAATTTTCTTGTTATATGTAAATTTTGTTCATACATTAAATTTTTGCCTCCCATAATGTTAATTTTTGGCTCTGTCCTTGAAATATTCATAGTTAGCGATTGCAATAGTCATCTTTTGTGAAACTTATTATTGGAAGTATTAACTTGTTATTTGAGTCAACATAGTTACAGAAATTAATGCCTTCAATAACAAGTTGTCACATTTGATGATTACTACGATTGCTAACTATTAGTATTACTCCATCTTCACAACATGTGGTTGCCTTAACTATTGGAATACAAATTTAATTATTTATAGGTATAAATTGAAATAAATCTTCAATATTGCAATTGTTCAATTGTAAATTGTGCATATAAAGAGTCGCTCTGTATTAGAATGGGTATGACAATTTAAAAAGGTGTACGATGAAAAGTCCTTATTTTTTAATAGTGTGTAATATGCACCATTAAATATGAAAATGCTGATCTTGTTTAACCATTTGAAAAATCAAAATCTATAAGTAGGACCTTTCTAATTCCATTTTCTTTACCCCAAATCAATTTCATATAATTGATTTCTAATTTCTTCATTCTCCTAATCACGTCAAAATAATTTTCAAATTATTTTTTATTTTTGCGTTCGATGTCTTCCGTTTTTGAAGAGTACAGTCAAATGTTGGTTCATAAGGCAAAGTCAATATTGTGTTATGTTAATTTTGGAAGAAACGTTGTATTTTGGTAGACATGCATCTGTTTGATCACGTTAGTACCTATGCAAGGGCAAAATTTGTCTTAAGGATATTTATATTCGCATACCTTACTTCATTTCATCTTCTTTTAATTTTTACATTTTTCTAAATATCACTAAATCATTGTTTTGCATATTTTTTATTCATGTATCTTGTTTTCAGTAAATCAAAGCTCTATTTGGAATTTTAATCCTATAAATTACGATTTTATCATATTTTTATGCGCGTATTTTTTATTAACGAATTATAATTCATGTAACAATTCTACAACAATTTTAAGATAAAACTCTTTTTGTTTGCATGTTATATTCTGTTGAATAAATTCAGTCAGTTTGCGTGTTTCAATGAAGTTGCAACTATACATTAATAAGAAATTTATCCGTGCATTAATATTATGTCTAGTTTATTAACATGCTGCACGTATATTATTCGGTTTCATATTTCATATGATAAGTATGGTTTCGAAATTTTGATTCATTTCACGTTAATATACGAATTTCTATTGACTTGCATTTTGTTTTCTGCATGAGAAAAATTATTTTACTAAGCTTACGCTATTTGGTTTCCATTTTTTTTTTTTTCAAAAATTCATTTTTTCAAAACTCATTTGATAGCTTAAGAATAACTAATCAAGAGGGATGTGAATTAGTTTTAAAAAAATTTCCAAAAAATAAACTTATATCAAGCAAGTTAAGAACACATTGACAATTAATAATTGTAAACAAATAAAAGCAAGTAGATCAATCAAATAATAAAATATAAATAAAATAACGATAAGTAAAATGGTAGAGATGATGCAAACAATATAATTGTGAATGTTCGATCCAAAGCAATGATTTATATCCTCCGTTACAAAACTCTCTGACATGAGCATTAACTTGTGGTGCAATCTAGCCATTTATAATGCTTTCGGTGACTTCTAATTAAGGTGCACCGATCTTTATATAATATGAAGTTTTACGGGACCTCAATATGACCCAAACGATGACTTACAATAAGGAATATCGATCCTTATACTATTGAGCTTTCACGGAATCTCGAAATGATCCAAGTTTAAAGCACTGATTTTACAATGAAATTCTATTTTTAATAAATGATATAAATGAATTCATTACTAGGAGAGACTAACACTTTAATGAATAGCAATAAATAATATATCAAGTATTAGGTAATAAGATTTTGATAATATGATTATTGCAAAATTTAATTTAATCAATCAAAATTTTTCAAAAAGAATATGAAAAGGAAAAAAAAAGTGCAATATAGGTTAAATTTTTTTCTCAAAATACTTCTCTTTTAAAGAATAATAACAATAAATTAAGTATCAAGAGAGAGATAAGAAAATTTGATGAATATAATGATTTTTGAAGTTTGATTCAATCAATCAAAGTTTTGATATAAAGAAGTAGAAGGATTTTCTTCAAAATATATCCATATTTTGTGAATGATAGAAGCAAGTTAAGTATCTAGAGAGAGATGAAAAACTTTGATAAAGATTGTAATTTAAGAACTTTGATTCAACAATAAAAATTTTTGATACGAAGAAATAAATAAAATGTAAGTTCAATTAAAAAAAATAAAAATAAATAATATATATATATATATATATATATATATATATATATATATATATATATATATATATATATATATATCTTTTATGAATATATAGAAATAAGTACAAAATATAGATGAAAAACTTTGATGAAGATGATGATTAAAGATTTTGAATCAATTAAAGTTTTTTATATAAAAAATAAATGTAAATGTAAGCTCAAATTTTTTTTTTTTCAAAATATACTTCACTTTGATGCTCTTGAAAGTCTCTTGTGAAAAATGGAAGAGCAAGTGTATTTACAGAATTCAAAATGTAAAACAATATGTCGACCAGACAACCAATCAGGTGTCCGCCCTTGTGCCTGGACGACCAAAATAGTCGTTATGCATTTGAAATCACAATGGTAAAAAATTCAATCGTTGCACCAATCGGACGTTCGTCAAAACTCTTTGGGATTTCGAACAACTGTCTGGACATCTGCCTCCTCCGTCCGAACGATGGTCCAGATGTTTGCATCTTCTGGCCGGACACCCAGACGGTTGAGGCCGATCTAGCTAGCTTTTCCATTTTTGACCCATTTGATTCGATTTGAATATTTTGAGAAATGCAGACTTTTGGAATGATTTTTTTAACTAATTTTTAAGGTAAACGACGTTTTAAAAATATGATCTAATTTCAAACATCATTTTGAAAATCAATTTTACTTTTGATCAAATTTTTTTATGCAAGTAATAATCAAAATAGTTTTTAGTACATAAAATGATTTTTTAGTTTTTATCATCCATTGTTACAGATCAAATCCTTAGTACATTTACATTTGAACTAAGAAATTTAATTTTTCATCTTGCATCGAAGTTGGCTCTTAGGCTAGTGTCTTGATCTTTTTTTGACATTTGGCTCTTAAACTCGTTATATTGATCTTTTTTTTGAAGTTTGTCTTTTAATATTATTTCTTGAAGGACTTGTCTTGAATGTGTGACTTCAATCTTGACATTCTATAGTCTAATATATGATAGTCTTGATTTTGATTTTTTGACAACGATCGATCAATTTATTATTAATGCTTCGAAGACTATAATCACTTTAAATTCAGTTATTAGTAAATAAGATTAACTTGTTTGTTATAATTAAAATTTTAAGGTTATAATCAATCACAAGTCAACGTCATTTTCAACCACACGAGCTCTCATAATATAATTTTATACTTAAATCAAATTTTTTGTTATTTTTTAATCACACATTCTTCAAAAAATCACTGTTTGAAAACACATTTTAATATTTTATCCCTAAAATAGGGCTCAGACAAGGCTAGTTCTTATCATATACGATAATTGATTATTAGTAAACAAATTTGATTGAGAAGTCATAATTACAATTTAATCATCATCCTTCAGTTTTTCCCTTCGTGTAATTACTTCTTCGATCACGCTGCCCATAATCATGGGGAAGAGAAAGAGAAAGACCCACAGTGTGAAAGTGTGCCTCGATTGAGTTCCATATCAATTTGTTTGGTGTCTATTCAATTTTAAATGGCTTTTGAAAGCATGCAAGAATGAGGGAAGATTTCCCTATTCGATGATAAAAAATTGTAATATGAAAACCAAGAAGTAAATAAATCAACGTTGACGTTTGAATAACCAGATAAGTATCTTTCTCCCTAGTTTTATATATCATATAATTGCTGTTATTTATAAATGGTGCTGCATTTTCAATATATACACATAAATGGAAGAGAATATCTAGAGGCAATTTTCTATAGGCATCTCTCACTGAAAAAATAAAATGGTGTTCCAATATTTGCTCGAAGAATGCTCACTAATTATCTAAAATAATTTGTGCTTATTCAAAATGACCTGGAAGCAGATTGTTTTAAAAAATGCTTGATTTTCGAAAAGAATAATATTGATTTTGATAAAAGAAGTTTGGTTCATATTTGCATTAAAAAAGAGATATGTTGATCACTAAGGGGCTGTTCTCTTTGTATTTTAATTTTGTATTTTGAGTTTTGAATTCATTTTGGGTTTGTGTTTTGACTTTTGAGTTTCCATTTTGAGATTGTTGAAAATGTATTCTTTTTGGCATTTTGAAAAATTATTTTTTAAGAAAAATGGAAAACTCGTTTACTTTCGCCACCCCTCCACCCTCAACAAAGCCCACTGCCACCACCTTCATCTCCTCCGTCGTTGCAGTCAATGCCATAAATCCATAATCACCACCTTCACCTACAACCTTCCTGCTGTTAAAGAAATCCCTAATTCAAACCCCACCTTAAATCAGTTTTGACCAGTGGTAAAATTGGCCCTGACCTATGGTTAGGCAAGGTGCACCAGGTGGAGAGGAGGCTAACCCATGTGGTCCACGATTGTGGGACGGCTGGAAGGCTTCGGAATTCGCAAAACTCGAATAGAGTTTTCGGACTTTTGTGACTTTCATTCTTCTCCGATGAAATCCGAACATTGCAAAGTTGTTTGGGTGGATTGGGGACATAGTTGGAGTCACCTGGGGAAGAGCATTTGACCAGTGGTGTCGCACGACCTTGGGCATCGTTAGATGGGAAGTTTTCGATAGAAACAGTAGCGCTAGAATGGTTTTTTGGCTTCCAATTTCTGCAGATTCTTGTTGTTTCGTGGCTGATGAATGATTGGAGGTGATAGAGGGGAGTGAGGTGAGGTTGTTGGTGGTGGAATCCGGCGGGCTGGTGGCCGGAAAGTGGCTTTCAATCTGTTTTTGATGGCGGTGGGTGTAGTGGTATTGTTGTAGCTGTGGCGATGGCGATGGCGACAGAGGTGGTGCAGTGGTGGGCCGTGGTGGTGTAGTGGTGGTTAGTTCACGGTGGTGGTTGGCGGTGATTGAAAACACGCAAAACGCGTTTTGAAAATTTTGACTTGATTATAACTGATAACACCCAAAACGATAAATTTGTCGTTAGAGTTTTGTTTAAATTTTTAACTTGTTTCAAAAACGCGTTTTCAAAAAAAAAAAAAAAGAGAACGTGTTTTCACTGTTTTGAAAAATCGAAAACAGAAGACTATTTGAAAACGATAAAGAGAACAGACCCTAAAGAATTAGATTATTTTGAATGGAATTCGATGTTCAAATCATAGTGAATTATTCATGATTATCTTGCCTATTTAGTGAACCGGTAGGAAAACTGTCGTTGACACGTGGGGCTCAAGTGCTAATACGAAGAAAGCACGTCGAGGAGTTTCATGTTTTGTATGCTTTGTCTTTTTTCCTATATATCTCATTTTTGTGAACTAACCAATGTGATTTAATTCACGAATTGAATCTAAGTTTATATGTAGATCGTGATATGACCAAATTAAAGTTAGGTTAATCACAATACTAAATTTAGCAGTAATATCATTATATATGAAAGTTCAAATTGTTTCGTTAGATATTGACATTTCTATTCATTTATATGTTGACCAGAGGTTAAATAAATTGTATATTCGACTGAGAACATAATTAATGCTATCATCAAACTTTAAAAGAGTTAATGAACTCTAAGTTCTGATCTAACACAAGATTTATTGGGGTGGCTGTGCTTATTTCAAATTAGAATTTGGAATATTTGAAATGATAAATTACGCTGTAATGAATACCTTATTATATTTTAGATGGGCACGATGTTGGAAATTGAATATCAAATGCAAGGATTCAAAATCTACTAGTAAATATATTCAGCTAATCAAAGTGTAGTTATTTAGTGGAAATCTTCCATACAATTTGAGAATTGGAAGAAAATTAGAGCTTTCAATAAAGTTAGAAGAAAGCATGATGACTTTAAAATTATGGAAGGATTTTCTAATTGGTGACAATTTGTGCATGTTATATCATTTGATCGAGATAGTTAGAGACAAATGAAATGATGCAAAATGCCGTGTATGTAGTGAGTCTCGACATATACATCATTAGCTATATTACCATTTGGAAGATACTCTCGAATGGAACAACATGGATTGATTTTACCAAAGGATAACCTAGCGGATTCATTTACAAATGAGTTATCTAGAGAGAATTGATTGCGCATCAAGGAAAATGAATTTAAAGTCGAAACTAATGAATCAGCTTAATGAAAACTTAACCTGACAACTGAAGATCTCACAGACCAAGTTCAACAGAAAAACTAGTTATGATTGACTCAATGATAAGCACTTTGAAATTTTATCTCCTCCCTATTTCTATAATGCAAATAAGAGTTGCATACCAAAGATTTGTTAGGATAAACTATACTTTTATTGATAACTATATCTTGCAAATGGTACAAGTGGAGTCTTGTTGGATAATCTTAATTAAACATCACTTACATGAGTACGAACTTGGTCGCTCATATAAGAATTTTATTTAAACAAATTCTGAAGTGCACTTGCGAAAACAAAAAAGGTTCAGGTATAAAATAATGAACACAATAGAGAACCAAATTTTGATATAAAAGATAATGTGTTTGATCTATTGCTTAAGCTTACAATAATGGCCGACAGTTCAGAATATTGCTTCCACTAATTATCTAATTAACTCCAATATATTCTTGCTAAGAAAGGTTTAAAGCGAAAGCTACTAATCCTAGTGTATTATATCTCGGTTGTTATCTTCTTCGTCTTCATTGGATCTTGTTGACTTCTTCCATTCATATGGGGAATTGTTGAAATAAAATGTTAATTATTTATATGTATAAATTGGATTGTCTTCAATAGGGTTAACTCTTCAATTGCAAAGAGTACATACAAAGAGTCATATATTTTTTAGACGTGTGACTATATAAAATTGTGCATGATGAAAAGTTATGACCTTTTGATAGGGCAATCCACACCATTAAATATGAAAATCTGTAATCTATCAAAAGAAGCAACTATTCAAAAAGTTACTTGAAAATCTATAAATAGAACCCTCCTAATTCTATTTTTTTTCACTCCAATTCAATTCTATATAATTGATTTCTAATTCTTTCATTCTCTTAATTATGTCAAAATAATTTCTAAATTATTTTTTAATTTAACGTTCGATATTTAATGTACAATATCTTCTGTTCTATAAGTACAATCAAGTGTTAATCCACCCAACAGAATTAATATTGTATTATATTAATTTTGGAAAAAGCATTATATCTTGACGTCTATTTGATCCTATTAGGACAGTGCAATGTGCAAAATTTGTCTTAAGGAGATTTGTATTCGCATGCCTCGCTTCATTTCATCTCTTTCTAAATTCTACATTTTTCTAAATGTATGTCATCGTTTTGCATATTTTTTATGTACATATCTTGATTTCAGTAAGTGGAAACTCTATCCGATATTTTGCACAAATGCAAGTCATCGTTTTGCATATTGATTTATGTATATATCTTGATTTTGGTATGTGGAAACTCTATCCGATATTTTGCTCCAATAAGTTACGACATGCACATTTTTTTTTATTAACGAAATATAATTCACGTAACAATTCTCCAACATTAACCACAAGACAATTTAGCAAACATTCTTAAAAAGCCAGCCCCAGCAAGCAAGTTTGATGAAGCACTAGAACACAAGCTAAGGTGGAGATTTTTATTCAGTTGAATCAGAAAAGACACGAGGCATGAATGAAGATAACTTTTGGCAACACATTATTTGGAACTTATGGGGCAAAAAGAAAATTTTCAAAAACTTGGGGGAATACTAATTTCCAATAATATTTTGATGACACTGATTGGCGGTTGGCAGTTATTTAACCGTTTTCGAATTCAAATTTTCAGTTATCTTAAAAATCGCTTTATAAATGTTCAACATTTTCTCCGAATCACAACATTATACTCCCAAAATCTCAAATTGTCTGAAAATCTGCATAACTTATTTATCTTTAATTAATCTCTGTCAAATCCCATAAAAAATGGAGCAATCAGAAGCAATTGGCATCAAAATCTACAATGCATCACCCCAAGTTGATCCACCCCTCTACCCTTCTTCGCCACCTGTCGGTTCTGCCCCTGATCCACCCCATCCTGGTGGCCGGAGAAGGCGAGCGCTAGCCAGCGGAGTGCAAAAAACACTCTCGAAAACGTCAATGCTTGTAAACTTCCTCCCAACAGGAACTCTTTTAACATTTGAAATGGTGCTTCCATCTGTCTATGGCAAAGGGGAATGCTCTCATGTTTCGACTCTCATGATCCATGTCCTATTAGGCATCTGCAATCTGTCCTGTTTCTTCTTCCACTTCACGGATAGTTTTCGTGGGCCGGACGGGAAAGTTTACTATGGATTTGTCACTCCAAAGGGTCTGGCAGTGTTCAAGCCAGGACTTGGAGTTGAAGTGCCTAAAGACGAGAGGTACAAAGTTGGTTTCACAGATTTTGTTCATGCAATGATGTCTGTAATGGTTTTCGTAGCCATTTCTTTCTCGGATCATCGTGTGACGGATTGTCTGCTTCCCGGACATGCTAAGGAATTGGACGAAGTTATGCAGAGTTTTCCATTGATGGTAGGTATTATTTGCAGTGGCTTGTTTCTCATCTTCCCCAATACTCGATATGGTATCGGATGTATGTCTTCATGAAGAGGCCGTGGAGTTTGCGTCTTTTTTTCTGGTTTTGTTGAAATGGTATAGGTATATGTCATCTGCTTTATTCCTTAGTTTTTCTGTTGATTGGATGAAATAAATAAATGTATAATAAAATAGCCACTGTTGATCAAACTAATCTTGAATGCTCTTTACAAAATACATAATCGTCCTTGTCATTCTTCCCCCTCTCTACATATGATACAAATCTCTCATTGTCATTCAAAAATGAACAGGATCAACAAAATGCAAGAATACAGACTAATTTTCATATTACTAACTAATCTTAACAAATTAGAATGCTTCGATAACCAAGCATCGACGATGCTCTCATGTTCAACATCTTTCCGAGTCCATTTCTAAATTGCAATCAGTTTTATCCTTGCTAAATTAATCGCCACAGCAGTTAGCACGCTTATTTTCTTGAATTTTCTGCCACAGACAGAGCATCTCTCGAGGACCTTGATAGTGAGCAATGACGTAACCATCCTTGCAGCCCTCGTTAAAAATTCTCTCTTCCTTCTCGTACCTAACTTCCAAGCCGCTCTTCTTCATATCTGAAATCCAGATTCCCATAGCAACATCTTCCAGCTTGAAAATCTGCAATATTAAGTTATAAGTATCTGAAGATTCTTCAATATTTCTGAGTCCTGACATCCTTTAAAATAGTAGGTTAGTGAAGAATAAAGTGGTACAATTTCATTTTATACCTTCAGGTCACCTCTTTTGTGCTTCTTGTAAACCATCTTTGCTATATCACTTGACACAACATAACCCGGACCATGTGCCCAAGGAGGATAGGTATCTTCAGGCCACTCCTAGAAGTGATTTAGATGAGAAGAAAATGAGATTGAAGTTCAAAAAGTCATTTTGAATAATATGATGTATAATGACACCCAAAAGAAGAAAAGAAATAAAACACAGGAGAATCAAGGACCGCTGAATCCTACTTTTCATAGGCATCTCCGATTTGGGAGGCATTTTTCAACTTTTGACTTCCTGTATTTATTTACAGCAAGAAGTTGATTGAACTAATTCAAAATTCCCTAATAAATTTTAAGTATTTATTTAGAATTTGATACAAAGTTTTTCTTCTTTTGTATTGCAATATATCTATTAAAATTTTTTAAATTAAAACATGACTCTTCTCTTTGTGTATCAGTTTTGTGTTTTGAATTCATTTTGATCTTCGTGTTTTGAGTGTTCATTTTGAAATTATTGAAAATGCGTTCTTTTTGATATTTTGAAAAATTGTTTTGAAAACACCCAAAACACATTTTGAAAATTTTGACTTGATTATAACTGAAAACACCAAAAAGGACAAATTGTCGTTTTGAGTTTTCTTTGTAAATTTTTAACTTGTTTTCAAAAACGCGTTTTCGAAAATGGGAAAGAGAACACTTTTCCACTGTTTTGGAAAATCGAAAACATAAATCAGCTTGAAAATGGTAAAGAGAACAGATCCTAAATTTCCAGAAAACAAAGATTCACACACACACGAGGAAAAAAATTTTCAGTTGCAGCAATAATCGAGTTTTGTTATTTTTAGACTTAAAATTTAATATAATATGGTATGAAAATTATATAGTAATTATTGATTTTTCTAATTTTGTTCAATCATAAAAATACTGGTATAGTTTTTGCAAAAATTGAAGCTTAATAAAGATAAAAAATCAATAAAAATATAAAAACAGATAGCAGAACTTCTAACTGCTATGGCAGTTTTCAGTCATGAAATAAAATAGAATCAAGTGAACAGTTACCTCGGGACTAATATACCACTTGCTCTCTGTATTTCGGTGAGGGTGTGAATCTGAATTTATGAGACCGTATAGCAGACCACGATTCACATTTATCCTATCTAAAGAAGCCAAGATCTCATCGACGCGAACAAATGCATCATCGTCTGTCTTCATTATGAACTTAGCTGAAACTGCTTCTGTCTGTTGAAGAGATGAGGGCAATTATGGCGGCGCATGAGAATAATCATGAGTAATGAAGGGACAAGCCTCTTTACCCCAAATATGCAGATGGCTATGGTCTTCCATGTTATAAGGCTATAGTAGTCAACAAAAGGCATCAGCTGGATATCTTCATATGTTCGCGCTTCATTCCAGAGCTCTTCATTCACCATCTGGTTTTTATGCTGGAAGACATATAAAGCAATTCAAATTATTTAAACAACATTGTGGATGTGTTGAATTTCAGCGTTCAACTTTGTGAAATACTTGGAAAGAATAAACACAACTAAGGAAATAGGAAAAAAACTCGATTCCGGATTGTTCAGTTTGATAGAATTACAGAATAATGATCCTGTTTGGGTAAAGCTTAAAAGGTTCACTTACAAGTAAAGAAGTAAATTTTAAAATATAATTTCTTCATAGTTGGTCAAAGTTGGAAATAAGTTACTTGTTTTTGCACTAATGTAAGGTTATGTAAAAAAAATGTAGGTACTTATAAGTAAGAAAAAGTTCTAATTAAACATGTATGAAGATAAAATGTTACTTAAAAGTAACTAAACTGATTTATAAAGCTTAGCCAAATACTCATTGCAATCACCTATTGCTTTGTGTATACACGAGAAAGCATATTAAATATTGAGGAAAGATTCTAAACATTTAATCCAACCATTAATGATAATTAATCGAAAAGACGTGGCCTACCAGCCCAACGAAGAAACGAACTGCAACTTGTCCAGATCGCACTGCCGCATACTGCATCCATGATCTTCGAACTGCCATTCTACGCTTGAAATTATTGGCAGTAGAAAAAACTCCAATAAAGAGTTTCAGTTGTTTTCGTGGAGGAAGTTTAGTTGCTTTAAGAGTTTCCAAGTCAATTATATGCTCTAAATCCTCCGATGTTGGTAACCCACTTGCGACAACAGAAATTAAATTTATATCACCTGAAATCCTAGCTTCACTAACCACCCATGGCTCTAAAGTCTGCAAAAAAAGACAAGATGGACAATTCAACATTACTTGACCAATGTTAATCAATAAATGTGATTGCAACCCGTTTGTCTGTAACAGTGTGTGTTTGTGTGGGAGGGAGGGAGAGAGAGTACTTCACGGAAACCAAATGATGTGACATGCTTCCCATCAACTGTCATCTGGATCCCCTCTAATCCGACCCTGAGTGTAGCTACAAACAGATCATTTTGCCTGAATGGAAAGTACTTTTTTCGTTCCCCATCCTGAAACATAGAAATCCTTGATGACTCATTGGCACGTCTGTTAGCCTTGATACTCCGATTATTATCTTTACCAATCATCTCACTGCATTGCTCCAGAGCATCGACTGGCATAAATTTAAGTGGCATCATATAATGCATAGGATAACAGAAAATAATAAATGCAGGCAGAAGGTAAACTTATATGAAGTGACGACACAAACTAAAGAAAATGGACTGCTAAAAGGAAGGAATAAGTCAGCACATAGAAATTATGCCTACAGGATTGAAGTTGGAGGGAAAAGAGAAAAAGAACATTGACCAATTAGTTTGCCAAAAATAAATGCAACAATTTTCTAGGCATCAGAAAGCTTAAAAAATAGTGAAATCTACATAGACTACTATAATTCTTTACATCTTAATGCTTACTGCAAAATCTTGACCTAGTTTTCATCATCATATTAAAATATTATAAAAAAATTCTAAACGTGGAGATTTATCTGAAAGAAGCAAAGCTACATTATCCTCTTACCAAGATAGTTTATAAATATCTGAAAAAGCAGTAAACCAAAAGAAAACAATAATTTTGGAAGAAAAAGACCATATCCAAAAGATAACATATCAGCAGAAACAGAGAATAGTATGTACAACCAGTGAAAGCTAAGATGAAAGCAAGAGAGAGAAACATCCACATATTTGACAATTAACCTAATTAGATATTTTAGTGTGTGGACTTAAGATAATCTAATTATCCAACTTAGTGGAACACAAAAACTTCTCTGCAGAAACTTATTGATTCAACAGAGTTAGCTTCATTCTGAATGATACCATCACTTTAAGAGTAACCATACAAGGTTCCATAGCAGCAGCGGAAAAACAAACCACCACCTGAAGAAGATAAATTTTGTTTGCAGCAGCTAACATGGATAACAGTAGTCCACAACCTTATGCGGCCTAATGATAAATGATATGTAGAAAATGAGATATGCATATACCTTTCTTATTCTTCTCAGTATTAGGAGAAGGACACCGTTCCTCTTCACCCCAATCATGCATAGCTGTCCAGGTGTTTTGGACTATTACAGGATCATCAGTTATCTTATCACCATGGAGCCTAACATTATAATGCAGAATAACAGGAGCCTCTGTCTCTCCTGGAATCTGTTCACCAGTCAAATCAATCCGGAAATTGCCAAGTAGACCATTTGGAATGCCAATAATTGTGATTGAAGAACCTTGAGTCAAGCCACAAGGAACCCGCAACTTGAATCCCCGATCATCAAGTTCTGTGGCATTTATTTTACTAAGAAAATGTGGACATTGTTTATCTTTTCCTCTCCTCTGTGAACTCCCATTCATATGAAGCTTTTCCTCTTCAGTTGAAGCCATTAGATTGCTCCATGCAACACCGGCTTCTTTTATAGCCTCAACAGCATTAGGTAATCCCTGAGCATGACTAATCAAGTGTTTCAAGCTGTTCCATGTATGTAAGGAATTTAGCTCTTCACTGGATAAGTTCCTTTGAGAAAAGAGATCAGAAACTAGAGCTCCAGTAGATATCAACTTTGAATTGTTTACTGGATTCTGAAGTGCTGGAGGAGCGCCTGGATTTATCCACTCAAGGGGATTTGTTGCATTGAAGTACGAAGGAATTGGGACGTAACCTTCCTTGATGGGATTTGTTATGACGTAATAACCAAGAACCAATAACATCAAGAAGGATGTGGATAGAACACCACCGTACCATTTCTTCATTTCTGTTCATTACTTGTGTGTGTCAACTCATATAGACCCAAGTATCATGATAGACAAACTTCAACAAACTATGGCTAATCCGGATGGACTGTATGCAATGGTGTCTGCAACAAGTACATAAACTAAGAATGAAAAGTTTCGCAACTCCGACACAGATCCTTTGGCTGGAGCAGATATTATGAATACATTGTTTTTTTAATCCATTAAAGGCCTTCAGAAATTTAAATTGAATAAAAGCATCTTAAGTGGACCACAATGACGGTTCAGCTATTAATTATTAAACTTAAAGAGGCATAAAAGATACACATGTTAAATTGTCAAAAGAAAGCAAACGAGAGACAACGACATAGATCAATGAATTGATAGAATATGACAGAAAAGAGTGCAAAACTCAAAAACTCACCCATAAAAGAAGAAAGACATACAAGATGCCAATGAGTTGTGTTTGTAGAATATATATTTGTAAATTTTGAGGAAAACTATATCTATGATGATAAGGTATGAAAATATATGGTCCAGTCCTTGCCAACCATATACTCTATGACGCCCTGCAGTTCTGTCCTTACCCCATGGCCATGAACGCATGCAACCTTATAAGTTCAAATGTTCAGAAAAGAATGATGCTACTGCTAAAACACACTTATGTTGTGATTGTTTGCATGGAGATCGGAGTTCCATGATTGGAATCAGGGATAATAGTTCAATTGAAATACCCTTAAATGGTTTGCAATTATAAAGCCTGTAGGTAAAATTCAACTCGATCTCGTTGAGTATCACCATAAATTGACAATTCGACATTAGGACAGGACAAACTAAATCAAACTGTAAACTAATTATTGTCACATTTTAGTCCTTGCACCCATTCCTGCCTTTGAAAAGTACAAAATTTAAGCTTTGAAAGCCACGATCCTCTATAGCACACAGACAAAAAGGAAACTAACTTGAGTTACATTGATTACTTGGCTATTGGTCTAAGAAGGATTCAAAGCAGTTCAACAATTAGATTTGAAAACCACTACCATAATATCCCAAGTCAGGGATAGGTATGTGGCTCTACAGATGTGCTAACGTTAACTGATTTGTTGTTTCACGTAAAAGATATCTTTTCCCCTGTCACATACAGTTTCGACTCCAAAGTAAAGACAACTTTTCATCAGCCAATAATAAATACACGAATCCAAAAACAGGATAAGAAATGACTACAATAAAGAGCTTTTCTTTTTAATTCAGAAGTGATAATTAGATCAAAACAAACTGGAAGGGCAACAAGGAAAAGGCCAAAGTGATCTAAATCCTTAATTGCAAAGTATTTAATATGATTTATTGGAATTTTGATAACAAAAAATTACAACAAACTTGTTCATTCATTTCCCTTTTAAGCCATTTAGAAACTTCAGAGTCCATATTAAACATTTCACAAGTTCCGGGAAAAAAAGACTCAATTGCTTTCCATATTTTGCCAAATGGTCAAAACAGAAATATTATATCACTAGTTTTAGTTTACACATGATATTTTATTTAATGGTCACCAATCTAAACTTAAAAAAAAAAAAAAAACCCAACTTGCAGACCAAGAATTTTAACAACAAAACGAAGCAAGATCATCACAAGCAGTGAGATTTTCGAGTACTCAACTGTCAGATGACTATTCCCCAATTGCAGATCTCAGTTTTAAGTAATAAAAAATCCGAGTTCGCTTAAATTTGTCATAAAATCGCAAATTAAAGGAGCTCCAAACAACAAAAGTTCACTCAACCACTTCATCAAACAATTCAAATTTCCCAACTCATAAAAATTAGTGAGCAAAAAAGGCGCTCAGACCCTACAATAAATACATCAATTGGAGTATTGAACTACAGTGCAGTCATATATACCACTCAAAAAAATACCAAACGTATTCGTATACACAAACATACGATTTTGACTATTTACTGCACATATTGAAGAGAAAAGCAACTACACAGATCGGAATCAATTTTTCTTTAAAAAAAAAAAAACTATAAACCATAAATTAAACAAGATTTATCACTAATATTCACAAAACAATGGTTAGAAACAGATAACTAAATTTGCACCTTGTGGGAAAATGGCGTGAATGTTGGGATTCGAGTGCGCAAAAATAGAGAGAGAAATTTGATACTTTGTCGCTAGAACTGACTTCAAGCCTACGCTAAATATAGAATTATTTGTGTTTAAGAGATGGTATTGATGATATTTTTAGTTTGATTTTGAAGTTTGCTAGTACGACGAGTAACGTAGAAAAATCGCTGTTGACCGAAAGGATTTATTTATAGGGAAAATTACAGTGGGGTCCTGAATCTTTCAATTTATTACAGATTGTACCTAAATTCTTTTATTTTTGTACTCACGATCCCAAATCTTTCATTTCGATTGCAACCGGAGGACAATGGACACAATTCATCCATTAATCAACCCAAAATTAAAAATTCAACCTCTTTTGACCAATTAAAAGAAGAGTAAAATCGCCACTTAATCGTTTTTCCACTTCTCTCTCTTTTAAATTAATTTATGGAAAAAATGATGAACCGACAATTTTACTCCTTTTTAATTGATCAAATAAGTCAAAATTTTAATTTTGCGTTGACTAACTGATTAATTGACGGATTCTATCCATTTTTGTTCTTTTGTAATTGAAATGAAAGGCTCGGGATCGTAGGTGTAAAAATAAAATATTTGAGTATAATTTATAATAAATTGAAAGATTTAGGACCTTTACTAAATATAGGCATAACCTCGTATATGAAATTGATTATAATTAATTTTTATTCAACGACATAAGTTTCTTGTATTTAATATTGTTTAGGCACTTTAATATTGTTTTACGCTGGTTTGGTCCGTCCGTCTAACGACGGCTGGCGGGCTAGACGACAACGTTTCACCTGAAGCTTTAATAAACTACAGGTCACCTGTCAATATATGGAGTTACCAAATTGCAATTGATTTATTAATTAATTATTATTATGTTACAAAATTCATAGGGTTGGACTTAGTACGATAAATTTCAATTTCGTTCCCTCAACTTTACTCTAAATCTCAGTTAGGTTATTGGACTTTAATTTATTTTGATGAGGTACTCAATTTTAATTTAATTTCAATTGTCATCACTTCATCAATTAACATTGAGTTAACTTTTTTTTTTTTTTTTGCCCTTTTTACTTGATATACCCTTGAACGAATATATCGTATTTAAGTGTAGGGCACATGATTCTGCAACAAATTTTTTTTATTTATTTACATTGGAATGAATGTGTGCGCATTAAAATGAAAGTTTGAGGTTCTCAAAATCAAGAAATATTGATTTGAGATTTAAGTGCTCCAAATGGTAACTTTGGGTAATTGCGACTATAATTTTTATATCTTAATTTGTCGTAAAATCAAGAGAATATTTGACAATACTTAAAGTAAATCAATTTATTTATGATTTTTTATTTTTATTTTTTATAAAAATTATTATTTTTATTAACTAAGCATGAACTGGGGATGTCAACAAGACAAGTTTCCCTGTAAGATTCTCAGGAGGTTGAAGAGTGGTTTTAAAATATTTTCATTTCATATCTATTTCCTATTTACTTATTTATTTATTTTTGGTATTTTTAAAATAATGTAAATTTAAAAATTTAAATAAAAAAAACAAGAGTCTGGCGAGGTAGGGTGGAGACCACGTTCTCCATCCCAGCCTAATTTTTTACTAACTTGGTAATTCTCGTACCAATGAGAGCAAGACACCATCTTATCATGCCATATGAGGCAGAACGGACACTCTGAACAAGAGCGAGATATTTTATCATTCCTAATTTGAACTTACTTTTTTTTTTTTTACGGGAGGGGAGGGGAAATATCAATACTCAAACATTTGGCCTCGAAGCGACAATTTTTAGTCAATTGGGACAATATGAATTCATTAATTTGAACTTACTTTTTAGAAAGGTAAATTTGCACTTGCTTTTCAAATATGTAACTTTTAAGTACAATTATGAAATACAAACAAAATGTTTCTATAAAAAATATTTTTATTAGTAGGAAAAAAAGCATTTTTTTTCATGGATTGCAATGTTTACAAGAAGTAATAAGAAAAAGGAAAATTTAAAGGCAATTGTAATGATGATCCTTAAATTAGGGAATAGAAAATTAGAGTAAATCACCAAAAGTTGAGAGAGAAACTACAAAACCAGCCGATCACACACTCACATGACAACAAATGCCATCACGAATTTTTAAGTCTTGTTTGGCAGAACATTAATCTGCCATTTTTTTATTTTTACTTTTGACGGAATCGTCAAAGAATTGTTTGTGGCTTTTTCTAAAGCATGGTTCAGTTTCAGCCGAAAGAGAAATACATATGTCACAAATCACTATTATTAAAAAAGTGAAAAGGAAAAGAAATAATCGTGTTTAAATGTTACATAAATCGCATTTGAATCACCTTCAATATTTTGGATGCTTCCATCTCCCCTCTAAATTTCATTTGTAAAAGCTTGTTAAAAAAAAAAGTCACTTATCGCAGTAGTTAGTGTTTTAGAGGAGCAAAATAAGTAAATCGTCAAAAAAAGGGGAAAAAAAAGGAAAAAAAAGATTCGTTCTCTTTATTTTTATTAGTGTCACATTCTCTGGCGATTGACCTTATCGTCTAATCTCTTTCTTTCTCACACTATCCTCACATTTGTGCTTATAGTACTTGAAATGATGATCATCTTGAACAAACAACATAGGTCTCTGTTTTCAAGTTTTACTCTTACGAATTTATTATAGATTGTTTTTATGATGTAGATATACATTTTATTGATTTAACACTCGAACAAACATTTTGATTCGTACTTTGAATTCATCAAGATCAGACAGCAAACGATGTTTCATCTTCTCCCTTTTTTTTCTTGGTTACATCGGCTCTGATTTTTTTACTTGTATTTTTATTCAACAACCATACGGGTGAGAATTTTAATGATAAATACGAACAAAGTACAAAAGAGTGGAGCTAGGCCAAGACCTCCCATTAAGAATCAACAACCAAAAGGTGACATCAAACCTACTTGAAAGCTATTAGGGACCAATCGAGCCTAGTTGTAACGATTAAGTCCAAACAAAAAAGACAAAAGTCAAAGGGAAAATTAGGATGTGTACCCTACTAAAATAAGTATTTTGATTAATACCATTTATTCTAATTAAACATTTTGATTAAGTAATAATTACGTCCTAATCTAAACTATTAACTAAGACTCCAACCCTGCTAAACGCTGAAGTATATGCTAGTCAAATTTCAAATTCCAAATGCTCTCTCTTCTCTCTAGAATCACCCAAAAATGAACCAAATCTCCGGCAACTCCCGACTGGAAAAACCGCCGGAATTGGATACCGGTCGATAGCCCCTAAAATCCCCTTCAACTACCAACAAACATCATCCAATTCCATCAAGTATTTCAGCTGGAATTAATGCTCAAAGTTCACTACCCAACAATCTGAAAATGGGCGGAAACCCCACCTCCGACCACACCCATGGTCGCGGAACCCTACTGGCCTCTTCCCCACATCCAGACGAGATTATACATGGTGGCAATTCATCCATATCATCTCTCAAACATGCTAAATTTAATTATGAAAACTACCCAGTCTCGAAGCTCGCGATTCTGCCAGCGAAGAACTCGATTTTTGGAACCGTCCAGTGCACTCATGGATGCAGACCACTTGGGATAGGTTCATCTTCACCTGGCGCTCCTAGCCCATGTATGGGTCAACACCAATTTTACCCACAGCAGCACGAATTTGATCTAGAAATGCAGGCTGTCGCGAACTCGCTGGGTGTTTTGTTGGGGAGTTGGGTGTCTTGTTGTTTGGAGCTTTGGGTACCTGGGTTTTTGCAGATTTTCTAGGCTTTTGGTTGAAGGTGTTTGCTTCAACTTCATCGTTTGAAGGTGTATCTATTGTGTATCTATTGTTGAAGATATTAGTTCAAGGGAAGAGGTTGGATTTTCTTGTGTTGACAGTTGGTGAATTCACGTGATCTTACATGCCAGATAAATTTTCAGTATTATTTCTTGGGCATAACTTGCGACTTTCTGCGTCTCTTGGTTTGGGGACTGCCATGTCTTTTAACTTTTGTCATTTTCTTGTATTTATGTTTTAAATGTGTAAGGATTATGAAAGTGAAATGCTATTTGTAGTTATCATCCAACGAATCTTGTATGGGGTGCTTGCATATATATGTTTCAATGAGTAATCTTCTTGTAGTATCATAATAGTTTATCAGTTGTAAAGTTATTGTACTCTAACTAAAGAAATTGAATGGATTTAATGCATTGTTTATTTTAAAATATGAACATTTATACATTGTGATTTCTAGTAAATCAACATTTGTAGAATAGTTTTGGTAATCAAGATTTTTGAAGAGAGAAGCACTTATTTTTGTTTTCTAGCAATTTTGATTGAATTTTGGTTGGAAATTAGAGAGAGAACTAGGGGTTGGGTGAGAAGAAGAGTTGTGAATGAATGGTTTGTCACTTTTTCGATTGATGTTTTCTCACTTTTTCAAATGTTTGTAATTTGTTTTTTAAACTTTTGTCACTTTTTAGAACGTTTTGTCACTTTTTTTAAATTCATGTCACTTTTTAGTGTTTGTCACTTTTTTCTGTTACCTTTTTTTATTGTTTATCACTTTTTTCCTATCACTTTTTAAAAATTTGTCACTTTTTTTAGTAACAAACATCACTTTTTAATCATCATGTGGATTGGTGCTATTTTGGTATTTATCACTTTTTTGAGTTTGTATGACTTTTTTTTTAGTTTTGTCACTTTTTTTTTTTTGAGTTTGTGTCACTTTTTTTTTTTTTTAAAAAAAAAAAGTGACAATTTTTATAAAAAAAGTGACATTAAGTCACTTTTTCATTTTACACAGTATTTTTCACTTCCTAAAAACATTTCATATGATTTTTCAAAACATCCATAATTTTAAGGGTATTTTTGTAAGTACCCCCATCCTCTTGATTTACTTTTAGCCAATACTGACCATTTGATGTTTGGGTTTTCGTTTTGCATTGAGTTTAAAATCATGTTGATATGCTTGAATAAAGGTGGAGTCAACAATAAAATCTTTTTTCTAAGGAGCAACGATAAGAGTTGATTTTGGGATGATACAAAAGTTCGTGACCCTCAATAACCTTCGAATTATCTCAATAGAGAAAATTAACCTATTCCTCGAAAGATGAACTTCTCATGCGTTCTTCCATGTAGAAATCCGCAAAAACATCAAAACAACCCATAAGTATGATATCTTGCTCAACAATTACTTTTCCTTTATCCCTAGGCGTGGAGGCAAATAAATTCATGTCATCTATAGGACGAAAGGACAAGAAATGCATTCAAGTTCATATGTATCAATATATATATATATATATATATATATATATATATGGTGATGGGGCATTAGTTAAATTGGACTTGGATTTAATGCAAAAGCATGCTTAAAATCGGCTATATCTGTTGGGCTAAGCGGTTACAATATCCTACACCATGTTGGTGATATAGGTTGAGTTCCCGTGTTCAAGTCAATATGATGGAGAAATCCTGTGGGGGTGGATGAATAGTGCAAAATCATGCATGAAACGGGATTAGCTTGACAAAATGGGCTTGGGATGGATTCGCGGCTTGATTACATTTTGTGCCATGAGCAATAGTTTTTGAACAAAGTGGTGACAATTCCCTAGATAAAAGTGGTATTAGAACTAGAGTTCTCATGCACGAGTTGATGTGGCGCATTTTCATAGAGTGAGGGCATGATTCAGGAGCATGCATAAAAGGGTGAGACGACAAATTGAGTAATGTTATTCATTCCCACTGGGATTACAAACAAAGTCTAGGTGACGTTAATGTGATATTAAATGATATGTGAAATTAAATAAGTCATTAATTTCACATTTCATTTAACATATCATTTAGAATCACCTAAACTGTGTTTGTAATCCCACTGGGGATGAATAACATTACTCCGACAAATTGGGCTTGGGGTGGATTTCCTGGACTTGATTTTTTGATAATGAATTATACACATATAGCTTTTGGATAAAACGGTGACAATAGTCTATGTTAAGAATAGTTAAGTCCGTAAGACCTTCAAAATAGGTGGTATGTGCTTTGTCTCTGTTTAAAGAATCTTTTGTAAAATCGACGAAGGCTAACTGAAAATTTCTTACACTCTGGTTTTTAAGATAATTACTAACTGCTGGGAAATTGACGGTAAGAATCGAAGCTATAAATGAATTAAAATGGGGAAATATTCCTAGTGGAATAGATTTGAGGGGCAGGGACCCTTTTTTTTTTTTTTTCCATATTGAGTGGGAATGGAATTGTGGTGTGATGAGGGGATGAATTTGGATCAAGCGGCCCATTATTTAAGGATAGCTCACTGGATTGGGTTTTAGAGATCGGGTCCTGCTTACTTTTAAGTTGGATATCTTTCTTGAATAATTTATTCACTGTAAAGAGAGTGGATTATTTTTAGGGGTACTTACAAAAATATCCTTAAAATTAGGAGTATTTTGAAAAATCATGTGAAAGGTGTTTAGGAAGTAAAAAATACTGTGTAGAATAAAAAAGTGACACAATATCACTTTTTTTTTATAAAAATTGTCACTTTTTTTAAAAAAGTGACACAAATTCAAAAAAAGTGACAAGTACTAAAATAGCACAATCCATTTGTGCAACACCAATAATCATGTTCTTAAAATAATCATCACATTCAGACCAATCCACATGATGATTACGTAAAAAAAAGTAACAATGAAAATGTGATCCACTGTCACTTTAAAGTTAAGTGTCACTTTTTTATTAAAAATGACATACAATGTCACTTTTACTAAAAATTGACGTTTGTCGCTAAAAAAGTGATGGGAATCAAGAAAGTGATTGAAAAAAGTGACAAAGATTAAAAAAAAGTGACAAACATTGACAAAGATTAAAAAAGTGGCAAACATTAAAAAAGTTACAGGAATTAAAAAAGTGACAAAACACCAATTAAAACATTAGAATGAGTTCAATAAAGTAACAAAAAAAGTGACATGGTCAAGGCATGATCAAGTGACATTTGTTGCATGATTGTGATTCATTGGAATCAATTCAATAAAGTGACAAAAGAAGTGGCATAATCAAAGTATGATCAGGTGGCATTGGTGCATAATTGTGATCCCATTCCTGTATTATCATACACAAATATGCTGTTGGGGCTAACCCATTTTGATTGCTATTCTATTCATTAAAGAATCCCTAATTTTGATTCTTTGCATCAAACAACTCTTACTATACATTTCAAATACTTATTATCATAAATCTGTTAAAATACACCAAACTTTAAAAACACACATCCATCAAGATTATGAAGGCTTTAAAGTTCAAATCCCTATGAATGATTGAACTTTGATGGCACACTGTCCAAACCAAATTGCCCGGAATTCATACCATCCCCCACCTAAATTCCCAAGACTCAACCCCTTTTCCCAGATTTCTTCTGAATCTTTTATCTCGATCCTCAAATCAGTGGGCTTTATTCAAATTATAGCTCAACATCCTCGCTCCAGAAGTACTCAGGACCATCGGTGGCAATGAAGTTGGGGGAGTGCATGACAGCGAAGTGGTGGCAACAGCAGTTGAGGGAGAGATTAGCAGAGTTAAAATTAGATGTTGTAATGTTTGTAAAGAACAAGTCTTCAAACTCTACCAAGAGAACTTAAAGAAATCAAATAATTTTTGAAATACACGGGATATATAGTTTAATAGAAATGGAAAAAATACAAACTACAGTATATGATAATCGAAATAACAAAATTGCTGCATTTACCCGTTAGAATTTGTAGGTGAAGATGGAGCCATATTAGAAGCCGATCACTTTGGCTGGTGAGAAAGTCATAACAGAATGAGAGGTGCGGTGAAGCATACAAGGAACTGGAAAGAGGAGGAATTGATAGAAATTTAGGTTGAAGAAAGAAAATTGGAAGGTGATGTTGTGAAAAATGGAGATAACGGTGCGGTAGTTGAGGGTCTTGTGTGATTGGCGTGGGATTTGGGGATGTGGATGGAGGAACTTAGGAAAGAGATGAAAGTATTAAATACGGTGTATGAATGTTTAGGGTATAAATCTAATTTGTTATTTTTTTAGAGTAGTAGGCCTAATTTCTTCTTATTTTTATTGGGAAAATTTTCCTTTCATTCTTCTGTTTTTGTAATAATATTATATGTTTATACAACACCACGCCACACCCAAATCCAGAAACCCCAAAACCCAATACAAATATAACAAAAAAGAATTTAAAAAATTGATGAATTTTGTTACTAATATTATTTGAATTCAAAATACTCATTATAAAATAACTCAAATACAAGTCAAGAATCCTTCACATACTAAGGGCTTGGATTTGAATGTAATATTATTTTAATGAAGAATGTGTAGTTGAAAAGAAGAGAGAGAGAGAAAAAAATATATATTTTGAAAATAATATCAAAACAAGGGAATTTATGAAATCCACAATAAAACCTAATGCTTACTTTTTAAAATTATTCTTCATATATCGTTATGTCGGAGTATATTTCATCTAATGATATCTTTTTCATTGTTGTTTTTATTTCAGTTGAAGATGATATTATTGTTGTTATTGTTGTTGTTGTTATTATTATTATTATTATTATTATTATTATTATTATATTTTATTTTTTGTGATTTTAGTTGAAGATGATATTTTATGATTATTAGGATTTTAGTTACACACAAATTCTAAAAGAATATAAAATTGTTTGTAACTGTGACCAGTGTGTAGAATTTGTGAAATCATATATGTAATGTATTCAATTTGTGATCACTCCTTTGGGGGGTGGGGGGGGGGGGGGATTTCCAAACTTGGTCTTGAAATGTGGAAGATGTGGTGGATCTGATCACAATCTTAGGACATGCAATAATAGGGTGCCACTTAACTAGAAAAAGGAGAAATTGAAGACAAATAAATGACCAAAGCAATTCGAATATCTCAACATATTTTTTCATAACATCATGATATTCTTTATACTTATAAGTTCTTTCATTGTATTCATGAATTACGTATTTTTCGATAGATTGAAGTGAAAGATTATTTAAATAAGATTTACAATTGATTTGAAACTCTGAATTCATCTTGTGATATAAAAATTCATAATTTCTGGACATCTATCTGTATTTCATAAAATATTAGCATGACTGTTACATATTGAATGCGTTTTTTGTGCTACGTATGATCACATTTAGTGTAACATATGTGTTGTTCTAGAAAAAAGTATCATACAATACTCCACTTGTAGACATAACTTATTTTCATCATAGAAATGGGGATGAGTTAAAACTCCGAATTATTTCTCATTGAGTCAATCATAACTAATTTCCCTATTAAACCTATTCTATGAGATCTACCATTGTCAAGTTAGGTTTTCATTAAACTGACCCATTACTTTAGGCTTTACACCTATTTTACTCGATGCACAGTTTATTCTCTCTCGATAACCAATATATAAACAAATCCAATAGGTTATTCTTCGATAAAACAATCAAACTTGTTTCATTTTAGAGCAATCACCAAATGGTATTATGTCTACGACATATAGTTGATACTCACAACTTTACACGACATTCTGTGCCATATGATTTATAACTAGCAATTTCGATTAAATCATATAACAAGCACATATAGTCACCGATTAGAAAATCCTTCCACAATCTTTGAAGTCATCATGTTTCCTTCTAATTTTATTGAAAGTTCTAAAATCTTTCAATTCTCAAGTGTATTGAGGACTTCAACGAATCAACTACACTTTCAAAAGTAAAATATATTTACTAATACATTTTAAATCTTTGCATCGGATATCCAATTTCCAACATCGTGCACGTTTTAATTTTAACAAGGTGTTCACTATGGTGTAATTTATCAAATCAAATATTCTTGAATATCTCAATATTCAAATTTGAAGAAAACAATACCCCCCCTCCCCACCAAACTTGGGATGCACCTGAACTTTAATTGAGAGTGTTATGCAATTAAACATTCTACCCCCACAATTATGGTTAGAATTCATCCACTCTTTTCAAGTTCGATCAAATTGTTATTTACGTATGTCTATTGGATAAATAATTTTATCACACCTCTAATCAATATATAAATACTAGAAATTTCAATGTTTCATGAAAGCTAATGTACTAGATGGCCAATTTACAAAAGAAAATTAAAACCAATTTTTCTCATTTTAAAGAAATTGCAACCTTAATATGAACTGTGAAAGACCAAACTTTAATTGGAACATTTAAATTCAATACATGGACTCAAATTCAATTTGCGAGTCGCACCCCATTTTTTCAGGTTACAAAATGGGTATGATGATAACTAATTTGTTGTATATATGCATCTATTGGAAACACCTTTTCATACGCCGGGTGACAAACACCCTGACCGGCCCCCTCACAATAGGGGAGGCACATTTTTTTTGAAATTTTTTATTCATGCGGGGCCAGCCATCACGTGAGAGTTTCTCAACTTTTTTGTCAAATAATTTTGTACAAGTAGGATTTCTCTTAAACAAACCACAAGAGGTGGCAATTGGTGCAATTGTCAGTATCCAATTTTTTTTCTTCAATATTTCCAAAGGAATAATAATAATAATAATAATAACAACAACAACAACATTTGCCTGCTTTGAATTAAAGCAGTTATAACATGAAGGAATACAATGGTTGGCTTGGTAGATGTACAAAAATGAAATATACAGAGACAACTCAAATTCACATTTTTCATTTTTAATTGAACCAGCAAAAATGTCCTGTCATTCAAAAGCTTATGAACATTCATGGATTTTTATTTTAAATTGCCAACGCGCAAATGAATGTACATCCGAAATATCTTAATTCCTATAAGCAAAAAGGGATTGCATTGAACTGTTTCTGTTCTTTAATAAGCGAAATCAAAAAACATGTTCCACACAATTTTATTTTTTATATATATAAGACACAATACGGGCATAAATAGAATAGACATTCCCAGATTTCATTTCGCCGTAAATGAAATATAAAAATGCTTAATAGGAATCCATTTTAAGATTGTTGGATAAATTAGTGCATGAATTATATTCCGTTAATAAAAAACAAGTGCGTGCAAATACTAGATTCACGACTTACCGAATCATAGTACATGTATAATGAGCAAATTACTACTTACTCAAACGTAGAAAATGCAGAAAACAAATGAAATAAAATGAAACGAGGTATGTGAATACAAATCTCTTTAAGATGGATTTCGCCACCTACACCGGTGCTAATAGGATCTAATGGATGTCCGTCTCCCAAGATATAACGCTTCTTCCAAAATTAATATAGCACACTATTAATTTTATTAATTTTCCAGGGCGAACCAACACTTGACTGTACTTTTCTAGAATGAAAGATATTGAATAATAAATATCGAACACGAAACTCAAAATAATATGAAAATTATTTTGACCAAATTTAGAAAAATAAAAAATTAGAAATCAATTATTATGAGCGAAAAAAAATGCAATTAGAAGGGTTCTATTTATAGATTTTTATGTATATGTTTGAAGGGTCACATTTTATGGCCAAACTAATTCCAACTATTAGATGATATCATTTCAAAATTGATGGTCTAGATCACACCCATTCGAAACAACTCTTTGATATGCACCCTTTTGCATTTGAAGAGTCGTGCCCAATCAACGCGCCTATTGGAGACTTTTCCAATTCACACATGTTAATCCTTATATTATCCTAAAATTCCAACATATATCCTCATCAAAAACATTCTAACAAGTTGAACCTTGAGTCGAGTAATGTTTAGTTTCAGTATATTCCTCTCTTTCAAATTGTGAGTCTTGCTGCTTAATTGGAAGCCCTCTAGCAATAAATTTATAGTTGGATCTTTGTATCAACTTAAATACTTGAACACACACGGAACAAAAAAAAAATGATACAGAAAGATTTGATGATAATAGGATGAAAAGGGTTGCTGTGCGTGGAATTAACAGCAACAATTACAATTAAGCCTTATTCTCAACAAATTTGGGTCGACTACATGAATCCTTTTCTGCCAATCCGTTTGGTTCATTGTTAGATGTGCGCACCTGCAATCTGTTCTAGCTTGTAATAACACGACTACACTATTCTTCCCTGATCTTGATTCATAGTAGAGGCACTTCTAGCTCCTGCAGGACTGCTCTAACAAGAAATCACATTGATGGCCTTCACTCTCGTCCTAGCTAATTAGAGAGGTCGACTCTATAGCAAAACCTCCAAAACGAAAGAAGAAAGCCCATCAACCAATCCACCACAGACAGGTTTTTCAGGTAACTAACACATTATTTTGTCAAGTCCTGTTGTGGATGGGATTTGATCCTCTTCTAACAGTTCGTTCGCTGGACTGGTTTGGATCAAACGTATTGCTCAAGGGTGCCGGTTTCTTATTGGTATAGAATTCCTTCACAACCGCGGCCTTGAGTATACGCTGATTCTTTACCATTACCCGATGATCTTCTCCACTACGTCGTAGAGCCAGGTCCATACTTCTCAGACAACAAACTTCTGCTGGATGAAATGCTAGTAGTCCTATACAGATGAATAATACAAATGTCCTAGGACTACAAACAAACATGGTTTGTTTTTAGGGAAAAATAAGATTGCTAAGAGTATGTTTTCTTGGTATCACAGTACGCTCCTATGTTCCATTCCTGTAGATATAAGCCCACGATTATTTCTGATAGTTTTGGTGGGGAATTTAAAGCATAAAGCAAGAAGGAACCAGAATCCATTGTTGAGTACTTATAGATTCAATTCAATCATAATCTTCGATCCAAGTAAATTAAGGCTGTTATTGAAGAATCCGACTCAGATGAATAAAGGTAATTGGAACAAAACCCTCGAGAAGCTAAGCATCTTTTTCCATTTGTTTCCCTACATCTCAATCATTTTTATTTGCTTTTGTGTTGAAACGAAGAATAATCTTGTACTTTGAACTCATGGCCCTCTGGCAGCCTAAAAGAAAATATATAATATCTTCTCATTCTACACGAGATTGTTCAACATGGTATCAGAATATGGACTAATGTCGGAATTCATTTTTCGGCTTTTTAATGAAAAATTGAATTCAACCTACGCTTGATGCAAGGACGGTATCATATCATAAATCGGTCTTTCTTAGTTATGAAGAAACTTATTATATTCCGGCGTATCGGTTATGAGCATTTTTTAAAGTACCGATTTTGAACGTTTATGAGCAAACCGATTATAAGTGGTTTTAGTAGCAATTTTTAAAACAGTCGAACTCATGCTTGAGAGTTTATTATCCATCAATTCTGAATGTTTTTAGAAAAAGTAAAGTTGTATATATTTACTTAAAACTTTATGTTAGTATTTCTTAGTTATATATAAAATTATTAATTATAAGATAAGTTAATTTTGTGCTTTTAAATAATTTTTACACATAAGCGAATATTTTTCTTATAAGTAACTTTTTATATGTTACAAGTGATTTTTTGTCTTATTAGTAAGATTTTTACACAAAATAATTTTTTATCATATATTTACTTATAAGTAATTTTTTTTGCTTATAAATAATTTTTTTAGTTAGTATATTTTTACGTATAAGTTAGTATTAAATAAAATATGTTTGTTGGAAATAATTATTTTCTAAAAAATAAAATTAGAAGAGAATTTGAGAAACGACCAAAAACCGTCGATTTGGTGGGTTGAGAAAACTGGTCAAAATTACACTATATCGTTTTTGGGTAATTTTTAAACCATCCAAAACCGATGCCAAAAAAATCTAACAACTACCGATTCTTCCAACCCCTCAAATAGTACCACTCAAATTCAGACAAAATAAAACTCCTAAGCAGGCCCTAAAACACAAGATCTCTATCGGTGTAAGCAGCCATAAAGCAAAACGTGATGGAAAAAGATTAGGGAATAGAACATCTTCGCTTAAAAAACACCAAACATTAGCTTTATGCCATTATGAGATCTCACTTTAGAATTCCAGTCTTTCTCAGTGTAGCAAATATTGCCACTTCTGATGCCTTGCTGTATGTGTCCCTTTTTCTTTTCTTTGCTCTTTTTTTGGCTTCCAGGATCTGAGTTCCTCATTCAAAGAACCCACTTTGAGTGTCTCTCTCTCTTGAAAATAATATAACTTTAATTTTCAATTCAATCACATAGACAAACATCACCTACATTTCCACAGCCAGTACACGGGATTCTCCTAACCTGGCTCATCCCCCTTCCTCTTCGGAATCCCATCCATTTCTCGTACTTGTTTTCACTCCCGGTTGAGATGATTCTAAGCCCAAATAAAGGAGAGTTACAAGTATGTTCACAACTTGTTAAGATTTGGGGTCCATCTTAAAAGGTCAACCTTATTAAGAGGAGTAGCCCAAAATCTTTATTAATTGGTCTATGTCAACATCATTTATCGATGTGGGATATATATCCCTTAACACGCCCCCACAAGATGGTGGCTCATTTGAGCAGACCAATCTTGAAATCCACGTGCTCATTTTAGAGTCTTAACGGGATCGAATCGCTCGTTGGAGCATAATGGGCTCTGATACCATGTTAAGAATGTTGGGCATAACTCCACCTAATAAAACCGGCTTATTAGGGGAGGATTGCCCTCACCTTATAAAGTGGATCATTTATATTTTCCCAAACAATGTGGGATTCTAATACGTCCCCTCACGCACAGCGTGGATCATGCCAAACAACCGTGAACAAATCGATATTGGGTGGCACCCAACATTGCATAATTGGGCCTAACTCTGATACCATATTAAGATTTGGGGGTCCATCTTAAAAGGTCAACCTTATTAAGAGAAGTAGCCCAAAATCTTTATTAATTGGTCTATGTCAACATCATTTATCGATGTGGGATATATATCCCTTAACACGCCCCTGCAAGATGATGGCTCATTTGAGCAGACCAATCTTGAAATCCACGTGCTCATTTTAGAGTCTTGACGGGATCGAATCGCTCGTTGAAGCATAATGGGCTCTGATACCATGTTAAGAATGTTGGGCCTAACTCCACCTAATAAAATCGGCTTATTAGGGGAGGATTGCCCTCACCTTATAAAGTGGATCATTTATATTTTCCCAAACAATGTGGGATTCTAATACGCCCCCTCACGCACAGCGTGGATCATGCCAAACAACCGTGAACAAATCGATATTGGGTGGCACCCAACATTGCATAATTGGGCCTAGCTCTGATACCATGTTAAGATTTGGGGTCCATCTTAAAAGGTCAACCTTATTAAGAGGGGTAGTCCAAGATCTTTATTAATTGGTTTATGTCAACATCATTTATCGATATGGGATATATATCCCTTAACACAACTCAAGTATCTTTAATTTGCAGTATTGAATTGAACTAGACCATATAATGGTGAAATTCACCTCATCGAATATGTATCCAAAGTACGACTATCACATTTTATGACATAAATCATAAAATATATATATTTCATTGGAGTGTCCCCTACTAACGAGATCTATTGTGATTTGATGTAGCGAAACAATGTGGAACATGATTAGCATTGTGAAAACTCATTGATTCACTTGAATATCGAGGATTTGAGCATTAAATATTTAGTAATTCACCAAGCATGCTGAATAATTGGAACTGAGGAAATTTTAAATTTTTATTTATAAATAATACTTAGCTTTTGCTTAAAGTAATAAAATCCAAGTAAAACTCTAAAAATTAAAAATGGCAAAATAACACTTAACTAAAGTCTTTAATTAAAAGCTAAAATAAAATTAAGTGATAAAATATTTGATTTTTGCATCGAACGTGTCCGAACCATATTGCATAGTGATTCTTCTGGATCTAGTTCTACATCTTCAAGTAAATCTAGTAATGAACCAAACAGAATGGAGAAAAAAGATTAATATAAGTAACTCGAAATTTTATAGAGAACAAGACTTAGTTTGTCGTTGTTTAATTAACTAGATGATATAATTTTATTTCATATCCACATGAAAGTTGGAACATTCTAAAGCATAAGTTCTGAAGCTTTATTTATATTGAATTGATGAGATTCGATGGTGGCTAAAGTTGAAGGTTAAAGTGATAATGGTCCAAACAATACAACCTAAGGCTGAAAGTTACACATGGAATGAAATTAATGAATCTTTGTTTTTTGATATCCCAAATTCCAATTTTGAGTTGAATGAGTAATATTATTTTCGTGTTTTTCTATTTTTCGGATGACTAGTTATATTTACGTCAAAATTTGTCTCGTTGACTCAATCAGGGCTTTGCTTTCGTGACACCATACATGAATTTGAATGTACTTTGAGGTGTAAGAGACTCCGAAGCATAAGACTAACCGTTCTTCTTCCGTGAAGCTACTTTACTCAATTAGGGTCCATTTATGCTTCAAGGACATATTTTACGTGGCATTTGAGAAGTCAAAACGAGCTTTTAAAATCCAAAATTTACTTTTGGACTTGTTTGGTTAATTTTATAAAAGTATGTTGTCTGGTTAGAAAATTTTTCATAAAAAGCTTGCTGATTGTAACTTTTTTTCTAAAAGCTCTTATAGAAGAAAAAGTTCTTTTAAAAATTAGTTTTCAAATACTAATTAACATGGCTTCCTCTGAAAGCTCATCTACAAGAAATAGAAAAAATATCAGAAGCATTGTCATACAAGCCCTAAAACATTCAAAAGAAATCTTTCAAATGTCCTTTGTTGTTTTAAAAAACCAGCTCAAAAAGTTCAAGGACAGAAAAAAATTTAGTCCATAAAAGGATAGATCTAATTAGCACACGTCTCAGTATGTTGTATGTGTTGTGGTTTGACCCAAATTCTAGTGGGTATTGGAGTCTAAATTGGAGTGATTTTGAAGAGATCAAAATTATGGACTGGAGGAAAAAGTCGCCGCATTTTCGCTAGCCGAGTGCTAGCTGGACGCTCGAGCGAGCCAGGTAGAAAACAACTCGAGACTTGCTCGCTTGCTTGGCGCTGCCCCATCACTCGTCTATTGCCTGCCTGTCGCTCGAGCAACAAACTTATCCGGCCCATGCCCTTTTTAATTTGACGCGATTTTGGACTTCTATTCTTTTACAACCTGTTCTCTAGGGTTCATATATATATATGGCATAACTTGTATAGAAATTAACAAGATTCATAAAATATTTTGAGAGTTTTAGATTTCAATTGAGTGTATTGAGATTTTGTAAATACAATTGCTATCGATTATAGTGGATTTCTCCTTTTCTACCAGTGGTTTTTTCCCCGTATTAGGTTTCCACGTAAATTTTGGTGTTTATTTTCTTCTTTTTAATTTCATTATCATCATTATCTTGCTAAACAAATTCATAACAAGTGGTATCAGAGCGATGTTGATTGTTCCGCATGGCGACAATGAAGTATGATATCCTGTTGTTGGATAGAAACACAAGATTTACCTTATGGCAATCGAAGATGCAAGCGTTTCTAGCGCAGATGGATTTGAAGGAAGCCTTGCTTGGCTTTAATAAAATGACTACTTCCTGGACGCAAGATGAAAAAAAAAAACGTAGGGATCGAAAAATCCCAATCTCAAATTCATCTACATCTTTCAAATCAAAAGTTTCAGGATGTTCTAAATGAAAGAAGTGTCGATGGGTTGTAGTTGAAGTTGGAGCAACTTTGCATGACAAAGAACTTGATCAACAAGTTACACATGAAACAACGCTTGGATGTCTGAAGGTGCTTCATTAGATGATTACTTAACTATGTTCAAAGAAATAGTGGCCGATTTGGAGACATTGGAAGTTCAGTATGATGAGGAGGAATTGGCGTTGATGTTGTTGTGATCTCTGTCACCATCATATATGATTTGGCTTGCAATTTTCATATGTGTTCCAACATGGACTGGTTTTCAACTTATGAAAGAGTTTCGAGATGTGCAGTTATTATGGAAAACAACGTACCTTGCAAAATTATCGGAGTTGGTACAATCAGAATCAAAATGTTTGATGGGGATATCAGAACACTTACAGATGCAACGCATGTTCTAAAACTGAAGGGGAATCTCATATCTTTGAGTGCACTTGACTCAAAGGGTTCGTGAAGATAGAGTTTTGATGGTGAGCCGAGATACTTTTGTTGTCATGAAGGGACATAAAAACTCTACACAGTTGTATATTTTGCATGGTTCCACAGTAATTGGGAATGCAACAATTTCTAGTTCTTATTTGATAGATGATGAAATTACAAAACTTCGACATATGCGACTCGGGCATATGAGTGAGAATGTCATGGCAGAGTTGAGTAGAAGGAGATTTCTTGATGGGCAAAAGATCAGTAAAATAATTTTTTGTAATAATTGTGTCTTTGAGAAACAGAAAAGAGCCAGATTTAAGAAAAGAAGACACAACACGAAGGAAACACTTGAATATATCCATTCAGATCTTTGGAGACTCGCCATGGTACCATGAAAAGGAGACAGTGACTGATGATTTCTACAGGAAAGTTTAGGTATTCTTCTTGAAGTAGAAGAGTGATGTGTTTGGGACATTAAAGAGTGAAAAATATTGGTAGAAAAACAGACTGGAAAGTAAGTGAAATGTCTACGCACAGATAATGGGTTGGAGTTTTTCATATGAATTCAATAGCTTCTATAGGGTTTAAGGCATCTTGAGACACTTGACACTGCCTAGAACTCCTCAACATAATGGTGTGGTAGAACGGATGAATAGAACTTTGATGGAAAATATTCGTTGTATGCTTTCAACTTCTGGGTTGCCTAAGGTTTTTTGGGTTGAAGCTGCTAATACAACTTGTTTTCTGATTAATCGCTCACCCTCAGTTGCCATGGATAAAAAGACACCAGAACCTTTTTATTATTCTGATTTGAAGATTTTTGGGTGTCCTACTTATGCTCATGTGGATAATGAGAAATTAGAGCCCATGTCTGGAAAATGCATTTTTTTTTTTTTGGTGTAAATCAGGTATGAAAGGGTAGAAAACAACCCGAGACTTGATCGCTCGCCTGGCGCTGCCCTGTCACTGCCTATCGCTCGAGCGACAGGCTTATCCGGCCTAGGTCCGTTTTCCTTTTTTAACGCGGTTTTGGACTTTTATTTTTCTGCAACTTGTTCTCTAAAATTTATATATATATATATATATATATATATATATATATATATATATATATATATATATATATACATACATACACACACACACACTCACACACATATATCTATAATCTATTAACTATCACATCAAGTGAGAATCATATTTTTGACAATTCTAATCTTATTACAATTCAATTATTTCAATAATACTTTATTTTTCATTTTTGAATATATATTTAATTGAATGTTAATTATTACACATGCACGTAAATAAATAACTGAATTGTATGAGAACAGTCAAATACATTTATGAACATGGAATTTAATTAATTGAAATCAATGAATATAGAAAAAGAATAATTTATATACATTTAGACAAATGGTGTGTACATGAACCAACATGAAATTTAATTAATTTGAATCAGTGAATATAACAAATTAATAATTTATATACATTTAGCACTACAACAAAAATACTCTTTTACAACACTTAAAATGCAACATTTGTTGATAAATGTTACTAAAAGGGCCTTTTGGCAATATTTTAGTAAGTGAATGTTGCCATTGGTACTAATAAATGAGTTTAGACAACATTTTATAGAAAAGTATTGCGATAAATCCCTTTTTGCAACTTTTACTGAGTGTTGCGGAAAATTTTATTTTTCACAACGTTTATCAAACGTTGTAAAAGAAAAGCCTTTTGCAACGTTTGAGAAACGTTGCGAAAGGTTTCACTTTTCGCAACGTTTGAGAAACGTTGCAAAAGGAAAGCATTTTGCAACGTTTGTCAAACGTTGCAAAAAGTGAAACATTTCACAACGTTTGCTAAATGTTGCAAAAAAAAAAATCACTTTTTGCAACGTTTATTAAGTGTTGCGAATTTTTTTTTTCCAAATAAATGGGCTCAATTTGCAGAAGCCCAAAAACCTGAGCCCAAGCCCTAGCTAAGAAAATTCACTTTTTGCAACGTTTGTTAAGTGTTGTGATTTTATTTTTATTTTTTTCCAAATAAATGAGCTCAAATTGTAGAAGCCCAAAAACCTGAGCCCAAGCCATAACATGAAGTCATTTTACCCACAAAATTGGAAGAAATCGCAGCTCCATAATCAGTTCTTTTAACTCTTCATTCTGTCAGAATCACAACTTCCAGCCACACCCATGGACTCAGACCTACACTAGTCGATGCCCCTTGCTCAGACGACCATAACCAAGGTCTCAATTTATCCCAATCATCCCTCCAGCTACACGAATCTTTTCCAGAAAGATGCCCAGTCGCGACTGTCGTGAAGCAGATTTCGAAAAATGGTGATTCATCCTCCGTCCGACGTACCCATGGTAGCGGACCACTTGGGCACCTTCCTTATCCTTCGGCACACACAACCATACCATAGTTCAAGCTCAACTCCCATCCAAACTCGAAAAATTTGTGATTGAAGTCCAGACGCTGTGCGAAAAAACCGAATTTATGGAATTTGAAGTCCATCATTGGTGTGTGGTGTTGTTTTGTAGGTGTTGACTGGTGGCATGTGCGGTGGTGTTGCTGGTGCGGTGTAGTGAGGGTGTGTTGCAAAAATGATGGTGGCGGCGGCGGTGGTGGCTGGTGGCTGGTGGCGACGATGTTAAGGGTGGTTGTGTTGCTTTTTGTTGGGAGTTTTTGGTTTTAATTATGTCAACATGATCAGTTTTACGTCTTACTTGCCTGTTATTTGAAACAAATGCCAATGTGAATGAAATTTTTGCCTTCTTCTATACGCTAATTTGTCAGTATAAACTTCAAATAGCTCCTGATTTTGGATTTCTTTTTTGATTTGACTTTTCTATTGGTTTAGTTTTGCACTATTGTTTGCTATAAGTAGCTGCAAAAGGTTTGAGAACCATGTGTGGATGAATTGTTTGGTATATTTCACTTGGGGATACAATCTGCTACTTGGTTTCCTTAGTATTAATAATTATGGGTCTATTCTCTAAACAATATGAAATTGTGGACTAGTGGCTATCTCGATTTGTTGATATGCTGGTAGATTCTCTATTAGCTTGCTGCTCTTTAATGTACATGTTTGTGATTGATTTAGCCTTTGAATTTAGGGGTATTTTTGGCATTTTTTAAATCTCATCAAGTTAGGAAGGTGGAAATGCTTGAAGGAGTTAACATTGTTAGATCTGAGAAGGTTAAGGATGAATTGGTTTTTGGATGGTAATGACATTGAGCTTGTTTCTCGATCTTGTGCTCTGATAAACCAGGTACCTCCCAATTACTCTACATAGTTATTCTAGCTTACAGTCCACATCTCTAATATTCATACATCTACACGTGCTTATACTGAGATTGTTGTTTAAATTTCTATTGACAGAAATGCCATGTAAAGAACAAGGATATCAGGAAGTTCCTAGACGGTATCTATGTCAGCGAGAAGGGAACCATAGTTGAAGAAGAATGAGTAGTAACCATAGGAATACTGCGTGGTGATTTCTTTTTGATTCCGTTATTTCTTTACGATTAAGTTTATTTTGGAGACTTGTAGACGCGTTAGAAGTTAATTTGAGATTTTGTGATATGAGATTTCGTATTTGCAATGATTCATTTTGCTTTTGTACTTCAACTTGAGTATTTGGCCTATTTCTGTTTTCACGAGTATAAATTGTTTTAGTGAAGTGGGCATGTGAAATGTTGTTGAGCATTCGTCTCTCAACCCGAATCAAGAATCTCAATATGGGATTCAAAAATTTGTAATGAAATTATCAATTTTTATGCAATTCCAAAATTTGTTTTTAAGATGCATTTTTAATTTTGCCAATCAATTTGTATAAATTGCTGTAAATAAAAAAACTCCACGGCAACGTTCAAAAAATGTTGCGAAAGGTATATGGCAACGTTTTCTGAACGTTGCAAAAGACAGTCTTTCGCAACGTTTTTTGAACGTTGTGAAAGACAGTCTTTTGCAACGTTCAGAAAACGTTGCCGTAGACCTTTCGCAACGTTTTTTGACAGCCTTTCACAGCATTTAAAAAACGTTGCAAAAGGCCTACGACAACGTTTGGCAATGTTTATTAAACGTTGCCGTATCTTTCTACTCTACAACAATACTTCGATTTGCAACACAGGTCCAAACGTTGCCATAGGACTACGACAACGCTTCTAGTGTAGACAAAGGGTGATGTATCATAGATTAAATGAATAATATTGAAAATAAATAAGTTTACATGAACTTGATTAATTTATTTACTACAGAGTAATTGAATAGCTCCCAAATTACATGAACTTGAATAATTTATTCACCCCTAAAATAATTTAATAGCCCCAAAAATATGTAAAGTGTGCATGAACTTGAAGACTTGGTGTGATATTTAATATATCTATAAATAAATGTTAATTACTATACATGAATATACATTGAATTGTATAAAAAGTTTAGTTCACGTAAATAATTTTTTAACTATTTTTTTATATTCACGCATCTTCAAATATTATGTTTACAGTACTTATGCAGTATTTCAGAATAATGTGCAATGCACGTTTACCTGTGACTAGTGTGTGTGTGTGTGTGTGTGTGTGTATTTATATATAGCACAAATTGTATGGAAATTAACAAGATTCATACAACATTTTGAAAACTTTAGATTTCAATTGAGTAGATTGAGATTTTGTAAACACAATTGTTATTGATTGTAGTAGATTTCTCCTCCTCTGCCCGTGATTTTTTCCCGTATTGAGTTTTCACATAAATCTTGGTGTTTATTTTTTTCTTGTTTATTTCATTGTTATCATTATCTTACAATCCAAATTCAAAACAGTATGCTTCACTTGGTCAATCGCAAGCCTTAAAAGAAAAAGCATTCAAAGTTTATACACAAAAAAAATTGTAAAAGAAATTGACAACTAAAGTTGAGCTCTAGCTATTGGGTTTTAATTTCTCATGTGGGCTTATATATGTCACTAAGTGTGTATAAAGAATATCTTAAAGTTAAGCCCGTTTAAAATAATCTAATAAAAAATTTAAGTTATTGGGCTTTGGACATCTAAATAAAGTATGGAACGGATTATATGTGTAGAGACCGGATTCATAAGGAATATATTTGACGATTGACCAAATACATATGTAAATTATATATAGGATTATAATCTTCAATTCATATATAATTTTCATTATTTGTGTCATTCCATCAACACAAAACACGAAAATATATTGAAAAGAAATATCCAATATCCACAATCAATAACAGAAAATCAGTAATCATGAAGAAATGAGTTGAAACAATCAAGATTACGGAACAAGAAGCCAAAATCAAGAACAAGAACTCAAGAATCAAAAAGGGTCAATATTCAAGATTCAAGATCCAAAATCAAGATTAAGTATTAAAGAATAATTTCCAACAAATTAAGATATATTCCGAACTTTATAATTTCTTGATAATTTGGCTTTATTAGTAAAGCAATTAGGCGGCGATACCAGAGCTACAACACTGGTCTCTCGGCGCTACAGAGCCCGAATTAGGTGCTACAGGGCGCATTGCCCAGATAGAGCCACAGTGCCGCTACAACGCTAGTATTCTCTCCACACTTTTTTTTGTCAAAAAAAAAAAAGAAAAAGAAAAATTAGAAGTGTAAATGAGCAATCAAATTTCAAATCTAGGTACTTAAAGTATATTTTGGATTAATAATTTTCTAAAATAGATTAATTGAAACAATATGTTACCAAAGTTACTTCTCTTATCTAAATTAATTTATTTGGAATATTATGAATATTGTGTGTACGTAATTCATGTAGATATTCACTGGTCCAAATGAAGGTCAATATTTGGTTGAATTATTTGCATACCTATGGTAATAAATATGTGGCAATTATAAAGTTTAATTTTATGTGAATATTAAGTCGGTCCAAAAATAGATTTAATATTTGACATGATTTATTGTAATATTTGAATCCTATACCAAGAGTATCACTTACAAGTTGATATTTTTGTCCAAAGAATAAATGTCAATGTTGTGCCCGGTCTCTTGTGATAGGGCCCACCATTATTTGAATTTATTGATTGTTCAATATGGATTTCCATTTGAATATGTTAATTTGATTTAAGTTTTCTATTCAGTTAATTCATCAACTTTTGAAATATCTGACAACATCAATTCAATTCTCGTTCTTGAACCAAAGTTTAAGGGTTGAAAAGAAAACATTTGTATCGTTCTTGGCGGCATAGATCTAGATTTTGCTTTAAGGACTGATCAAATCACTAATCTTATAGATAAAAGTTTCATGATAAAAATGGGACTTGGATAATTGTGACCGTTCGAACCGTTTAAGTCTCACTAATCATGATAAGGTAACTATTACCAAAGAATTTCTTAAAAAATTTGAAAAACGCTTTGCAAAATGCGATAAAGCTGAAACTAGTAAGCTTCTAAAGAACTTAATTTCACTAAAATATAAGATTAAAGAAATTATAAGAGAGTACATTACGGATATGTCTCATCTTGCTTCAAAACTAAAGGCATTAAAGTTTGAATTCTTTGATGACTTGCTCGTGCATTTGGTCAGTTAGCAAGTACCTTTAAGGACAAATTAAAGAATAAGGAAGCTACATTTGGTTCAACTCAAAAGAAACGGCAAAAAGCCTGAAAAAGATAAATAATATGGCTGTTACTTTGTTAATATAAGAGAGACTATACTAAATACTACTCTTGGCGTGTAAAGAAAAAACACTTTTCACTTTGATTTGTTCTAAGGTTAATTCAGTTTTAATACCGAGACCAATTTGGTGGATAAATTTTGGTACCACTACTTATATAAGTGTGTCTATGCAGGGTTTCCTGAACTGTCAAAGCCAATTGATGATGAAAGATTCATCTATATGGGGCAATGAGAAATCAATTGAAATTAAAGACTGGTTATTATTTGGATTTGAAAGAGACATTTGGGGTACTATTTTTCAGACGAAATTTGATTTATGTTTCTACATTAGACAAATTCAATCTCTTATTCAATTGAAAATAGTCTGTTTAGATTTTTTTTCTTAATTCAAATATTTTTTGGGTATCAATTCTTTATCTGATTATAATAACATATATTTGTTTAACATGGTTATCTCTAAAGAAACCTTGCATCTAAATTCATGCAATATTAAACATAAATTAACCAATGAAAATTTTAATTTGTTATGATACAAGTGTTTGGGTTACATCTCTCAAAAAAGAAAGGAAAAGCTTGTGTATGAAGAAATTTCTTGATCCCCTTAATTTTTCAGACTTACATATTTATATTAATTAAATTAAGGGAAAATAAACAAATATAAGGAGATTAGGTGCCAATAGAACTTCAGATGTCTTCTAACTAAGTTATACGGAAATTTGTGGACCATTCCCTTCGGCCTTTTGGAATGTTTAACATTATTTTACTATGTCAAACGATTTTTTCTCGTTATGGCTACCTTTATCTCATTCATGAGAAATCTCAATAATTGGACATGTTCAAGACTTACAAGGTTAGGGGTCAAAATCAACTCGACAAAAGAATAAAATACGTCAAATTTGGTCGTGCTGGTGAATATTATGGCAGATATAACGGATCGGGAGAACAGTATCCTGAGCCTTTTGCTAAAATTCTTAGAAGAATGTAGAATCGTTCCATGGTACACCATGTGAGAGTCCCCTTGCATGAATGTTGTTACTGAGAGACAAAACAGAACACTTAAGACATGGTAAAGAGTATGATTAATTATTTCACCTTGCCATAAGTTTTCTAGGAAGAAGCACTAAAGACTACTACTTAAATTCTCAATAAAGTTCCAAGTAATGCACTGTTAAGGAGTTACAAAATTTTAGATATCTCACTATTAGGTCAATTTTCGAAATGTTTGATTCTTTGAGGATATAGAGTTTGCGAGAGGGGTGGGAGGGATAAGACTTTAGGGTTAAGGATTTTGTCTTTGAGAAATGATATATATATATATATATATATATATATATATATATATATATATATATATATATATATATATATATATATATATATATATATATATATATATCACTTCTATTGCAATTGACTATGATAAAGACTAGTGAAAAATTATTGCTTTAGATCTTGTTCAAGAAGCAATTCGAATCAATACAAAACTACAAAATCCTCTATACAAAATCAAGAGATTGTTCCAGAAACACAAACTCAACAACCTTAAAAACAAAAGCCATTAAGAAAATCCACTATATAAAGGAGAAAAACAATTTCAGATGACTTTATAATTTTTCTCGAAGAAAATAAGGATGGCATTAGATTGATGGAAGAAAATTTGATCAATCAACATTCATCAAGCATGCAAAAAAATAATTCTCAAGAGTGGATTGATGTCATAAATAAAGAGATAAAGTCCATGAAAGACAATTACGTCGGGAAGAATAACGATTATTCTACAAGCTAGTTTTCAGCAAATAATTAATAGAGAAGAACAAAAGAGAAAATGCCAAGAAAATAAGACAATTCTCTATTATTCATCCAACATTCAAAAACAACCCACAAGCCGGCCTATATAGCTAAGAAATCGTAATTATCGAAATTTTACCAAAATAACAAAATCCCAATAGTCATACAAAACAAAGTACGTAATAAAAGAAATAGTATTCCAAAAATCTAGTTCAAATCGAGTTCATAATCTATTTTAAAAAGGCAAATGAAATATTACAAAAAAAGAAAAAAAGTTAACTAAAATTGGGGATTCGGAAGGGAAAAGACAGATTTTACCCTCGAAATTGATGTACACGCTTGGTGTCCACGACGTGAGCGCTGAAAAGAGCTTTCCAAATTGGGGTCATGAGCGCGATTCTGATAATCATAGCCAAAGTTATGGCCAACATACCAAAACGTGTCCAAAAACTGCCCCAATTAGGAAAGATCGTCGATTACTTGCCATTTTTGCGCTGATTCGCCAACTCATCGTACCTCAACACCTTCAACAAGCAATTGGATGACTCATCATCATCTAACTCGGATCCTCCTGCATCAGACAATGATATTTTTAAAGTCATCCCATTGCCTGAGATGCGAATCCCATTGGTTGTGAATGAATATTTAAAATTAAAAGGGATTTGAAGGGTGATGTGGAGAGATATAAGGTTCATCTTATAGCAATTAACTTTATTCAAAAGGAAGGTATTGACATAGACTTTCCCTCATATTTATATGAAAGACTCTTTTAAGACTATTATGGCATTTTTAGCTACGTCAAATGGTTTACAAATTGAAGAAATTCACCTATTGGCTTAAGCAAGCTTCTAACCAATGCAAGTATCATAAGTTTCATCAAGTAATCATCTCGTTTGGTTTTGAGATAAACGTAGTTAATGATTGTGTATATCACAAGCACAGTAGAAGTAAGCATATTTTTTCTGATATTGTGTGTCAATAACACACTGCTTGCTTGGAATGATTAAGCTTATTGTACAAAATTAAGATATTTCTGTATGAAATTTTGAAATGAAAGATCTTGATGCCGCCTCTTTTGTGTCAAGGATACACATACACCGAGCTTGTTTTCGAGGTATTTTGGATTATCACAATAGAGTTATATCGATAAAGTTATTAAAACATCTAGGGATGCAGGAATGTAAACCAGGTAATACTTATATTGTTCAAGGAGATAAGTTTAGTCTCAATCAATACCCTAAGGATAAACTTAATGAAAATGAAATACAGAAAATTCCTTGTGCTTCACCACTTGGGAGTTTAATGTATGTTTAGATTTGTACACACTAGGATATATCATTCATTGTTGGAATGATGGGCAAATATTTAGGTAACTTTGGGATGGATATTTGAAAACCAGCCAAGTGGGTTATTCGGCATCTATAGAGAATTAAAGATTATATGATCACATATAGAAAATTAGACCAATTAGATATCATTGGATATTTTTTATTTTGATCATGGAATGCGAACGCCGAATTTTGTCACTAAACTGCACATTTTAGATTGAATTGAAAGACCACTAAAGGTATTATGTGACAACAGTAGTATTTTATTCCAACAAGACCTCGATGATGTCAAAGTTTATAGACATCAAGTTATTAGTTGTTAAGGAAAGAACTTAGAGTGATCAGGTTTCTATAGAGCATATTGAGACAAACACCATGATTGCGGATTCGTTTACTAAAGAACTAGCACCCAAGGTATTTCATGAATACACTGCTCGTATCATTGTTGCATCTTTTGATGATATGGTAGTTTAATGGGAGTTTGTATTTGGTGGTTACCTGATTCAGACACATTTTATGCTTATAGATATTCAGTTTATTATGCAGAAATAAAGTATTCAATTTGGTTTTACTCTAATTAAAGTTTTGGTTTGATTTCATTAAAGAATAAGGTAGAATCAGTTGGAAATAAAATGTTTGGATTACATTATATGTAATTTTCATGCTACACATCCACACTTATGTCATTTGATTGTGTTGATATATGTGACCATGGAGAGTTTTGTTATAATAATTGTAAAATCGCTTTGATTCTATATTAACATAATTAATGAATGAGATTGTTCGGAGATACTTTTGGCTATGATAGCAAAAGTTTTGAGCTAATAAGAATAGGCCTACGTATGTAATTAAGCCCCTGTTTGGTACCGATTAAAATTGAAATTTTAATTTAAGTCAAAGTCAACAATTTATTTCAACCACATATTTTATAGGTCTTACAACTTTTCAATTACACATTTCATCAACTTCTATCAAAATCTAATAAAAATCTGATTTTAATCCCCACAAAACAGGGGCTAAGTGTGTATAAAGGCTATCTTAGAGTTAAACTCGTTCAAAGTGATCTAATAAGGAATTTAAATTATTGAGCTTTAGGTATCTAAATAAAATGTGGACCAGATTATATATGTAGAGACTGGATCCATTAGGATTGTATTTGACGATATGCCATTATATGTGGAATCTATATATAGAGTTATGGTCTCCAATTCATATGTAATTCTCATTTTTTGTGTCATTACATCAACACGAGAACACAAGGAAAAGCATATTGAAGAGGAAAATCCAAGACCTACAATCAAGAACAAGAAATTAACAATCAAGAAGAAAGGAATTGAAACAATTAAGATTATGAAGCAAGAAACCAAAATCAAGAATAAGAATTCAAGAATGAAAAGGGGCCAATATTTAAGATTCAAGATTCGAAATTAAGATCAAGTATTAAAAAATAATTTCCAATGAATTAAGATATGTTCTGCACTTTATGATTCTCTTGGTGATTTGATTGGAGGATCTTGACATTAAAATAATTAAATTTTCAAGTTCTTGAGATTTAAAGTTTTAATAAAATCTAACACTAGTTTCTTATGCATGACCTTCGAGGCTCTAGATGTGGCCTTTTAGCTTTAAAAAACTTAATGGTTGGTCTCGATGAGCGAATCATCTTGCCAGATCATGCAAATAGGTTCTACCTAACATGTCAAGGGTATCCCATGCTACTTCGTGTTTATCGAACTCTTTAAAAAAAAAAAGTGAAAGATTATTAGCTGTGTTGATTCTTCATGTCAATGAAGTTTTCGCCCTTTTGGAACTTCTCGTCAAACATATGGTCTCCATTGGGTCACAAAAAATAAATAAATAATTATTGTCTTGATCCATTAGCCCCCCGCCCCACCCAACAAGCACATAGCTTTGGTGTACTTGTATATGAAAGCATCCATTTTAAGCCATAGAAAGTGCTGCAGTACAAGACTTAAAAGGCTCGCAGTCTTCATTTTATTACTATATTTATTTAATTGGGGTTTAAATGATGTTTTATGAAATTTGGGTCTAGTTTATGTTTTATTAATAGTTGAGGGACTAATAGATAAATTTCACTTAAGTTAGCAAATAGGTTTTTTATAAGCAGCCAAACAATGTTTTGGAAGCTTGGTTTTCTTATTTTCATAAAATTAATAAAACCGTGAGATTTTCTCCAAGTCTTCATGGCATTCTACAAAATCAATAAATCTATTTGTAGGATTCAATTTCTCATCATTCATGCGCTAATCATCGAGTGTTGATTATCAATTCTTGGAATTTTAAGTGAATCAACGGGTCTTGATCGCGTTTTTCGATTATTTCTTGGTATTAAATTGGAATCAATGATTTCGATCTTTGTTCGTATTTTTTATGCTTCTGTCTACGTCAAATAGACCTTTGAGAGAGGATAAGAAGTCCAGCGGGATATTCATGGTTGAGGAAGAAATATTATTAAAATTAAACTAGTACGTTAGATTTCAAAAGAATCAAATTTCAAGGAAGTACAAAAAAATACTAATTTGAATGAGAAATCGAGAAATTGCAAAAGGAATGTCACCATACAATTACTCGTGAGAATATTACCTCGTGATTGAACAAAGTTCGAGTAAATAGGAGTTTGAATGATAAAATGGGACAATGAAAATAAATGTCACCATTAGACAATTCTAAAAAAAATTCTTGGTCTATTTTGAGATCATCCAACCTTGTGAATCATGAAAAGGAGAAGAAAAAAGACAGTACATTGGAATATATATATATAATACTAGGTGCAAGTAACGTGCAATACACGTTTGTCTAGTTTATATTTAATAGTTTTGTTTAAGAATTAATTTGTTATTAATAAAGATGTAATTTTTTTGGTTAATTAAATAATTAATGATGTAATGTTTATGTAATTGATAAATAATTAGATGTGTGATTTTGATGTTGTGATATAAGTTGGTGAGATCGAAAAAAATAGGCAAAAGTTGACAAATTTGGAGAAATTGCTAAATTGTAAGGGATCCAAAGTTCGGGGACTAAAATGTAAATACTTAAAAGTTGTGCCGAACCTCACGATGAAAATGTGAGAGTGCTCGGAGTCAATTGGATAAAGGAAGACGTCAATGGAATCAAATTTAGTCAAAAGATAATCACAAATCAATTTACAATCGAAAAGTTATGCTCCGAGAATGATGTCTGAATCAAAGTTGTAATCAGATGAGTTAGCTTTTCAACGCATTTTGAATCGCCTCAATCGGATATCGGAGTACAAAGTTATGATAAAAACACTGAATGAAGGTGCAGCTGCCTGTTTAAAATAAGAAATTCCGTTACATAGTCCGTTAAAACAACAAATTCCGTTAGTTTTTCCGTTAAAAACAAGAAATTCCGTTACATAGCCACTTTTAATATATAGAAGATATCTAATGACTTTATACCAAGTGTTGTCTATACATCTCCCAAATACACGTATTACAAACAAATGATTACTATTTATCTATATAAATATGAATTATCCATAAAAGGAGTTATATGTATTAAATAGGGAAAATTTAGGGCTGTGATAACTTTTCAATTATTGTGATTTTGGGCTTCAAATTTTAAAAATGAAGTCTGAGTCTCCAACGTATTTAATTAAATAGGTGAATATGGGTCTCCGTGCAATGAAAACAAAAATGTTAAATCATTTAATGTCCAAATTGATGGTTTTGTAAAGTTGGGATCTAGATTTCATTTACATATTTAAAAAATTGGATATTCAGAACCTTGTTAAACAAAAAGTTACATCACATGACAGCCAGCTAAGCAAAAAGTCGCGTCAAATTCTGCACTCAAGTATACATAGCCTCTTCTACATACCCTTTTCGAGCCAATTAGACCATGCCGTCATGCACCTCGCCCATAATTAGGGATGGCAATGAAACGAGCCAGGACTGGAGCTAGAGCCATGTTACCCTTTTAAGGTGGGCGGAGCTGGGCCCCGTCTACTATCCATTTACTTTTTTTATTAATAATTTAGTTTTTAATAATTCATTTTATTGCCTCAATTTATTAAAGTGAAATAATAATATATTTATTAATTTTGTTTTTCAATTTAGTTATTTATTTTTAAAAGTTAAATTATTCAAATATATTTGATAGCATGGGCGGATCTACAATAGGGCCTAGTGGGACACGTGCCCCACTAGGTTTTGAATATATATATATTTTTTAATTTTTAAAGGAAATAGACTTCCTAATTAAATTCAAAACCCTCGTCTCTCGACTCTCTCCTCTCATTTCTCTCCAAAGTTCAAAATCGCACCCGAGTCCCGACAGTGGCAGTGGCACCACCTCTCCGTCATCTCTCCCACCATCCCAACTCCCTCCTCTCTGAGCTCTCTCAGTCTCCCCGTCGGCACATCCTGGACCCCTGGTTGTCGCTCCTCGCTTGATCCGGTGACGAGGTAACTTCCGCCAGAGTAGACTGCCTACTGATTTTTTTAGTGCTTTTGAATTTTGATGTTGGATTTTGAATTTTGTTGATCTATTATCTGTCAATGAGTCAATCTCTGTAATGTTTACATTTTGATTTTGGGATTTATGGATTTTTTTATGAATCCCTAAATTTGAAGTGCATCACCAATTTGAGAGATCCATTGATTGTAGGAGAATGGTCAGTAGAAACATCTGAGTGCAGAGTGCCGCTCTATACCAATTGTGAGATCAGGATTTGGACATTTGGGGTAGTACGTAGTAGACTAGTAGTTAATGTTAATTAATTTGTCTTTGGGAGATAGAAACCGAAGTTGACTACGTATGGCCAAACCTAAATCAAAGAATGAATGCAAAGAGTTCTGCTAGTAAGAGATTCATATTCCCAATCAAATTTATTGAGAATGAAGCTTACTTTCCTCTTTCGAATACTTCTTCTTGACTGAAATAGGATTTTTTTATGAATCCATTCTATTTAGGGATTTAGGGATTTTTTTATGAGAGTTCATTTATTGAGAAGACATTTTTGATTTAGGGACTTCTAACATGATTGATTTTTTTTATTTTTTTTTTGTATCAGTTATGGAAAAATACTTTAAACGTAAATCTATGATTTCTTGTGATGAGCAAAATACCGATGAAAGGAATGTTCGAGACAAAAATGATGTTGATGTTGGAGAAGTTGGGGATGTTGATGTTGCAAATCTTATTGCTGATCCTGGATTGAGAGTTCCAATACAGAATTATGATGTTAATGTTCGAGACGTGATTCGAAGAGCGTATGTGCAAAAGGATCCTTGCCAGCCTCGCATTCATGCATTTCCATCCACAAGAATGGGTAACAAAGATAGACGATTTTGTATTTCGTGGTATGATGAGTATCCTACTTGGTTGGAATATAGTGTAGCAAAAGATGCAGTTTTTTTGTTTTTACTGCTATCTTTTCAGTTCGAGTGATTGTTCTTTTCTTAATGATGGATTTTCAAATTGGAAAAAGAAAGAACTTCTTAGAAAACATGTTGGGGCTTCAAGTAATGCACACAATCAGGCTCGAGTCCAATATGAATCGTTCAAGAATCAAGAGCAAAGTATTCGATCATGTCTCGTTAAGCAATCTAATCAAACTCGAACAGATTATAGAATTCGATTGAGAGCGTCAATTGATTGTGTTCGATATCTTCTACGACAAGGTATGGCTTTTTGAGGACATGATGAATCTGAAGATTCAAACAACCAAGGAAACTTTCTTGAACTACTACGTTGGTTGTGTGATCATAATGTTGAGATTAAGGCCGTTACTTTGACGAATGCACCTGAGAGTTTCAAATTAACATCACCACGAGTGTAGAAAGATATTGTGAGTGCTATTGCTTCTGAATGTCTAAATGTGATCATGAAAGATGTTCGTGATAGTTTCTTTTCAATTTTAGTTGATGAATCTCGAGACATTTCAGTTAAAGAGCAGATGCCGATTGTCATTCGTTATGTAAAGAATGGGCATGTATTTGAACATTTTGTTGGTGTCCAACATGTTTCGAGTACCACAGCTATCTTACTTAAGGGTGCAATTGATCAATTCTTCTCAACGCATAGCTTAAGTATATCTAATTTGCGAGGTCAAGGATATGATGGAGCTAGTAACATGCGAGGCGAGTATAATGGCCTCAAAGCACTTATTTTGAAAGAAAACCCAAGTGCATACTATATTCATTGTTTTGCTCATCAATTTCAATTAGCTCTTGTAGCTGTGGCACAAAAACATCCGAAGATTGAAACTTTTTTCACTACAGTACATAGATTGGTGAATATTGTTGGTAGATCGGCTAAGCGGAGTGATCTTATTCGGGAGAAGCAAAGGTTGAAAGTTCTTGAATCACTCAGTGTTGGTGAATTATCAAGTGGACGAGGTCTCAATCAAGAAACTACTCTTCAACGTCTTGGTGATACACGTTGGGGCTCTCACTATGGTTGTTTAATTAACTTGATTCTCATGTTTTCAACCATAGTCGATGTTGTTGAGATGATTACGACTGACACTACAAGTACCGGAACAAGAGGTGATGCTTGTATTTCACTTGAGTTGATGTTAAAATTTGAATTTGCATTTAATCTACATCTCACGAAAAAGATTTTGGAGATTTCAAATGAATTGTCGAAAGCATTACAACGAAGAGATCAAGATATTGTCAATACCATGAGATTGGTGCCATTATGTAAATTACAACTTCAAAAGATGAGGCATGATGGATGGGAGTCTTTTCTTGAAATTGTTTGTTCGTTTTGTGAAGTTCATGAGATCAATGTTCTCAATATGGATGATAAGTTCATAACTGGAGTTCGTTCCCGGCATGAGACGGTGACAAATTTGCATCATTATCGTGTGAAAATGTTTTATGTTATCATTGATATGCAACTTCAGGAGTTGAATGATCGTTTTTCTAAGGTAAATAGTGACTTGCCCATTTGTGTTACATGTTTGGCTCCACATAACTCATTTGATGTTTTTGACAAGAAATAGTGATTCAACTATGTCGGTATTATCCGGCAGATTTTGACGCAGGAGATATCTCAGAACTTGATGATCAATTAGATACATATATTCTTGACATGCGTACATCCGAAAACTTTGAAGGATTACAAGACATTAGTGATCTTGCACAGAAGTTGGTTGCTACGAAGAAACACGAAGTGTATCCATTGGTCTATAAGCTTGTGACATTAGCCTTAGTTCTTCTCGTGGCTACTGCTACAATCGAGAGATCATTTTCTACGATGACTTATGTCAAAAATCGTTTGCGCAATCGAATTGGAGATCAATGGTTGAATGATAGTTTGATTGCATATATCGAGAAAGATGTATTTGATAAGATTGAAAATGATGTAATTATGGAACGTTATCAGAATATGAGAACACGTAGAGAACAATTGTAATAAAATATGTCTTACTTTAATTTTTTCGTTACTTTTTAAAAGTTTGATTGTGCCCCCCCCCCCCCCAAACATAAAAATTCTATGTCCGCCCATGTTTGATAGACTAACGCTTTCAAAGATTGCGAAGAAATATGATTGCCCAAAAAAATAATTTAATTGGACTTATATTATTTGTCATATTCCGTAGATAATCTTAGTTGATATTTTATATTATAACGAATGCAATTTCGTGGAATTTTTCATTACAGGTATTGAATTCTTAAATTAAAAAATTAAAAATTTAATGGGGCGGGGTGGAGCCCTTATTACCCGTACCTGGCCCGAGGCGAAGTTCTCCACCCCATTCCCGACCTTAATACTTGATTAACCGAGTACTCACAGCCATGTTCAAAACAAGCTCCTCAAGTATCGAGTTTGACTGGTGTTTTTGTCATCTATACCCAAAACAGTAATTACTGCTTCCTCCATAGGTGTTCTTCAAGGCAATTAGGTCATGTCTTTACGTATCTCGCCTGAAACAGTTATTATCTAAGGCAATGCATCCCCTCTCAGCTGCAGTGCATGTCCAAGACAATTGGCATTTGTTGCAAACTTTGCCTCCGACCAAGTTGCATAAAGTACACTACATAGAGTAATTGATGTTACAACTCTACAATGACATAGTTCAATTATATCACAACTTTTCAACTTATGATGACTATGGATTGACACAATTCAACTTGTCCAATTAGCTGTTGTAAAAAGACCACATGTCAAGTATCCAATGAGCCTTTACTGCAAACCTATAACATCTAAGGATTGACACAATTATACAATGGAGCTTGACCAATGAGCCATTGTGATACGTTTCAAGCATCAAATTTCCAAGGGATGGAGCCAGGCTAGACTATTATGTAAAGAATTTCCACATTAAAGTATTTTCACATATAAAAATTAATTTTTTGGACCATAAAATTGAAATTGAGTTAGGGTTGGCCCAACTACCCTCAGTTCCCTCCTACCTCAACGCATCTCTCTTGATTATAAATACTCACAACAGTGATTTTTAAAGGTAAAAAAGTTAACAATTTTGGTAATTGTCTCTTCCACTTAACATTCATATGAAGTTGGGTTGGGGTTGGCCCGAGCTACCTTAATTTTTTTTTAATAACTGTGGATGTCCGGGCCAATTTAAGCGCACCTCAACTAATCCCACGGGGCCCTGAAGTTTACAGTCGGGTACTCACCTCAGTGGCCTTAAAGGAATTCAAACTGATGACCATTATGAAGCAAACACAATGCCTGACCAATTGAGAACCTCTCAAGGTTCAAGCTACCCTAAATTTGATCCTACCTCAGCACATCTTTCTTGGTTATAAATACTCACACCTAGTGATTTGTAAAGGTAAAAAAAAAATTAATAATTTTGGTATTCTCTTTCACCCAACATCCACATTTTTGTTGATCGTCTTTTCCACACCCTAACCTATTCAACGTCTGACTCGAGCATTGGAGTGTCGATGACTATCGTATCTCGCCAAAGCTACAAGCACGTGCGATCTAACTTTGATGTCCAAGTGTGCATATAACATATGCATGGATGGACGAGGAGTTGTGATCTGTTGACAACTGGATATCGCCGAATTTAAAGTTCAACATTACTTTTTAATGTTATCTACAATATTTAAAAAGTGGGATTGCGGAAAAACTTTTAAAAGATAATAATACCCTCATTAATTTTATATAATTCCCAATTCATCCTTCAATTGTTATTAGAATTTAAAAAGTTTTATGACCTACTATTCAATTATGAATTGAATTTATAACACAATGTGGGAGGGTTTTGAATATGAAAGGTCGCTTGTGGATCTCTTTATTTTTTGGTAAATTAGCAAAGTATGTTGCGTAGTTCTAAAAATATTTCGAAATGTTTGAAATGTGTAACTTCAAGTGTTTAATATTTTCACCTATCTTTACACTGATTGTTTAGCTTAAAACTGATAACGTTAAAACATATCATATGTTTTTTTATCAGCACTTGAACGTTATCGTTTGGATAACATTGCAACCCTCTTTTATCATTTTGTTTGATTCAAAGTTTGAACAAAGTAATATGCTTGCCGCCAACCCACTGTAACCATTTTCCTATATCGAGGCTGGGGACTACTTGTGGAAAACATTGACGAAGTTCATCTGGCTCAAAGATTTTCAAAATTGATCAATCAAACACGGACTAATACAAGTACATCTAAATCTAAATGTATAAAAGGAATAGAGAAATCGAGAGGAAAGTCATATGAGCTCATGCCATTAATAAAGCGGATTCACCTGCTAATTTTTATATTATGCCATCATCAACGATTACTCTTGGACCAGATTTTATTTTTGGGATGTTTTATGAGTTGTAAAGTTTTGAAAAACATTTATTTACCTAATTGACGCACTAATGGCTAGACGTGTAAAGATGGGCGAGCCGCCCAGGCCCACCCGTAGGTGAACCGGCCCGCGACTCGGCCCACGAACCGTGTGGGCCGAATCGTGGGCCGCCCGCACCTTGAGCCGGGCCGGGCTGGTTCAAGGTGAAACGGCCCAGCAGTTAACCGCTGGCCCGTTTAAAAAAATAAAAAATAAATGTAAAATTTGCGCCTACAGCTGTATCAGAATGGTCATTTGACCGTTCTTAAAAAAAAATATATATATATATATATATATATATATATATATATATAACGATAAAAATATTTTTTTGTATAAATTGTGGTATTGTGAAGTGACAAAATTCTAAATTCTCACAATCTACAACTACAAGCTCCAAAATTTGAAATATATATTTTCTCGTTCTCTCTTAATATTTTCAACAAATATTTTTCATATTTAGTATTTTGTACTTTCTTTTCATCTTATTGGCTTATTATTTCAAAACTTTTTGTTGAAAATTTATGGATTCTCATGATTTTTCTTCAAAAAATGTCAATTTATATGATAGTTTTTCTCCAATAAATTTGGAAGCTGATAATGATCCAAATATTAGATCTTCTCAACAGCGAAAAAATAAAAACCACACATTTGATGTTTGGAAAATCTTTACAGTGGATGAACCAAACAAAAGAGTAATATGCACTATTTGCAGAAAGAGTTATGCATGTGTTAAAGGTCAAGGCACGGGCACATTGCGAAGACACAAAGATAAACACATGAATGAAAGAGGGCATTTGGATACTAAATAAGCTCAAATTACTTCTTTTACTAATACTAGTGGAACAGTTACTTTTCTAATTTTTGTTATTCGCATGATCGAATGAGAGTGGGAATGTCTAAATTTTTGGCAGCAAGCGAGATGCCTTTCACTTTCCCAGAATATCGATACTTTGAAGAGTTTATGCAAAAGTATGTTCAACCCGCTTATCGGTCTGTAAGTAGAAATACTACTCGCTCAGATATCTTGAAATTATTTCATACAATGATTGAATATTTGAAAACTGAATTTAACAATTTTGATGGAATTATGTGTTTTACATCTGATTGTTGGTCTGACCGTAATCACAATGGTTATGCATGTGTCACTGCACATTTTATTGATAATAATTGGTTACTTCACAAAAGAATTATTGCTTTTCGCTTACTTGAATATCCACATAATGGAATAAATTTGTGTGAGAATTTATTACAGGTTTTTAATGAATTTAATGTATTGAGCAAATTATTTAGCATTAGTTTTGATAATGCTAGTGCAAATACTGCATGCATTGAACTTTTGAAAAGTACTCTTAATCCCTCGTTTGACTCTAAATTATTTCATATGAGGTGTGTTTGTCATATATATAATTTAGTAGTACAAGATAGTTTAAAATTAATAACACCACAAATACATAAAATTAGAGAAGTTATTAACTACATTTCTTGTTCAGATTCTAAACAACAAGAATTTGAAAAAATTTATAAAAATCTTGGATTGAGGAGAATAAAATTTATTGATGATATTCCAAATAGGTGGAATTCAACTTTTCTTATGTTAAAATCACGTGTTGGTTATACAGATGCTATTAATAGTTTCGTTAATTCAAAGGAAAATCAATTTCACATAGGTGATTATGATTGGAACATTGCATTTAAAGTCATGAATTATTTGAAACCATTCTATAAGGCAACAAAAACTAGTTTCGGAGTTTATTATCCAACAAGTAATCTTGTGCTCGCTCAATTTGTAGAAATTGCTAATCAATTTTCAAGTCATAAAGACGACCCATTTTTCTATGATATTATTCGTACAATTGAGGACAAGTTTCAAAAATATTACGAAAATATGCCAATGATTTTTCCAATTGCAGCTGCAATGGATCCTCGTATAAATTTTTTTGGAGTTCAGTGTGCTATGGACCAACTTTCTGAAACTTTATCTTTCAATATAAATATTACAAGCCGTGAAATATAATGCTTTATTAATGAAATGTACAATAGTTATGCTATGAAATATGTTAATAATGAAAATGTTCCTTCTACTACGAGTTCTGCTACAAATTCTAAAGGTAAAAGTTCTTTCTTTTCTTTAATAGCCAAGAAACGTAATGTGTCTTTTACTTCATCTACTAGTTCATTTTCAAATGAGAATGTTACTCCAACTGAATTAGAAAGATATTATCAATTTAATCACTACAATTTAATTCCACAAGACGAGGTTGACAATTTAGATGTTTTACAATGGTGGAAGGTAAATGAACAGTCATATACAATATTATCAAAAATGGCCCGAGATCTACTAACAGTTCTAGTCTCAACAGTGGCATCAGAGTCTGCTTTTAGTGCAGGTAACAGAGTGCTAGATGAAAGAAGATCAAGAGTTAAAGAATATATTTTAGAAGCTCTCATCTGCGTGAAAGACTAGTTATTTGCTGATAGAAGAATGCAAGATAAAGTTGCTGACGATATTGCTCAAGACTTTAAAAATCTTACCGTAAATGAATAAAATCTGATTTGTAATGACGAAATTACAGTTAAATAGGTGTCAACCAAGTTGGGATGTACTTTAACTATAAATTCATAAATAGTTCAAAACTGTGTAATTTGTCAAGTTAAGCAAAATATTATTTGAACAATTGTAAGTTTTTATGTTATGTATTTATTGATGTAAAATTTATCAAAAAATAAATCAATGTAAAATTTATTTTTACATAACTTTTATCGATTTTCACTATAATTCTTTATACCGTTATTTTTTTGGGAAAAAAAAAACGTGCAGCGGTCCGAGCCGGGTCAGACCTCCTGACCCGGTCCGGGCCGGACCGACCCGGGAAGCACGCCCGGGCCGGTTAATTTTAAGCCCGATCCGAGATCGGGCTTCTTTCCTTGCGGTCCGGGCCGGCCCGAACCGCCCATTTTTACACGTCTACTAATGGCCAACAAAAATACGATAGAAATCGTTGATAAAACTTTAAGAAATATCTTGGACAATTCAAAAACCGTTTGGTGGAAAAAAAAAATTGTATTCGAAGGAGATTTTTTACCAAGTATTACATGTCATACTGAGAGCAACAAGACAACAAACAATTAACCAAAATTTGTTTAGATCGTATCTCTGAGAGAAAATGAAAAAGTTGCAACTAAATCAAAATATGCGTGCTCAAAATGACAATCGATTTGCACAATACTTGATTCAAATCAGTATGGAGTAGAGTCCTACTTAGAGGATAATTTCATCAACTTACCAAAGGTTATATTGCACTTTCTCCCAGAGTTTCAATGCAAGCAACAAAAATTTTGGTAAAAGCAAAAAATAAATATTGTGTATAAAGAAGTGTTGCTGTAATCAAAACATTAAATTTCAGTTTATTCAACATATTCACGTTATATACATAATTTCATAATTTCATAAAAAAATTATATATACCTCAATTAATTTTAACTTTTCTTTCAAAATTATGAATTACCTTGACTATTTTCAAAAATAGTATTAATACTTCAAAAATATTATGCATATCATTTATACGATACACAAGACATGCAACGCACATGCTTACTACTAGTGTATTCAAAAGCACGCCACCTAGAAGGCTGGACTTTGGATAACCCAGTCCCAATATTTTCAATAATATAGTTCTTGTGCAGGGTAATTCGATTTTACTCGTATGCCTTAGGGTAACTAATTTCATGTGGTATAAGTTATTGTATTAAATTTTCTAGTTGAAATTTCAAGCATAAAAAGTTCGAAGGTTGCCAAAACTTGCACCAGAATTACGAGCAAGTTCATTTTGCGACATTTGGTACAACAAATTTTATATTTTTGAAGCAAATCACTCTATTCAAATCCTTCAGCTCGACAAATGAAATACCTATATAATAATTCGATTCTATATCATATTTATTACGGTTATGGTTGCTATCAAAACGATTTCTTTATGCCCATCAAATGACCTAAAGATACAATACTAGAAGCTCTAAAGAAATTTATCGATCTCACAAATGAAAATACATTGGTTTCTTGCTCGTGCTAAGAGCATCTCCAATAAACATAAGATGCACTTTAAAAATTATACTCCAAGAAACTCTTTTAATTAACATTTTAATTTAGAGGGTGAGTTTGACCCTCCAAAACCCACTCTTTACTATTAAATAAATGCATTCAAATTATTTCAATTTTCAATGGAGAAGGATAATATAATAATTTAGAGAAAAGATAGTGAAAATAAAAGATAGAGATAAACAATAAATATTTTTTGGAAGTAGTAAAATTAAGTGCTAAATATAAAGAGTCTATTGGATTATTTCAAGTTTTTACTTAATAAATTGTAGAATATACTCTTTAAAAATAGTTTCTTGGAGATACTCTTGGGACATGTGTAGAGAAATATATAAAATACAATAGGTTAAAGAATATAAATACATTTTGATGAAGTTAATCAAGCTCTCGACCAGTTCTCCAAGAAAGCTCACTCAGAGATCCAACAATCATGCACAATTCTAACATTAGGGATTTCAGATTGAAACAAAAAGGGAAACATACTTCAATACTGAGGAGCTTCAGTCTTCAGCATAATGGCCCTGCTAAATATAAAAGTAACACCCCGCTCCACTCAAATGGCACAGGGACGTTACGTGGATTATCGTTTACTTAAACCTGTTCCCGATGCGGAGTGGCAAGAGAAGCTACTGCAGGCGCAGCGGGTGCGACCAGAAGATCTCTGCTGCTTTGAGCGGATTGTACCACAATTGCAAACTGTGTTGCCGCCAGTGCTGCGGCTTCCTGTTCCAACAAATCAGAGACGGAGACAGGATTTAGGGCCTGATTGGCATGGATATTGAAAAGCCAAAATTTGCTTTTATGCTTATTTGGATAATTTTCTGGAAATGCTTCCCCTCTTATTCGAAGAGAGGAAGTTGGCCCAAGGTGGTTTCTCAAATAAGCTCTTCTAAGCAGAAGCTATCCCAACAGGTCATGACAAATATTATTTCCATATAGAGATCCAGAAACGGGTGCTCAAGGGCCATCAGCCATGCCAGGCCAATCAGATTTTCTCTGCCCCATCTCAGTCTGTAGGTCTGTCCCAAGGTGGGCAGGGCCAAGACGGTTGGAAAAGGCCTACGGCTTTATTTTTTAAAAATTATCCCATTCAACATTTTGATGCCTCTACTTCCACGTAACATGCTTCAATCCCAAAGAACTGGCTTGCACACCCAAAAAGCAAATAGATATCGTAACAATTACAATAGAAATGGACTAACCTGTCTCTGCCTTCCCTGTTGCAAGATACTAATGGACCAGATCATGATATAGCAAGGTAAAAGGAAACCGGCAACTCGAAGCAAGAAAAGCTGCATATATCAAGTAATCAGGATAATAAATAACAAACCAACCACGGCGAGAAAATTCAAATGACAACATAGAGTTCGCATCAACTTACGGAGAAGAAAGTAGATGCATCTTCATCACCATCTCCATCTCCCTCTCCTTCTCCATCAGTTAAAGACAATGCTTGCCGCAATAGCAGAAGAGCCATTAACTGCCAATAAACAACAGCAAGACATTTTCAGTTGTTATGCAGGGTAGCATGTCCCAGAATCCAACTGGAGGAATTTTTCATAGGTTGATTCGTGCCTTCAATCTAGTAAATATCAAGAGAACATTGAATTCTCTGACAATCGCTCAACCGCCAATGTAAAATTCAAAACTTCTAAGATTTTATTATATCATTTCCGAGAAGAAAAAAATGTGTTAACGCACAGATTCAAAGTTCCACTCCTTGGATTCTGTTGGTCTCCAGATTATACCCCACCAGTATGGTTACAAACAGTAGCAGCAATAGTGTTTAAACTGTGTACTTTGGAGTTTTGAGACAGGAAGCACACGTTTCCTACAGTCTATTGTTACTCGGACTGTCCATTACAACACAACAAGGATAAGGGCATGAGATCGTGTTAGATTGGCACATAGCTAGGAGTTGGACCCATTTTCTGAAATCTAGTATGTTGGGATAAGGCTAAAAAGGGTCCAAAATTTAGACAGGTATTTGTTTACGTGTTAGTTCTAACGAACCTAAAATTACTTCAGAAATATATATACTAGTAATTTTAGATGCATATTTAGGTGTGTGTGTATTCCCCAAAAATGGAAAATTGTAATAATTCATTTGGATTTCATTTCAAGTGTAGCAATGTGAGATACAAATAAGAAATCATTTTAAATCATACCAAAACAACAAAATGATATAAAGGATCCTCTTCCAATTCAAAGGATTGGACATCAGCACCGAGTCAATCAACATAATGGTTTTAACATTGTCAAGACTCTTGGCGCAATGAAAAAAGAAAACCTTACAGTATTTAACCACAGATCCCCAGCTAGCTGTCTCAGTCCTTCTCGTCCTCTCCCTCCCTCTGAGCTCTTGCATTCCTTCCAAAACAACTATTCTATGCACCATTTACTACCGAACACAGTCGTCTCCCTCTTTTCTCATTCTTGTTCGCTTTCCACCTACTCTCTATCACTCACTCTCACTATTGTGAGTGTTGGGGGGATAGGTTGTGTCTTTCTTTCCCACCCAAATTCATTTCCCATATGATATCATATATATTCTCCTAGGAACTAAAGCTTTGTATGCATCCGTTTCCATATTTCTCTTGCTTTCCTTCCTAAGAGGCAAAAACAATTGGTTTAGCTGACACACAGAGCCTAAGTCACATAAAAACACGAGGGAGAAGTAGTGAAGAGCATCAAGATTGATAATGTTTCGAGTGGCCTTTGAGCAGTTAATAAATATTGCAAAATAAGTCGCGAAAATCAAGTTTGTCAAAATTTCATTATTCAATCTCTTTTCCTTCCGTGTCGTTCAATCTCTTTATTAGTATTTCATCTCAACATTTTACCTCTCACATTCATTTCATTCTCCGTTTTTCCTTCCGTGTTCCTCTTTCATCACAATCATTTGCCATCAAATTTTTGTCACCCTTAACAGCTCATCTTTTTCGCAGGCGATCGTATGCGCAAGTACATGGCAACCACCTCCTCCAACCATTTTCCTCTCACAACTCTACCACAAGAAACCACCGTACAATATATTTGCTGCCTTTTTATTTATTCACAGAGCGTATGCAAAAGTGAAGAGCCTAGGAATGGCACTCCTGCACTGAGAGCACTGCATTGTGCTTTTGCAGTAACCAATACTTCACTACCTATTTTTTTCACTTTCTAGGCTAATGATACCATTTGACACTTGCCAAAAAAAGTGGCATTTCACTCTAAGATAATTTTCTTTTCCAGAAGTTAGCACATGAAACACTGAAATGAAAAGCAAATGACTAATGCCTATGATGAATTTAGTTAAAAGACTAGCAAAGGCTTACAATTAGAGCAACTGAACGACAGAATGCAGCACCACCATTGCTTGTGCTATTATAGTCATCATATTCAGCTTGAAAGAACTGACATTCCGCCTCAGCAATTGCCAGAAGACAAGGATCGTGCATATCCAGTGGTGTCCCAGATATTTGCCATACTCCCCTGGAAGACAGATTAAGAGCCTGTTTGAGCCCCATTTTATTATAAGAATGCATTTTGAAATAGTAGATTGATAGTTAAAAAATAAAAAAAATATTTTGGGTTTGTGTGTAATATTATTTTATTGAAGAATGTGGTTGAACAGAAGAGAGGGAAAAATGTATTTTGAAAATAATGGGGATCAAACAAGCACTAAACAACCTACATATCATAAAATATGACATGACTACCCAAATCACAATGAAAAGAACAGCTAAATCTCAAATCTGTCATAGCGATTGGGTTTTCCCCCACTTTTCTTTTCCTTTTCCATTTTGTACGGGTAGATGGTGCAAGATAGGAGCAGCCAATAAACACTAATTTAATACAATAAAAGCTTCTTGCATCTGGAATGAACAGAAGACAATATTTTTAACATGTGAAAACCGAAAAGACCTGATATCTATGGCAGACTCATCAGGATGAGGCCGTGAAGGAGCAGTATAGCCAGGTTGATAAGGCTGCACACAAAGGGAAAATGCAGCATCCCATTTTAAAAGTATACACAACAAATTGCATTATACTAATTCCAGACCACACTTAAACAAATTCAGCCTAGATTAAATAAACAAAAAATTTGTTTACTTTATTTCTAAGAAAGAACATAACTATAAACAAGTCAATATTTGTTGGAGAGGGGGGTCCTGGATTGATGGGGGTCCTGGATTGAGAGAGGGAATCCTGCCTGGATTGAAGGTGGTTATTAAACTGTTTAAATAAATCCTACTCAGTACTCTTCTTAATCATGATATCTCATTCTTTTGATAAACCAATATCCCTTTCTTTTTTTTTAAATCTCATTCAAAGAAATCAAAATAAAAATGCCATCTGAGATATATGAACTTGAGCCTAACTCCATTCTTGTAAGGACACCACTGGCACTCCCTTAACAAGAATTCTTAAAAAATAGATCCATTTCCCTCTATTATGCGTCTCCTAGCCTCTTCACTGGGTTTTTACGCTTTGAGAGGTCACTCAGAACTTATTTTAAAAACAATTTAAACTTTAACTTGGAGTTAAGACATGCTCTTATCATATACTCGGCATGAAACATAAAACTTTACAAAAAATTACAAAAATCATAAAATATATAAACAGAAATTGTTCTTAAAAGATCTGGAACTAATATTAATTATTAGCACCACATCTTAGAACTATAAAACATACCTACTGGAATGATCCATCGGTAGTTTAAAAATTTAAAACAATATATTTTTGTGGGATATCATAATATCTAAGAATAAGAATAATTAAGAATTTCCCTTTCGGGAAAGATAGAAAATAAGAACATTATATGAGGAAAAACTTGTATTATATATATTTTTTTTCTGTGTATCTACAAATGAAGAAATGATCTCCTTATATAGGAGAAAAAAGAGAGAAAATGCGTTTTTCAAAAGCAAGGAATCTTTGCTTTTTTAAAACGTCAAAAAGAAAACAGTAAAAAACTATCATATCAAATCTTACTTTATCAAATAGTAAGATTTGTTACAAATTTTTCAAAAAGAAATCAGTAAAGATTCTGCTTTTCATACAAAAATCTGATCAAAATCTTCAAGTGGTTGAGTCTTATCTGAAAATTCTCATCTATCACCACAATTTTTTGCCAAGTGTCTTTCTTTACAGCAAAGATCTGAAAAATTCTTATCTCGTTTCAAAATTATGTCTGTCAATGCTGTCCAAAGAGTCTCCTCCATTAGTACAGTCATCTGGATTATCATTTTCTTCTGAATTATGTCTTCAATATCTTCCAAATCTTTTTCTTTTTCAGCTTTCTTTTTGCTTTTATTTTTCTTTTTCAACTGTATCTTCTTTTTCTTTGTAGTGCTTTGTTTAACTTATTGCTGAAATTCTTCAATCTTATCAAACATTTCTTTAATTCTTTTAATGTCTGTCTGAGAGATTTGTTCTGGATCCTGAGACGATTGAAATGATTCTGAAAAATTTACTGGGCTTTTCTGTTTAAAATCTATTGGACTAATAAGTCTAGTAGCAGAATTATCGGTCTGCTGTGTCTGATCTTCAATAATCTTATTTTCTGTAACAGGATTTTCAGCTTGTTGAGTCTGATTAAATTGGAAAGTAGGAGAATCAACAGTCTCCTGAGTCTGTTGAGCTTTTGAAAAGTCTTTACCAGCTTCCGTTTGAGCTGGACTAGCTGTAGAATTCTTGGACTCTATAATACCTGATTGTGTTTGAACAATTGGATTTAAAATCTTTAAATTAATAATTTCTTGTTCTAAATCAGAAATTTTCTTTTGTAAAACTAATTTTTCTTGTTGTAAAACTTGATTAGACTCATTTAAAATTTTAAAATTCTTGGTCATACATTCACAATGTTCACAAAATTTTGAAACATAATCTAAGGGCTGATCTGAAACATTCTTTAAAGATGGAGCAACAAAATAATTAATTTCTAAAAATTTTCTACATTCTTCTAATGCTTCTGAAATTGAATAAAAACCTTTATAAAGAGGATTTGGAAAATTTTTAATACAATCTGAAACTTCTAACCAAGTATGATAAACTCCTGGAAGTCTACCTTGTAAAACAACATAACACTTAAATTTTTTGTAATTTTGACTAAAATGTTCTGAAAGTGCATTTAAACATGGGAGAAAGATAAAGTTCTATGTGAATTAAAAATAAAAAATCCTGAATATATAATTAAGACTAAAAATATTGAAGCTACAAACCAAGATGCTGAAGATTTCAAGATGCATATTAAAGATCTTTTAAAACTAGGAGTTATAAGAAAATCAGATAGCCCACATAGATCGGCAGCTTTTATAGTTAGAAAACATTCAGAAATTATTAGAAGAAAAAGTAGAATGGTTATTAATTACAAAAAACTTAATGATAATACAATAGATGATGCATATACTATTCCAGATAAGAATGTTTTAATAAATAAAATTCAAGATTGTAATATTTTTAGCAAGTTTGATTTAAAATCAGGATTTTGGCAAGTTAAGATGCATCCATATTCTATAGAATGGACAGCTTTTACTTCTCCAGAAGGTCATTATGAATTGTTAGTTATGCCTTTTGGTTTAAAGAATGCTCCTAGTATATATCAAAGAAAAATGGAAAATATTTTTAATAAGCATAATAAATTTATTATAGTTTATATTGATGATATATTAGTTTTTAGTAAAAATAAAAGAGAACATAGAGGTCATTTACAAATTCTTTTTTCAGAATTTATAAAACATGGTTTAATTGTAAACAAGAAAAAGATGATATTATTTAAAGAATATATAGAATTTTTAGGAGTTAATATAGGAAAATGTAAGATTGAATTACAACCTCATATAGCTCAGAAAGTTTTAGAATTTCCAGATAAGCTTGAAGATCTTAAACAATTACAGAAATTTTTAGGATTAATAAATTATGCTAGACCTTTCATTAAAGATTTAGGAAAGATGGCAGGACCATTGTATGGAAGAACATCTCCTAAAGGACAAAGATATTTTAATATAGAAGATATTAAATTAGTACAAAAAATAAAAGAAAGATTAAAAGATTTACCTAAATTAGATATGCTATTAGATACAGATTATTTGATCATAGAAACAAATACAAGTTTAACAGGTTGGGGAGCAATTTTAATTGCAAAACCCAATAAATATGCAGGTAAAGATTTTGAAAAAATTGTTAGATATAATAGTGGAAATTAAAAAGAAAAAGGTAATATAAGTAGCATAGATTTAGAATTACTTGCAGTTAATTATGCATTAGATTCTTTTGAATTATTTGTTATTTCTAAAAAAGAAATTACTTTAAGAACAGATTGTGAGGCAATAGTAAATTTTGTTAATAAAATGAAATTAGAAAATAAAAGAAGTAATCGAAGAAGATGGTTAAATTTTATAGATAGAATTACTAATACTGGATTAGTAATTAATTTTGAACATATTAAAGGTAGCAATAATCAGATAGCAGATATATTAAGTAGAATAATTAAAAATAAAGATTATAACTGATTATTTGCAGATGCAAAGACCCAAAGGACCAAGACCAGGATTGCCAATTGTTGGCAGTTCAAGTTCTCAGACAAACATAATACAGACTCATGATAAGTTAAGGTTTGGTAGTATAGAATTTCTTTGTTTTCCAAATAGTAATATTAGTTTTAAAACACTCTCTCATATTTCAGTAACAAAATCAGAAAAATGTATATTAGACAATTTATGGATTTCTTACAATAAAAATCCAAAAGATCAAAAATATTTTTTAGCATGTTTAAATGCACTTTCAGAACATTTTAGTCAAGATCACAAAAAATTTAAATGTTATGTTGTTTTACAAGGTAGACTTCCAGGAGTTTATCATACTTGGTTAGAAGTTTCAGATTGTATTAAAAATTTTCCAAATCCTCTTTATAAAGGTTTTTATTCAATTTCAGAAGCATTAGAAGAATGTAGAAAATTTTTAGGAATTAATTATTTTGTTGCTCCATCTTTAAAGAATGTTTCAGATCAGCCCTTAGATTACGTTTCAAAATTTTGTGAACCTTGTGAATGTATGACCAAGAATTTTAAAATTTTAAATGAGTCTAATCAGGTTTTACAACAAGAAAAATCAGTTTTACAAAAGAAAAATTTCTGAATTAGAACAAGAAATTATTAATTTAAAGATTTCAAATCCAATTGTTCAAACACAATCAAGTACTATAGAGCCCAAGAATTCTATAGTTAGTCCAGCTCAAACGGAAGCTGGTAAAGACTTTTCAAATCCGCTTATGGTTCTGGGCTTACCAAAAGCTCAACAGACTCAGGAGACTGTTGATTCTCCTACTTTTCAATTTAATCAGACTCAACAGGCTGAAAATCCTGTTACAGAAAATAAGATTATTGAAGATCAGACACAACAGACCGATAATTCTGCTACTAGACTTATTAGTCCAATAGATTTTAAACAGAAAAGCCCAATAAATTTTTCAGAATCATTTCAATCGTCTCAGGATCCATAACAAATCTCTCAGACAGACATTAAAAGAATTAAAGAAATGTTTGATAAGATTGAAGAATTTCAGCAACAAGTTAAACAAAGCACTACAAAGAAAAAGAAGATACAGTTGAAAAAGAAAAATAAAGGCAAAAAGAAAGCTGAAAAAGAAAAAGATTTGGAAGATATTGAAGATAATAATTCAGAAGAAAATGATAATCCAGATGACTGTACTAATGGAGGAGACTCTTTGGACAGCATTGGCAGACATAATTTTGAAACGAGATAAGAATTTTTCAGATCTTTGCTGTAAAGAAAGACACTTGGCAAAAAATTGTGGTGATAGATGAGAATTTTCAGATAAGACTCAACCACTTGAAGATTTTGATTAGATTTTTGTATGAAAAGCAGAATCTTTACTGTTTTCTTTTTGAAAAATTTATAACAAATCTTACTATTTGATAAAGTAAGATTTGATATGATAGTTTTTTACTGTTTTCTTTTTGACGTTTTAAAAAAGCAAAGATTCCTTGCTTTTGAAAAACGCGTTTTCTTTCTTTTTTCTCCAATATAAGGAGATCATTTCTTCATTTGTAGATACACAGATTAAAAAAAAAAAAAAAATATATATATATATATATATATATATATATATATAATGCAAGTTTTTCCTCATATAATGTTCTAATTTTCTTTCTTTCCCGAAAGGGAAATTCTTAATTATTCTTATTCTTAGATATTATGATATCCCACAAAAATATGTTGTTTTAAATTTTTAAACTACTGATGGATCATTCCAGTAGGTATTTTTATAGCTCTAAGATGTGGTGCTAATAATTAATATTAGTTCCAGATCTTTTAAGAACAATTTCTGTTTATATATTTTATGATTTTTGTAACTTTTTGTAAAGTTTTATGTTTCATGCTGAGTATATGATAAGAGCATGTCTTAACTCCAAGTTAAAGTTTAAACTGTTCTTAAAATAAGTCTTGAGTGACCTCTCAAAGCGTAAAAACCCAATGAAGAGGCTAGGAGACGCATAGAAGAGGGAAAAGGATCTCTTTTTTAAGAATTCTTGTTAAGGGAGTGCTGTGGTGTCCTTACAAGAATGGAGTTAGGCCCAAGTTCATATATCTCAGATGACATTTTTATTTTGATTTCTTTGAATGAGATTTACAAAAAAAAAAAAAAAGGGGATATTATTTTATCAAAAGAATGAGATATCATGATTAAGAAGAGTACTGAGTAGGATTTATTTAAGCAGTTTTATAACCACCTGTTTGGCTCATGTTTATAAATTGTTTATAAATACCCAAGATACTTTTTATTTACACATTCTGAGGGACCCAAAAGTAAAACCCACTTATTATTGTTCATTTCTCTGTTTATAATTTAATCATTTATAAGCACTTCCCAAATATTCAAATAATAAATCCAACAGCAATGATATTCCATAAGATCAGACTTAGCATCTTGTACGGAACATGCACTTTGTAATAGAGATACATTTCATGAGGATCCACAGTTTAGAAAGACCACAATTTTCACTCATCCAAGTTTTCTTCCCCACTGACTGGTGCACAATAGTCACGATTCTGATTATATAAACATCTACTTCCCAATGATTAATGCTTCTGTACAAACATCGACGGAGTGACCTTGTTTGTTTTTGAAACCTTTAATGTTCTAAAGGGCTAAAGTTAGCAAAAGCATGCAAGTAATTATAAAATCTTTGATATTCCCGAATTAATGATACAACATGGCAAGGAATGAAAACATAAGAAGCAAAAATAAACCTGATGGCAGATCTCACAAGTAATGTCCCCCTTCTCATTGCACCAGTGTTGAACACATTTTCTGTGTGCATACTACAAAAGAATAGTACTCACAACAATCATTAACTAGACAATTAAGAAATTGAGGTACTTGGGGAAAGGGATGTCAGGGGAAAAAATTTATGATTAGGACAGGAGGAAATTAAGAATTTGATAGATCATAGAATATTAATTCCCCTATAATTACGAAAATATGTAAGAATTTGCATCATTCACCTGGGCTCAAATAATTCAAGCATCTTGTAGTGCCCTTAACATACACAAAGTTTAGTTTCAGTCTGTAAATGCATATATTAGATATTGATCTGTATGTATAGACAAACATAAAAGCCCCCAGTATCTCCACCACACTCCCCAAACCTCCCCCAGGGGAAGCCAATAAAGACCTGAAGGACAAAGTAATAAGCATAAACCATGATCAGAATGAAGATGAGAAAATAAAAGAGGAATCCTTTACGATGAGGAAAAGTCAAAATATAAAAATGTTCTATTCCAAACAGATTCCTCTTAACAAGTTGCTGCAATTCCACCAACCATGTGGGCCCAATTTTGGTTGCATGAATCTAGGCCATTAAAGTTGGAATCAGAAATGATATCTTCAATTTTAACGGATATCTTTTAAAGTTCTAATTACAAAGCCCGAAAGTCCACAAAACCCTACATAACTCTACTGTACTACAATGCCAACTTTAATATAAATTCAATGGTGAATAGGGCGAAATATGTAAACTTGAAGTAAATCTACTTTTATTCTCAAGGACAATAATACAAGAAGGTAAGAAATAAAAGTTGAAATTCATGTTTCACTAACAAAAGATGCAGAGTAAAAACCTGATAAAAAGTAAAAGCATTTACCTTAAGACTCCCACAGCAGGCACAAGGGCTCTCCAAATTGTTCAAGTAATCATCTTCCTGGCAAATGCGGCACTCTGCCAACCCTATCAGCGGAGCCTCCTCATTCTCCTCCTCCACGACAATTGAAGACGAGGACCCCACCATTTCAGGCTGCTTTCCTAAGGGCCCACGTCCAGCGGCCTCGTGAACCGACTGGCCAGGCCTTATTGCAGCCTCCTCCGGCTTCACTAGCTGGTCCACGTGCACTACCAAATGATCACCCATTGACACCTTCAAACACCACCACAAACAACTTCTACACAGAATCACAAAAATAAATCCCTCAAATTATTTTGAAATTTTGTTTTGTACAGTCAGCATAAAAAAGCCACCTAATTTTTTTCCCTCGATACTTAAGAGAAACCCCATTCCATCAAACTGAAAAAGTCATAAATTATTGATCCTGAAAATCATAAATTTTTTTTCGGTTATCCCTTCAATAAACTCTAATTTGAATAAAAAATGAAAGCAATGAAATGAAATCCACTGATCACGCTGGAATATGCAGCGGGATCAGAGAATTTCTTAATGATATGATCTAAAAAGAAACCTAGTTACAAATAATACAATAAAGGAGAAAAAGAAGAAAATAAACAAGAAAATTATAGAAGATGTACCTTAAGAGAAAACGAACGGAAATGTAAATGGGAATGGAATTGAATTCGCGAGTTTCTTGCATCACCAAAGGAAGAAATTATATATAAAATGTGTGTGTGTATATGTATGTATACGTGGGTGGATATATAGCCATGGTAGGGTAAGAATTATTTTCAAAATATATTTTTATTTCTTTTATTTTCTACTAGGCATCCTTTGTGAAATAATATTATACGTAAATTAAACAAATATTATTACTTTTTATTCACACATTCTTCGATAAAATACTATTTCAAAATACATTTTCGATTAAAAAAATAGTACTCAAACATGTACATAAAGATATATTTAGAAGCTAAGCCCTATATCATCGAAGTTAAGCCTCTGTTTGGGATCCACTATCTACACAAAAGAAGAAGATTTTTGACCGTTAAATTCAAGGAAGTGGGTCCCATTGTCTCACAAGAAAGTCCACAATTGCAGCTATGTCGTTCCAACGGGTGAATTTTTCGTTCTTTTTGGTAGACTAGTGTTGGTCCATGCGATGCATGGAATTTCTAATTTTGAAAGTTTCGTTAGCATTGGATATAGAATCTTTATTGAATAGTGTAGGAAGTTTAAATATGAGAGAACATTGAATAATTAAGAGGCATTTGGAGCAACATATTGTGTCAATAATATGAAGACTTATTTTATGTTATTGTGAGATAGAAGAAAAAATATTTTTGTTAAATATAGGCAAAGGAAAATGTTGTAACATGTGATTAAGGGTAAAGGGCAATAAATTTGTATGTACCTTTGTACATGCAATTATAAGATTTGTTTCTCACTTTAAAAAGTATCGATCGAAACAAATATCAGTTGTAATTTTTCGTCTATATATAGTCATCCTATCTCGTACAATGACTCTATTGGATATCCAAGCACGAAGCATTCTATGTAATTGAGCACAAAAATACATGATTTGGCACAGTGTGGAAAGAAATTGGTTTATGTTAAACGAGATTAGTGTGATAAATAGATATTTGGGAGTGAAATGTTAGAAAGAATAAGAAATAATTAAACGGCTTACCCATTATTTACACAGGGTTGATATAGTATAATGTCAACGTCTATAGATGTGGTTGCAGTTTTCTTCACGTATCGTCTGTAAGCAAAAAATTCTAGTGCATTTAACATAAGTACAGTTAAGTCTTTGACTGCATTTGAATGTGTTCTGATTAGGTCTGGTGTATGGACGTTGTTGCTGCAGTCGTAGATTTCGAATTTCCATTCGGGGATATTTACGTGATAGAGGTACCAATTGTTGCCCGATAATGAAGATGAAATTAATAGATGTTTGCATTGTATCCATGGACGAACGTCAATTGGAAGAATGCCATTTACATACTTTTGTAAAGTGGCTAGATTCCCTGAAGTTCTAATAGTGCCTTCTTTGTGGACTTTAGCGTGCAACAACATAAGATTATTACATTCATAATCGTAGTTGAAGTCTAGAATTGCATAATCTTTTGATACAGGAGAAGTTGTCGTTGATGAGTCGGCGTAACAATTTCAATTCCAATTCAAGACTCTTAAGGAAAAAAAAAGACGTAAATTAAATGTAAGAGAATAATATATTATGATGAATGAATTTTACTTGGAACGAGATATTTTGTGTTACGTCCATCGTGGATTTTATGAATTCTCTTCCTTGGAAATTATTGGGTCAAACTTCCCAAATTGCCTTCGAAAATAATATAATTTAGTTTGCAAAAAATGGAAGTAAAATAATAATATTTAAGGTAATGGAATAGAGGTTGATTAATTACTCGTGTGGATTGTGCAGCACCCAATATCTAATTGTTTGATATTCGTCGATAGAGTAGTCTTCTAAATGATAGTTTGTTGGAGAGGTCTTCTTTTCTTTAGTTTTCCGTTCTTTTGACAATCTTGTAATATCTTCAGTTTGGTGAGATGCCGAGGTATGTGCTGCAATGGGGCTTGTACGAACATGAAGATCTTGAAGGGCACTTATAGCAGCTTCCATATTCGATTTCCATTCGGATAGTTCGTTCAATACGTTGTTATTTTGTTCGTTGATGTGAGATTGTATTGAATTGAAACTGTCATCGACATAATGTTGCATGTTAGATTGTATGCCTCGGCAATGTTCTTCTTGCCATTGTTGTTGTTTTTGGTAATGTTCTTCTTGCCATTGTTGTTGTTTTTGGAAGAACTGTTGTTGGTTGTCAAGAAGTGTTTGATACTGCATTTCTTGTAGAGCGACGGAAGGAATTTTGATTTTCTTGTATGTATGTAATTGAATATTTTCTAATATTTTTGAATTAAATTATTAATAAGTGAAGTTGAAGTTATAGTTTATGTGAAATGTGAATAAGTAAATTTTTTGGCAAAAGAAGGAAATAAAAAGAAAAGGCGCAAGTGCGGAGCGACGGAATGAATTTTGATTTTCATATATGTACGTAATTTGAGATTTTCTATTGTTTTTGAATTAAATTATTAATAAGTGAATTTGAAGTTATAGATTATGCAAAATGTAAATAAGTAGAATTTTTGGCAAAAGAAGGAAATAAAAAGAAAATGCGCAAGTGCGGAGCGACGGAAGAAATTTTGATTTTCATGTATGTACGTAAATGAATATTTTCTAATGTTTTTGAACTAAATTATTAATAAGTGAAATCGAAGTTATAGTTTATGTAAAATGTAAATAAGTAGAATATCTGGCAAAGAAAGGAAAAAAGAAAAGGCACAAAAAAGGAAATAAGAAGAAATTCTGATTTTATGTATGTTTGAAATGAAGCAAAAAATTGTAAAAAAAAAAATTACGCTAATTATGTATATTTTTTCTCCTAATTGTGATTTTTAATCTCCTAATTGAGGTAAGTAATTATTGTTTATTATATTATAATTGTGTTAAATTAGCGATACGCAAGGAAAAATGACTTAAATTGAAGATTTGGAAGGGAAAATGACGGATTTTGACATCGAGAACGACTTCCACCCAGTAAAGTTTGGTGGCCACGACGTGCGCACCGAGTAGATGTTTCTGAATCGGGGTCATGAGCGCGATTCTGATGACCGTATCAAAAGTTATGGTCAAAATACTAAAAAAAAGCACCAAAGTTGCATAAAAATATGACTTCGGGGATCGAATTGTACAAGTGTCAAAAGTTTAAAGACCTAGGGTTACAATTTTTGAAGGATGAAATTGATAGAAAAGGAAAAATATAAGGACTAAAAAGTATAAGATTAAAGTTTAAGGACTTTACGCGCAATTACCCCGAGGACTTAACTGCAAGAAACAAAAAGCAAATTTTTTTTTTTTTTAAAATTTGAAGTCGTCGCAAAGTCTTGAGCAAATGCTCCGCATACTTGTTTGGAGCAAATTTTTTTTTTTTTTGTTTTTTTGCTTCTCTTTATTTCCAAAGTATATGAGTTTTTTTTTTTTTTAAAATGAATTATATAAATAAATACAAAAAATAAAACTAAAAATTAATTATAAACAAATACAAATAAAAATTCATACTCAAAATTTCAAAACTCTCACCTGAGTAATATGTAGATGCAGATACAAATATATACCTGAAAAACATTAGAATATACCAAACCTATACATATATGAAAATCATAATAATTTTAAGTTGGAAAACAAAAAACATAGCAGGAACTTAAATTTATTCTAACTGTCTCGCGTCGTTCAATCTCAATTATTTTTTTCTTTTTTACATTTACGACTTAAAAATGAATTATTTTTTTCTACCTTAATACAATATCAAAATAACCCAAAAATTCATATTGAAATATTTTTTTCCATTTAAAATTCTTTTTAAATATTTTCTTTTTATGATAAAAATTTAATTTTACACTTATCTTATTTAACCTTTGCGATTTTTTACTAAAATTTAAATTTACACTTGCCGTATTCAATTACGAGGCTATGTGCAACATATATGATCAATATTCATGTACATATACCCATTAATATTGACTTTACATCCCTATCCTAAAAGGAGGCCAAAATGCAAACAACTTCTTGTACACGTTTTGCCCTACAAACATCAAATTCAAATTTGCTATGTCAATTCTCCACCGCCTTCAATTATGTTAATTATGTATATTTTTCTCCTAATTGTGATTTTTAATCTCTTAATTGAGGTAAGTAATTATTGTTTATTATATTATAATTGTGTTAAATCAGCGATACGCAGGGAAAAATGACTTAAATTGAAGATTTGGAAGGGAAAATAACGGATTTTGGCATTGAGAACGACTCCCAACCAGCTAAGTTTGGTGGCCACGACGTGCGCACCGAGTAGACGTTTCTGAATTGTGGTCATGAGCGCGATTCTGATAAACGTATCAAAAGTTATGGTCGAAATTACTAAAAAAAGCACCAAAGGTGCATAAAAATATGACTTCAGGGATCGAATTGTACAAGTGTCAAAAGTTTAAGGACTTAGGGTTACAATTTTTGAAGGATGAAATTGATAGAAAAGGGAAAATATAAGAACTAAAAAGTACAAGATTAAAGTTTAAGGACTTTACGCGCAATTACCCCGATGACTTAACTGCAAGAAACAAAAAGCAAATTTTTTTTTTTTTTTTTTAAATTTGAAGTCTTCGCAGAGTGCGGAGCAAATGCTCATCACTGTTTGGAGCAATTGCTCCGCACAGTGCGGAGCAAAGTTTTGTTTGTTTGTTTGTTTTTTTTTTTTTGCTTCTCTTCATTTCCAAAGTAGATGGGTTTTTTTTTTTGTTCCTTTACAGTATATCAATAACTGCAACAAATAAAACTAAAAATTCATACTAAACAAATATAAATAAAAATTCATACTCAAAAATTCAACTCTCTCACCTGAGAAATATGTAGATGCAGATGCACATATATACCTGGAAAATATTAGAATATACCAAATCCATACATACATGAAAATCATAATAATTTTAAACTGGAAAACAAAAAACACAGCAGGAACTTACATTTATTCTAACTGACTCGCGTCGTTTAGTCTCAAATTCTGTTTTTTCTCTTTGATTTCTGGGTTGATAAAACTAATAATTTATTTGATGGTTGAAATGAAATTAGCTACTGTCTTCTTGCAAATGAAATAAGATACTGGCTTATTGCAATTGGTTTTAATATATTTGCATGTATATCTTGGCAAGTAGGTTTGCAAAATATCAGTGGCAAGTCGGTTTAATCAAAATTGAAAAGTCAATTTTATATATGCATGGAACACACATGATATTTTATAGTCGGTTGATAATCACTGCAATATCTTAGCATGGAAGAAACACGATATTTTATAGTCGGTTGGACTGTACAAAAGCCAATTGTACTTTAGAAAAATCAGTTATATTATAAAGTAAAAACTCACGTAAAAAAAAGAATAGTGATGCTCCGCACAGTGCGGAGCATTCACTCCGTATAGTGCGGAGTGTCAACTCCAGTTTTTTTTTTTAGAAAAGTCAACAATTGTAGGCATGCGGAAGGAAGAAGTTCAAATCACCCTTAAACCTTATGTGAATAGTAGATGATGGATAGGGATGAATTGAGATTTTAAAAAGATCCAAAAAATTAACAGTAAATAATGGGGGATAAAATGGGAAAAAATTAATTAGTGGGGATATAATAGGAATGGAAAATGCTTCAAAATGAACAGTAATCGGTGGATTGGCTCTTACAGGATGGGGGTAATTGGAGAAACTAAAATGCTTCAAAAATGAACAATAGTCAGCAGGTGGGGGGTAATTATGAAAACCAAAAGTCAACAAATGTGGGTGAAAAATGCTCCAAAGTCTACGGAGCAATTAATTTTTTTCTTTTTTTTTGTTTCTTCTTCTCTATTTTTTAGTCAACAATTGTGGGTAAGGAAGAAAACTATATTACCCTTTTGTTTTGAGGAAAATGTTTCACAAATGAACATTTAATAATGGGATGAAATGGGAAACAAATTAATTGGTGGGGATAAAATGGGAATGTAAAATGCTTCAAAAATAAATAGTACCCGGCGGATTGACTCTTTTATTATAGTAGGGATAATGTCTCCCAAACAGAGGCTAAAACTAAAATTTTAATTTATAATATATTAAGGCCATGTTTGATCTAAATTATTATAGAATGAAAATGAAAAATATAGTCGTTATTGAGGTTCACACAAAAGATAGAAAATTTGAATATAAATAATGATGTGATGGATAACCTGCCATATTTTTCATTTTAATGAGATAATAATGTAGATCAAACGGGGGCTAAATGTCTCATCAAGTGAAAATTATTTGTTAGACGATTTTAGCCATACTTCAATTATTTCAATAATATCTTACTTTTCGTTTTTCAATATTAGTTACTATTAATGTACATGTACATTTGACATATTCGTTTCACATGTATACTTTCATTAATGTATGAATTTTCTATTATTAATTCTCAATTAATTAAAATTCACTTTCATTTAATTAATATTCATCTTCATATATGCGTTTCAATATTATTAATTCTAATTATAAGTTATCGTCACGTATATAATTCCTGGAATTATTTCTAAATTAATTAAGATTCACACATATTCAAATATTACTTTTACAACACTTATAAAACATTTCATTATACGTGCGACGCACATTCAATGTTGACTAGTTAAAATCAAAGTTAACAACTAATTTTAACTATATATATTTCATGAGATCCACAATTTTTCAAATTACACATTTCAACAATTTCTTTCAAAATCTATTAAAAATCTGATTTTAATCTCCATCAAATGGGGTTAAATCAATCGCCAACTTTGACATATTTTTTTTTAATCACCCAACTTTAAAATGTTACACAAGCCTTATCCATCTTTTAATCAATTATCCATAAATCATTTTTCATTAAGAAAAGGGTGTTGAAGGCGTGAAATATGTCCAAATAAGCAGATTTGTAAAATAAAGATAAAGAGTCATGTTTACTTGAACGCAGTTTTATCGATTTGTCCTGATTTCATGCCGTCAACTTGTCACTTGAGATTTTTCCTCAAAAATTGAAATTGTTTACTTAAGATTATGGATGGATAACTAATTGAGAGAAGAATTGAGTGTTGAGTAACATTTTAAAGAGTTTTTTATGGGAAAAATGAGTTTTGGAATAGTGATTTTTTTGGAGAATGTGAGGTTAAAAAGTAAAAAAAAAAAAATTGATTTACGTATATTTTATTGTAAGAATGTGCAATTGAAAATGAGTTTTGAGAGAAAAATAATTTCGTAAAAATTGTTGTAAAGGGCTTAGTCTTTCGTGTGATCTTGACTTGCTCTTACATTTGGCATGTGTGCGCGTGTAGATAGACACTTTGTTGGGACCGAAACTATCGACAATGTGGCAAAAAGGCCCTAAACTTATTATTCTGGCAGCTGCAGTCCTCAATCATTTAATTGTATGGCACACGAGTTCTTAATAGACAGTTTACTTTAATTTTGGCCTCGATTAAAAACTAAATTTCTATTAAAATTATGATAAGGAAAAATTGACAGAGTTTATAGTTTATTTAAACGTTCTAGTCTTTCTCGACAACTTCGCTTAAATTGTCTAGAAGACATTTTTATTAAAAAAAAAAAAAAGGCACGACAATTTTCATTTTATCTACAAAAATGACTATATAGAAATATTTCCCTTAAATATAATAGGTATAGTTGTATTTATTTAAAAAAAAATGATTTTGAGTTATTAATTAAACACATATGCAAAATCATCAATTGGATTCAAATATTAGAAAAATGGAAGGATGGCGATTGAGGCTAGCAAAATATTAGGTTCGGTTTGTACCTGAACAAATTAGGTTGGGACCTACTTTCTAATATTTTAATAGGTTAGGGGTTCCAACTACAAATTTTATTTTTGTTCTTTTTTAATGAAGTTTGGTAATGGGAGAAGTGTTCAATGATTTGAAGTCGACGGGGATGGTAGGACTAGGCCAAAAATTAAAATCGATAGAATCAAATCGAGTCGAGTTAATTTGATTGATTGGTTTCTAACGTTATTGTTATCAGCTCACATTCTATTTTCCTACTTACACGTCCTTCATTTATTGGTTATGAAGTCATGTTTTAGACTTCTATTCACGTGTGCTTTGATAACAATTTTTGCCAATGTTAAATGGTTTAATGACAACAGTTCGCTACTTCTATTTGTGGGGTCTTACACGTATGAATGCTCGCTTCTACTTCCTAAGATTCACATATGATTTATTTCTTTAAATAGTTCGCATAATAGGGTTACGAGATCGCTAATACTCCTTAACGAGTTTTTTGTCCGAGTCTAATTATTTATGTTTAGATCCAGGACTTTCCCGAGTTATATAATCTTCAAAAAAAAAAAAAAATTATTTTCTTTTAACTTATTACTGTCATAGTTGGGCCTTTTTATTCATCTTAACTAATTTTGAATGAAATTATTTTTTATACTTAAACTCTGAACTTGTCGACTTAGTAGAAAGAATGTCTAAGGAGAATTCTTCTTTACTTGACGCTGCTGGCATGTGGCACGATGACGGGACATGTTGCGATTGTAGCAATTTTTGTGTGCGTTGATGGGGTCTTTTGTGCGTTTCTAGGCATGTGACCTACAATTGGTTAATCCGTGTGTTGGGCACGCTTGATCTCACCCGTTCATTTGAAATATTTATTGGGCACCTCTTTGTATTCGACAATCAAGATTTCTTATCCCCTTTAATGGTTAAGATCGTTACATGCACAATCCATTGTCGTGTTTTCTTTTTCTTTTTTTTTCGGAATATATAAATATGACATTCCTATTCTTGACACTTCTCTTTACTTTCCCAAATTTCCTTATTTTCAACTTGTCTTTTTCAATTGTTGTGTTCCATACTTCTAAGACATTCTCCATCGACTTTCTCTCTTGTTCCTTCTTACTAACCTTCCCAAAAATCTTGCTTACGTACGTATTCCGTGTTTTTTTCATTGTTCATCTATTATTGTATCTGGGTATTTTTATTTAGAGATTTTTGAGATATTATCATTTAAAATGTCTTCCCAAAGCAATTCTCAAAAAATGTCTCATAGTGCTGAAGCCACAATCTCTAGATTTAGGACAACGAAGCAAAATCGCCTTCTTCTTCTATTGAAGTGTTATATACTAGTGTTATGCCTCGGACTACAATTACCCACATCGATACTTATGTTAATCTACAATCTTTTAGACAAGGAATTGATTCGCAATATAGGGTTGAGTCCAGCGAACCTTCAAATGAGCCTAATAACCTTAGCGAGAGTGATGCGGATGTTGTGTATGAAGCCTCGAAAATATTCTCTAATATTATTGAAGGGGAATTGGATGAAATTAGGAATAAGTTCAACGTTCTCGATGATATTGAGTTGGTGTACCTTGGACAATTCCAGACTGTGGACCGTCCTCCTCGTAATTGTGTAGCAATTCATAAATATTCAATGGATATGGGGGCTTAGAGTTCTTTTCCATCACTTTTTCCGCCAAGTTCTTGACTATTTCAATATTGCCCCATTCTACTTACTCCAAATGGGTTGGCTCATAATGTGGGTTCTTCCATATATGGGGTTCTATGGGATTGGGGAAAGAACTCTCTTCATAAATTTTTTGGTCAATTTATTATCTCGTGAAGGCGGATAATAAAGCGAACTTGCAAAATGACTTCTATTATCTCTCTACTCGTTCTTCTAAATCTTGCCCAAATTTTGTAATTACTTCTAACATGGTGCATAATTGGAAGCTTTCTTCTTTGTTAGAAGCAACTGAGGTTTTCAGACAAATGATCCTAACTCATCGATTGTCACGCTCAATATTATGGCAAATATAGTGAGTATCGAATTTATACTTTATTTTTTGTTTAATTTTACTTTGTCTCACCTTGATGTTCTTCCCTTACAGGCAAAAAATAAGATCCCCTTGGAGGTCAAGCGCTTGTTGATGATCGTGCTCTCGTTGCCCCAATTCTTAACATAAATTCGGAAGCTCGAGAAGCAAAGAGATTGTTTCATCCTTCTAATTCTTATTTCTATAACATTTAGGATACAATGTTTCTTTCACATATACAATTCTAAATTCTATAGTTTTTTGAATTGTATCTACTTTTTCTATGTATATTATCTACTGTTTCGCGCAGGTAGTCTCTAACAATTAAAAGGAAATTCAGACGATTGTGTAAGGGACAAACCTCTTGAGACAAAGTCCCAAAAATGGGTGCTTTAGTGATGAGAGTTACAATTGAAACTAAACAGGATGTCTCTAAGGGACGCAAGCACACGAATACTGAAAGAATGATAATTAAAGTTAATCTAAGAAATTAAAATTACATATTCTCTGTTTCAGAGTGTTTGATTTCAGGGTCCTTTCTTTATATCTATTATTTCCTTTTATATTCCCATGATAATTTCTGCGTGACAAATCGCTTGAAAACTGCTACCCATTTTCTTCATGGTGCCTAATTTGTCGTGGAACTGTCATTTCTAACTACTGTCATTACTCATCATTGTTCAACTGTTTTCAAAGGAGCTTCTTAAATCGTGGAATGTGATAATCGGTTCGATAACTGTCTCAGTAACTGCTATTCTGGATTATCATAATATCTCACGTATTAGGATTCTGAGCGACTCGAAGGTTTGGGCGAAAACGAGGTTGTCGCCCTGAGCGACAGTGAGGCACTCCATTCGTCCAAACTCTGGGAGTCATGTAGGCTTGGGCGATGATGTTACTGTGTTCGTGGGTTCCCTCTGTACTTACCAATAACATTATTTGGGTCATTGTCCTGGACCTTCAATTGGGCTTCACTCTTTGGACTATTCAATTTGGGTTGTACTTTTAGTGTGTCAACATCTACAATATATGAAAAGGAGAGATTGGGGAGAAAGTTTTGATTAGCAATTTTACCCTTACGTATTTAACTATAGATCCAATATACCCTCATTTATCCTTACATCTTCAATTTTCCATTTTACCCTTACATTTTATGTTTATGGTATATAGTACCTCTAAAATTAAATTTATTCCAACTACATACAATTATTATTAAAATTAAAATTATTTATTTTTTAAATTTAAGTCAATTAATTTCCTCTAAACACTATTATTACTAATTATCAGTATACAATTAATAAAACATTATTACATACAATTAAAAGAAATTATAGCAATACTACTTGCATATAATTAACTTGAAATGTCATATTTTATTAAGTCGATTAATATTAATATATAGAATTTTTTAAATAATAAAATTACTTACACAATTCATTTTTTTTAAACCTAATATTACATATTAAAAATAATATTGTATTCCTAAAAAATTCTATTGAAAATAATAAATTCTCAAGTCCATCAACAATGGAACAAAGATCAAGGATTTGCAGAAGACAGGCCAATTAGTAGAATATTTCCATTGTCCATAATTATAAATATTTTCTTTCAATTGATATTTTTCAGATCTAATTTGGATTTTTACAAAACGTGGAATAAATCAAATTGTAAATACAAGAAACAAAAACCCAAAAATTTCGAAACCCATTCAACAGAAATGAAGCTTCATATTTTGCTTATTCCTCATCGAACCAACCAAGAAGAAAAGCAGCCGGCTGCTGTACAAATTTTACCAACCAAAATAATGAGTACAACGAGGGGATATCAAAGCTCAAAAGTAAAGGTTATTTTTAAACAAGTTAAATTAAAATAAGATGATGTTTGGTGGTTTTATTGATTATAGTCATTTCTGTAATTTACATTATATTCACTTAGTATTGTTGCCTTTAATTCATAGGATGAATTTTTTTTTACTAAAAAGGGCAACTAATCATTAAGAATTGCACTTCAGCCTCTCCAATTTTGAAGGGGCCTGGGTTTGTTCATTTGGGTTTCAATTAGAGTAAAGAAGTCCCTCAATTTTCCTCAGTGACCATTTTTTAAAGTGACTGAAAGTTGAGTGACCGTTTGTACAAGTTTCGAACTTTAGTGACCATTTTGTTATTTTGCTGTAACTTCAGTGACCATTTGTGAAATTAACCCATAAAACATTATTACATACAATTAAAAGAAATTATAGCAATACTACTTGCATATAATTAACTTGAAATATATATATATATATATATATATATATATATATATATTAATATATAGAATTTTTTAAATAATAAAATTACTTACACAATTCATTTTTTTTAAACCTAATATTACATATTAAAAATAATATTGTATTCCTAAAAAATTCTATTGAAAATAATAAATTCAATCCATAATTGCAATCTTTAAATCTTTTATTATCAAATACATAATTATAGAATATTTCCATTGTCCATAATATAAATATTTTGCTTTGAATTGATATTTTTCGATAAGAGTTTTAGACCAAAGGAAAAAAAATAATTCAAAGAAATTATATGAGAACTCCCGTACCCTTCAAGTCTCAAAAGTAGTTTGGTGTTTATTGAAATTTGCATTTTTCTCACTTAAACATTGGTTAAGAGAAAATATCATCAAAATCTAAAATTAGATTCTCTCGAATTCCGAATGGTATATTCTCATAGTTTTTAACCCTTACAAGTTTGATTTAATACACATCCCCATAGAATATTTAATAACGTTTGAGTTATTAATTTTATTGATTATAGTCATTTCTGTAATTTACATTATATTCACTTAGTATTGTTGCCTTTAATTCATAGGAAAGTCTTTTTTTTTTTTTTTACTAAATTATGACTACTAATCATTAAGAAGGCTCTTAAATACATAGCATCCCAACTTTTTTTTCTTTTATTTTGTTTTGACACAAGACTATAGTTTAAAATTAATTGCGTAAATCGTTTAATTGCATAAGCAAATAGTTAAAGTTTATGTCCCATCCCACAATTTTTTATCTAAATATTTTGATATTTTAAAATTTTGTAGGCATTTTAAAAGTTTTTTTTTGTCAATTATAATGATAGAACATTAGTCATATTATCAGGGGCGGACGCAGACTTCTTGAACGGGGGGGGAGGGGGGCACAATCAAACTTTCAAAAAAAGACGAAAAAATAGATATTTTATTACAACTGTTGTCTACGTGTTCGCATATTTTGATAACGTTCCATAATTACATCATTTCCAATCTTGTCAAATACATCTTTCTCAATATATGCAATCAAACTATCATTCAACCATTGATCTCCGATACGATTGCGCAGACGATTTTTGACACAAGTCATCGCAGAAAAGGATCTCTCGACTGTAGCAGTAGCCACGGGAAGAACTAATGCTAATGTCACAAGCTTGTAGACTAATTGATACACTTCATGTTTATTCTTTGCAACCAACTTCTGTGCAAGATCACTAATACCCTGTAATCCTTCAAAATCTTCAGATGTGCGCATGTCAAGAATGTATGTATCTAACTGATCATCAAGTTCTGAGATATCTGTTGCGTCAAAATCAAACGGATAATACTGATATAGTCGAATCACTTTGTTTTTGTCAAAAGCATCGAATGAGTTATTTGGAGACAAGCATGCAACACAAAGTAGCAAGTCACTATTTATCTCAGAAAAACGATCATTCAACTCCTGAAGTTGCATATCAATGATAGCATAAAACATTTCAATACGATAATGATGCAAATTTGTCACTGTCTCACGCCGTAAACGACCTAGAGTTATGAACATATCATCCATATTAGGAACATTGATCTCGTGAGCTTCACAAAACGAACAAACAACCCCAAAGAAAGAATCCCATCCATCATCTCTCATCATTTGGAGTCGTGTTTTACATAATTGCACCAATCTCATAGCATTGACAATATCTTGATCCTTTCGTTGTAATGATTTTGACAATTCATTTGAAATCCCCAGAATCTTTTTCATAAGATGTAGATTAAATGCAAATTCAAATTTGTACATCAACTCAAATGATATACAAGCATCACCTCTTGTTCCGGTACTTGTAGTGTCAGTAGCAATCATCTCAACAACGTCAACTATGGTTGAAAACATGACAATCAAATTTGTTAAACAGCTGTAATGAGACCCCCAACGTGTATCACCAGGACACTGAAGGCTAGTTTCTTGATTGAGACCTCGTCCACTTGATAATTCACCGACACTGATTGCTTCAAGAACTTTCAACCTTTGATTCTCTCGAATAACATCACTCCTTTTCGCCGATCCACCAACAACATTCACCAATCTGTGTACAGTAGTGAAGAAAGTTTCAATCTTCGGATGTTTCTGTGCCACAGCTACAAGAGCTAACTGAAGTTGATGAGCAAAGCAATGAATATAATATGCACTTGGATTTTCTTTCAAAATAAGTGCTTTCAGTCCATTATACTCACCTCGCATGTTACTAGCTCCATCATATCCTTGACCTCTCAAATTAGATATACTTAAGCTATGCTCCGAAAATAATTGATCAATTGCAGCCTTAAGTGATATAGCTGTGGTACTCGAAACATGACGAACACCAACAAAATGTTTCAACACATGCCCATTCTTCACATAACGAATAACAACCGACATTTGCTCCTTCACTGAAATGTCTCGAGATTCATCAACTAAAATTGAAAAGAAACTACCACGAACATCTTTCATAATCACATTTAAACATTCAGAAGCAATAGAACTCACAATATATTTTTGCACTCGTGGTGATGTTAATTTGAAATTCTCAGGTGCATTAGACAAACCAACGGCCTTAATCTCAGCATTATGATCACACAACCAATGCAATAGTTTAAGAAAGTTTCCTTGGTTGTTTGAATCTTCAGATTCATCATGTCCACGAAAAGCCATACCTTGTCGTAGAAGAAATCGAACACAATCAATTGACGCATTCAATCGAATTCTATAGTCTGTTCGAGCTTGATTTGATTGCTTAACGAGACATGATTGAATACTCTGCTCTTGATTCTTGAACGATTCATAGTTGACTTGAGTCTGATTGTGCACACTACTTGCAGTGCCAACATGTTTTCTAAGGCATTCTTTCTTTTTCCAATTCAAGAATCCATCATTAACAAATGAACCACCACTCGAACTAAAAAGATAGCAGTAAAAACAAAAAACTGCATCTTTCGCTACACTATATTCCAACCAGGTAGGGTGCTCATCATACCACGAAACACAAAATCTCCTATCTTTGTTACCCATTCGTGTGGGAGGAAAAACATGACAGCGGGGCTGACAAGGACCCCTTTGTACATATGCTCTTCGAATCACGTCTCAATAATTAATATCATAATTCTGTATTGGAATTCTCAATCCAGGATCGGCGATAAGATGTGCAACATCAATATCCCCGACTCCAACTCCAACACCAACATCAATATCCCCGACTCCAACACCAACACCAACATCAATATCCCCGACTCCAACTCCAACACCAACATCAATATCCCCGACTCCAACACCAACACCAACACCAACACCAACATCAACACCAACACCAACACCAACTTCAACATCATGTTTATCACTCTTGTCTCGAATATTCCTTTCATCGGCATTTTTCTCATCACAAGAAAGCATAGATTTACGTTTAAAGTATTTGTCCATAGCTGAAACAAATAAAAAATCAATCATATTAGAAGTCCCTAAATCAATTTCTTCATCTCATAAGTCATATCAAGTTTCCAACCAAATTTCAAACATGTGTATTAGCAAATCCCTAAATAAATCCCTAAATCCCTAAATCAAATTTCATCAAAATCCCTAACCAAATTACCAACCAAATTTCAAATATGTGCATTAGCAAATCCCTAAATAAATCCCTAAATCCCTAAATTAAATTTCATTAAAATCCCTAACCAAATTACCAACCAAATTTCAAACATGTGCATTGGGAAATCCCTAAATAAATCCCTAAATCAAACTTCATCAAAATCCCCAAATCAATAAGCTCAATCCCTAAATTCAGGCATTCAGTCCCTAACTATCCACTATCCAGTGACCCAGTCTATCCTGTCTATCCATAATCCATCCCTGAATTCGGTTCAAAAGAATCAACAGATTACATTAACACAATAACACTTAACAATCAATATCATAACATTCAACACAAAAAAAGAAATAAGCAATCAGAGATTCAGAGGCAGTTGAGGCGGACCTGGAGCCTGGAGGAGATGGGCTGCAACCTGCAGCTTCGAAGTCGGAGACTGGAGGAGTTGGGGCTGCTGCGGAGTCCGAGAAGAAGGGCAGTGGAGCTGGATCTTAGAGTGGCGAAGTCGATGGAGGAGTTGGAGCTGCTGCGGAGTCGGAGAAGAAGGGCAGTGCAGCTGGATCTTCGAGTGGAGAAGTCGATGCAGTGGACTGGAGAATGGAGTCTGTGGTCTATGGGTTGTGTCTGTGGTGGACCGGCGGTGTTGTGGACCTGGGGTGACTGCCGGTGAGTGAGATTTGTTGGGGGGGGAGAGCTGGAGACGGAAACGGGGGAGATGCAGAGAAGGGGATTTGGGAGAGAGAGAGGTTGGAGACGGGGAGTGGGAGTGGGAGTGGGAGGGAGAGAAATTAGGGAAATCAAATTTTTTTTTTTATTATTATATATATATATAAAATCAAAATCTAGGGGGGGTCCGCCCCTGCATATTATTATACCTTGTAGATTTTAAATTTTAGTGTCGTCATCTTAAAATAATATTATACGATATGCTTAAAATTGTAAGTATCATTAATACTTATTAAAGTTATATTATATATAAATATTAACATTATTAAACTAAAAGATCTTTAAATTTGACATAATAACTGTGCTTAAATTATAATTCTTTTGTCGTATCATACCTATGCAAGGCATGTTTAGAAAACTTGCTGTTGGTTTTAAGTTCTTACCAATCATTTTTATAATTTTTTATCATTATCTCATTTCACAAGATTATTAGAAAAGAGGTGCATGTTTCCAATTAGATGATCTAATCAGATCGAAGAATCGAAATGATCAAATATGTTTACTTAAATTTTAGGAAAACCAAACCAAAGACAGATGTCACTACTTTCGACAAATTAAATGATGTATAACTTTTTATATTTTGTGATTTTGGATATATTTAATAAATATAATTATGCATCAATTTTTGTGTTCTAATATTTACATGTGTATATACTTTACTTTTTAAATTTAATTTGACGTATTTATTCTCAAATTAACCAGATAAGAATTTTGGTACGTTAAAGTAAGAATTTTGTAATGTATTTAAAATCATCATTCACAATAAAGCACAATAGGCAAAAAATCAATTTTATGAATTTAAGTATGCCAGTTGTTTGTAGAAGTGGTAGAATTTAGAAATTGTTTGACATGCTTGCTTATTGTCAATTCAATTTAATATTTGATATTTGATACTTTTAGTTTTTCATTCTCAAGATATGTTCTTTTTTATAATTTCATTTCATATTTGATTATCCTTTTTTATCATTTGTGTAAAATTTAAATACAAATCAATTTTACAAAGAGGAGTTCTTAAGTACATTGTTATCAAATGGTATCTTACCATATATATGTTAATCTTGAAAACAAATTTTCCAGTGATGTTCTTAAGGAATCTGGACCCAACCAACGGTCTCAAAATCCCACCACCAAATAAAAGGAAAGCATTTGCAGCGTACAAGTGGAGGAGTCTTTAGGTCTTTACAATGGAACAAAAAATGATTTTGTCGTGATTTCAAAAAACATTTTATCTATTCAAAATAACCATTGGAAAACATGCTGAAAAAGTTTTCCTTCCGCGCATCCCATTAACTCTAAGAAATGATGAAGGATATCCATTCAAATTTAAGAGAAAACAATTTTCGATACATCTATACTTGCAATTACCATTAATAAGGTTCAAAGACAAACAGTGCATACTATTGAAATATACCATTATGAACATCTATTATCTCATGGGCAACTATACCTCACTTTTTTTTTTGCAGAGTTTCAATGCAAATAACGAAAGTTTTGATAAAAAGACAAAAAACAGAAAATAAAAAGAAGAAAAATGATACACTACGCCAAAAAAATCATTTGCAACACATGAAAGACAACATTTGATAGTTAAATGTTGCTAAAGAGATCTATCGCAACATTTCAATACGTGAATGTTGTCATAGCTTAACAAAATAGAGCTTTGGCAACATTTTTTAAGTAAATGTTGCTAATAATGTCTTTTTGCAACGTTTTTTTACTGTTGCGAAATTTTTTATTTTTCGCAACGTGTATTAAACGTTGCGGAAGACAAGTTTTTTGCAGCGTTTAAAAAACGTTGCGAAAAAATATTTTTCACAACGTTTATTAAACGCTGCAAATAGCTTTGTCCTTTGCAACTATGAAAAAACGTTGCCAAAATTCCAGCCCCCATTAAATCATCAAATCAAGTTAACGTGAGCCATAACTTTTCCATCCTCCCGACTCCGCCTCTCCTCTCCTCTTCCCCCCACTCCCATGTCGGCTTCCTCTGTTATTCACCCGGAAGCTCCACCACGACCATCATGGCTGCAAAACTGGCAGGCCTCGACTCCCTCCACTGGCTGAAATCTCCACGTCGTCTCTCGTCTCCTGTGTCGTCTCTCCACTTTCCTGCCCTTTGTTTTCCTTCTTTCCTTTCCCTCCCTTCAAACTTCGAAGATCACTCTTTCGGAACCCTAACCTCACGGTCCAAGCCATCCGTTCGTTCTTCGAGGTCGACCGTCGACTGGTTCAATTTCTGAGCAGGTCGAAGTCCGAATCGATTCTGAGCAGGTAATTTTCTTTATTAAGTGTTTTTTTTTTTGTTCAATTTCGTTTTCATACGGTGATTTCTGACTCGGTTCGCCTATATAATGCTATATATACGAAGCCCAGATCCGTTAACGGCACAAACGCATAGATGTCTTGCGCAACCTCCTCGTGAGACCCACATACACTTCCCTTATTCTATAAACGATTGTTTTGAAGTCTTTTTCTGTATCAATTATTGATAATTTCAATTTTAAAAATGTTTACTTTTGCTATACAGCTATGAATATTAATGTTTCTCACTGGAACTAGAGGATTATGATAGCATTTTGGCTGAGCTTAAAAGGGAAAAAATTTTGGCTGTATGAAGAACAGAATGAGTATTCATGCCACAGTATTCGTGAAAAATCGTTAATGGTTCAAAAGGGATTTCTATTATGTCCTTAGAGATTACTTTTGTAAAACTTTAGCCAAACATTCTTTATTTCTATATTGAATAGAGTACAAAATGACAAATTATTTGGGTTCATTACTGGTCCTTTTCAGGATGTAACAATGGCTGATGAGACAAAGGTAGCAGATCACACGAAAAATGAAACGTTTGATAATGACGACGAGGCATTTGACAATGGTGTTGTGGTGGGCATCCATTTTGCTTTAAAGTCTTCCACTTATGCAGGAATTTATGTAATATAGTGCTCATCTATTCTTGTTTTACCTTTCTTTTTATGCCATTACCTCTTTATTTTTAAGACATCTTCTGATATGGACATTTGTGTTAATTTGGGAGACAAGTTTCTATTAGTATCTGCAGGAGCTTTTGTATGTGTAGTGGAACCTGATAAAGCACTGTTATAATATGCTTTTGTTTAGTCTCATTACTGCTTCTGAACTGGGTGATAAATTTCTCGAAAGAACTATTTTTGTATCTTTTTTTAGGTTGTGGATCTTTCTGATTATGGCCGGATTAGAGGTAACTTTTCTAAGATGATTATGTGCGCGTGTGAATGCTATGTTTACATGTCAGTCAGTGAATGCTTTGTTTACATGTCAGTCAATCTCTTCAATCGACCGCAGGAATCTCTACAATCACTACATATTATTAATATTAGCTGAGAAACTCTTTATTTTTCATATTTATTTTTAACTACACAGTCACGTAATAAAATATTTTGCATGTAAACTCAAAAAATTTCGTACTGTTTAACTACATAGTCTACAAAAAATCACTATTCAAAATATCATTTTCCCTAATTTCTCGTTAGAATGGCCACCAAGCAGGGTATTAATATATATGTGTACCATGAAATTGATGGAGCTTAAATTTTTGTACGTACAAAGCAAGTAATTAACAATACTTAGGCTATGTTTGGTATTGATTAAAATCAATATTTTAATTCAAGTAAATGTTAACAATTAATTTTAAGTGCAACATCATATTCATGATGGATCCATCGTCTTCATCTATCCAAGTACAAGAAAAGCAAGCAATAAAGGCGAGGCAATTGCCCATATTGACGAAACACCTAATCTTGTGGCACATCATCAAGTATTCACCACGGTAAAGAAAGATCTTATAGTGCAGCATCAAGTATTAACCACAGTAAAGAGAATGCTTTTCGAGTCCAGGGGCGGACCCAACTAAAGCCCAGTGCAAGCATTTGTCTTCACTGAACTTTAGGCCACACCAATTTTTTCATAAACCCAATACAAAAAAAATAAAAATAAATAAATAAATAAATATTGGACCTATTATTTGGCCCAAATGGTAAACACCCATTACAATACCAAAACAGCAAAACAGTGAATTCTTGAAGCTCCAGGCTGCATCCATCGCTCACAGCGTGCCGACTGACGCCCTTGCATCCATGGTCCACCACTTCCAGCATCCAGGTGCCCAGTTTTCATCATTCATCAGCCAAGCCCAGTCGCCTAGTAGGTGAGTTTTCTATAATTTCTATTGATTTTCATCTGCTATTGGATTTGGCTGTAGTCTGTAGAGTATATGCAAATTGTGAAATTGCCAAATAGGAATAACCACTAACCATTAACCGCCCCTACCATCTGCATTTGAATTTGGCTGTTGGGTCATAGGTGTTGGATATTGGGTGTTTCCATGTTGGGTGTTTGTTTGGTCTTTGGAGTTTGACTGTTGGGTGTTGCCGGTTGGGCCTGTTGGGTGTTGGGTGTTTTTCCAATTTTTCACCTGGTTTCTAAATGCCTTTCATTTTCTGTGTGTCTGAGTTGAAGAAGAAAAGCACCAAACCCAAGAGACCTACTGTGTAGTCCCTCTTCAGTATGATTCTTTTTTCCTTTCTGTTTGTAGGCTTGCATTTGTTTCTACTTGTCTCTATTCTGATGCGGTTGTGCATTGCATTGTCGTTGTGAGCCTTACACTATGACCTTAACTTGCAAGTTGCAAGTGCCAAGTAGTAGTTCTTTTTCTTTTCCTAATACAGTTCGCATTGGAAAAATTTCCTGAGTTTGTCCCTGTTCGAGTCCCCTAATTCTTTAGTTAACAAATAACCTAACATTGTCTTCGAGCTAATATGCTACTAATAAATTTTTTGTACGATTTGAACACACACACACACACACACTCACTCACACACACACACACACTCTCTCTCTCTCTCTCTCTCTCTCTCTCTCTCTCTCTCTCTCTCTCTCTCATATTTTCAAATGTACACATTCAAGTCTACTAAATAAGTAACACATTTCTTTCATCTTCAAACGTACCGATCAAGTCTACTAATAAGTAACACATTACAGTCGCAGGACGTGCAACGCTCGTCCACCTCACTAGTTTTCCAATAAATGTAAATCTAACAATTGAATTTAGATTAAGGGATAATTGCAGCAACGATCCCAAACCTTTCAGATTTTTGCGCACTTTACCCTAACCTTTGATTTGTGCCAGCGAAGGTCCCAAACCTTTAATAAATATGCAGCTGAGGTCCAAATGGATGGTTTCCATCCATTTGACCATTAGTTTGACCGAAATAGTAAACTTTACTCATTTTGACAAAATTGAAAAGGGCAAAATTGTAACTTTACAATAAAAACATTAAATAAATAAATTAAAAACCCAAAAATAAATAAATAAACAAAATACACACACACACACACTCTCCCCAGCCAACAGTGTCGGCACTGTGCAGGCACCACCGCCGCCGTCAGGTTTGTGTCGGCGGCACCACAACCGCGTCGGATTCCAAACTTTCACGATTCAATCATCACTTTACTCTTCATGAATCCCCATCAATCTGAACCTCTACAACCAAATGAATCCCCCAACCCGATTTCAGATCCGCCGCTGCCAGATCCTCCACGAATATCCTCACAGACCTCATCCTCAGCTCCCTCGCCATCGCTGTCGCTACCACCTCCCATCGATCTACGCGCAGCCGTCTCCACCCACCTCCGCCTCTACCTCCACCTCCACCTCTTCTCCATAGCTAAGCTTAAACATAATGTTCAATTAATTAGATCTATGTTTCTTGGTGAAAAAGGCGTGTCAACTGGGGATAGGATGTTCTGTTGCTGCCATTGGAATTGATTAAGAAGTGCAGATTTATGAGTTGGGGAGATGAGCTCTCAACAGAAAAAGCATCCTCAAGATTGGAAGGAATTAAGGTATTTGATTGAACAAATTGGTTCAATGAATTGGTGTTAATACTTGGTTGGAATAAGCGAGATCAACTAAAACAATGTGGCATCGGTTTGGTAAGGGTGGGATCGATGACCAGCTAGGTTTGTGTAAGATTATGGATACAGATTGTAGCCTTCAACCTGTTGATTATTGCTCAATTTTAGACTTGCCGGTAAAATTTAGCACTTTTAGGGACGCCCTTGTTGGAGAAGAAATTGAATTTTTTATGGGTTGGAATGGGATAGAGACAGGGTAGGATTTGGGATTTTGGAAGGGGGAAGCAAGTATAGAAGAACCCGTAGATCGATTTTGCAGAGGATAAGATGGATTTAAGGGAGGAAATTTTGGGTTTTGGGGATGCGTTTTTAGCTTGCGATAGGTAGCAGAGGAGCCCCAACTGTGCTGGTTTTACTCCGGCGACGATGACGACTGGGGAAGAAGGATGAGATGAGATGAGATGAGATGAGATGGGATGGGTGGGGTGGGGTGGGGTTTTTATTTTTGGATTTTTAATTTTTGGGTTTTTAATTTATTTATTTAATGTTTTAATTGTAAAGTTACAATTTTGCCCTTTTCAATTTTGTCAAAATGAGTCAAAGTTTACTATTTCGGTCAAACTAACGGTCAAATTGATGGAAACCATCCATTTGGACCTCAGCTGCATATTTATTAAAGGTTTGGGACCTTCGCTGGCACAAATCAAAGGTTAGGGTAAAGTGCGCAAAAATCTGAAAGGTTTGGGACCGTTGCTGCAATTATCCCTTAGATTAATGTTACCTAGCACTAATGGAATTAAAGTACCATTATAAATGGTCACATTTGATATGTTAAATTAAATGAATCATGTGACATTGTATTTAAGTAAATCTATTATTTACTGTCATACAATTCTCACCTAAACTCGTCTTTGACAAAGTGTTGCTGAATAACATTACTCTTGAATTTAAAGACCACATTTTCATAACCATTTGCCAGGTAGGATCCGTCATTAAAAGGTCAAAAACTCAATTGCTCACTTAACATATAGGTGGTTTTCAATTTGGTAACTCAATTTTAATTTGTTCCAAACTAGTCATCCAACTTTAAGTTCTGTTTCACGTCGATCGCTAAGAAATAATTTGTTTATAAATCAGTCATTAAATTTTAAGTTTTGTTCACATTAGTCTCTATAGTAGTTTTAAATTTGAATGTGTAGTTGACAATGAGTTTGAGAAAAAAAAATTTCTTTTAATGATTTTCAAACGGGGCTTAATTTGAAATAAATTATAGCTTGACGACTAAATTGAAACATGCCTATAAATGCAATAACCATTCGGATCACTTTTTACTCGTTATCAAGCCCCTGTTTAGTTTGGTTAAAAAGTTGATAAAAATGTAAATTAAGGCCAACAATTACTTTTAATTACATATTTTATGGGACATCAACTTTAATTAAAATCTACTAAAAACTGATATTTTTTTAGCAAAACCAAATATGGCTAAAATAATAAGAGAATTGATGTTGCCGAGGTAACTTAAAACAAGTAGAAAATTTAAGTGATTAGATTTAAACAATTTAAAGATCAAGATAAAACTTAGCGCATGTTTGAACTCCATTTTTTTTTTTTGGATCTGATGTTTGAACTCCATTTTTTGTATTTTGGAATAAAATTTTGTTGAAGAATATGTTGTTAAAAAATAAGGAAAAATTTTGAATTTGTGTGTAATATTATTTTATTTAAGAATATGTGAGTGAAAATAAGAGAGAAAAATATATTTTAAAAATAATTAATACCAAACAAGGACTCAAGGACTTAATTATAAATTAGATGACCAAACATGTTTTTTACCGTCACTCCCTCATTCTAAAAAAAAAAAAAAAAACCCCCCCTAAGCCACGTGCCTTGAATCTTGATCAACATAGAATCGAACAACCAAACAAGGTCCGGATTGGCTGCGGAGGGTCCATATTGGCTAGTAGGGGTCAAGCCTTTTCCCATGCTAGTTATTTGCCACGTGTACATTTATTTTGACAGCAAACCATATGACAATTCCCTAAATAAATGTAATTAATTAGTTATACAATTATTTCCCCAACTAACTACTTAATATTTCAGCAGCACCTATTTAAACGCCCTAATTACAACAACCATCCACCCCTGACAACTGGTCAATGTTGACCTAATCTACTAATCCTTACTTTAATGAGGTTAGTTTTCTTCTAAAAGTTCGAGATAAAATATTTTCAAAAAAATTATAAAAGCATGTTCAAAAACAAATTCGAATATGTTTTTTTAATTTTAATTTTTTTTTAAATCCTACTAAAGGGGCCCTACAATGTTATCATAAGTGTACATTCGATTGTATGGGCTAGACATACATCTTACGGTAATCCTACAAAATTCGTTTGATGACTAATTTGAAAAAAATAAAAAGGTCACTAGTTAAAGTGAAGAGTAAAATTACTTGCACAATGATTTTGTACAACTACTTTGACAATTCATGATCTGTAAACATTTTGATCATTGATTTGAATAATATCAATTGACAAACGGTCTGTCAATTCATTGATTATCAAACTATTTGTCAGACTAATTGTCCGTATAGTAAAACTCTAAAGTGAAACAACTAATTTGACAATCCATGAGATGTAAACATTTTGATCGTTGATTTGAATAATATCAATGGACAAACTGTCTGTCAATTCATGGATTATCAAACTATTTGTCGACTAATTGTCCGTATAGTAAAACTCTAAAGTGAAACAACTAATTTGACAATCCATGAGATGTAAACGTTTTGATCGTTGATTTGAATAATATCAATGGACAAACTGTCTGTCAATTCATGGATTATCAAACTATTTGTCAGACTAGCAAAACTCTAAAGTGAAACAAGTTTATAAATGCAAAACACATTTATTTTCTGATATTAGGTTCAACAATGTCGACTAAATGTTTATGTATTTAAATTAATTTTTTCAAAGGTCGACATTATTATTGGGAATGATATTTCTATCTAGTGGTTATCTCCCTTATCACTATCAAACTCCACGCCTCTCAAAGCAAATTCCCCAATTGGAATAAAAATCCATATTTCAATACTAATAACCATAAATATCTTGTGTTCTTGCCCTTTTCAGCCTCCATTATCATCATCATTTTCTCAGCTGTGGAATCCTAATCAAAGATTTGACAAACTACTCAAATCTATGGACTTAACCTCCAATCCCACCGCCTCTACAAGTCCTGATGATGCTGAAAACGATTTGAATCCCTTATCCTTAACCAACGGCGCATTCAATAATCACCTCCGTCCGACGCCGCTGCCACCAACGGTGACGTATAAAGAATGTTTGAAGAACCATGCAGCCAGCTTGGGTGGGCATGCGGTGGACGGTTGTGGAGAGTTCATGCCTTCACCTTCCGCCACCGCCACAGATCCCACATCGCTAAAATGCGCTGCTTGTGGCTGCCACCGCAACTTCCATCGCCGTGAACCTGAAGAAACCTCCACCGCCACCCCCCATTTTCTAGATTTCCGCCACCACCCTCCGCTGCCACCTATCGGGTCTTCTCCCTCTCCCTCCCCTTCCCCGCCACCACCACAACCATCAAAAACTCCCTCATATGCACCCCGCATGTTCCTCTCCCTCAGCACCGCCGTGCCGGAGGACCACCAACAGGCACCGGTAACGCCGACAGCATTCAAAACCGATAATCTAAAAGGCGGCAGGAAGCGGTCGAGGACGAAATTCAGCCAGGGTCAGAAGGAAAAAATGTATTCTTTTTCAGAGAAGCTGGGGTGGAAATTGCAGAAATCAGATGAAGCGGCAGTGGAAGAGTTCTGCCACCAGATTGGCGTCACTAGAGGTGTACTCAAGGTTTGGATGCACAACAACAAGAACACCTTTGCAAAAAGAGAAACGAACACCACCACCACCACCACCACCACCCCCATCAGCAACGATAATATTGTTAATGATGATGAAAACAAGAATACTAATAGGTCTTCTTCATCATCTTGAACCGCGTCATTTCAACGGTCGCGCATTCTTAAAGGTGTTCTAACTATGAAGATATATAGATCGAATGTGATTTGACATTGATGTTTTGATATCAAGACATTAACGGGTTTCTTCTTCATCTTGATATGTAGACTAGTTAGCATTGATCATTTGCGTAATTTAGAACAAGCGAAGATCTAGCCGGAGATAAAGGACAAAAAGCACTCGAGGGAAACCAATTTTTATCAACATATTATCTATCTTTTTCTTTTATAAATCTTCTTTGAAAAATAATACTCTCTAAATGAAATTAATGTAGCAGCTTAATTTATGTAAATTTCTGAAAATTTTAGTAGTAATAGCATACAAATTAAAGATTTGAATAAAACAAGATGGTTTTCTCGACTTCAAGAAAAGCAACTAAAAAATTATTTTTAAGCACAATTAATCTTGAGAAAACTAGCTATAAATGTCACCTTTGAGCATGGTCAAATCTATTAATCGATCAAACTAGAAGTTATGGAAAATTATTATTGCATTTTGATATCAATCGTATCTTTCATGGGTCCCACATCTTTTCAATCACACGTTTCAAAAACTTCTATCGTAATCCACTAAAAATCTAATTTTAATCCCCACCAAACACTCTCTAAATTGGGTTATTCTCGTCGTGTTTTGGGGCGATTTGATGTGGATCACATGTGATAATATATCCTTACTACTATAGGCTATAATCAATTCTTGGTTGTTTAAAAGCTGATCTAATAATCAATTCTGGATTCAATGAATTTGTAAGAAGCAAAGTTCCTTCAATTTTTTCTTCTTTCCTTCATAATTAAGCATTCCTAAGAGGGCCTTTTACACATGGCTTAACAGGGATTAATGGCACATTTAGAGTTGTTGGTAGACCATATTTATAATTTCACTTCCCCTCCAATCATTGCTTTACTATTTTATTACCTCCAAAACCATTATTGAATTTCTTGGTATACAAGGCTCGTTCTACGTTATTGAACAATATCATACAATTTAGTTCAATTCAATACTCGTAACAAAATGTCTAGGAGGCACATGGTGTCCATGAACTGTATCTTTAGTTAAAATCTTGTTCATTGTACTGCTGAGGCAGAGGTCGTCCTAATCGGAGGATAATTTTGTAATTTGGGTGAAAGAAAGGTGTGGAGCATATAGAATAAAATCAGACAAGTGACCTAAATTAAAACATTGTGGAATTGAATATATTATCTTGTGAATCTGAACTTTTAAGGCAAGCAGAAGCAGGCGTTTGTTGGTTGATTAATTAAAGATTATGAGAGCTTTGCCTAGCCACCTTACCATTTTTGGTTGGTTCCTTAAGCGGCAAGCTTTGCCGCCTTCTGCTTATTATGATATTATTAATTTATATAGCTAAGTGATCATCTAAGTCTACTACTCATTGAGATAAAGTTAAGGATTCATTTCTACTTTTTACATATTTAGGGACCTCCTCTGCAATTTTCTCCAATTAAAAAGAGAGACCGAGTATATAATTAAGAGCATGTTTGTTTCCAATTAAAATTGAACATATGGCCGTTATTAGGTTCCACTCGTCTAATAAAAGTCAACAATAACGGCTAGTTTTTCAATTTTAATCCGATTTTAATCTCTACCGAACACGCCCTAAACCTTGTTTGATTCAGTTAAAATATTGAATTTAAATTTAAGTCAAAGTGAACCATTAATTTTAATCATAAATTTCATGTGATCTACAACTTTTCTACTACAAATTTCGTCAACTTTTATCAAAATATAATTGTGGTTAAAGCATGTACAAACGTACTTAAAAATGGCTTTTTTTAGCTTCCATTCATGGAAGCAGCCTAATTGGTTAAGATTTTGCTTCTCAATTAATTGTAAATTTTTATTTGCAATTGTATTTTCCCTAACAATTTTAGAGAGATTCAAATTGAGCAAACCATTGGAAAGCCAAATGAGAATGATGGACTCAACAAGCCTTTTCTTTTCAAGGGATCATAAAAAGAAAACTGAATTCCAAAAAAAAAAAAAAAAGTACCAAAGGTATGAGCCACGTTGAATATCTTGAACATGAACTGGAGGTTGAAAAATACGAAAAAATGTCTTGCTTATCGTTTTTATGATTATTATGATACTACTTTCGCGTCTGCCAAGTAAATATGGAAAGCCTTGCATAGAAAATATGACTTCGAAGAGGTGATCACGAAAATTACGAAGTTTTTTTGCTACCAAATGGTAGATAAAAAAACCTAGGTTTCAAATGCTAAAGTCTCATTAGAAGGCATGAAAACTGGTGACAACCTTTACCGTCAGTAATTACATGCATTCTCCTGGAGGAAGAGGCAAGACGACAAGATGCCAATATTGGGCATTTGACTAAGGTAAATGTAATTCCTATCAATGAAAATTTGCCTACTGACCAGAGTTCCAAAAATAATGTATTGAAGCATAGAAACAAGAAAAATAAGAGAAATTCAAGCCAATGGAGTAAGAGCCAATCACATCCTTCTCAAAATAAATAAGGAAAAAGAGAATGATATATTTTATTTCATCATTTGCATTTGTTATTTTGATGGCTCTTGTTTTGGGTGGTCTTTTTGCTCGATGAATTCATCTTTTTTTTAAAAAAAATGTGATTTCTTGGTTCCATGATCAAAATTGGTTGTTGCTTATGTGTAGAAACATTTTCCTGTAATAGCATATCATAAATGTATTGAAAATAAACATTTATTGATGAAGATTACAATTGAAAATAAACAGAATGCCTCCAAGGAGCGTAAGCATACGAGTACTAAAAAGAGATGTTTTAAAGTTAAATTAAGAAATTGAAATTACATATTCTCTGTTGAGAGTGTTTGATTCGGGATCTTTTCTTCTATATCTTCTTTTCCTTTTTATACTTCATTGATAGTTTCTTTGTGAAAAAACTGCTTGAAAACTGCTCGGTGCTCTATAATTACTCACTTTCTTCATAATGGCTGACTTGTCAATGGAACTGCCGTCTCTAACTGTTGTCATCACTCTTGTCGTTTAACTGCCTACAATCGAGATTCTTGGATCGTGGGGTGCGATAAGTTTGCTCAATAACTACTGTACTGAATAACCATAATACCTTATATTCGCTCATATCCTGGGTGACTAAAAGGTTTGGGCGTGAATGGGATCATCGCTCTTGGCAATCGTAAGGCACTCCATTCGCTCAGATCCTGAGTGTCTTGCAAGTTTGGGCGATGATATTACTTTGTTCGTGGGCCTCAACTGCATTCATTAATGGTCCTATTTGGGCCTTCATCCTGGATTTCCCAAATAGGCTTCATTCCTTGAATTATTCAACTTGGGCTACACTTTTTGTATGTCAACAGAAATACAATTCCTTTGGTTAGATGGAATTTTTGCCTTTGGGGAGGAATTGATGGAAGATTCAATGCGAACTTTTGCATAAATAAATTAACTGTTAACTACTTATCTTCTAGTTTTGTCTTAAGAAATGGAATAATGCTGTGATTAAAAAGTGCCAATTCAACTTAAATGGAATAATGCTATTCACCCAATAATTTTTTTTACATGGTTTATACTTGAACAATTATTTATAACAAGTTCTATAATAGAACTAGATACGTTAAAATCTTTATTTAAAATTTAAACTTATTATTACGTCTTGTTATTTTGAAGACAATAGATGAGATTTCAATTTCATCATTTGAAATATTTTTATGAAGTTCGATCTCTCACTCGAGATTTAGCTCCCGTTTGATTATTGGAAAAAAAAAATAGTAATACTGTTTTAAATAATGATTTTTTTAGAAAATGTATGGTTAAATAATATATCCGAAATCTCATCTAATTATTTATTATTTACTATACTTTTTAAAAAGAAAGTTACAAATAAATAAATATCTTTAAAATTATTAGTTTACAAGCTCTAATATCTTTCTTAGCCCCTGTTTGGCACCCATTAATTTCTCATTCTCATTCTCATTCTCATTCTCAATTTTCATTTCAACCACATATTTTTCAAATAAAATAATATTACACACAAATCAAAAACTTTTCATCATTTTTCCACCACACATTCTCACATCAATCACTATTCCAAAATTTCTATTCTATTCAAAATTAGATTCAAACACATAGTAAGGAACGAGATAATCGTATGAACTGAACGGCCACGACTGCGTCAAAATTAAGCCACTCAATTTTGACCACCGAACAGATGCTTTCTGCCACGTCATCTGCGCCAACTTTTTGACGAATAAATTGACTTTCTTCTTTCTTCTCTGAAGTCTTTCAGAAATTTCTTTGAATTTGCAAAAAAAGTTGATTTCTTTCTTTCTTTTTTTTTTGGCAATCCAAAAAGTTATTAATTCACTTTATAATATATGAAATTATTCCGCATTTTATTTATAAATTAATTTATATTAAACAATTAAAA